>CAWUFW010011000.1:0-650002 GCA_963921515.1 Calotriton arnoldi
TGTATGATGACAGTGTTGGTCTGCCTGTTTGTGTTTGTGCATCTGCACCACTGCATTGGCATATCTTGGGTGTGCCATTGGCTGTATGTTGTTTGGTGTGTTTCCCCTGCTGTCCCTGGGACTCCTAGGTCATCGGTCAGCACAGTGATCATGGTTTGTGTGTTCCATTGCTGCCATGGTATGGTATCTGTTCACCTCACATCTGCTGTCTCCACAGGATATCTGCATTTGTGTGCCCGTTGGTGCAAATATGTGGTTCTGCATTCTGATGGTCACTTCTGTCATTGTGTCATTGATGAATGTTGACGGTGTCAGCCCCCATGGGTGTTGTTTGTCTGCACATGGCCAAAGGAATGTCTCATTTGCACTGCAGTATTTGGCTCACCCAATTTATGTTGTAATGGGACACATACACTACTTTGCCACAGATGAGTTTTTGGTTCTGTGACCAGGAATGATCCATGCAGTTTGGCAGTTGCAGCTCTTTCTTTGTCAACACTTACCTTTTGGTCACTGTGATGATGGGGGTGTAGACCCCATTGCCACAATGGTCAAAATGTGCTTCAGCTATGGACCCCACACTTCCCTTTTGGTCACTGTGATGATGGGGGTTTAGACCCCATTGCCACAATGGTCAAAATGTGCTTCAGCTATGGACCCCACACTTCCCTTTTGGTCACTGTGATGATGGGGGTTTAGACCCCATTGCCACAATGGTCAAAATGTGCTTCAGCTATGGACCCCACACTTGCCTTTTGGTCACTGTGATGATGGGGGTTTAGACCCCATTGCCACAATGGTCAAAATGTGCTTCAGCTATGGACCCCACACTTGCCTTTTGGTCACTGTGATGATGGGGGTTTAGACCCCATTGCCACAATGGTCAAAATGTGCTTCAGCTATGGACCCCACACTTGCCTTTTGGTCACTGTGATGATGGGGGTTTAGACCCCATTGCCACAATGGTCAAAATGTGCTTCAGCTATGGACCCCACACTTGCCTTTTGGTCACTGTGATGATGGGGGTTTAGACCCCATTGCCACAATGGTCAAAATGTGCTTCAGCTATGGACCCCACACTTGCCTTTTGGTCACTGTGATGATGGGGGTTTAGGCCCCATTGCCACAATGGTCATGGGCTGCTTGCATTGTGGGTGCCACACACATATATGTGTGGCACATGTGCTAGGGGGTCACATTGTATGTTCAAAGTCATGTTCGGTGTTGTAGGCATTTGACACAGCCTACACACGCTTGTCATGGTGGTGGGGGGATGTCTTTATCTTGCATTCCCTAGGTTGTGGTGTGCTGGTTGTGTCATGCATTGTCCATCCTATGAGTGGGGGTGGTAGTAGTGGTAGGCATCCAGCCCCCCTGGGTGAGGGTGGTAGTCGTGGTAGGCATCCAGCCCCCTGGGTGAGGGTGGTAGTAGTGGTAGGCATCCAGCCCCCTTGGCTAAGGGTGGTAGTAGTGGTAGGCATCCAGCCCCCTGGCTAAGGGTGGCAGTAGTGGTAGGCATCCAGCCCCCTGGGTGAGGGTGGTAGTAGTGGTAGGCATCCAGCCCCCTGGCTAAGGGTGGTAGTAGTGGTAGGCATCCAGCCCCCCTGGGTGAGGGTGGTAGTAGTGGTAGGCATCCAGCCCCCTGGGTGAGGGTGGTAGTAGTGGTAGGCATCCTGCCCCCCTGGGTGAGGGTGGTAGTGGTGGTAGGCATCCAGCCCCCTGGGTGAGGGTGCTAGTAGTGGTAGGCATCCAGCCCCCCTGGCTAAGGGTGGTAGTAGTGGTAGGCATCCAGCCCCCTGGCTAAGGGTGGTAGTAGTGGTAGGCATCCAGCCCCCCTGGCTAAGGGTGGTAGTAGTGGTAGGCATCCTGCCCCCCTGGGTGAGGGTGGTAGTGGTGGTAGGCATCCAGCCCCCCTGGGTGAGGGTGGTAGTAGTGGTAGGCATCCAGCCCCCCTGGCTAAGGGTGGTAGTAGTGGTAGGCATCCAGCCCCCCTGGCTAAGGGTGGTAGTAGTGGTAGGCATCCAGCCCCCCTGGGTGAGGGTGGTAGTAGTGGTAGGCATCCAGCCCCCCTGGGTGAGGGTGGTAGTAGTGGTAGGCATCCTGCCCCCTGGGTGAGGGTGGTAGTGGTGGTAGGCATCCAGCCCCCCTGGGTGAGGGTGCTAGTAGTGGTAGGCATCCAGCCCCCCTGGCTAAGGGTGGTAGTAGTGGTAGGCATCCAGCCCCCTGGCTAAGGGTGGTAGTAGTGGTAGGCATCCAGCCCCCTGGCTAAGGGTGGTAGTAGTGGTAGGCATCCTGCCCCCCTGGGTGAGGGTGGTAGTGGTGGTAGGCATCCAGCCCCCCTGGGTGAGGGTGGTAGTAGTGGTAGGCATCCAGCCCCCCTGGCTAAGGGTGGTAGTAGTGGTAGGCATCCAGCCCCCCTGGCTGAGGGTTGTAGTAGTGGTAGGCATCCAGCCCCCCCTGGGTGAGGGTGGTAGTAGTGGTAGGCATCCAGCCCCCCCTGGCTAAGGGTGGTAGTAGTGGTAGGCATCCAGCCCTCCCTGGCTAAGGGTGGTAGTAGTGGTAGGCATCCTGCCCCCCTGGGTGAGGGTGGTAGTGGTGGTAGGCATCCAGCCCCCCTGGGTGAGGGTGGTAATAGTGGTAGGCATCCAGCCCCCCTGGCTAAGGGTGGTAGTAGTGGTAGGCATCCAGCCCCCTGGCTAAGGGTGGTAGTAGTGGTAGGCATCCAGCCCCCCTGGCTAAGGGTGGTAGTAGTGGTAGGCATCCAGCCCCCCTGGGTGAGGGTGGTAGTAGTGGTAGGCATCCAGCCCCCCTGGCTAAGGGTGGTAGTAGTGGTAGGCATCCAGCCCCCTGGCTAAGGGTGGTAGTAGTGGTAGGCATCCAGCCCCCTGGGTAGGGGTGGTGGTGCGCATTCAGGCCCCTGTGTGCATATGTGGCATTGGTGATGGGCATCCCGCCCCTATGGTGCTGCTGTTGCCGGTGTAAGTATATTCAGCATCCCCGTGTATGTGTGTGATGTGTCGTGTACGTGTTGTATGTGTTTTGTGGTTGGTGTCTGGCTTACCTTCTGCGCCGTACGCGTCCGTGCCTGTTCCGGTAGTAAATGTAGAATATTGGTATGATCGGGACGAAGGGATTCATGGTTGGTTCGTGTCGTTCGTCCTTCTCGTTGCTTGGCGTCGTCCTCGTCGCTTCGCCTCGTCCTCGTCGCTTCGCGTCGTCCTCGTCGGTGCCGTGTTCGTCTCGGAGCCGTGGATCCTGTTGTGGCGCGAATCAGAGCTTATGTGCGCCTCTCCCGGATGCTTTGACGTGCCGTGCGTAGCGACGGGTTCGAAGCGTACGGAAAGCGCATCGTACTTGTCCGGCCGGACGGGGCTGCATTTTTCCTTCCGTGCGACTCGATTCGGCGTTTCCGGATTCGCCTCGGTCGGAGAGCAGGACCTGGTTTGGGTGAGTACGGTTCGGCCGGATTTTTTGCTGTTGTGCGCATCGTACTTGCTCGTTCGGTGTACTGTACGGATCGGTCGGGAAACAGGCTTTCGCATGGCTTTTTTCCCGACCGAATGGTATTGGGTGCGCCTCCGACCGAGATCGGAATCGGCCCCATAATGTTCAGTAGAGACCTGTCAAAGTTGGTAGACAAGGAAGTTCAAGAACTGTGGGAGAAAGGTGCCATTGTGGAAGTGTTGCAGGAGTTAGAAGGGTTTGTAAGCAATATTTTCCTTGTAGAAAAGAAGGACAAAGTCTTGCGGCCATTGATAAATTTGAGCAGTCTGAACGACTGGGTGGTTGATCACCATTTCAAAATGGAAGGTTTGCATATGACAATTTGCAGACAGGAGATTGTTTGATTCTTGAAGGATGTGTAGTTGACAATTCCAATTTGGAAGCCTCATCATAGGTTTTTGCAGTTGAGATGGGGCGGAAAGATGTAGAAGTTTATTTGAATTCCATTTGGTCTATCTTTGGCCCCATGGTGTTTCACCAAGATTCTATGTGCAGTGGTGACATTTTTAAGGGACAGAGGTATGCTGTTGAATATTTATCTGGACAAGATTTTAATTATGGATCAGGAAAGACCGAAGGTGCAAAATTACATGAACATGGCAGTAAATTTTTGGAGAATTTGGGTTTTGTGTTGAACAGGCAGAAGTCAAGTTTGGTGCCAAGTCAGGAGACCCCGGGGCATATGTACAAGGACTTAACGCCGCCGTAGCGTCAATTTGTTGAAGTTACAGCAACTATTTTTTTATCGCCTTATTTACAAGTTGCCGCTAACTGGAGTTAGCGGCACTTTTACGGCGAAAACGTGAATTTTAAAAATTGCCACTTCTGTTAGCGAGAGTTAACGAAAATGAGATGCAAGGTGGGCGTTCCCGTGCAAAAACGGCCGCTAACCCCACTTCGCGATATTTACAAGGAATTCCTTCTATGGCACAAAACCAAAAAAACTGCCTCTAAGTTCAGTTAGAGGGTGTTTTTCAAGACCAGAAAATAGCTGCTCTTAAAATTGGTGCAAACACTGGGGGCCTCATTTCAGAGGTTTTGGTGCTGGACAGCGCAGCAAAGAATATTGCTGCGCTGCCCTGCGCCAAAACAAAAGCTCAGGAATGCACCCCACAATAAGATAGGGTGTAGTCCTTGGCCTCATTCATGAAAAGTGTTGCATCGCTGCGACAAAACAGCGTTGCAACACTTTTCACTGCGCCCTCCTTGCGACACCATGGATGCGCCTATTTACTGTACGGCGCTCCATTTCGCAAGGATTTACAGATATCTCAGTATTCCTGACGTATCTGTTGGCGCCAAAGTCACGCATTGCTGCAATTTTGTCACAAGCATGATGCAACTCCAGCAATACATGGGGCAGGCCTATCCCTTTGGCACTGCGTCACCCTTATGCCCGCCATGAGGCAGGCTCAAGGTTTTGACGCAGTGGCATCCTAGTATTGTCGCAGTGACATCTCATAGATTTCACTGCGCCACTCCTACGAGGTCTTGTTGCATGGAAATGCCCACCCTGCATACATCCTACCTGACGCAGGTATAATGTGGCATAGGGGTTCACAAGGTCACGCATATGCCTAGATGGGTCCCTTTTTACAGAGTCTAGTTTGGCGTCCAGGGTGTCTGCTGTCACCTTCCCCAGCGGCCAGCGACCCCCAAATGCTCGATCCACTGACACAGAGGAGCTGCCAGGGTGTTGGCGCAATTGGAGCTCCATCGGTGGAGTGTGCGCGCTGCGGTGTTGGCTTCTGTAAGCGTTGGCGGAGTGGTGGTGCTGAAGGAGTTGCCGAAAATTTCTTTGATGGCCTTGATCCAGCTGTGGCTGGGGTCGATGGTGGTGTACAGTAGGCGTGGTGAAGGCATGATATATACTATGATGGTTGGTCCAGGAGAGTTCTGTGGTGTGGCTGTAGTTGAAGTTCCCGCTGGCGGAGAAGAGTGGGTCAAGCGTGTGTCCGGCTATGTGGGTTGGTGCGGTGACTAGCTGGTTGAGTCCGATGTTGGCAAGGTTCGCCAGGAGGGTGGTGGTGTTCTGGTCACTGGGGTTGTCCAGGTGGAAGTTGAGGTGTCCGAGTAGGATGTAGCCAGTGGATGGGAGAGCCTGGGGTGTGATGAGGTCTACAATGGCATCGGTGAATGGGGGTTCATGGGCCGGGGGGCCTGTAGACGAGGGTGCCGCGGAGGGTGGGGTTGGGGTTGGTCCCGATCTGGAAGTGGAGGTGTTCCATGGTAGCCGTTGGGTCATTAGAGTGCGTGGTCTGTTGAAGTGTGCTTTTTTAGACAATGGCAATGCCTCCTCCTGGGCGCTCGGGGTGGTCCGTGCGGGTGAATTTGTAGCCGTCGTGGATGATGATGTCCGGTCCGGAGCAGAGGTTGGTTCAGGTTTCTGTGAACAAGGCAATATTTGAAGAGGTGGCATCGGGAAGGACCCAGATTTCTGTTGCGTGTTTGTGGAGGGACTGCACGTTGAGGAGGATGCAGTTGAGCCGGTCTGCTGCGCTGTCGGTCGGCTGGGCAGCAGGAGGCGCTGGTGTGCTTATGTGGCAGAAGGTGCATTTGCACTTTCGGCAGGCGCAGGGTGCAAGGAAATTCTACAGTGATGCGAAATGGCAGGCGGTGTGGCGTCCAGGGTAGATGGCGAGGAGGGTGCTCGCGTCATAGCAGTGGAGTGTCCGGGCGGAAGGGTCCTTGGTGCTGAGCGCAGTCCAGGGGCGGACGGACGCAGACAGGCTTGCCTTTGGCGCACCAGTGGTACGCCCGCTGCGCGTGGCCGCACAGTGGCCGCCATTAAGTAGTGCTGTGGGGGGGACTGGACAGCTGGGAGGCGGGAAACATGGGAAAGGACACTGGAGGGGAAGGGACGCAGGGGGTGCGGGGGTTGCAAATATATATTTTTTAAATCTTACCTCGAGGCCGGGTCCTGCATCTTCTGTGCTCCTGCTCTCCTGAGTCTGCTTCCAGGAACAGGAAGCAGGCAGCCTGGCTCCCTCCCCTAAGTCAATCACAACGCTGCAATGCGGCATTGTGATTGTTCTTGAGCGCCGTGACAAGGCGTTCAACCAGGGGCTGGAGGGGTGGGCATGTTCTCCATGCAGGCTGTAATGCAGCCTGCATTGCAAACAGGGAAGTGCGCATGACTGCTTTGGGCAGCCTGAGAGGGCCGACCAGACAGTCATTGCGCACTTGAGTGGGCAAACCACTCCTCCCCTGCCCTGCTACGTGAGTAGAGCAGCCCCACCCAACCTCTCGTCCGCAAAGGGTACATAGCATGAGAATATCAGAAAATTATCATCATGTTATGTTTCCTCTTCTTGCACTGCTTGAAAGCAGAGGGGCGACGCTCTTCCGCCATAGCGGAGGAGCCGCCACTGGGGGTGCGTCACCCACAGGGGCTGAGCCTGGGCCCAGCTCGACCCCCGGGCCTCCTCCGCTGCACGTCCCACCTTCTCCTCACCTGGACATTGAGACCGTGGCGCAATCCGCTGCACTCTCTCCAAATCTATGACCCAGCCAGCAGGAGCCTCAACCAGGCGGGAGTTCACAAGCCTGGGTACGGCAGTCGCCACCAAGTCCGTTGGGAAACCTCTTGATGCAGGTGATGCAACAGGACCCCCTTTTGCGTGAAGTTGCAGTGCTCCCGCCACAAAAGTTCTGCGCAGTTCAAGGCCCTCACCTACCACAGCGTCTGGCCAGCACAACATCCTCCAGCCTGTGATGCAGAGAGGCGCTGCCCACCATTGGTAATCCCCTCCATGCACACCGGTGTAGTGGTGGAACGTGGTATGAAATGCACACCTCCCTATGTTGGTGTGCAGGAGCGCTTCTACCATTCACAGCTCCAAGGGGTACCAAGAGGTCTTCTCACACAGGTCAGCGACGTGTCTCCATGCAACCTGGCTGATTTCACCACCAGGTAAGAGCAATCGCCGACGCCTCAATGTCTACCGCCACGGCCCAGCAAATCCACAGCACCTCCACATCACCTCCACATCCCACTCCGGGTCCCAGACGCAGGCATAACGAGGCCTCCAGGCCCCAGAGACTGTCCGCGCTTTCTAGGTTTTGGCTGCCATGGTGTTGCAAGGAGAGCTTTTCTTGTCTTTATTTTTAATTTTTTTGTATGTAATTCCCCCTCACCCCCCACCCCGCACCCCACTACTACATTTCCCTAGCGGCCACTCCTGGTGCTTGGGGCGCATTCTGTAAGAGGTGCGGCTGCCATTAAGGCCTTTATGATGGGAGGTGCATTACAGGACATTTTGAGGTGCGTGGATTGGTCGAATGAAGTGACATTTAGGACGTTTTATTTTAAGCCTGTGGAGAATACTGCTTGTTGTTTGGTTGAGAGACTTTAAACTTGCATAATGTTAGCCTCCAGGTCTTTTCATAAAATGTAGATTTTCCACAGCCTGGCGGGCAGAAAATCTAGATTTCATTAAAGACATGGAGGCTAATATTATCCCTCCCATTGTCCCATCCCTTGTTTCATTAATATTTTGTTTAACTTGTAGCTCGTGCCCAAGTTTAATTGATGCAAGAGCTTCAATTGTCGATTAGTGGAGAAGTTCCGTTGTCGACGGAGGAACGGAAAGAATTTCAAGATGAGTTTGGCTGGATATTCAGAGACTGTTCTGAAGTTCAAGTTCATGTTTTGGTTTGGCATGTTACAGTTAGTTGAAAAAGAAAGATGGCTGGGGGTTCTGAGCTTTTATAAGCTTTAGAATCTTAATGTGCTCTGTGTTATTTAAAGGGGCTGCTGTGAATAGTGGCTATGAAGGAGATCGCATAATATTAGCCTCCGTGTCTTTAATAAAATCCAGATTTTCTGCCCTCTAGGCTGTGGAAAATCTACATTTTCTTTCTTCTGCTATGTTTTTCTAGCTTAACAGTGACAATCGGAAAGGAGCTATTTATGGCAGTGTGTTTTATTTGCACTCCATGGGTAATTATAGCAAAGTTAGAATCAATCTGCATGTTTCAACAAATTGAGCGCTACAGTTCCTTTAAAAAATATATACTTTTTTCCAGTTTTTATATTGCGCAAACTCGACCAGAGGGTATTGGAGCACTTTACATGAGCACTAGTTAAATTACACAAGGACACATACATTCATTTTTGTTTTTAGGCATGGGGAGATTAAGTGATTTGTCTAGAATCGCAGGATATTGAACTGACACCAAGGCTCGAACCTGGCTCCACAGTTACAATGTTGGTAGCTCTGGCCGTTAGGCCACATCCTTTACTTTAGCAAATAAAAGTACTTTAACCCCTTCGATGCTCATGACGGAGCGGTTCCGTCATGAGCATCGGTTGGGCTGTGCTTATGACGGAACCGCTCCGTCATGAGCACAGCCCCTGGGGGAAGCGCTGGCGCTCCCCCCCTGGGGCATCGATCTTGCCCCCACAGAGGGGGATGGCAGCGGAAGAGTTTCCGCTGCCACCCCCGTCCCCCCCAACACGCTTCTCCATGACGTCAGCGCACACAGCGCGCGCCGACGTCATCAGGAAGCGCTGGAATCGCTGGAAATCATTTCTTTCCAGCGCGTCCAGAGGGAGGGTGAGTGCTTGTTGGTGCGGTGGGGCGGGGGGGCCGTAACAGGATGCCTTGAGGCATCGGGGAGAGGAAAGAGTATTTCCTCTCCCTGATGTCTCAATGCAGGGCATTCCTGCTTCACGATCGCGCACAGCGTCGCGATCGTGGAGCAGGAATGCCCCACTAGACACCAGGGATGTTTTTTTTAAATAAAGGAAGCGACCCCTTGGGCAAGGGTCGCTTCCTAGGGGGCCAAAATTTTATGAAGACTTTCTGCCCCCCCTGGGGACAGATCGACTGTTTTTTCTGCCGTTTTTGGATCCAGGGGGGGCAGAAAAGCCCACTAGATCCAGGGATTCATTTTTTTAATGAAATGGAAGCGACCCCTTGGGCAAGGGTCGCTTCCTAGGGAGCCAAAATTTTATCAAGACTTTTCTGCCCCCTGGGGACAGATCGACCGTTTTTTTGGCCGTTTTTGGATCCAGGGGGGGCAGAAAAGCCCACTAGATCCAGGGATTCATTTTTTAAATGAAATGGAAGCGACCCCTTGGGCAAGGGTCGCTTCCAGGGGGGCATTTTATTTTGTAATGGGAATTCTGCCCCACTGGGGGCAGATCGGCCTGTTTTTTGCCTTTCTGCCCCCAGGGGGGGGGCAGAAACCCCCACTAGACACCAGGGAAGTAGTTTAAATAAAAATGGAAGCGACCCCTTGGGCAAGGGTCGCTTCCAGGGAGCAGATTTTTTTATATGTGTATTCTGCCCCCCTGGGGGCAGATCAGCCTAGTTTTTTGCCCTTTCTGCCCCCGGCGGGGGCAGAAAACCCCACTAGGCACCAGGGATTTATTACTTTTGCAAGGGGCAAATTTCTGTCTGCTGTTTTCTGCCCCACCTGGGAGGCAGATTGGCCTGGCAGACAACCTCACCCGATCCCTTGGGCAAGATCACCCCTATTTTTCTCAGCCCTATTTGAAGGCCCATCTGGCCGATTGACCATTTGGGTAGTAACATAGCGTGTTATAATGTTAATTGTTTTATTTTTTGTGAATTGCAATTGTAATGCTTTATTTCTCCTTTTTTGTTCTATTTGAAGGCTTTTGCTCTTTAGACTGTTCCAGGTTGCGGTTTCGTTACTGGTGGCTCTGCTGTTTGTGTAGTTGCACGTGTTTGGTAAGAGAGTTTTTTGTACAATGTAAATGAGTTTCATTTCTCTGCATGAATTTGTTTTTGCAAATGGTGTAATAATAGCAGTATGTTTGGCTTCTGTTTTTTGAGTGTCAAAAACATTTTGCATTTGTGCTCGATGTGTATTTTGTTGTCTTGTGAGTAATTGGTTTTTTTTTTTCTTTCTAGTGGGATATCGTTTTTGCTGTGTCTCTGCAGAGTAGGTGCTGGTGAGTGTAGCTGTCTCTTGTAAGTGAATTGTATAGTTTTTGAGTATATAGATCTTTGTGATAAAGGCACACATTTTTTTACTTACTTGCTTTGCACAGTGTTAGTTGTTGTTGACTTGTTTGTGCAGTCTCTTTTCTTAGTAAGGATAATGGCTAGCCGCAGGATTACTGCTCAGCAGGTTGTTGGTATGCTTTTGAGTCTTCCTCTGACCATGGTTCAGAGACTGACTCTGCATCTGAGGCAGAGGAGGCAGGGGACGATTCAGGCAGTGAGTTTTCTCTCCACATGGAATCATCGGATACTGAAGATACTCTTAGTGCGGATGAAGTGCCTGTGTTAGAGGAGGACATTGATGTGCCGATAGTGCGGCAAGAGGCATCTGGGCTGCAGCCTGGGGCTGCAAGGCTTTCCGTTGGTGTAGTGTGGCAAGAGGCATCTGGGCTGCAGCCTGCGGCTGCAAGGCTTCCCGTTGATATAGTGCGGCAAGAGGCATCTGGGGCAGCAAGGCTTCCCGTTGGTATAGTGCGGCAAGAGGCACCTGGGCTGCAGCATGGGGCTGCAAGGCTTCCCGTTGAAAGTGCTGACCTCTGGGTTGCCCCAGGCATGGTGCAGCCGGCATTGCCAGACTTTACTGGTGTTCCAGGGTGTAGAGTGAATACTGAAAACTTTTTGCCGATACATTTTTTTCAGTTGTTTATGGACGATGTGTTTTTGGCAGAGATTGTTGAGCAGACTAATTTGTATGCCGAACAGTTTTTGAGGGACAACAGTGCCAGTCTTAAGCCCCACTCTAGAGCTACCCGGTGGACTCCCACAAATCTGGAAGAGATGAAGAAGTTCTTGGGTTTAACTTTTTTGATGGGCTTGCTAAGGAAGCCATCAATGTCTTCATATTGGTCTACTAGTCCCTTGATGGCAACTGCTATTTTTCCGGCAGTCATGAGTCGTGATAGGTATTTGCTTCTGCTTCGGATGATGCATTTTGTCGATAATGGTTTAGCGTTGCCACGAGATCACCCTGAATGTGACCGTCTTTTTAAGATTCGGCCTGTCATTGATCACTTTGTTGATCGATTTTCTGAGATCTATGCTCCAGGGAAAGAAATTGCAGTGGATGAGTCTTTGGTGTTGTTCAAGGGCCGCTTGGTTTTTAGGCAATACATTCCTAGTAAGTACGCTATGGAATTAAGCTGTATATGCTGTGTGACAGTAGGACTGGATATGTCTCTAATTTCAGAGTGTACACCGGTAAGGATTCCAGTATTAACCCCCCTGGTTGTCCGTCCACTTTTGGAGTGACTGAGAAAATTGTGTGGGAACTTGGAAGAGGATTTTTTAACAAAGGCCACCATTTATATGTAGATAACTTCTACACTGGTGTGCGGTTGTTCAGGGAATTGGCCAAAGTGGACACTGTTGCTTGTGGCACAATCCGCTCTAACCGTAATATTTTCCCAAAAGAACTTGTTTGTAAAAAGCTTGTGCGGGGACAGTGCAGTGCGTTGCGTTGCGAGGAGCTTCTTGCTGTGAAGTTTTCAGACAGGAGAGATGTCTACATGCTGTCTACCATCCATGATGAAAGCACTGCACCTGTGACTGTTTGGGGTCAGGTTGCTGAAGCGCGCAAACCTGTGTGCATTTTAGACTATAATAAGCACATGGGTGGTGTTGACAGAGTAGATCAGAGGTTGGAACCTTACGCTGCTCTTCGTAAGGCTTACATTTGGTACAAGAAGTTGGCTATCCATCTTTTCCACTTGGCAACCTTTAATGCTTTTGTTGTGTTCCAGGATTCTTGTCCTGAGTCAAAGATGACTTTTGCTAAGTTTCAAGAGTCTGTAATAGGCAGCCTTGTTTTAGTGGAACAGGCAAGTGTTCCTAGAGTTGGATTGGTGGAGGATGTTGCTAGATTGAAAGATCGCCACTTTCCTGATCACATTCCTCCCACACCCTCAAAAGACTTTCCCAGTAGGAGATGTAGAGTCTGTTGGCGAAGAGGTATGCGGAAGGAGACTCGCATGTACTGCCCCGAGTGTCCTTCTAACCCTGGGCTTTGTGTGCCTGCTTGTTTTAGAATGTACCACACGCAAAATAATTTTTGGGAGCATCCATGAGTGGTAAAGTGAACTGCCTGGCCTCTATTGTTTAATATTTTTGGTTCAGTTTCAAGGTTGGCATTTGTGTAGTGTATTGAGTTTCAGATGTTGTGTTAGTAGATTTGTATCTATTTGCAATTTGTTTGTGTTTTCTTATTTTTATTTAAAAAAATCCTAAATGTGATGGCGGTGTGCGTGGAGTGGCGCTTGTGTGGCGGTGTGCGTGGTCTGGCGTTTGGCTGGCGATGTGTTTGGATTGGCGCTTGGCTGGTGGTGTGCGTGGACTGGCGCTTGGCTGGCGGTGTGTTTGTACTGGCGCTTGGCTGGCGGTGTGCGTGGACTGGCGCTTGGCTGGCGGTGTGTTTGTACTGGTGCTTGTCTGGCGGTGTGTTTGCACTGGCGCTTGGCTGGCGGTGTGCGTGGAGTGGCGGTGTGTTTTGATTGGTGCTTGGCTGGCGGTGTGTTTTGATTGGCGCTTGGCTGGCGGTGTATGTGGACGGGCGCTTGGCTGGCAGTGTGCGTGGACTGGCGCTTGGCTGGCAGTGTGCGTGGACTGGCGCTTGGCTGGCGGTGTGCGTGGACTGGCGCGTGGCTGGCGGTGTGCGTGGATTGGCGCTTGGCTGGCGGTGTGCGTGGACTGGCGCTCGGCTGGCGGTGTGCGAGTAGTGACTAGCTGCTGGTCACTACACACACTGCTAGCCAAACGCCACTCAGCGCAATCCGTGAGCTGGTGTGGTTGCTGTGTCAGGAATGTGGGCATGTGAAAGTGATGGGCCCTTGAATGGCGCTGTCTGCTGGTGTGAGTGTTGTAATGTGCTGGGCCCGCGGCTGGCGTGAATGGTTTTGTATGTGTCACACGTATGAAAGGTGTATGAATGGCCTGTAAAGAGGTTGGTGCCTTGTCGTGGCTTTACAGCTCACGAGCTGTGAGTCAATGGTTCAGTTTCTTGTCCTTTCAAGTAACAGTGCATTTCATTTTTGTGAAATCTCTGGTTAATACAACTGTATATACTGAACCATCACTCACCCTCGTGCCAAATCCAACCAGTATGTATGTGTGCTTGAGGAATAGGTGGTTGTGCATAAAAATGTGTCTTTTCTGTTTTTGTCAATGTAATGTGTTGGTTTTGTGCCTGGTGGTGTGAATGGTCTTGTGTGTATCATGTATGAAAGGTGTGTGAATGGCCTGTAAAGCGGTTGGTGCCTTGAAGTGGCTTTACAGCTCACGAGCTGCGAGTCAATGGTTCAGTTTTTTTGTCCATTCAATTACTGACAGTGCATTTCATTTTCGTGAAATCTCTTGTTAATACAATTTTATATACTGAACCATCACTCGCCCTCGTGCCAAATCCAACCAGTATGTGTGTATGTTTGAGGAATAGATGGCGGTGCAGTAATCTTTGTCTGTTTTGTCTCTCTGCCAAGCTGTACATTTCATTTAAGAATAACCTAACAACTGTAGTTTTTGTTGTAAACTAAACACCCATGGGAGTGCATGGTGATGTCTCTCTTGTGGATCCCAACAAGTTATCTTACCCACAATGTCCTGCAAACCTCAAAATGTGACTGACATTTTCCTTGCATTTTTGTGCCCAAATTTTCACACTGCAGAAAGTAACAACAAATTTCCAACCCCCAGCATTTCTCCAAGTATCCTAATAGAAATGGTACCTCACTTGTATGGGTGGGCCAAGTACCTGCGGCAGGGAATGGCCCAAAACCTATTGATGTGACATCAAAATTACCTATCACAAACCAACCTGGTTTTGCATGAGGGGTCCCATGACTTTTGGCCCGGGGCTCGGCATCCATGTAGGAAACCTACCTAACCCATACATTTCTGGAAACTAGACACCCGGGGAGTCCAGCGAGGTATGGCTTGCGTGGGTCCCCATCATTCTCCTACCCGTAATCCCTGCAAACCTCAAATTTTGCTGAAAAATCCACTTTTTCTCACATTTCTGTGTGGGAAATTTCTGGAATCTGCGTGGATCCACAAATTTCCTCCCACCCAGCGTTCCCCCAGGTCTCCCGATAAAAATGGTACCTCACTTGCGTGGGTGGGTGAAGGACCCGCGACAGGCAAGGCCCCAAAAGCTATTGAGGCGACATCAAAATTACCTATCACAAACCAACCTGGTTTTGCATGGGGGGTCCCAAGGAGAACGCTGGGTGGTAGGACATTTGTGCCGGCACGGTGATTCCACACACAAATATGTGGGAAATGTGATATTTTCAACTAAATTTGAGGTTTGCATGGCATTCTGGGTAGGTAAACGTTGGGGGATCCACGCAAGCCATACCTCATTGGACTCCCGGGTGTCTAGTTTTCAGAAATGTTTGGGTTTGGTACTTTCCCAAGATGGCCGCCGAGCCCGGGGCCAAAATCTCAGGTCCCCCCAAAACCAGGTAGTTTTGCTATAGGTAATTTTGAAGTCTCCACAGTACGATTTGGGCCATTTCCTGTTGCAGCCACTATGCCTACCCACACACGTGAGGTACCAATTTTATCGGGAGACCTGGGGGAACGCTGGGTGGGAGGAAATTTGTGGATCCACGCAGATTCCAGAACTTTCCCACACAGAAATTTGACAAAAAGTGAATTTTCCGGCGAAATTTGAGGTTTGCAGGGGATTCTGGGTAGGAGAATGATGGGGACCCACGCAAGCCATACCTCGCTGGACTCCCCGGGTGTCTAGTTTCCAGAAATATATGGGTTAGGTAGGTTTCCCTACATGGATGCCGAGCCCGGGCCAAAAACTCATGGGACCCCCATGCAAAACCAGGTTGGTTTGTGATATGTAATTTTGATGTCGCCTCAAAAGCTTTTGGGGCCTTGCCTGTCGCGGGTCCTTCACCCACCCACGCAAGTGAGGTACCATTTTTATCGGGAGACCTGGGGGAACGCTGGGTGGGAGGAAATTTGTGGATCCACGCAGATTCTAGAAATTTCCCACACAGAAATGTGAGAAAAAAGTGGATTTTTCCGCGAAATTTGAGGTTTGCAGGGGACTATGGGTAGGAGAATGATGGGGGACCCACGCAAGCCATACCTCGCTGGACTCCCCGGGTATCTAGTTTCCAGAAATGTATGGGTTAGGTAGGTTTCCCTACATGGATGCCGAGCCCCGGGCCAAAACTCATGGGACCCCCATGCAAAACCAGGTTGGTTTGTTATATGTAATTTTGATGTCGCCTCAATAGCTTTTGGGGCCTTGCCTGTCGCGGGTCCTTCACCCACCCACGCAAGTGAGGTACCATTTTTATCTGGAGACCTGGGGGAACGCTGGGTGGGAGGAAATTTGTGGATCCACGCAGATTCCAGAAATTTCCCACACAGAAATGTGAGAAAAAAGTGGATTTTTCCGCAAAATTTGAGGTTTGCAGGGGACTATGGGTAGGAGAATGATGGGGGACCCACGCAAGCCATACCTCGGTGGACTCCCCTGGGTGTCTAGTTTCCAGAAATGTATGGGTTAGGTAGGTTTCCCTACATGGATGCCGAGCCCCGGGCCAAAAACTCATGGGACCCCCCATGCAAAACCAGGCTGGTTTGTGATATGTAATTTTGATGTCACCTCAATAGCTTTTGGGCCCTTGCCTGTCGCCGGTCTTTGACCCACCCACACAAGTGAGGTACCATTTTTATCGGGAGACCTGGGGAAACGCGGGGTGGGTGGAAATTTGTGGATCCACGCAGATTCCAGTACTTTCCACCACAGAAATGTGGGGAAAATGTGTTTTTTTTGACAATTTTTTAGGTTTGCAAGGGATTCTGGGTAACAGAACCTGGTGGGAGGCAGTCAAGTCACCCCATCCTGGATTCCCCTGGGTGTCTAGTTTTCAAAAATGTATAGGTTTGCTAGGTTTCCCTAGGTGCCAGCAGAGCTAGGGTTCAAAAACTACAGCTAGGCACTTTGCCAAAAAAGGGTCATTTTTCACTGAGAAATTGAGGTATGTCCACATTGCGTTTTGCGCCGTTTCCTGTAGCGGGCTCTAGGCCAACCCACGCAAGTGAGGTACCATTTTTATCGGGAGACCTGGGGAATGCGGGATGGGTGGAAATTTGTGGATCAACACAGATTCCAGAACTTTCCAGCACAGAAATTTGGGGAAAATGTGTTTTTTTGGACAATTTTTAGGTTTGCAAGGGATTCTGGGTAACAGAACCTGGTGGGAGGCAGCCAAGTCACCCCATCCTGGATTCCCCTGGGTGTCTAGTTTTCAAAAATGTATAGGTTTGCTAGGTTTCCCTAGGTGCTGGCAGAGCTAGGGTTCAAAACTACAGCTAGGCACTTTGCCAAAAAGGGTCATTTTTCACTGCGAAATTGAGGTATGTCCACATTGCGTTTTGCGCCGTTTCCTGTCGCAGGCACTAGGCCAACCCACGCAAGTGAGGTACCATTTTTATTGGGAGACCTGGGGGAACGCGGGATGGGTGGAAATTTGTGGCTCCACGCAGATTCCAGAACTTTCCAGCACAGAAATGTGGGGAAAATGTGGTTTTTTTGACAATTATTTAGGTTTGCAAGGGATTCTGGGTAACAGAACCTGGTGGGAGGCAGTCAAGTCACCCCATCCTGGATTCCCCTGGGTGTCTAGTTTTCAAAAATGTATAGGTTTGCTAGGTTTCCCTAGGTGCCGGCAGAGCTAGGGTTCAAAACTACAGCTAGGCACTTTGCCAAAAAGGGTAATTTTTCACTGCGAAATTGAGGTTTGTCCACATTGCGTTTTGCGCCGTTTCCTGTCGCGGGCACTAGGCCAACCCACGCAAGTGAGGTACCATTTTTTGGGGGAACGCGGGGTGGGTGGAAATTTGTGGCTCCACGCAGATTCCAGAACTTTCCAGCACAGAAATGTGGGGAAAATGTGTTTTTTTAACAATATTTTAGGTTTGCAAGGGATTCTGGGTAACAGAACCTGGTGGGAGGCAGTCAAGTCACCCCATCCTGGATTCCCCTGGGTGTCTAGTTTTCAAAAATGTATATGTTTGCTAGGTTTCCCTAGGTGCCGGGAGAGCTAGGGTTCAAAAACTACAGCTAGGCACTTTGCCAAAAAGGGTCATTTTTCACTGCGAAATTGAGGTTTGTCCACATTGCGTTTTGCGCCGTTTCCTGTCGCGGGCACTAGGCCAACCCACGCAAGTGAGGTACCATTTTTATCGGGAGACCTGGGGGAACGCGGGGTGGGTGGAAATTTGTGGATCCACGCAGATTCCAGAACTTTCCAGCACAGAAATGTGGGGAAAATGTGTTTTTTTTTACAATTTTTTAGGTTTGCAAGGGACATTTTTCACTGAGAAATTGAGGTATGTCCACATTGCGTTTTGCGCCGTTTCCTGTAGCGGGCTCTAGGCCAACCCACGCAAGTGAGGTACCATTTTTATCGGGAGACCTGGGGGAATGCGGGATGGGTGGAAATTTGTGGATCAACACAGATTCCAGAACTTTCCAGCACAGAAATTTGGGGAAAATGTGTTTTTTGGACAATTTTTTAGGTTTGCAAGGGATTCTGGGTAACAGAACCTGGTGGGAGGCAGCCAAGTCACCCCATCCTGGATTCCCCTGGGTGTCTAGTTTTCAAAAATGTATAGGTTTGCTAGGTTTCCCTAGGTGCTGGCAGAGCTAGGGTTCAAAAACTACAGCTAGGCACTTTGCCAAAAAAGGGTCATTTTTCACTGCGAAATTGAGGTATGTCCACATTGCGTTTTGCGCCGTTTCCTGTCGCAGGCACTAGGCCAACCCACGCAAGTGAGGTACCATTTTTATTGGGAGACCTGGGGGAATGCGGGATGGGTGGAAATTTGTGGATCAACACAGATTCCAGAACTTTCCAGCACAGAAATTTGGGGAAAATGTGTTTTTTTGGACAATTTTTTAGGTTTGCAAGGGATTCTGGGTAACAGAACCTGGTGGGAGGCAGTCAAGTCACCCCATCCTGGATTCCCCTGGGTGTCTAGTTTTCAAAAATGTATAGGTTTGCTAGGTTTCCCTAGGTGCCGGCAGAGCTAGGGTTCAAAAACTACAGCTAGGCACTTTGCCAAAAAAGGGTAATTTTTCACTGCGAAATTGAGGTTTGTCCACATTGCGTTTTGCGCCGTTTCCTGTCGCGGGCACTAGGCCAACCCACGCAAGTGAGGTACCATTTTTTTGGGGGGAACGCGGGGTGGGTGGAAATTTGTGGCTCCACGCAGATTCCAGAACTTTCCAGCACAGAAATGTGGGGAAAATGTGTTTTTTTTAACAATATTTTAGGTTTGCAAGGGATTCTGGGTAACAGAACCTGGTGGGAGGCAGTCAAGTCACCCCATCCTGGATTCCCCTGGGTGTCTAGTTTTCAAAAATGTATATGTTTGCTAGGTTTCCCTAGGTGCCGGGAGAGCTAGGGTTCAAAAACTACAGCTAGGCACTTTGCCAAAAAAGGGTCATTTTTCACTGCGAAATTGAGGTTTGTCCACATTGCGTTTTGCGCCGTTTCCTGTCGCGGGCACTAGGCCAACCCACGCAAGTGAGGTACCATTTTTATCGGGAGACCTGGGGGAACGCGGGGTGGGTGGAAATTTGTGGATCCACGCAGATTCCAGAACTTTCCAGCACAGAAATGTGGGGAAAATGTGTTTTTTTTGACAATTTTTTAGGTTTGCAAGGGATTCTGGGTAACAGAACCTGGTGGGAGGCAGTCAAGTCACCCATCCTGAATTCCCCTGGGTGACTAGTTTTCAAAAATGTATAGGTCGGCTAGGTTTCCCTAGGTGCCGGCAGAGCTAGGGTTCAAAAACTACAGCTAGGCACTTTGCCAAAAAAGGGTCATTTTTCACTGCGAAATTGAGGTATGTCCACATTGCGTTTTGCGCCGTTTCTGCCGCGGGCACTAGGCCGACCCACACAAGTGAGGTACCATTTTTCTCGGAACACTTTGGGGAACGCGGGGTGGGTGGAAATTTGTGGATCCACGCAGATTCCAGAACTTTCCAGCACAGAAATGTGGGGAAAATGTGTTTTTTTGACACTTTTTAGGTGTGCAAGGGATTCTGGGTAACAGAACCTGGTGGGAGGCAGTCAAGTCACCCCATCCTGGATTCCCCTGGGTGTCTAGTTTTCAAAAATGTATAGGTTTGCTAGGTTTCCCTAGGTGCCAGCAGAGCTAGGGTTCAAAAACTACAGCTAGGCACTTTGCAAAAAAGGGTAATTTTTCATTGAGAAAATGTGGTGTGTTCACGTTGGGTTTTGAGCCATTTCCTGTCGTGGGCACTATGCCTACCCACACAAGTGAGGTACCATTTTTATCGGGAGACTTAGGGTAATTCAGATTTGTAAAGCAACTGTTATTACCTATTGACTTTCGATGCATTTCTGCCTTCCAAATGAAAGACATTGTGTAAAAAAAAGTCATTTTGAAAAATGACCGATAATTCTCATGCTAGTATGAGTATTCCCAATTTCAAAAATGTGCAAATATCTACTGTTTCTAAACTCTATATCTTGTTCCCATTTCAGAAATACATAGGTGTCGTTCATACCAATTTTTCCATGTATACATTTTCCCACAATAATTGCTATATACCCGGTACATAATAAAAAGCCATTGCAAATTGCTGCTCAGTTTTTTACTCTGGGTTCGTCGGGTTCTTGGTGAACCTACAAGTCCTATAAATCCCCACAACCAGTAAGGTCCAGCGGATGTAACGGTATATTGCTTTCAAAGAGCTGTCATAATTAGAAGAAGTTACAGGTGAAAACGTTGACACAAAAGGCTGTTTTTTTCAACTAATTTTCAATTTTTCCTATATTTAACTGTACGTTTCTATAAAGAAACCTTAATGGATCTACACAAATGACCCCTTGCTGAATTCAGAATTTTGTCTACTTTTCAAAAATGTATAGCTTTCCAGGATTCATTATTGCTTTCATACCCATTTCTACCATTAAGTGGAAGGAGGTTGAAAGCACAAAAAATAGCAAAAATAGGCTATGTCCCAGAAAAATGCCAAAACTGTATAAAAAATGTTGGTTTTCTGACAAAAGTCTGTCATTCCCTAAAAGCTGGGGAAATGGTGATTTCAGCCCCACAAACGCTTTTTGGATACCATTTGCAGGGAAAAACCCAGACGCTTTCATTTGCAGCCCTTTTTCCCATTTTTCCCCCAAAAAACAAAATTTAGCTGTATTTTGACTAATTTCTGGGACCCCTCCAGGGGAATCCACAAACACTGGATACCTTTAGAATCCCTATGATGTTGGAAGAAAAGGACGCAAATTTGGCGTGGATACCTTATGTGGTCAAAAAGTTACAGGGGCCTAAGCTGGATTGGTATATTGGAAAACAAGTACAAGAAGCGTGGTAGTACCACCATCTTTGTTAGGGCGATACGATCCGCAAGGGACAATGGCAGGTGTATCCATTTGTCGATTTGTTGCTCAAGAGTGCTACAGGCCCTCCCATAGTTTTCACGTATGACTACTGCTGGGTCTCGATGGACCCAGATCCCAAGATATTTTACCGGGTCCGCTGTCCATACCAATGGATATTCCATGGTTGGTCGAGGTGTACACTCCGTCAGGGGAATGATAATGGACTTATCCCAGTTCACCGAGAGACCTGCCATCAAACCAAATCTGATGTATTCTCGCAGTAGCTGCGAGAGATATCGAGATGGTTCCCTTACAAACAGCACCATGTCGTCTGCATATAGTGATATGGCGACTGGGCGATGATTAAAATTTAAAGCCGTTTCCCTGTGTCTTTGCCGTATTACACATGCCAGAGGCTCTATTGCGAGAGCGAAGAGCAATGGTGACAGCGGACAGCCCTGCCTGGTACCCCGCTTTACAGGAAAAGGATCCGATGTCAGTCCCCCACTCGCACCCTTGCAGATGGGTCAGCATATAATATCTGAATCCATTTTGTAAAAATTGGCGGGAACCCCATGCGCTGTAATATATAAAACATATATTTCCACTCAATGGAATCAAAAGCCTTGGCTGCGTCTAGCATTACCGCGGCGGCAGGGAGGCGTGGTTCTAAGACATGCATCATCGCAAAGACCGTCCGTAGGTTGTGTGATGTAGACCGCTCAGCTATAAAACCCGACTGATCCGGTAGGACCAGACAGGACATCAAGGGCTGAAGCTTGATAGCAAGGATTTTGGCAAGAATTTTCGCATCTATATTAATCAGCGACAGTGGCCTGTATGACTCACATAAATCCGGAGGTTTATCCTTTTTAAGCAGCGTTATAATCAGCGCCTGGCGCAGCGATGGCGGCAATGTCCCGGACTCATGCGCCTCAGCGTACATCTCTAGTAGATAGGGAGTGAGCAAGTCTTCATACGTTTTATAAAATTCGATCGTGAGGCCGTCAGGCCCAGGCGCCTTTGCATTCGGTAGGGCTCTAATCGCTGCTTTTACATCCGCAGCGTCTATTGGCTGACTTAAATACTCTCGGTGATCGTCTGCAACCCAAGCACAGGCCACGTCTTTCAAATAGTCCTCCATTTCCAAGTGGGTAGCGCCCCCCCTGGTAGTATAGAGATCGGCGTAGTAGTCACGAAATTGATCAACGATATCTAATTGATTATAATGTTCCTGGCCTCGCAGGTCTGTGATCTTTTCGATATGCTGTTGTTCTGAGCGACTTCTAATTTTATTTGCGAGATTGCGGCCCGGCCGACCCCTTCTCCGTATTGGCGAGCCACATGCCTGCGCGATATGTATCGAATCTCAGTTTCCGCCAAGTTATCATATTCTCGAATTAATTCATGTATGCGGGCCATGGTGTCCATCGCCGGGGCCGCGCTGTATTCACGCTCTAGGGCCTGAAGTGTGGTCTCTATTTTTGCAAGCTGGGTTCTAATGTCTTTCAGTATGCCAGCAGTGGTACCAATGCACACTCCCCGTATCGTTACCTTAAAAGCCTCCCATAATGTGAATGCGCTATCTACGGTGCCCTTATTGATCTCAAAGTAATCCGCTATGGCCGTGCGGATAGTGGTGTTGTAGATTGGATCTAATAATGCCTCTGCTCGCAACCGCCATGTGAAAGGACGATGTATGGACGTTGGGATTCTAATGTCTAGCATCACCGGGTTATGATCGGACAAGGTGCGCGGGTAATTTTTGACCTCCACAACCCAGTCGGCTGCGCCTTCCCCAGAAGCCAGTAGTCTAGTCTAGACCAGCTGTTGTGTGCAGGCGTAGCATGCGTTCCTTCTTTAACTGTGCCGTTGCGTACCCTCCAGATATCCACCAGACTAAATTCCAACATGGCATTGCTCACACTACGAGCCACCCGGGGGGTACGATTGTGGTGTGGGGGGGATTTATCTAAGTCGGGATCCAGGTAGGTGTTGAGGTCCCCTCCCCATAGTATGTTAGCATCAGGCCATTCTCTAAGTTTATCATACAGTCTTGAAAAACATTCCAGGTCATCTGCTATTGGGCCGTATATATTTACCATAGTGATTACCGTGTTCCTCAGTTTACCTTGAACCATTGCGCAGCGCCCCTCATCGTCTGCGTATGTGCGCAGTGGTGTAAAATCGACTCCCCGTTTGACCAAAATAAGCACCCCTCTAGCATAGGACGAGTATGAGGAGGCTATTTTAAACCCGGCCCATTTGAGTGCAATTGCGCGGTCCGTAACCTTGGTCAGGTGTGTTTCTTGAAGCAGAGCAATGTGTATGCCATGTCTATTCAGGTAAGCAAACACTTGCCGTATTTTTTGGGAGTATTCAACCCTCTAATGTTCCATGTCAGCAATCTGTATTCCTCACCCATGTCCCTGACCAACATCATTTACCTTTGCCGGGGCAGTGGTTCGGTACTTAACACATTTTTCAGCAGTAATACATGTCTCTAACGTATATTGGACACAATCCCCAGGTGCAATCATTGGAAAAATAAAAAAACAACATAGCCCCAAATAACCGTTCAACCCACCCGCCACCCACTCCAACCTCCCAATTAGGTCGAGAATTTAACCCCTCCACCCACCCTTCCATTTACCCTAGCCCCTAAAAAGAGTTCTAACAAGTAGGGGTTCACCCGCTGGGGGAGAGGGAACGACGGCAAAACACCCACCTTGTGGTGGGGTGGCCAGGCTCCCATGTTTTTATCGCACAACTGTTCTGTAATATAGCAAAACATGAATAGCACCAGAAAGACCCTGTGCATTTGTAACGTTAGCTCAGTATACTTTGCGACTCATTTCTATGTTATCAATTTAGAGTAGCCCTTCCCAGATATGTAATTATATGCATCTATATTAATCATCAAATCACTGTTTAAGAAGCTACAACGGCTATTAGTCCGCATTCTCAGACTCCTCCAGTCTTGTGGGACTGTTCGGGCCACTCCGCCGGGGCTTGCTGGGGCAAATGTGCTTTGTAAACTTAAGAGCTGATTTAGCGTCTGTAAAAAAGTGTGATTGTCCATCATGCGTTATTCTTAATTTAGCGGGATACAGCATTGCGTACGGGATGGAGGCAGATTGCAATATCTTCTTCGTTGGCACAAAGTCTCTTCGAGCGGCCTGTACCGCTGGAGTGTGATCCGGGAAAAAGGACAGGTTGTTTCCGTTGTGGTTAATGGGACTCTTGGCTCTGGCTTCCCGGAGTATAGCATCACGGTCCGCATAATTGAGGAGGCGTGCAATAATCGGACGTGGTGGTGCCCCTGGTTTTGGTCGGGGTCCCAGGGACCTGTGAGCTCGTTCCACTATCATGACCGGGGACAACACCGAACCAAACAGCTCTCGCAGCAGGGTGTCAATGAATGTCTCCATCTTTGTTATTGCTGTTGATTCCGGCAGGCCAATTATTCGGAGGTTGTTTCGTCGGGAACGTGCTTCTAAATCTTCATTTTTCGCTCTTATAACCTCCAGCACTTTTTCCATGTGTAAGATCTGTGTCCGCGATTCCGCCTGGGAATCTTGAGTGTCCGATAGCCTGTTCTCCAACACATCAAGTCTGGTGTCATGCGTTTCCACCTGTTTCTTTACCGCATCTAGGGTGGATGTGAGTGCGTCGAGCTTGCCATCTATGGTTTTCAGCCCTGCGCGCATCTCCAATAAGATTGATCGCATGTCTTCGTCCTGGCTTTCCGCAGACTCTGGCTGCCCTTGTATCGTGGCCTGCTCTGCCATGGTCTCATTGGCTCGTGTGTTTCGCTTACTCTCGAATGGGAGTTTTGGTTGTTTGGGGTCTGGTTTCCCCATTGTGCAGTGGTAATTTTAAGTCAGTACCTATACCCGCAGTCCGCTGCCCACAGCGCGCCTACGTTGTGACAATTATGTTGTGTGTCGAAGTTCTGCACCCCAATTTAGGTTCTGGGCCAGGTGTTGGGCCTTCTCAGGCTGTGGCGCACATGCTCGTGTCACCCGCTGTAGCGTGCTTTCTCTGTGCCCAACGTCAATAACAGATAGGTGCTGTAGTAAGCTCTGCGCCTCCTCCAGTGATTTGTACTGCGCCTAGTGTCTCCGGTCCACTACCACTGGTCTCCGAGCCCGGGACATAGGCCCTAATGCGACTCCACTGTTCTTCAATAATTCGGTTCCTCTTATCAAGCCAGTCCGTATCACCGCAGGTTCCCAGATGCGCCCTGTTAACTTCTAGAAAGAGCCTCTTCCTGTAGCTGTCTCGTGGCTTGATCTCCACAATCCGACTGTGTAACGGGAGACCGGCGCAGGTGCCCCTCCAGCCCTTCTCCCCTCCGAGGTACAGCGATTGGGGCCCAGCGAGCCCACCCCACCCCGGGCGGAACCGCCAGCAGGCCCCCAAGCCGCCCCGGCCCTCCGCAGCACCAGAGCACCGCAGGAGCCGAGTGCCGCTCTAGGCCAGCCCACCAGCGCCTCCCCCCAGCAGCGAAGCCGACCAACCTACACACCTCTGTGGTGGGAGAGCAGGGGCGGCCCCAACACCTCGCCGAGACCGGGCGGCCCACGCCGCAGAGCTCAGGCCCCCCGGGCACTACCCCCCAAGGCCGCCTAGTCCCTGCCCCGCAAGACCGCCCGAGCCGGTTTAGCATGTGGCCCTGCCTCACTCACCTCACCGCTGCAACCCGTCTGGGGAGGCCTCCTAGTACATCAGGTCCGGTGCTTCTCCCCCGGTCCTCAGGACACAGCAGCGCCTCGGCGTCTCGGGCCTCTCTCGCGTCCCAGCAGCTGGGCCCCGCTCTCACCCCGGCGTCGTCCGTAGGGGGGTGCACCGTCTCGTCGGTGGCGGTCCCGGTCCGAACCAGTGCGCTTGGGGGGCCCCCTCTTAGCTGCTGATCTCTAAGGTTCCGCCCTCGGAGCCGGTCGGGTCACTGCATACGCCCTCAGTTCACCTCCCGGCCGCCATGTTCCTCCGGACCACACTGCTGCGCCGTTGTTCCGTACCGCAGGTTCCCGCCACTTCTAGGCAGCAAAAGTGTCACCGAGTGTGCCCGGAGCGAACAGCATCAAGGGAGATGGGTGCTGGCAGTTGTGGTTGTGCTTAGCGGATGGTAATAGCCGGATAGTTGAGCCTGGCCTGCGGAGCTCCTTCACCAGGCAGCCATTCCGCAACGCGCCGTAGCCACGCCCCCAAGGATGACCATTTTTATGAGGGAGATACGCCCTGCGAGGGAGAGGGGAAGAGCGATCCATCTTGTGACGTTGTCTTTGAGCGCTACCAGGGCCCTGCCGTAATTAAGCCACATCAGCTCTTCCCGATCAGTAGCGACAAACACTCCGAGGTATTTCACCTCATCGGTGCACCATCCAATGGGGAAGTCCGGTGTGAACGCTGCTACAGATGAGGTGAGGGGGAAAATTTGGGACTTTGTCCAATTGATGTGAATACCAGAGAGCCCTCCAAAACGAACAAACTCCCTGAACAACGGATTAAGATTATGGTGTGGCGCTCGAATATATAAGGTGATGTCATCAGCGTACAGGGAAATAAGAATCGGCCGAAGAAAACAACGAAGCGCTTTGTCATGATGGTATTGTCTCACCCTGGCAGCGAGAGGTTCGACAGCAAGGGCAAAAAGCAGGGGAGAAAGTGGGCAGCCCTGCCTAGTGCCCCGAGTGATGGGGAAGGAAGGAGAGGAGTGCCCATTGATAAGAACCCTCGCTCAGGGCCAGTGTACAATAGGCGGACCCATGACAAAAACCCCTTAGGCATTCCCATATTCTGAAGGATAACGAAGAGGTAATTCCACTCAACGGAGTCGAAGGCCTTTGTGGCGTCTAGAAAGACTGCCATCAAAGGCAATTGGGGATCAACTGACTGCAGGACCGAGAAGAGCGTGCGTAAGTTATGGGATGTTGCCCGGCCTGGGATAAACCCTGACTGATCTGGGAGAACCAGGTTCTCCATGAGTAGGCTGAGGCGGTTGGCCAACATTTTGGCCAGGATTTTCGCATCCGTGTTGATGAGAGAGAGAAGACGGTAAGAGTCACAACAGTCTGCAGGCTTGCCGGGTTTTAAAAGTGAGGAGATCAGAGCTTCCCTCAGGGACGGAGGGAGAGACCCCAGCTCCTGTGCTTCATTGAAGACCCGTTTGAGAATGGGGAGCAGCTGATCCAGGTATGAAAAGGTAAAAGTCGCTGGAGAGGCCGTCCGAACCCGGGGCCTTCCCGGACTTCATTTGTATGATAGCCTCACGGAGTTCGTCATTCTCGAAGGGTGCAGCAAGAAACTCCCTCTGTGAGTCTCCCAACCAACCGAGAGTTATATCTTGCAAATATGTTGTGAAGTCCGGAGGCGTGGTCCTGCGGGTACTATATAAATCAGTATAAAATTCAGTAAATGTTTTAAGAATGTCCAGGCTGTCCCTGTGTCGTGTGCCTGCATTGTTTCGGATTTCCAGAATGTAATTAGAGAACTTGGGGAAGCGGATTTCCTGCGCTAGCGATCTGCCTGGGCGCTCACCCTCTCCGTATTTGCGTGCAGTAAAATATTTCCCACGGAAGCGAGCCTCCCGGTCAGCCGTGTGTTTATAGTCTGAAAGTTTGTCTCTAAAGGTTGCTAGGCGCTGACCAGAGGAGTCTTTCCAAAGGTCCTCTTCCAGCTGTTTAAGTTCACCCTGGAGCGAACGCAAATTGCGACGGAGATCCCGCAGGACTCCAAAGCTTTTTGCAATGCAAGTCCCTCGGATCGTAACTTTAAAGGCCTCCCAGACCGTGCCTACCTGTGTGACAGAATCTATGTTGCACTGGAAGAAGTCTGTGATTTCTGTTCCCAACTCAGCCCGGAAAACGGTGTCTAGCAGGGCTTCTGGCATCAACCTCCAAATCCTGGGGGTGGCGATCGAGTTGAGTGGGGCTACTGTCATGAACACTGGGGCGTGGTCAGAGTATGTCCTGGCTAAATGACGGGCTTGAGTAACCCATGGGACAACTCCTCGGGAGACTACCCAATAGTCCAGGCGAGACCAAGATGAATGTGCTGCTGTGTAGTGAGTGCCCTCCCTACCGTCTGGGTGCATGTGTCGCCACACATCTGTGAGCCCATGAGCCGAAAACATGTCTGCCAGCGCTCCTTGTGTCTTAGTGTAGTGCGCAGGTAGGGGATTAGACCTGTCTAGGGCGGGGTGGAGAGCAGCATTGAAGTCTCCTCCCCAGATGAGATGCGTGGAGCCCACTTGGAGTATGCGCCCCCAAAGTGTTGTGAAGAAATCTGGGTCGTCAATGTTTGGCCCGTAACAGCACACCAGTGTGACTGATTGTGTTCCTAGTGTGCCCCATAGCATGCAGCTCCTCCCCAGAGTATCTTGTTGCGTGCCTCCCAGAATGAAAGGGGTGTTCTTTTTAACCAGGATCACCGTACCTCTGGAGTAAATGGAATACGAGGAGAATAGGTGTGTTGCGGCCCATTTGCTGGCAAAAGTGGGATTGCGGGATGGATTGAGGTGAGTCTCCTGCAGCATTGCGATGTGAATATGATGCCTATCTAGGTATGCGAGTATTTGTCTGCATTTCCGGGGGTCTCGCAGACCTCTGACGTTCCATGTGAGGAAATTTATGTGTAGTGCCTCAGTATGTGTAGGCATAGCTGCGTAACACGATAATGCCGTAATGCGCCCTGAGATAGAAGCATGGAAGTGTACCTCTGTAAGTAAGATCTCCAGTCTACCTGATGAGAAAAGAGGATATTAAAAACAATCCTGAAGGAACCCCGACCCACCCACAACAGCAGCCCAATCGTGCTGGCATCATTTTCCCCACCCAATACCAAACAAAACTGCATCATTGCAAAGTGAAGACAATAAGGACTAGGGGGAACACCCGTGTGGGGGGCACTGGTGTGCAACGAAAGCCTCCCCTATCCCACAGCCGTGAAGCCAGGACCCCAATGGTAGGGGGAAGAAGAGGAAGGGGGAGGTGCTTGGCATAGTTTAAATTAGTAACAGAGAGGAGAAAGGAGAGAAAAGAAAGTGCCCACCAATAGAGCCAAATTGCATGCCAAAGTTCCATATCACTTATCTAATAGCGTCTAGCAAACCAGTAGAAAGAGGCATGTGTGCGGAAGGAGTGGAATAGATAAAGAGAGATAACAGTGCAAGATACCAATGACCTCCGCCAGGCGTTCAGGTAATACCAAGAATAGAGTGGCTAGCTGGAAGGTAGGCCATATGCACCTGGAGTGCAACATAACAGGAGTAGAAGAAAGGAAGGGGGGAGCTGGACAGTTCTGAACATCAATCAGAGCCAAGTGATGGCGATCTCGAGAGGCGCTCCTGAGAGTCTCTGTGTGGTGAGTGTTTTCTGACATTACGAAGGAAATCGTCCACTTGCTGTCCGTTGTTAAAGAAGTGTTGCTTTCCCTGGTGTGTGACTCTCAGTCGGGCCGGATACAGTAAAGCATAGTCGATTTGCGCCTTGCAAAGCTTCTGTTTAGCTGGTAGGAACTTGCGTCGTGCCTCCTGGACAGCGGCTGCGAAGTCCGGGTAGATGGTGAATTCGGTGCCTTCGAAGTGTAGAATTATTTTGTCCCTGGCTAGTTTCAGCGCGGAGTCACGGTCACGATAGTTGAGAAGGCGAGCAACTATCGGGCGCGGGTTACCTCCTGGGGGAGTTCTGGGGCCCAGGGAGCGGTGGGCACGTTCCACAATCAGTTGGGCAGAAAAAGCTTCCGCACCAAAGGTGGTGCGCAATAGGCGCTCGTTGAAGTCCTCCATTCGCCCAGTGTTGGTGCTCTCGGGTATCCCAATGACGCGAATGTTGTTGCGTCTACTGCGCGCCTCCAAATCTTCATTTTTGGCCGCAATTACCTTGAGAAGTCTGTCCATCTGCGCCACCTGTTGCGTTACTTGAGTTGTGGCGTCCTCATTGTTGGAGATCCTCTTCTCCGCTTCCTTGAGTTGCTCATCGTGCTTCTCCGCTTTTAAGACTAGAAAGTCCATGCGACTATTCATGGAGTCCATTTTATTAGAAATGTCCGTGAGGCTGTGTTGCATGGCTAGGAGGAAAGTTTTGACATCGTCGACTTGGGAAGGCGGAAGAGTTAGCGCCTGTTCACCTGTGAGTGTCCCTAGATCGTCGGTGCTAGAGCGTGTGGACACTTTTTTTGCATCGAAAAGGAGCTTGGATTGGCGGCCATCTGGCTTCACCATAATGACGGAGGTACAAGACGTCGGCGACGAAGCACCAGAGAGAGTCAGGAGCTGATGCCTGTGCGTCGAACGGCGCCAAGAGGAGTGTCCCCAGATAGATACCGGTCGGTGACGAGCTCGTATGGGATGGCCTCCAGTAGTTCTGCCCGTACCGGGGCTCCGAGTGCACAAGACGCGCGGCGATTGCGCCTCTGTAGTAGTAGCCAGGCCTGATCCGCAGGAAGGCTCATAGAAAGGAGGCCATCCACCCCCAGCAGCGAATGCAGGATCTGGGATATATTCCAATAGAGGCTGACCAAAGTAAGGGGGGAGAGTCACAGTATGGCATAGATGAACCGGTTTACTAGTTGCCTGCGACACCTCCCTCCTATGGGTTGCAGTTTATGCTAGGAACAGAAGTGGAGTAGCATTAGGCCCTGCAAGCGCCCAGTGACAAACAGTAGTGTTCTCCGCGTCGTAGGTGTGCTCTCCACTGACACGGCCAGCCCTCTCGGGGAATCAGTAGCATATGGCGATCCCGGAGGTCAGTTGTGGGAATATAAACGGGTGTGGGCGGCGGAAAGCACTAGAGGCTCAACTGCAGTCTCCGGCCAGGCAAAGCTGGATTGATACTATTGAGGTGGCAGCAGAGGCAGAGAGTACAGTAAGGGCACAGTATGGCGGTGATAATGGCAGCTGTGGTGGTAGGCTGTTGTTACAGGCTCAGGATTGTGTCAGGGGGCGCCGCCCAGGCAGTGCAGATGTCCGATTCCTGGAATCATGGCCGTGGAAAGCCGCAGGTTCCGGCTCGTCCCGAGACGGGGGCGGGCGCCGTACGTGATCCGTATCGGCCCGTGCAGCGCTGCGAGCCGCAAGTGTGCACCAGGTAGTAGGGCCGGCTGGAGTGAGCGTCGAGCACTTGTTTACTCCCCTCTCCATCACAGTTCGTTAGGGGGGAGTCTTGACCCAGTCCTAGAGGAGTTGCGGGAAGGTAATGTGTTTTCCTCGCCGCGGTGGCACAGCGGCCGCGCCGGTATGCAGGGGGCGATATGCGCAAGACGGTCGAGGCCCACACGCCACGTGGGAGCCCCGGCACTCGCCTACCTGCAGCGGCCGCCAAGGTCTTCCGTCAGGCTTCACCCCCGCTCCGGGTGAGAATCCGCGTGCCTCCCAGCAGCGTCCAGCGGCGGCAGTGAGAGCTGATCTTGGCACCGGAGTGAAGCTGCCTGCTTATAGAGTCACAGCGGGCACTTTCAACGGTAGTTCAGCGTGCATTGAAAGGATAAATGCCAAATTCTGTCGCCAAGCGTCCAGAGCCTCACAGGCGTGTGGCCATCTTGGTCGTGTGCCACCTAGCGCCCCCGAATTATGTTGTTGAACCCAGGCTAGTAGCAGGGACAGAGGCCTATATGGCCAGGACCTCATCAGCTGTGCTCACCAGGGCACAGGCTGTAAACCAGCTTCCTTGTGAGTGAGGTACCACTCAAGAGGGAGAGAGATCAGAGGAGAGTAGGTCAGAAGAATCACTGACTAAATATCGAAGGTCACAATATCGACCTACAAAAATATCGCAGCAAAAATATCGAAGACAAGAATATCGACATCCTATCTACATTAAGATAAGTACAAAAATATTGAAAAAAAAATATTGATGTCAAAAATATCGTTGTTAAAAATATCGTTTTTAATTTAAGTTAAAAAAATAATGTAAAATAAAGTAAATAATACATATAATTAAAAGAAACATAGTTAAAAATATTTTAAAATGCTTAAAAATTATAAGTAATATATATAATTTAAAAATACATTAAACATATACATATAATATATAATATATATATATATACTTACTTATTAATATGTTTTAATATTTATTTTAATAACTTATACATTGTTTAATTTATTTTTATAAATTATAAATACATCTATACACATAAAACAATAATATAAATAAAAATAAAATAAAATATATGTAACAAATTAAAAAAATTAGAAATATTTTAAATCTTTTTAAAAATAATTATACAGTACATTAGCTAAAAAAATACAAAATATTAGATAGCGGAGGAAATAAAATTACTATTCCAACTGCAGTAACTGCAATAGTACGAAAAGTGTTGGATAGCGGAGGGGTAAAAATTACTATTCCTACTCCAATGAGTGCAACAGTAGGGAAAGTGTTGGATAGCGTAGGGGTTAAAATTACTATTCCCACTCCAGTGAGTGCAACAGTAGGGAAAGTGTTGGATAGCGTAGGGGTAAAAATTACTATTCCCACTCCAGTGAGTGCAACAGTAGGGAAAGTGTTGGATAGCGTAGGGGTTAAAATTACTATTCCCACTCCAGTGAGTGCAACAGTAGGGAAAGTGTTGGATAGCGGAGGGGTAAAAATTACTATTCCCACTCCAGTGAGTGCAACAGTAGGGAAAGTGTTGGATAGCGGAGGGGTAAAATTACTATTCCCACTCCAGTGAGTGCAACAGTAGGGAAAGTGTTGGATAGCGTAGGGGTAAAAATTACTATTCCCACTCCAGTGAGTGCAACAGTAGGGAAAGTGTTGGATAGCGTAGGGGTAAAAATTACTATTCCCACTCCAGTGAGTGCAACAGTAGGGAAAGTGTTGGATAGCGTAGGGGTAAAAATTACTATTCCCACTCCAGTGAGTGCAACAGTAGGGAAAGTGTTGGATAGCGGAGGGGTTAAAATTACTATTCCCACTCCAGTGAGTGCAACAGTAGGGAAAGTGTTGGATAGCGGAGGGGTAAAAATTACTATTCCCACTCCAGTGAGTGCAACAGTAGGGAAAGTGTTGGATAGCGTAGGCGTTAAAATTACTATTCCCACTCCAGTGAGTGCAACAGTAGGGAAAGTGTTGGATAGCGGAGGGGTAAAAATTACTATTCCCACTCCAGTGAGTGCAACAGTAGGGAAAGTGTTGGATTGCGTAGGGGTAAAAATTACTATTCCCACTCCAGTGAGTGCAACAGTAGGGAAAGTGTTGGATAGCGGAGGGGTAAAAATTACTATTCCCACTCCAGTGAGTGCAACAGTAGAGAAAATGTATGATCGCGTAGGGGTTAAATTAACATACTGATAATTTCTTTTTTTTTTTAAATAAATAACATATTAATGATTATTTAACAAAATAATTATTAATAAATACCTATTAAATTAAATTTATATTTACTTAAATAACATTAAATTACTTCCCACCCTATTCCCCTATAAACACACAACACGCTACACATAAAAATATAACACAATTAATTTAATTGTCAATTAATCAATTAATAAAAATTAATTACCAATTAATAATTAATTAACAATAAATTAATTAACAATAACAATAAATACAAAATAGTAATAAATTAATTATCAGTAATATAATTTTTAATCAACCAATTAATAAAAATTAATTACCAATTAATAATTAATTAGCAATAAATTAATAATCAATAACAATAAATATACACATATTAACGAATTAATTATATTTAAATTACTTCCCACCCTATTCCCCTATAAACCCACAACCCGCTACACATTAAAAATAACATAATTAATTTAATTACCAATTAATCAATGAATTAAAATTAATTACCAATTAATAATTAATTAACAATAAATTAACAATCAATAACAATAAATAATAACATATTAATTAATTAATTATAATTACATTACTTCCCACCCTATTCCCCTATAAACCCACAACCCGCTCTAATACTAAAACGCAAAATTTCCTTTAAAAAAATTACTATTTTCTAAACATTTAATACATATATTTAAAAATAATGAAAAAGCTTTAAAATCATGTTAAACATACATATAAAATACATAACACTAAAAAAAATCGATATTATTTACAACTATATTTTTGCTAACGATATTAATTACTTCGATATTACTTACTTCGATATTAAAAAAATCGATATTACTTACCTTAAAGTCGATATTCTGGTCAACGATATTCTTGACTTCGATATTCTGTCCCTACGTTATTAAGAACTCGATATTAGTGTAAGTCGATATTTAAAATTCGATATTTTGACTGCGCACCGGTCAGAATCAGAGCCAAGGGCAGATTCTGAGAAGTCAGCTGTCCTGGTGTTGGTATCTCCTGGTGAGCATCCAGGGGCAGATAGAATGTTGGAGTCTGAGTCCCTGTTGGTGCTGCAGGAGCTACTTGTGGTAGGGGGACTTACTTGGGAAGAGTTTTGTAAGGCACAGGCAGAGTGTCCTACATTTGTGGGCCTGCGGAAGATTGCCCAGGACCAGGTCTCCACTGGCGGAGTTGGAAAGAACAAGGTGGCTTGGGAAAATGGGCTCCTGTACAGTGGGTCTGCTGACCCTGAACCAGGAGCCAGCAAAAGCCTGGCGGTTCCTTGGGGGCACAGGAATTTCCGGTTGCAGTTAGCCCATGAAGTAACCTTAGTGGGTAATCTGAGCATCAAAAAGACAAAAGACAGGTCAGCACCTCTCTTCCACTGGCCAGGAGTTGGTTAGGATGTGGAGAGGTTTTGCCAGACCTGACTTGCCTGTCAGGCCAGTGTCACCTCTGGAGCCAGACCAAAACACCTTTGGAGCCCCTACCTGTGGTGGGAGTATGCTTTGAGTGGGTAGAGATTGATATAGTTGGTCCCTTTGACCTTCCATCACCCTCAGGCAACAAGTACATACTTGTTGTGGTGGATCATGTCACCAGGTACCCTGAGGTGCTGAAGACAATCTTCAAGTCAACCAGGAGCTGGTGAAGAGAGGCATGACCAGAAAGCTATGCAGACTGGGTATCAGTTTGGGTCCTGAAGCCAATCTTTCCCAGGGCTTTGGAGGGCAAGTAATGTGCCCCTTATAAAGTTGTCAGGAAGATTTCTGATGTCAACTAATTTGCTGACACAGGTGCTGCTGAAAGGGAACCCCTGAAGGAGTTCCACGTTAATCTGCTGAAGCTGTATTTCTACAGGGATAACACGGTTTCCATTCGTGCAATGGCTGAGGAAGTAGAGGAGGAGAGTGACTGACTTATTACAAGGTGATGAGAAAGATGGTTCAGTTGAGGAAGTTAGGCTCTCCTTTGAACTTACACATGAACAACAAGCAGAGTGTAAAGAGTTGCTTGGGCAATTTTCCCATCTCTTCTTGCTTATCCCAGGACTGACAACTGTCTGTCTCCATGACATAGACCTGTGGACACTCTGCCTGTGAAGAGCAAGACATATAGGATGTCAGACCGGGTCCAAGAGTGCATCAAGACTGAAGGGGCCAATGTGCTGGACCTGGGTGTTATTGAGTCTTCCCATAGTTCCAGGGTCAATCTAGTGTTGTTGGCGCCTAACCAAGTGTCATCTGACATGCGCTTCTGTGTGGACTATCGTGGCATAAATACTGTGCCCAAGCCTGATGCCCATCCTATCCCCAGAGCTGATGAGCTAATGAATAGATTGGGTGAAGCAAAGTATCTTAGTACTTTTTATATGACTAGTGGCTATTGGCAGAGTGTCTTAGCACCTGGTGCCAAGGGGAATACAGCATTTTCAACCTCAGAGGGCTTCTAGCAATTTAGGGTTATGCCTTTTGGACTGAAGAATACTCCCAACACTTTCCAGTGCCTGGTCAACCATTTGTTGTCTAACTTGGAAGAGTTCTGTGTGCCTTACCTGCATGGCATTGCTGTGTTCAGCAGATCATAGAAGAAGGGGCTAGTGAGGATACAGAGGGCTAAACTGACGATCAAGGCTACCAAGTGCCCAGTTGGACAGTACTCTGTTGTTTATCTGGGACATTAGGTGAGGAAGGGGAAGATTTGACCCCTGGAGGCAAATATCCAGGCGCTGCTAGACTGAGAGGTTCCCACTATCCAGACCTGGGTAAGGTTCTTTTGGGCCTTATTGGCTACTAATGGAACTTTGTGGCAAACTATGGACCATAGTTGCCCAAAGGCAACCCTGACCCCTAAGAAACAGCCCAGGAAGGTGATCTGGACTGAAGAGTGTCAAAAGGCATTTGATGACTTGAAGGCAGCACTATGTAATGCACCTGTGTTGAAGGCCCCTGATTACAGTCAGACCTTCATTGTGCAGAGAGATGCTTCAGACAAGAGGGTTGGAGCAGATCTTGCACAGCCAAGAGAAGAGGAGGGAGCATCCGGTGGCCTTTATCTGCAGCAGACTTCTCTCCAGGGAACAGAACTGGTCTGCTGTTAAAAAAGAATGCTTTGCCATAGTTTGGGTCCTTTGGAGATCCAGGCCTTACTTGGTTGGGGCAAAGTTTGTGGTACAGACAGATCACAAACCCCTCATGTGGCTGATGGCAATGAAAGAGGAAAATCCATGTTTGCTCGGGTGGTCCATATCTCTGTAGGGATTAGATTTCACTATGGAACATAATGCAGGATTACAGCTCGGGAATGCAGGTGGCCTTTCTTGGCTGTTTACCCAATAAGATAATCAGTCTTCTCCCATTGGGGAGTAAGAGCTGCCCATTCTGATCTGGAGGTGGGCATATGTTGGGCCGGGAAGTCTTCTGCATGGCTCTAAAGAGCATGCTTCCCTGCCCAATGTTGGTCCCCTGGCAAGCCACCTGAAAGTACTGTAGGTATTCTTGATCTATACCTCAGTGAGCATGTCCACTCAGGGTCTTCCTGTTTACATGGATTGAGACCCTAGAGTTTGGTTCTGAGGTCAAGAGGGCCTCTATAGTGCACCCCACTTTTACAGACAGTGGCTTATGCCCTTGATCCAGCGCGACTAATATAACTTCATCTCCTGTGGACATAACATCCAGTTTTAAAACACCACAACTATACCAATATGACGGTGGGGCCCATAACACCTCATATACATTCACTCACTCAAGTATTCCCTGGATCTCATCTACCTTTTACCTAGGAGAAAAAGTTAATGACTGCTGGAAGTGAACGGGATACCTTTTAAAGTCGACAAGATATTTTCTCAAACATCATACATAATTAGATTAAATCCTGTCAATTTTCTAAACATCAAGGTATTCCGCTCATTGGTCGATGGACCAACTAGTAGGAATCAGTTGATGGTGATTAAGACCAGCTCAATCACTTTAACCTATTAATATTTGCATTTATTATTGAGCTAAAGAACCACAGACTCGTAGTTTAATTTATAATAATATTTATCTAAAGTTTAAGATGCATAGGAAATCTCAATTTTATTAAGCAATTAATACATTTATTATCATTATAAGGAAGAAACTTTAAAGAAATTATGCATACCCTTTTAGATGGAAAAATAAAGTTCGTCACAGCAGATCACAGCATAGCATTCCCAAAATCTGACTGACTGTCCCGCTAAACAGGCCTCCTCAACGGACCACCTATACAGGTTTTCCGCATTGATCTCCCTTCTTTCCCAGTCAGGTTAAAAACAAAACGAAAATAAAATTTGAAGAAAATGGCCTAAAGGAAAATAGCAGCGATTCTCCAGCGTCAAAGTTCTGTGCTCAAAAATTATGTATGAATAGCGCTCCTCCTACTTAAGAGTAGGTCCTCTTATACCATATTACTAGCTTACTAAACAGAAATGTTTCAATCTTTGGGGCGAGCTTCACGCTAATTGGTCCATTTGAGGGGTGGCAAGCATCTCCTCATTGCCCTCCTTGTCCAAACCAGTTCCGACAATGTTTATAATTTTGGTCCTTTCACACGGTTTTAGGACATTACCAATCCGATTGGCAAGTCCTCATTTCTAACTTTTCTTGTATCTTTATTAAAACAGTTCATTGTCAATTCACAGTCGCATCTCTGGTTCCCATGCGTTTTCTCGCTGCGTCCCCTTTTTGGCACTCATTCTGGTGTCAGGTCATGGTGACCTTGGTCTTTTCATTCTGGGCTCTAGTTTCGGGTCACGTGTCATTTGGCAACAGCTTTCTCCCAATTGGAAGCCATTTTGCACTTGCGCACTTTAGCTCATCTGCCTCGGCGGCCATTTTTACAGTGCGGCCTAGCAGGCCCGAGCGAAACTATTATGAAAACAAACACAATAATAGTTAAGAATAAAGAAAATAAGCCTTTTGGTTTCCCACCCGTCATTCTATGTACCCCAATTAGGTGTTACCTAGCAGAAGCGACATATAAAGCTAAGTTTTACTTACCATCCGTATTCTTTCGCCACAATACAAGTCACTACATAGCACAAATCATGCAAAGTCACTCTAATTAGTACGCAAATGATTATATTACTATTATTTCACATTTACAATTGTAAGTAGGTTAGTTTGCACATAAATTGCAATTTTAGTAAAATGGTTTATAAGAAAACGTAACATGTTGATAAATTTTTTAAAACAATTAATAACATTAGTAATTAATTTTAATAGTTTAGGGGGTTCAAAATTTTCTCAGTTACCTTGCTCCATCAACTCCCCCCTTTGGTGATTTTTTAATATCACCACAAAAACCCATGTCACACAATTTTTCAGATAGCATTGTTTCTTGTCCATTTGCTTCTTGTTAGTTTTACACATCTGTATCACTCTCATCTTGTCCTTTTGTTCTCTCATACATACTTTCTTTCAGTTCTTCCAGTTCTATTTCACCTAATTCTCGTTCTCTTTCTTTATTTATCTTATTTTCTCTTTTCATTTTATTTTGCCTTTTTCTTCTTTTTATACAAATAATAATAAATTTCAAAGATAACACTACTAAGATTACTACTGTTGCTGATATCAAAACTTTCCCTACAATAGAACTACCTATTTCAGTGAACCAATTTGGTATTGAGGAAAAACTCTTACCAAGTTTCTCCCAAGCATTTTCAACCTCCAGTGGAACAAGTTCTTTGTGCAAATTTGTAATATTCTTTATATACTTTTGTATATTTTCACTTTTATCTGGAATGTAAGTGCAACAATGTTGGACTTTCAGCATTCCACAGACTCCTCCCTCTTTTGCCAAAAGAATGTCAAGGGCAAGTCGATTTTGCATCACCATAGCTCTCATGGCAACCATCTCGGTATTTACCATCAAGAACCCTCCAGCAGTATTCGTTGATAAACGATCTACTACTGTGGACAATTTCCGAATTTTAAATGCATTCAAAGATATTCCCACTGCTGGTATCATTGCTCCAAAAATGTCACCCACTATTTCTGAAAAACTTTCCCTTTTTCTACGTGTGAATGTTGCACCCACTTCGTGTGTTCCCTTTTCTTCTCTTTCTACATGAAAAATCTTTGGAAAGACCAAACCTAAGTAGCAAGACCCGTACCAATGGTCCGGCAACCTGTAATAAGCTCTGTTTCCACAAATATAATAGATCCCTGGAAATATTGGATCTTTTCCTCCTTTGAATCCCCATCCTCCTAAAATGTTTATAATTGTCTCGACAATCGCTGCAAACTCACAAAATAGTTGTCATACCTAGTTTTATTTCTACTAATACACAACTTTCCTTGTTGGGGCCAATCTAAAGTCATAGCTGCATTTGTCTTTTTCTTATCATTACTTTCTCCTTCAAATGCCCATAGGGGTGTTTTTGTCTCTTCTTCTATTACTTTTCTTTGAAATTTGACTCTTCTGCTTTCCACCATCTCTAAAAATACCTTTTCTTCATTCTTTAACTCACAGGTAAGGTTGTGTTTAACTATATCATCTAACGTCAAATCTTTATTTTCTAAGAAAAATTCACCAAACAATTTTGCTCCTTTCACCTTGTTCAACTCAGGAATTATAGGAATTTTCGCAAAAATCTTACTTATATCAGTGTAATAATATTCTAATCTACCTGTTTTATAAAACAAACTAGCTAATACACTACATGTTATTCCATACGTCAAAGGAAGGTGATGATAGGTCACACCCTCTGAAACAGAGGCAGGTAATTGCATACAAACATAACAATCTCTTACATCCATGGTTTCTACATATTCATATAATAATTTTGTAAAAGCGTTCTTTGAAAAATCAGTTATGGATCTATCTTTATGTAATTCTGTGCTATCTATTAATGTTGCTGTGTTCTGAATGTTAGCTTTCTTATCCTCCTTTGTGTTGTTCCCTAATATAGGCGTTTCTTCTACAGCTAATCTAATTGGAATGGTGATTGCTAAAATAAGCCATACGAACATTAATAAACCTGTACAAAAGAAACACATTCTACACCACCTACGTAAAACGCACATCTATTTTCTGTGTCTACCATCTTGTTCTATTACCTATATATATATATATTGTACAGAAAATGTGTCACCACACCTCAAAAATGACGTTTTAGCCACTTTACTTTCTCACTTTGTCTCGTTTGGTACTCTCTTTAGTTCTTCTCAGAACTCTTTCTTGTCTTATTCGGTTCTGGTGTCAAATCTGGCAAAAACTTCTGTTTAATCTCTTCAAATTTGTTGCACTTCACTTTCACCCGATTGCTTGCAGCTTTGTTCTGGGTTCTCGTGAGTGATTTCTTCTTCCTTGATATCAGTTAGTGCGATGTATAGCCACTCAGGTGACTTATATTTCAAATTAGCCTTCTTTACTCTTTTTGTTTTCTGTAATTGTTTTCCACTTTGTTTTTCTTGTTCCTTTTGACTTGTTATCTCATTTACTTGCTCTGCATTATCTTTGTTTATGTTTATGATTTTGTATCTCAATCTTTTGACTTCGTGGGGCCAATTATCTCCTTTTCTCGGCCTTTTCGATTCACTTTCTTTTTCTTCTCGTTCTGCTCTCCAAGTTCTCTTTCTTGGTCCTAATTTCTGTTTTCTCTCTCCTTCACTTTCTTCTGATTCTGTTTCAGACCTTACTTCATTTCCTCTTATTTTAAACTTTATGATTTCACTTTCTTTTCCTACCTCTGCTTCTTCCCGTGTCTTTTCTATTTGATCACTAATTTCTGTCCCTCCTCGATGTTCTTCCGGACTTCCGTTGATCTCTCTATCTGTTTCTATATTTCCCTGTTCATTTGTTTGTTGTTCTGTCCCTATTGCTCCTCGGGTGTCTTCCGATTTTTCTATCTCTCTATTTGAATCTATCCCTGCTTTGTCTATTTTGATACTTTCTGTAGGATTTTTACCATAACTTGTGCTTGGCTGTTCACTGTCACTGTCTCTCTGTTCAGTTTCTTCATTTATGGTGTCAATTTTCCATTTATTCTTTAGCTTTTCATCACAGTCTGATTGATCTGTATCAGATGCTGAACTGGTATCAGATATTTCCAGATGTCGACTTACAGGTCGATCTTCAAGTTCTGGAACCTTTGCTATTTCAAATTCTTCTCCTGCTGTTGAACTTGTACCTGGGTCTTCCAGATGTCGACTTACAGGTCGATCTTCAGGTTCTGGAACCCTGCTTGTTTCTTCTTCTGCATCGGATGCTGAACTGGTATCAGATATCTCCAGATGTCGACTTACAGGTCGAGCTTCAGGATCTGGAACTCTGATGGTGTGGCTGGCATGCACCCAGTTTTTCACTCCTGCACACTTAACTGCAGTTGTTGTCACCAGGATCACTTGTCGCGGTCGGTCCCAGCGAGGAACCAAACAGTTTCTTCTTCTGTGGACTTTTATGCGGACCCAATCTCCTGGGCTCAAATCATGAGCTGGTTTTCTTTCAAGAGTGGTCGCATCCGGTCCAACCTGATGAAACACAGAATGTACCACATCAGCCAATCCTTTGCAATAATCCAATATAAGATCATCAGTTATAGTCAGCAGTTTGTTGACAGGTACATGTGCTTGTCTCATTGCTCGTCCCATGATTATCTCGTGGGGACTCAGACCTGTTTTTCTTTCAGGTATACTTCTGATAGTCATCAGTACCAGTGGAAGGGCATCGGGCCATTTGAGTCCTGTGGTTTGACACATTTTCCCTAACCTATTCTTTATTGTTCCATTCACTTGTTCTACCACTCCAGAAGCCTCTGGTCTGTATGCACAATGTAATTTCTGTTGAATACCAAGAGCTTCACATATCAGTTGAATTAGTTCGTTTTGAAAATGTTTTCCTCTATCTGTTTCAATCGTTACTGGAAAGCCATACCTTGGAATGAATTCCCTCAACAGGAGTTTAGCCACAGTAATTCCATCATTCCTTCTGGTCGGATAGGCTTCCACCCAACGAGAAAACAAACAGACGACCACAAGAACATACCTCAGTCTATTGCTTGGGGGCATTTCTATAAAATCCAGCTGCATTCTCGTGAAAGGACCTCCCTCTCGTCCTATCCTTCCTAAACTCACTACCGTCTTCCTTCCTGGATTTATCTGTTGACAGGTAAGACATCTCTGACAAAGACTTTCAGCTATGGCTCTAAATTTTGGGTTATACCAGGTTTGTCTGAAAAGTCGGATCATTGCATCTCTCCCAATATGAGCTTGTCCATGGTACATCCGTGCCATGTCAGAAATCATGCTATCAGGCATAACTGGTCTTTCATCTCTATAAACCCAAACATCATCTTCCTCCCTTTTCCTGCATCCTGCTTTTATCCAGTTATCTTTTTCCTCATCATCTGCTGCTTCCTGTAATTGTCTCACCTCTGCCCATGTTTCGACAATGTTAGTAAAAAGCAAAGGACATGAAACATGCTCTCTTTCTCTCTTTCGGTTCAGTGAGACTACATTTTTAGCACAATACTGAGCTATCTCGTCGGCATATTTATTGCCCACGGTTATGTAGTCTTCCCCATTTTTGTGCGCATTGCACTTCACCACGGCTATTTGTTTAGGCAGCTGTATCGCCTCAAGTAATTTCTTTACAAACTCACCATTTCGAATCGGAGTTCCTGCAGACGTCAAGAAACCTCTTTGGGACCAGATCTGCCCAAAATCATGGACCACTCCGAAGCCATACTGGCTATCCGTGATCACTGTGATTCGGACATTCTTTCCCAATTTACATGCCTGAATTAGAGCAATCAGCTCAGCCACTTGGGCGGAACGTATCCCTCTCAAACAAGATGCTTCCATTATTGCAGCTACTGTACATACAGCATACGCTGCACTCAAAACTCCTTCACTTGTCCTCAAGCATGAGCCATCCACAAACATTACATAATCTGATTCTCTTAAAGGCTCATCCTTAATATCTGGCCTAGGTTTTGTACAGTACTCAAGTACATTCAGACAATCATGGTCAACTTCATCCCTGTCTGACTCATTCTCTTCATCCGGCAATGATGTTGATGGATTCACGCTTGTGCACCTGTCAATGGTTACATTGTCTGCACTTAAAATCACTTTCTCATATCTAGTCAGCCGACTATGTGTCATGTATTGAGTTTTGGTTCTTGTCAAAAGAATTTCAACAGAATGTGGAACATATACCCTCAGTGGGTATCCCATCAAAATGCCTTCACTTTGTTCCAGACTCACACAAGTAGCAGCTACTGCTTTCAGACATCCAGGCAACGCCTTTGCTACTGGGTCTAAGACAGCTGAAAAATATGCAATAGGTCTTTTCATACTTCCATGTCTTTGCACCAAAACTGAAAGTGCACATCCATCTCTCTCACTACAATATAGTTAAAAATCTTTTTCATAGTCAGGCATTCCCAGTGCCGGTGCTTCACACAATCTCGCCTTTAGTTCTCTGAATGCCTTCATTTCTTCATCATTTAATTCAAGCCGATCTTTAACATCCTTTTTTGTCAATCGCTGTAATGGTTTCGCAATCAACGAAAATCCACTTATCCACTGTCGACAATATCCAACCATTCCCAGGAACATTCTCACCTCTCTCTGTGTCATAGGAGCTCTCATCCCTCGGATAATTTTTATTCTCTCTGTCGTTACCTTTCGCACCCCTTTTTCAATCTTATGACCTAGGTATTGAACCTCCTGTTGACAAAACTGTAATTTTGATGGGGACACCTTTTGTCCACCTCCTGCTAGATGGTTCAGTAAAGCAATGGTGTCAGTAACACATGCTTCTCTGGTTTTTGATGCCACCAATAGGTCATCAATGTATTGAACCATCACCGATTTTTCAGGCATTCTTAAATCTTCCAGTGATTTCTTTAAGATCTAATTAAAGATAGGGGCTTTCTGTATACCCCTGAGGAACTCGGCACCATGCCAAAATACGCTCTCCGAATCTAAATGCAAATAATGGCTGGCTATCCGGATGCAATGGGATAGAGAAAAATGCATGGCACAAATCAATGACAGTGTACCATTCTGCCTCACGTGGAATCTGATATAGTATTACAGCGGGGTTTGGTACAATTGGACAACACGGAACAACGATTTTATTAATCTTTCGTAAATCCTGCACTATTCTATATGTTCCATTTGGCTTTTTCAGTCCCATTATGGGCGAATTACATGGACTGCTCATTATTTCTTTTAGAATTCCTTGTTCGATCATTTTGTCTATTACGGGTGTTATTCCTTCAATGATTTCTGGCGTCAGTTTATACTGTGGGGTATTTGGAAAATGTGTTCCTTCTCTAACAGAAATTTTAACAGGGTCTACTCCTCTCATTAACCCAATATCTTCACCTGTAAAATCCCACACTTCCTGTTTTACTGTCTCCTTCAATTCATTTGGGATTTTCTCTACATCAAACACAGGAAACAAATCATTCACTCCAGGTTCTAATTCTGCCATGGTCATTTTATATAACACATCTTCATCTGGCGTCTGAAATGCAATCCCATCCGGAGTACAATAGATGGTGCAATTCATTTTACAAAGCAGATCGCGTCCAAGCAAATTTACAGGACTGCAATCACACACCACAAATCGGTGCATTTCTCTGAACTGTCCAACTTTTACCTCTACTAATTTGGTAAGAGGCGCCTTAATTTGTTGGTTTGAGACACCAACGACTTGGATATATTCACCTGAGAGAGGAAGGTTTGGAATTTCCACTGATCTAACAGTAGAACGGGTAGCTCCAGTGTCCACAAGGAATGTTACATTTGCACCATTCACTTCTCCATCCACAAATGGACCTGACTGATCTACCTCTAGAGTTGCGCCAAGCACGCACTCTTCCTCCTCTCCTAGGCACCGTCATAAACTTTCATCCGATTCATTCCCATCCTGTCGTAACCAATACTGCGATATCGCAGCTGCGCGCGGCAATTGTGTTACCTGCTCTCCTCCGTAGAATCCTGTCTCTGCACTGTATCTCTGTGGATTTACACTCTTGGGAAGTGGTGGTTGTGGCACCTGACTCTGTTGAGTAACTACCTGCGGTTGCTGCAGTTGTTGGTAACTCACCTCACTCTGCACCTGTGGATTTAATGATTGATTTTCTGCATTAGCTTTTGGAGGAAATTTACACTCGTTTCTCCAATGCCCTAATTTTCCGCAATTGTGGCATGGCCACTTTTTCTTTGCTTCTTCTATACTCATTTGGCCTTTACCTTTACCTATATTCGGTTTAGATTTAGTTTGTCCTGTCTCATTACTCTGATTATTTAATTGAGCTTCCTGTTTCTCTGCAACTTTTACTTGCGCCCACATTGCTTTCTCTTTTAATTTTCGTTGTCTACACTCAATGTCATCACTACAATACTTTGCATACCTCAACACTTCGTCTACTGTACTGCTCTGCCACCCTATCATATGCTGTTTAATCATTTCACTTATTTCTGATTTCAACCCATAAACAAATCTATATACAAAATGACTCATGTCTTTTTCATTCAGAGTTTCATAGCCACTATACTGTTTGAAGACCAACAATAGCCTTTCATAATAGGCATGTACAGATTCCTTACTTTCCTGTGTAGTTCTGTCAATTTTTACCCAATCAGTTTCTTTGGGCGGAATTTTGTTTTTCAAAAAGGTAATAACTTGGTCATATTTCCTCATGACCTCTGGTCCTGGCGCTCCTGTTTTTGCATCTCTGGGATATTCTACAGTTGGCCAATCAATAGTAATTTTACATTCCGTCCACAAATCAGCTGGCACCACAATGTCAAACAATCCATCCAAATCTACCCACAACACCTTCGAAACTTTGACAAACCTTTCCACTTGTCTATACCATTCTACGGGTTTCTCTCTCAATTTTGGAAAGTCATTCGTAAATGACAGTATGTCTTGTCTGGACCTGGGAACATGTACATAACTACCTCCTGGAGTTTCTCTCATCGGATACTCCCTTACAATTGACTCCTTGTCTGTCACCGCAAAAGCCAAAGACGCTTTATCAGTTATTCTCTCATTCCTTTTAGTTCACCTGCTTCTCCATCTGTCCACATCACCCCACTTTCTCAGCAAAACAATCAGCTCTTTTATCTGGGTTAACCGTCCTGATGTGTTCAGATTTTCTATATCTTTCTCACAAAAATCTACCCTATACGGTTTCTGTAGACTCGTGACTTTCACAAATTCCACTCCTAATTCATTCGCTGTCTCTTCCAATTTATCATGTAAATTTCTAGCTCTCCAAGTAATACTCTTACACAAGAACATTATCTCGTCGTCCTGATATGTCTTCAGTTTTTCTGTCCCAATGGTTCCTAAAATTAACTCTTCCATATCTATTTTTAACCTAATTACATCTAATGGTTTTGGTTCTGTCTCTTTCTTTTGTAAATTTCTCATCCACTCATTTAATTCGTCTGGAGTTGGTCCTACAGGTGTACTATTTATTTCTATCCAATTTCTATTCCTTTCTGGAGTTTCTGATGCAGACTCAGTTCCCATAGGAATCCTCCTCATTTCACTCTCATTTATTGTCAGGTTGGTAGGTGGGCTCGGTCTATATGAACTGACCAACTTTCTTGACCCCTCTCTTTCTAGTTCCATCCCTTCTCTCATTCTTTGCAAGTTTAAGTTCATGGGGATAACTAAGGAATGTTCATCTACTTTCTGGTTCTCAAAAATTGGTATTACTGGTCCTATTGTCACTGGCACTGTCACAGCTTCCATGTTCATTGTTAACTCTCTTATTTTCTCAGTCAATTCTTTTGTAGTTTTTGCTAACTCGGCTGCATTGTCACCATCACATTTTTCGCTTTGTGGGGTTTTTAATTGTTCATTTGACCTATTTATCTCATATCTGCGTTCTGGACTTTTATTCCTCCCAGTTTCCATTGGCGGTGCATTGGGTGTCACCACCGCTGAATTCTGTTGATATGGAGGTGGGTTTCTATTTAACATATCTTCCAGCAACTCATCCTCTGTTTCGCTACTTCCATACCCGTACCTTTCTGTAACTGTATGTTTCTTTTTCTCCGTACACTTTTTCCTGGCACCTTCCTCAACTGTAAAAGCTGGAAACAAACCTTCTGTCATATTAGCATATCTCCAACGCTTCATTCTGTCCTCATGATTCACTCCCCACAACCTTCCAGGAACAAAACCACGATTCTTTTCACCTCTGTATCTTTCTCGTTCATACATCTCGTCTTCCCATTCACCTAACGCTTCAAACTGTGTCGGTCTAGGTCTTGGCTCAAGCTTTGTCATTTTCTCTCTCATATTTCTAAGTACTGCTACGTTAAACGAACCATTCTCTGGAAAAGCCAATACTCCATCATTCTGAGTATATTTTGTCCAATTTTCTAACCAAATACAAGTATGATAACCATATTTCAGCATCATATGCGAAGCTGGTGTTTTCGGCGGAGGAATTACCTGTCCCTCTCTAGTCACTACCTTCTTGTCTTTCTTAAAGAAGTTCTTAATTTTCGCCATCCATGACGGTTTCTCTCTACCATATTCATAATAAGCCATATTTCACGATTTCCTTCCCTTCTGCAAGCTCGTAACTCTACTCTGATCTCTATGTGCTATTCGGACCTATCCCAGCGCGTCTCACACTAACGCACCAATCCGAAGCTTCTACCTCACTGCTTTTCAGACCTATCTCAGCGCGTCTCACACCAACGCACCAATCAGGGCGTTTTCTGTGTTTCTATTGCCCTGGCCAATCCCAGCGCGGCCTTTTCTCTACGTCAGTTCTGCTCCTGACCCCTCCTTTACAAAATTTATCGGCAATATTCTCTTGACTGTTTCTGGTTAATTACGACATCAAAAACACATTTCCATTGTCTGTTTTCACTATACAAAGGGATAGCTTATTCAGTCTTGCAAGAATACTGTTTCGTTCGATAAGTGTAGCACTTCCCTCTACCTTACCCTTCTTTCAAGCAAGGGGTGAACCCGTTTCTCTGGGGATAAAACACATGTGGAGACTACACTGCTCCTGAGAATTAAGGCCAGAGTTTCACAAGAAAACCGGTTGCTATTTCACTCATACACGTTTCATACAGAAAATGTTCCTATCATAACACAACCTGTGTTATCACCATTTTGAAAAACCTAGACAATGCACTGTTCCGTGTGACTTCTCTTGCCACACGTGTCCACTTCCTACTTCCCGGAAGCTTCAAAATTTCCGACTTACATATAACATAACACAAGTCAACATAAAGTGTTAGACATGTAATAATCAATAATCGATAATCAATAATCACCAAACTAATCTATAGTAACCATAACTCTGCTACCAAGAAATCTGATCCAGCGCGACTAATATAACTTCATCTCTTGTGGACATAACATCCAGTTTTAAAACACCACAACTATGCCAATATGACGGTGGGGCCCATAACACCTCATATACATTCACTCACTCAAGTATTCCCTGGATCTCATCTACCTTTTACCTAGGAGAAAAAGTTAAAGACTGCTGGAAGTGAACGGGATACCTTTTAAAGTCGACAAGATATTTTCTCAAACATCATACATAATTAGATTAAATCCTGTCAATTTTCTAAACATCAAGGTATTCCGCTCATTGGTCGTTGGACTAACTAGTAGGAATCAGTTGATGGTGATTAAGACCAGCTCAATCACTTTAACCTAGTAATATTTGCATTTATTATTGAGCTAAAGAACCACAGACTCGTAGTTTAATTTATAATAATATTTATCTAAAGTTTAAGATGCATAGGAAATCTCAATTTTATTAAGCAATTAATACATATATTATCATTATAAGGAAGAAACTTTAAAGAAATTATGCATACCCTTTTAGATGGAAAAATAAAGTTCGTCACAGCAGATCACAGCATAGCATTCCCAAAATCTGACTGACTGTCCCGCTAAACAGGCCTCCTCAACGGACCACCTATACAGGTTTTCCGCATTGATCTCCTTTCTTTCCCAGTCAGGTTAAAAACAAAACAAAAATTAAATTTAAAGAAAATGGCCTAAAGGAAAATAGCAGCGATTCTCCAGCGTCAAAGTTCTGTGCTCAAAAATTATGTATGAATAGCGCTCCTCCTACTTAAGAGTAGGTCCTCTTATACCCTATTACAAGCTTACTAAACAGAAATGTTTCAATCTTTGGGGCGAGCTTCACGCTAATTGGTCCATTTGAGGGGTGGCAAGCATCTCCTCATTGCCCTCCTTGTCCAAACCAGTTCCGACAATGTTTATAATTTTGGTCCTTTCACACGGTTTTAGGACATTACCAATCCGATTGACAAGTCCTCATTTGTAACTTTTCTTGTATCTTTATTAAAACAGTTCATTGTCAATTCACAGTCGCATCTCTGGTTCCCATGCGTTTTCTCGCTGCGTCCCCTTTTTGGCACTCATTCCGGTGTCAGGTCATGGTGACCTTGGTCTTTTCATTCTGGGCTCTAGTTTCGGGTCACGTGTCATTTGGCAACAGCTTTCTCCCAATTGGAAGCCATTTTGAACTTGCGCACTTTAGCTCATCTGCCTCGGCGGCCATTTTTACAGTGCAGCCTAGCAGGCCCGAGCGAACTATTATGAAAACAAACACAATAATAGTTAAGAATACAGAAAATAAGCCTTTTCGTTTCCCACCCGTCATTCTATGTACCCCAATTAGGTGTTACCTAGCAGAAGCGACATATAAAGCTAAGTTTTACTTACCATCCGTATTCTTTTGCCACAATACAAGTCACTACATAGCACAAATCTGCAAAGTCACTCTAATTAGTACGCAAATGATTATATTACTATTATTTCACATTTACAATTGTAAGTAGGTTAGTTTGCACATAAATTGCAATTTTAGTAAAATGGTTTATAAGAAAACGTAACATGTTTATTAATAAAATAATTAATAGCATTAGTAATTAATATTAATAGTTTAGGGGGTTCAAACTTTTCTCAGTTACCTTGCTCCATCACCCTCTCTACCCAAGCTGTGGTAGACTGCAGTGGTGGCAACATTAATCTATACTTAGTGCTACCTGTACCCCTGTCTTTAAGAGGGGCTGCCTAGCAGCTGCATTTTGGTAAATAAAATCTGCGCAGTCTCACTCACTTGGGTTCTTTTCTTGTCTGTGGTATGTGTGTATTGAGAGCAGTGGGTTGGCTGGGTGAGAATGCTAAGCCATTGTGTTGAATGTTAGCCAGCTTTTATCTGTTCCCCCGTGCACCTCCCTATTCATAGTAGAAGCTTGATGGGTTGGGGTAGGCACTAGCTCTTATCTATTTTTAGTTATGATTCCTGCTGGGACAACCCCCTCCATTTTTGCTGGGTGATGTTCAAGGCCTCCTAGCCTGTAGTTAATTAAAATTTCTCTCTGTGGGATAGGACAGACAAGTACCAAGAGACTGGGAGGGCCCTCCTCACACGAACTGATGAGACACTGCTCACGCAGTGACCATACAGGAAATATGTCCCAGGATTGGAGGTGCACCCAGGATGCAAACGTAGCAGACTCTCTGATTGGATTAGTCTTTCACTCAGGGAATGACAAAAGTCTGGCCTCATCGGTCAGTTGTGTTGTTCAAAGCTGTTCTCTTTTCTGACGAGGCACCCACAAGGAGTTGCGAGGAAGCCGAGATCCAGGAGTGGAGCCCAGGGGTTGGATTGGATATTAGAAAATCTAGACTGTGTATAGTGGGCTCTGTGGTACAGGCCCTCACCTGTGGTACAGGCCCTCACCTCTTTGATGTCATCTGAGAGAATGAGGGTGGACAGGTACCCTGGAGAGTCACTACCCTCCTACAGTGAGCCCAGGGGCTACTGGACTAGAGGGACTCCAGAAACTGTGCCAAGACACCAGGTGCCCCTATCCAGACCCAAGACACCCCCAGAGCAGTTTCCTCGCCAAGGAAGGGTGGGCACTTCTGTTGCTTTCGGTGGTGGGACAGATGGTGGACCAGGAACATTTGATTTTACATCAACTGCTGAAACCCTTACATTGTAACACAAGTATTGGTACCATTGCTCTAGCTTTTAAGAGTAACCCTGTACAACATGATTGTTTAATGCAATGTTAACAGTGTTTTTATTGTGGTTAGTGTCTAGTTCCTATATAACTGTTTGGGGTCAGAACTCTGGCTGAGGGGGTGTAAGAAACTTCTGGTTTTCACTGTGTACCTTCGTCTTATGTGTAGTATATTTTTCTTGTGTGTATTAAAGTACTTTTCTCTTATATAGTAAAACACTGACTGGACATTGATCTTATTAGCTGGTATTATGGTGGAAACTGCATTCTGAATGTCTAACCTACTTCATCTCCTTGAGTAAGCCTTGGACTGCTTTGTCTTGCTACCCTGAGAGAGTCAAGTGTTGTAAAGGAGTATGTGGGTATCCAGTTTGGGGTCCCGTAGTACTGTGGCCCCAGGGGTGAACCAACTCCAGTTGATGCACCTGGAACCCAGTAAACCCTGACTGCTCTGGTACCCCAGGAACCCGGTCGTCACATCGGCTTGTATGAAATTAATTCTAATATCCTTTTGCAACAAATATCTAACGGCTTTTTGATGTAATTAATTTTACACTAGAGATTATTTATTTTTTTCGTGATTCCATACATACTCACATGCTCTTTTGTTCATATGAAGGAGCTACACGCCAAGGGTTTAATTGGTTTGTGGGAAATGAACCATGACTCTCGAAGGTAGTAATTAAGCATTATACCATGTAGCTGAAAGAATGGTGGACCAAAATAGCGTGCAAAGAGCTGCTTTGATGGTGCACTGTCAAATTGTAAGATGGGTCTTTTCCAGGGGTCATTTATTGATTCTACCATGACGTGCTGTGGGCTAAATTGAGATGTTTTGCGATGAAGCTGATATGAGGGTGCACCGAGATCCTGTGCCATAAAACCCTTATTGGGGAAATCCCAATATTGTGCCATAAAGCTCTATTGGCAGAGCACTGAATTATTGTGCCATGTCACTCCAAAAAGTGTACACTGAGATCTTCTAACATGAAACTGTGATTGTAGTTTATAGCAATATTGTGCTATGAAACTTCCATGAGGATTCAATGTCACACTGTGAAAAGAAGCTGCCATGGAGGTGAAGCTATCTAGTGTGTTATAAGAATCGTTACCTTGCCCGAAGAACTTTGGGATTCTAACAATACTTCAGAGGACTTCTTCGTGTGAACTGTGCGTTAACGACAATCACATGCAGTCCACATCTCTAAAATAAAATGAACAAGCTTTGGCAAAGCCAACAGGTGTCATGGTTTTTGTTAAAGATTATTGTTGGTGAAGCTGCAGGGTCCTCACCACTATTAAGAAAACACTGGCTAAAAACAAAAATATGTTTTAGTTGCAAACAGCACATATTGCCATAGTAGTATGTGGCACTGGAGGGTATTCATCTGTGTGCGTGGAAGCACTCCTTGTAAAAGAGCAGACTGCTATTACTCATCATGAAGTTAGCCAGCGGCAGAAGTGGGCTGAACCATGCTGTAAGCTGCAGTGGGTGGAAGAAAAATGTGAATGACACAACACAGACCAATGGATGATGAGGGCTGGCTGAAATCCGTATAACTAGTGATTACTTTGAGCCCGTGGTTGCAGGTGGGGCCCACCAGCACTCATTTTTGGGGAATGACACTAGGGGCCGATTCCGATTCGGGCCGGAAAACGTACCGACCGACTCGGAGCCGGAATAAATACCGACCGACACGTACCGGTGCAGCCCGACCCGCAAAGTACGATGAAAAGCGTGCTAAATCCGACCGACTCATACGGAACACAAGCCGAACGACCGAGCCGCGCGGAAAACAGCCATCCGGCCGGAAAAGCACGCGAATCGAACCGACCGACACGCACCAGGAAGAATCCCGAACGAAACGTACCCGCGAACTCCGACCCGCAAAGTACGATGCAACTCGTGGAAAACACGACCGAGTCGCACGGAGCCCAAGCCGCACGACCGACACGCATTCAAAACTGCGAGCCGAAGCAACCCAAAACCCTGCGACCGACGTGTACGCAGCACAGAAAACAGCACAAACACAGCGTGAACGAATCGGAGAGGCTCGCACGAGACAACTGGAGGGTCCGACTCGGTCACAAGAACGTCTCCAACATGCACAAAAAGAACCAAGGAAAAAAAAACACAAAAAAGGCCAAACAAGCTATCACTAAGCAAATAAATACTGGGGGGGGAAACAGGGAACAAAGACACACCCACAACTCCACCCATATAAAGGACACTAATCACTACCATGATCCCTTGCAAATTCAAATTACCTGCCAGCACTCAACACCAACAGACAGCAACCACACACACACTCACAGCTCATCCATCACACAAGCCACACACCAGCAGCACCACAACAAATAGCACCCTCACATACACCCAGCAAAACACACACTCACACACCCTCACTTGCACACCAACACACACATCACACACCAGCACCACCCAACACCATGCCCCCAAAGAAGAATCACAAGTTCCTAGATAGTGAATTGGAAGTCCTGGTAGATGAGATCCTCAGGGTAGAGCCACAGCTGTTTGGCACATTGGTCCAACAGACACCCATGGCGCAGAAAACCAAGATGTGGGAGAGGATCGTCGACAGGGTGAACGCACAATCACCATGTTTGCGCACAAAGGTAGACATCCAGAACAGGTGGTATGACGTGCGCAGGAGGGTCAAGGAGCTGTTGAAGAAGGACTACATCTTAAGCCAACACACCAGCAGTGGCCCTCCTGCCAAACCAGTATACCTCAGGCCCTGGGAGGAGAAGGTGCGGGCCATCCTACCACCAGTGAGCGTCTATGGACTAGAAAACATCCCAGAGCCTGGTGAGTACACAACAAATGTACACAATATTGTGCCACAGTACACACACATCACTGTCAAGGGGAGAGTCAAACCATGCACGCTTAGCAAATACACACCAACCAAAACAGATCATCCCAAAATGTGTATGTCAGCCAGATAAACACAATACATGCCAGCTCATAGTGAAATGTAACTGTGTCATGACATGTACAAACCTAACAGCAAATAGAGCTAGGCAGAGGCACAAATATAACCAACAAACACAGTCAGACATGTAGCCACCACCACAACACCACCTCATAGGGAAGCTCACTGAAAGGAAGGAATACTGTGTATGCTGGCCAAGTCAGTGTAGCCAATAGCATCATGGGAGTCGTAGTCACAGAAATTGCCCACCCTCACAATGCGCACATCAACACCACCATGAACCATGCACACATCACAGGGAGTGCAAAACAACTGACAAGATGGCTGACACTGGCTACTGCTGTGGGGAGCACAAGGCCCTGCTGGCAACTGTGCACCAACCAACAGCAGGACACCACTGACTGACATCCTGAAAGACAACTTGCACTCCCTGCAATGGAAGCACGTTCCATGGTGGGATATCTGGCTGGGTGGGAAGGAGGACTCACAGCACTGACCATAGTCACCAGCAGCTCCACCCACACACCCCCTAACACAAACTACACACAACTCACCTGGGAGAAAGCATTGCCTCACACACCAATCAAATATCCCACAAAGAACCACAACCCTGGGTCATGCAGTGTGAAGCACAGGGACACACATGGGACTTGTAGCAAAACAAACCCCAGGATAACACTGTCAGCCATCTTGTCAGCACAGGCACACAACCCCACAGGGAAGCTGAGTCAAAGGAAGGAAGCATGGGCATGCTGGGAAGGGGGTGGAGGCAAAGCTGAGTGGTAGTCACAGCCCAACATCCCCCACCCACATGGCCCAGCAAGAACACACCCAAGCATGCACACCTCACAGGGAGTCAAAAGCCACTTCAAAGATGTCTGACACTGGTGCTCTGTTGTGGGGAGCACAAGGCCATGCTGGGAACTGGCCAACAACCAACAGCAGGACACCACTGTCAGCCATCTTGCCATTGCTGTCACACCCACACACAGTGAAGTACACTCAAAAGGAAGGAAGTATGGGCATGCTGGGAAGGGGGTGGAGGCAATAGCATGATGGGAGTGGTAGTCACAGCTCAACATCCCCCCCACATGGCCCAGCAAGCTCACACTGAAGCATGCACACCTCACAGAGAGTGGAAAGCCCCATCAAAGATGTCTGACACTGGTGCTCTGTTGTGGGGAACACAAGGCCATGCTGGGAACTGGCCAACAACCAACAGCAGGACACCACTGTCAGCCATCTTGCCATTGCTGTCACACACACACACAGTGAAGTACACTCAAAAGGAAGGAAGTATGGGCATGCTGGGAAGGGGGTGGAGGCAATAGCATGATGGGAGTGGTAGTCACAGCTCAACATCCCCCCCACATGGCCCAGCAAGCTCACACTGAAGCATGCACACCTCACAGAGAGTGGAAAGCCCCATCAAAGATGTCTGACACTGGTGCTCTGTTGTGGGGAACACAAGGCCATGCTGGAAACTGGCCAACAACCAACAGCAGGACACCACTGTCAGCCATCTTGCCATTGCTGTCACACACACACACAGTGAAGTACACTCAAAAGGAAGGAAGTATGGGCATGCTGGGAAGGGGGGTGGAGGCAATAGCATGATGGGAGTGGTAGTCACAGCTCAACATCCCCCACCCACATGGCCCAGCAAGCTCACACTGAAGCATGCACACCTCACAGAGAGTGGAAAGCCCCATCAAAGATGTCTGACACTGGTGCTCTGTTGTGGGGAACACAAGGCCATGCTGGGAACTGGCCAACAACCAACAGCAGGACACCACTGTCAGCCATCTTGCCATTGCTGTCACACCCACACACAGTGAAGTACACTCAAAAGGAAGGAAGTATGGGCATGCTGGGAAGGGGGGTGGAGGCAATAGCATGATGGGAGTGGTAGTCACAGATATTGGCCAGCCTCACAATTGGCCCATCAACACCACCCTGAACCATGCACATATCACAGGGAGTGGAAAACAACTGACAAGATGGCTGACACTGGCTACTGCTGTGGGGAGCACAAGGCCCTGCTGGCAACTGTGCACCAACCAACAGCAGGACACCACTGACTGACATCTTGCCATTGCTGTCACACCCACACACAGTGAAGTACACTCAAAAGGAAGGAAGTATGGGCATGCTGGGAAGGGGGTGGAGGCAATAGCATGATGGGAGTGGTAGTCACAGATATTGCTCACCCTCACAATGCGCACATCAACACCACCATGAACCATGCCCACATCACAGGGAGTGGAAAACAACTGACAAGATGGCTGACACTGGCTACTGCTGTGGGGAGCACAAGGCCCTGCTGGCAACTGTGCACCAACCAACAGCAGGACACCACTGACTGACATCCTGAAAGACAAATTGCACTCCCTGCAATGGAAGCACGTTCCATGGTGGGATATCTGGCTGGGTGGGAAGGAGGGCCGGATGTCAACCAAATACAACCAATGCAGACCATGTACACACCCCAACATTCACATGGAAATGCCCAAATAATGCAGGACAATGTGCTACACCAATATCAACCCCTGACTGTGACAACTTAGGACAATGCAATGTACAGGCCCGCATCCAGAGGCACAGTCACAACTGTCAGGTGTGTCAACCATTGATGCTTGCAGAAACATAACATACATTGTGTGTGTCTCCCAAAAACAGGTGATGATGGGGACACAGCAGCAGACGCTGAGGAGTCCCCGTCCCAGGCTCAAGAGGATACGGAGCTCACTGGTGTGGAACAGCCTCTGCCCTCCTCGGATGAAGAAGACCAACCTGGCACCTCCGGAGCAAGTCATCATGCAGCACCAGCAGGACCACCAGCTGCACCCCCTGCACCCACCCCTCCAATGACTGTCAACACACATACCACCCCTGCCGACATGGAAAGACCAAGGAGCACCACCACCACCAGCACAGGGACCCTGGACCAACGTGGGGCCATGGACACCAACACCACCAACAACCCCCAAGGTGGCCCACGGTCACCTGTGCGTGCCACCTCAGGTACTGCACGTGTCGCCAGGGGTGGTGGGAGGGGTGGGAGACATAGGTCACTGATCGCAGAGGGGTCTGGACTGCATGATGACCCACAACAGGCACGTATAGCCGATGCGTACTAGTCCAGCACCGGAGAGCTCAGCCAGGTAGTGGGGCTCCTCAGGGACATTAAACAGCAGCAGGCTGCCCATCATGCCCGCTTGGACTCACACATGTCCCGCGTGGAGTCCAAGTGGGACACACTGCAAGAGATGACGGCGGTGCATAGGAACATATTACAATGCCTCCGCCAGATGAGCAGCAACCAGTCAACACCTCCCTGTGTGCCCACAACATCTGGTGCTGAAACAACTGCAACTGCCACAGGGAGGGGGGATGGTTCTGGCGGAGAGTCCCCTGCACCGCAGCAGACTGCACTTGAGGGTCCCCCCAAAGAAGAGGGGCCGTCCGAGGAGGGGCAAGTGAGAGGCTGATGGCCATGTGCAACCCCCAGGAAGCCAAAACCTGTTCTGGATAATCACCTTTGTGCGCAAACTGTTCACCCTGTTGACTGCAACACAACTCTCCCACATGACATGGGGAGCTCAAGTTGGACCAATGTCTCAGATGACTGTGGACTTTACTCTGGACATTTCTGCTACCAGGACTTCCAAATCATCTAGGAACTTTGGATTACAATCACAATGTACAGCACCCACCATCCTGTGCACTATACTCACACATGTATGTCAATAAACTCACTAATACACCATACTTGCCTCTGTTGTGATTCCTACGTTGTCTCTGAAGTGGCGATGATGATCTGGGAAATGACACTGTGCATGCTAACTCCTACAGCAAGTACAACACCGGCATGTGAGTCATGGCGACGTCACACATATGAGGGAGGCACACCACCAGGGCTACACAACACATACACACCATGGCCATCTGACTCATCGCCTACACTGATGTTGCCAGGAAATACGTTGCATTGCACAGACCCAACATCCATTCACAGTCTGTGTTAACTAGCCCACTGGTGCAGTAAGCAAATGTCAGTCAGATGTGTGACCACAGACAACGCACATCACAAAGTGAAGCACAGGTTTATTACACATTTGCAACATGTTGTAACCACCACAGATGCAAGGTAATCCCACCTGGCAGCGGGCACACAGTCAACAAGTGTAGAAGGAAGGAAGTCCATGGGTGTGGTGCACATCACCTGTAGGGACACGACAGCTACCACCCTGGAAGTCGAATCACGGTGTCGGGGATCACAGTTGACCAAACGACTCTGAAAGTACCCTGTGAAGGACAGAAATGACACACAGTCAAAAGCACTGAAGAACAGGACAGAACTGCAATACTCATGCCCAATACATGTCACAAGATACCCACCCAGAACCAAGTTAGCATGTCAACACTGTTGGGGAGTACAGACTACCTGTAAGGACACATCGCTACACGCATACAGTCATGTAGCACATGCACACACTCAAACAGCACCAGAGCACCACCAACACATATCACATCAGTTACATGACATCTCTGGATACTTACATTCAGCTGAAGAAGTTGGTGATGAGCTGTGTGCGGACATCACCATCATCATCATCATCATCACTGGCATCGTGGTCCAGGCCAGGATCCTCCACAGGTGGCGGACGTTGGTCATCGTCATCCAGGATGAGAGGCAACTCCTTCCGCACTGCCAGGTTGTGTAGCATGCAGCAGACGATGACAATCTTGCACACCTTTGCCGGGGCATATGGGAGGGACCCTCCTGTCTTGTCCAGGCAGCGGAAGCGGCTCTTCAGGAGACCCAATGTCCGCTCAATAACTCTCCTCGTCCGACCATGTGCCTCATTGGAGCGCATCTGGGCTGGTGTCACAGGGTTCCTGAGGGGCATCAGCAACCACGGCATGTTGGGATATCCGGAGTCACCTACATACAGACAATTGCACATTAGCTGAGTTGGAAAAGAGGGTGGAACACTACATTGCAGAACACACACAATGGTACAAAGTCAGTACACACCAACAAGCCAGGCACGCTGATTCCGCATCTGTGACATCATCCTCGGGATGCGACTACTCCTCCTCACATAGGCATCGTGTGCAGAACCCGGGAAACGGGCACACACGTGTGTGATGGTCATATCTGCACGACAGACCACCAGTGCATTGACCGAGTGGTAGTGCTTGCGGTTCCTGTATGCCTGCTCCTGGGCCTGTGGTGGTACCAAAGCCACATGTGTCCCATCAATGGAGCCAATGACATGCGGCATCCTCCCCAGGGCATAGAAGTCACTCTTCACGCCAGTCAGTTGCTGGAGTCTAGGGAAATAGATGTACTGGTTCAGGTATATCAACATAGCCTCCAATACATCGCGGAGCACACGGCTGAACATGGTCTGTGACATCCCACCAGCAGTCGCCAGAGTGTGTTGAAAGGTACCGGTGGCAAAGAAGTGTAGGGCTGCCATCACCTTCACCTTGGGGGTCAGCGCTGTAGGGTACGGCCGGCCAGGTTGCAGGTGTGGTGCCAAGCGCACTGCCAAATCATCAATCAGCTGCCTGGTGAAGCGGTACCTTCGGATGCTGTCACGTTCCACCATCGTTGCCAGGTCAGGGAATGGTCTATGGACAGCTGGTGCCCTGCAGTGCATAGGTGAAGAAAGAAAGATTGTCAGTCACCCCACATATGTGGCATTGAACACACTCAATATCACACGATACATCATTATGAGGCACAAGTACATGATGTGTGCAGTTCCGTAAGGACATGTATGGCACATACATGGCCAACATCCAACATCACAGTTCAACAAGTGGCATCAATAAGTCCCAGGTTGTGCCATTGGGTATCATGAGGTCGTGTCACATTTCCCATCTCCTGCTGCCACGTTACAAACACACCCCACAGTGACATGTGAGGACAGATGTGCCCCAGGCATCACAGCCCAACGACAGGTAGATTCCCAGGGACCCTGTATTGCCACATGGACACTGGCATGACATGGCGTATCATGTACACACCACAGCAAAACAACCATGACCCCCACAGGTAGTGGTCCCTGTTGCCTCGGCAGGACAGACATGGACGTCTGTGACACACACACGCACAACATCAAAGTCCATGCACAAACAACGTGGATGTGGAGACTGTCTCCCATTGTGCACATGAAATCAGAGACATTGTAAACATAACATGCACACAGACTGCGGAGGACCATCACTATTGTGCCAATGGGTCAGCCTGGGTTAAACATACCGTCCCACATGGGACTCAGGGGGCATGTGACATGACATACACATACACCACCGTGAAATGTGACCATGCCACATGCTCAGATATGAACAGTTGCACATCACAGTGGTCATGTACACGAAACACCAAGGATACTGTCCCCATGAACACGTGCACAGCCTGGGGGTGGCTGCCCCAAGTGACACCCACAGAACAACATGTTCACCCCCATACACGGAATAGGTAATGCAGCCTTACATGCCTTAGGATACAGTTTGGACAGGCTGTGGTGTTGTAGGTGTGCCCCTCACTCCCTGGGAAGTATATGTTGCTGGCATATGTTCACCTGTGACAGGCATGGTGACATATGCCAGTGACATGTACAGGGACGCGTTGCACAGCAATGGACCGATCGGTGCGCACACATTGGCCATTGCATTCAATGTGTGCTGGTACGCGTTGTATTCGCAATACGCGTTGGACAGCAATGGACCGATCGGTGCGCACACATTGGCCATTGCATTCAATGTGTGCTGGTACGCGTTGTATTCGCAATACGCGTTGGACAGCAATGGACCGATCGGTGCGCACACATTGGCCATTGCATTCAATGTGTGCTGGTACGCGTTGTATTCGCAATACGCGTTGGACAGCAATGGACCGATCGGTGCGCACACATTGGCCATTGCATTCAATGTGTGCTGGTACGCGTTGTATTCGCAATACGCGTTGGACAGCAATGGACCGATCGGTGCGCACACATTGGCCATTGCATTCAATGTGTGCTGGTACGCGTTGTATTCGCAATACGCGTTGGACAGCAATGGACCGATCGGTGCGCACACATTGGCCATTGCATTCAATGTGCGCGGTACGTGTTGTATCCCGGGTACGCGTTGAACAGCAATGGACCGATCGGTGTGCCCGGCCGGCCCATTGCATTCAATGTGTGCGGGTACGCGTTGTATCCCGGGTACGCGTTGAACAGCAATGGACCGATCGGTGTGCCCGGCCGGCCCATTGCATTCAATGTGCGGGTACGCGTTGTATCCCGGGTACGCGTTGAACAGCAATGGACCGATCGGTGTGCCCGGCTGGCCCATTGCATTCAATGTGTGCGGGTACGCGTTGTATCCCGGGCACGCGTTGAACAGCAATGGACCGATCGGTGTGCCCGGCCGGCCCATTGCATTCAATGTGTGCGGGTACGCGTTGTATCCTAGGTACGCGTTGAACAGCAATGGACCGATCGGTGTGCACCCATTGGCTATGGCCTGGCCTGGCAACGGACGCGTTTTCAAATTTTGAACGAGTCTGATGCTGGAAATTCAGTTGGTCACCCACAACAATGTTGTAAATTCATGGGTGTCATGAAGTTGAACTTTTGAAGGATGCTGTGGGCGTGTGTAAGTGGTGCAATTCCATGGATTGGCCAGATTCAGAAGATGCTAACGACTTGGACCTATCACTTTGGACACATGGGACAGTAACTGCCTCTGCAGCACACATATAATGCTGGCTGTTCCCCTGAGAGCTCACTTGCCTGCACTACATGCTCCAGGACGACATCTGCCACCACCACTGCTGCTGTATCCTCACCCTCTGGACCCTGCAATGGCACGTACTGTGGAGAGAGCCCCAGCCTTCAGCACTGAGGAGAACCAGGCCCTGCTGGACAGCCTCCTTCCACAGTACAGCAAGCTGTATGGGAAAGCAGGGGAGCAGGTGAGTGTTCTGTCCACTGCCTTCCTAAATGTGCATGTTGTCTGACTAGCAAGGCTAACAGTCTGCACGCCACTGGCTAGCAGGCTCACTGAGTAGTTGTCACCCCCCATAGTGTGTAGTTACATGCACTGGACAGGTATAGTGCAGTGACAGTGCATTTAAACAAGGTTTTACTTCCCAGGCAATGATACCATGTAGTTACTGCTGGCATACTGTCCATGGCCATCGTTGCACTGCCTGTGTACATCATGTGCCCCTGTGAATGAGACATGTATACACAACTGTGTAATGCACGGATATGTTGCATGTGTAGTAATAGCATTCTCACTTTGTCATCCTCACAGGTTGATGCCCACCAGAAGCAGAAGATATGGCTGACCATCGTCCGGGCAGTGAGATCTGTGGGGGACTACAAGCGCCGGATCCGCAACTGCCAGAAGAGGTGGCAGGACCTTCGGGGCTGGACCCGGAGGATCGCACGGGTCCAGCTGAAGCTGTCGCCTCCTCGCAGGAGGGGCGGACACTGGACCCGGACCCCCCACATGCTCAGGATCCTGGCAGTGGTCTTCCCTGATCTGGATGGGCAGCTGAAGGCCAGGGAGCAGCAAGGAGGGGGTGAGTCCATGACTGCATTGTGTACTCTGTCTGCCATGCTATGTGCCCTCCTCTGGCCTGGTTAAACTTCCACAGCACATCAGTCATGTGGTCCAGGACCCATGTCCCTCGATTGTGCACTGCCCACTCCTCATCTGATACCCAGGTGTGGCCCTTGCAGTCAGGGAATTGTGTCACTTGGGTACTGTGTCCTTGCAGTTTGCTTGACTCAAGGTGGGGGACAGCATCTGTTCCCCTAACTGTGGTGGGCATCATGGGTGGGTCCATTGCTTACACAATGCCTGTGTTCTGCCATGTAATCTGCGTGTTACTTTGATCTGTGGTCCAATTGCTGAGCTGATCCACCACATGTGCCTGGGGTAACTGGCACACACCCAAGCTGCGGGTGGGAACAATGTTTGGGCCCCAGGAGTGTGTATATTACGTGTGTCACACATACTTAGCCAGCTGCCTACTGTCCAGGGTTCATCCCTCATTCATGTGGGGCAGGACAGTCATGCCTACTCCAGGCCATGCAATGCACTATGTACTCCCACTCCCGTGTATCAGCTGACACGTTGTGCTCAGTGATATGTGCCCTCAGGTGTCAGCCTCTGTGTCAGTGTGCTGTGGCTTCGATGTCAGGACTGCTGGGGTGTTTATCGGTTGGGGCTCAGCATGCCACCGGAGATGTGACCATAGGAGACGATACTTGTGTGACACATAGGTGTTTGACCACCTGACCGTGCAGACTGGGGTATGCGAATGTGAGGTCCATGCAGCTGTTTCCCATTCACAACAGATTGTGAGGTGCTCAGGTTCAGAGGCTTGTGTTACAGGTCACCCATATGTCCAATCAGTATGACCTGGACAGATAAGGGTTCAGATGATGTGGTGTGTGGGGATGTACATGTGCACTTGTTCAGCTCCAGGACTTGCATTCCCCATGACCTACTATTGTGACACAGTGCAGACTGTTGTTGTGTGGCTGCCCTGCCCATGTGACTGAAGACAGTGATGTATGACTTAGCAGGCATGCCTGTGCCATGGCATGTGACTTCCTATGTGTGATCCTGCAGGGGAGTGACATGTGCTACATGCACACCATAGTGGCAATGGCTATCAGCACATGGGTGCATCGTGGTGTCTGTCGCTGGTATGCATCACATGCATTTCATGTATCTGACTCTGGGCATCACTTTCATCCGGGCACCTGTACTGACTCAGTGGCAAGAGTTGTGATGTGTGCATGTTCACATGCTTCACCGTGTTCTCTGCACCGTCCAACTACTGTGTAGGTGGTGCATGTGTCCACACTGGGGTATTGCCAGCCAACGGACGCCAGACAGATGGGTGCAAGGCCAGGTGTGATGTGAGTGCCATGGTTGACGATCAGACTGACAATTGGCTTCTCCTATTCTGTTTGGGCAATTTTAGCAATGTTCAACTAAGGATGCCAGGCCTTGCTCTGTATTGTGCTGTACTTACTGTGGTGTGTGCATTCGGTGCAGGTGACTGATGTCTGTCTGTCTCCCTATTGTTTGCAGATACATCCACGGCCACAGGAGGGGACAGCTCCACGGACCAGGAGGAGCCGCAGAGCCAGACTGGGTCAGCAGCCGAGGAGTGGTCGGAGGGACCCAGTGGCACGGAGGGCGAGGGGAGCCACACCGAGGAGTCCTCAGCACAATCCACCTCAGCTGAGGACTACAGCAGCTCGGAGGATGACTCCCTTATGGAGGCGGGTGTCAGCAGCCACCACACCCCAGCTAGTGTTGCTGTCCCCGCCACCACCACCACCACCGCCCTCCCATCGGCTCCCATTCCCGAGGTCCGTGGAGGCTCCCATGTTCGGGAGCGTGTCTCTTTCGGGCCAGGCACCGCACCCCTGCCCCTGTGTCCCCTGCTGCCCTGAGTGAGGAGTCTGTGTACCTCCTTCGGCAGCTCCATGTAGGGCAGACAGCGATGCTGAGTGTCCTCCATGCACACACCACTCTGTTGACTCAGCTGGTGTCGTTCATGGAGGGCATCTCATCGGGCATGTCTGCCCTATAGAGGGGCAATAGGTCCATGGACTCCTCCCTGACGGCAGCAGTGTCCCTCCTCCAACAGTCCCTCACCCCTCCTGTCTCTGCCCCATCCACACTCCCCAGCACCTTACCTGTCCCAAGCACACACACACCGGCACAGGCACACACCAGCACAGACACGAGCAGCACACACACACACACGCCACAGACAAGACGCACACGCACGCACAGTCAGGGGACTGAAACCACACTCACAGGGAATGGGGCCCAGTCACACACACACGCATCCACGAGCACTGCGCAGTCCACAGTTGCCTCTCCCTCCAAAGCCCCCTCCGTTGCCTCACCTGCAACCCCAAAGACCCAGCGGCTCTTCCTCAGTGACCTCGGCCTCTTCCCCTCCGATCCAGCTGATACAGCATTCAGGGGGAAGAGGAAGCCCACCCACACTGAGCGGAGTGCCCCTCGCCACCGGACACCCTAGCCAGGCGCAGACCGACTGAGGCCCCCATCCGCAAGTCCCCCCGAACCCAGAAGAGCAAGACCCCGCCGCCGCCCTGCAGCTCAGGCACCAAGTCTCCTTCCTCCATCCCTCAGGCCCCCACTCCACAGGTGCCCCCACCACACCCTGCCCCAGGTTCCCCCACCCACAGATACACCATCCCCAAAAGGATCAGGCCTTCTCCCCCTGCCACTTGCTCTCGCGGCCCCACACCCCCCGCTGCGCTTGTCTGTGCCACTGGTGTGGAGACGGTGTCCTCCCCCTCTGTCCTGCCCACCTTACCTGATCCCCATTCTCCTCCCCTGGAGGTAGGCATTGCAGTGGAGTCCACTACCACCCTGTCTGACTTGGGCACTGCAGTGGAGAACCTGTCCACTCCATCTGCACGGTCCCCTGCAGTCTTGCCGGCACCCACACCATCAGAGTCATGCCCTCCAGTTGTGCCGGCACACACCATGTCAGACACCTCCACTGCAGTTGTCAGTGGCTCTCCAGCACCCACCACCCCTTCCCTGCCTCCTTCTGGTGAGCCATGATCCTGTCCCTGCGGTGCCTGGCCTGCCCCCCGTATGCCCCTCCGAGGGGATTGTCCCTGGCTTTCATCAGTGCAGGCATGCGTAGGGTGACATCTGCCACTGTCACCCTGTTTTGACTTTCAAGTTGGACTGGCCATTGGCCTTTGTTAAATTCCTTGCTGGACATCAACTGTTAGACCCACATATGCTAAATAAAGCACCTTTCTGTTCTCTAGTGCTTTTGCTTCTGATGTACATGTTGTTGATGATGCTAACCATGCCCTTGCTGCAGTGATGGTGATATTTGGTCTCATGATGATGAAGTGTTACTGTGCAGGAACACATGTGGTCCAGGGGGAATGTGTCCTATCCTGTGGTGTATCCATGTCATCCTTAGCAGCATCTGAGGGTGTCATGTGTTCAATATTTGGCAATGGGATTTCCTACTTACATTAGCAATTTCACATCTGTGGCTTCCACCCCTGCACATCTGTTGTGCCTGCCATTGTTCAATTCGTCTACTTCCCTGACCGTGTGGCCATCTCCACTGGACATGCAGGTTTGGGCATCAATGGGGAAGGACTCATCTGTGTTGTCAGTGCAACATTGCTATACAAGTGTGTTGGATCTGTGCTGATGATTTCGTTGGCACTCCCATGACCAGGCTGATGTGACGGGAGCATTCATTTGGTGCTAATTGTTGACTGTGTGACCAAGTGCTCAGCTGACATGATGGAGCCCTACTGAGGCAACATATGGCACAGCTTTCCTCACACAGGAGTGGAGTCCCCTCATGGCAGTGTGTACTCCTGTGACATTGCCTGCGCCCAAGGTGTGTGTTATATGAGCATGTCTGTGTGTTCACTTCCGTTTTGCTGTGCATGCTGGGATCCCTAGTGTTGTACCTGTTTGTGATGCTTGCTGAGTTGACCTATGTTCCCCCAAGTCTTCTCTCTGGATTCTCTGTGATGTGGGTGCATGGCACATTACTGGTCATCAGGGTGTCACCCATAGGTGTGTTTGCTGTCAGGGCTGAGTTTGTGTGCAGACGCAGATGGGTCACAGTCAGGATTCCCCTTGGCACTTGTTGTTTACACCTGTCATGTGATTTCCAGTTTGTGTTATCTTTCAGTGATTGTGACACGTTGTGTGTGCGACTGCTGGCACTCCTCAGGGTCCGGGCTGCAATGTTGGTAGTTGTCTATGTGTGTTCTTTGTGGGTGTCCTTGGCTTCTTCATTGGTGTGTGACTGTGGCTGGGATCCCATTGGTTGGTGTGGTATTGCCGTCATGTCCATGTACAGCGTAGTGTGCAGTGTGTCAGACATTCAGGAGTCTTGTTGAGTGGCCATGTGTGATGTGTTTCTGCACCTTGGTTCCCACCCACCAGCCTGGGATTGTCATGGGTGCATGTGCAATGTCACCAGTGCATGTGTGCTTCAGTGCTGCACATTGTTGGAGGTCGAGGTGTGTGGTGTTGAGTGTGTGCAGATGAGAGTTGTTGCCCGGCTAGACCCCTGCCTCCATGTTGGCCTTGGCTTACTGGCCGTGCTGATTGATTTGTGCTTGTGTAGGTGTGATGGTAGTTTGTTGCTCAGGACACATGACTGTGGTTCACAGTGTGAACGACATTTAGCTTTGTCATCACAGTGGGATTGTAATGCAGCCCAGGGGCACCACATTGTGGGGGCCCTGGGGGTAGTGCTGTGGTGTGTCTGTGTCTTGCTGTGTCAGTTGCTGTTCCTACATGCTTGTGTGACATGTGTGATTTGTGCTCCCTCTCATCTGACAATGCCTGATTGCCCACATAGGGGATTTGGATCCATGAGTTACCTTTGTGTGGCACTGTATGCACATCTGTGTAATTGGTATTCAGGCCTCCTCATGTGTTGTGTGGTTGCCTGGGGACACTGGCACCCCCCCCACCTGTTGTGTTTGATGTGCAGTGTGGGTCTGCCTGTTTGTGTTTGTGCATCTGCACCACTGCATTGGCATATCTTTGGTGTGCCATTGGCTGTATGTTGTTTAGTGGGTTTCCCCTGCTGTCCCTGGGACTCCTAGGTCATCGGTCAGCACAATGATCATGGTTTGTGTGTCCCATTGCTGCCATGGTATGGTATCTGTTCACCTCACATCTACAGTCTCCACAGGGTATCTGCCTTTGTGTGCCCATTGGTGCAAATATGTGGGTCTGCATTCTGATGGTCACTTCTGTCATTGTGTCATTGATGAATGTTGACAGTGTCAGCCCCATGGGTGTTGTTTGTCTGCACATGGCCAAAGGTATGTCTTATTTGCACTGCAGTATTTGCCTCCCCCAATATATGTTGCAATGGGACACATGCACTACTTTGCCACTGATGTGTTTTATGTTCTGTGACCAGGAATCATCCATGCAGTTTGGCAGTTGCAGCTTTTTCTTTGTCAAAACTTGCATTTTGGTCACTGTGATGATGGGGGTTTAGGCCCCATTGCCACAATGTTCAAAATGTGCTTCAGCTATGGAACCCACACTTACCTTTTGGTCACTGTGATGATGGGGGTTTAGGCCCCATTGCCACAATGTTCAAAATGTGCTTCAGCTATGGACCCCACACTTACCTTTTGGTCACTGTGATGATGGGGGTTTAGACCCCATTGCCACAATGTTCTGAATGTGCTTCAGCTATGGGCCCCCACACTTACATTTTGGTCACTGTGATGATGGGGGTTTAGGCCCCATTGCCACAATGTTCAAAATGTGCTTCAGCTATGGACCCCACACTTACCTTTTGGTCACTGTGATGATGGGGGTTTAGACCCCATTGCCACAATGTTCTGAATGTGCTTTAGCTATGGGCCCCCACACTTACATTTTGGTCACTGTGATGATGGGGGTTTGGACCCCATTGCCACAATGTTCAAGATGTGCTTCAGCTATGGACCCCACACTTACATTTTGGTCACTGTGATGATGGGGTTTTGGACCCCATTGCCACAATGGTCATGGCCTGCTTGCATTGTGGGGGCCACACACATATATGTGTGGCACATGTGATAGGGGGTCACATTGTATGTTCAAAGTCATGTTCAGTGTTGTAGGCATTTGACACAGTCTACACACGCTTGTCATGGTGTTGGGGGATGTATTTTTCTTGCATTCCCTAGGTTGTGGTGTGCTGGTTGTGTCATGCATTGTCCATCCTATGAGTGGGGGTGGTGTTGGTGGTAGGCATCTGGCACCCCCTGGGTAAGAGTGGTAGTAGTGCCAGGCATCCAGCCCCCCATGGGTAGAGGTGGTAGTAGTGGTAGGCATGTGGCACCCCCTGGGTAAGGGTGGTAGTAGTGGTAGGCATCTGGCACCCCCTGGGTAAGGGTGGTAGTAGTGGTAGGCATCCAGGCCCCCATGAGTAGAGGTGGTAGTAGTGGTAGGCATCTGGCATCCCCTGGGTAAGGGTGGTAGTAGTGGTAGGCATCCAGCCCCCCATGGGTAGAGGTGGTAGTAGTGGTAGGCATCCAGCCCCCCACGGGTAGAGGTGGTAGTAGTGGTAGGCATCCAGCCCCCCATGGGTAGAGGTGGTAGTAGTGGTAGGCATCTGGCACCCTCTGGGTAAGGGTGGTAGTAGTGGTAGGCATCTGGCACCCCCTGGGTAAGCGTGGTAGTAGTGACAGGCATCCAGCCCCCCATGGGTAGAGGTGGTAGTAGTGGTACGTATCTGGCACCCCCTGGGTAAGGGTGGTAGTAGTGGTAGGCATCCAGCCCACCATGGGTAGAGGTGGTAGTAGTGGTAGGCATCCAGCCCCCATGGGTAGAGGTGGTAGTAGTGGTAGGCATCTGGCACCCCATGGGTAGAGGTGGTAGTAGTGGTAGGCATCTGGCACCCCCTGGGTAAGGGTGGTAGTAGTGGTAGGCATCTGGCACCCCATGGGTAAGGGTGGTAGTAGTGGTAGGCATCCAGCATCCCCATGGGTAGAGGTGGTAGTAGTGGTAGGCATCTGGCACCCTCATGGGTAGAGGGTGGTAGTAGTGGTAGGCATCTGGCACCCCACGGGTAGAGGTGGTAGTAGTGGCAGGCATCCAGCCCCCATGGGTAGAGGTGGTAGTAGTGGTAGGCATCTGGCACCCTCTGGGTAAGGGTGGTAGTAGTGGTAGGCATCTAGCACCCCATGGGTAAGCGTGGTAGTAGTGACAGGCATCCAGCCCCCCATGGGTAGAGGTGGTAGTAGTGGTAGGCATCTGGCACCCCTGGGTAAGGGTGGTAGTAGTGGTAGGCATCTGGCACCACCATGGGTAGAGGGTGGTAGTAGTGGTAGGCATCCAGCCCCCATGGGTAGAGGTGGTAGTAGTGGTAGGCATCTGGCACCCTCTGGGTAAGGGTGGTAGTAGTGGTAGGCATCTGGCACCCCCTGGGTAAGGGTGGTAGTAGTGGTAGGCATCTGGCACCCCCTGGGTAAGGGTGGTAGTATTGGTAGGCATCTGGCACCCCCTGGGTAAGGGTGGTAGTGGTGGTAGGCATCCAGCCCCCCATGGGTAGAGGTGGTAGTAGTGACAGGCATCCAGCCCACCCTGGGTAGGGGTGGTAGTAGTGGTAGGCATACAGGCCCCTATGTGTATGTGTGGCATTGGTGAGGGCCATCCCGCCCCTATGGTGCTGCTGTTGCTGGTGTAGGTATTTCTGCATCCCTCTGTGTGTGATGTGTCGGGTACGTGTAGTTTGTTTTTGTTGTTGGTGTCTGACTTACCTTCTGCGCGGTACGCGTCCATGCCTGTTCCGGTAATAGAGGTAGAATATTGGTAGGATCGGCACGAAGGGATTCATGGTTGGTTCGTCTCGTTCGTCTTTCTCTTTGCTTCGCCTCGTCCTCGTCGCTGGCGTGTTCGTCTCGTAGCCGTGGATCGTGTTGTGGCGCGAATCGGAGCTTATGTGCGCCTCGCCCGGATGCTTTGACGTGCCGTGCGTAGCGACGGGTTCGGCGCGTACGGGAAGCGCATCGTACTTGTCCGGCCGGACGGGGCTGCATTTTTGCTTCCGTGCGGCTCGATTCTACGATTCCGGATCCGGCTCGGTCGGGGAACAGGACCTGGATTGGGTGAGTACGACTGGGTCGGAATCTATGCTGTTGTGCACATCGTACTTGCTCGTTCGGAATAATGTGCGGCTCGGTCGGGAAACAGGCATTCGCATGCCTTTTTTCCCGACCGAATGGTGTTAGGTGCGCCTCCGACCGAGATCGGAATCGGCCCCTTATTCTTCCTCAACAGACTCTGCCCAAGACCAAGAGAGAGAAAAACACACAAAAGGGGGGAAAGAAGGAGGAAGAGAGATACAGAAAAACATGTCAAAGAGAGAAAAATGCAAAGATGAAAAGGAACTGGCAAGAGTGATATAAAGGGCTTGAGTGTCTTGTGGTGGATTAAAGAGACATGAGGTGGAACCATGACTACACAGCTTTGGTGCTCGACACATTGATAATCGATAGCACGGCCGCAGTCTTTTGAGCATAACCTTGGGTCCTGGCACTTATTCTTTTACAAATTAAACTGTGCCTACAGCTAAATATGTTATGTGTATATCTTTGATAAAATCAAACAGTCTTAGCTAACGCCAGACCTAAAAATTTGGTCTAAAATCAGACCTCTCAACCTGAACCTCTTTTTCACTGGTATACATCAAACAGTCATAAAAGAATCAGAAATTATATTGTTAGGTTTATTAGAGGATAGTAATATTAATACGCTATCCTGAACATGCCCACCTGATTCAAAACATTCCACATAAACCATGAATTTGGAATGCATGATCACTGCACCTTCAGAAATGCTGTGCAAAAGCTTTTTAAAAATGTGCAATTGTGCAATGTTGGGTGAAAATTATTTCTGAAATGTTTTAGGTTTTATGATGCATAGGGTCATAATTGATCAATTAATGATGTTGTACTTGAAATGAGTTTACTGAGTCACTTTGAGATGTAATTAATAGTGTGAAGTAGTTATGCCGTATTGTCAAATGAGATGGCATATATTTAATATGGATGCAGCTTTGGGTATTCAGTTCATCTCGCTTCTGCTCATACCCCCTTCCAATCAAAGTCCCAAAGCAAACCATCTCTCCTCTCTTTTCTGCAGAGCATCAAGCAAATGATGTCAAAAATTTAAAATGGACTATTGTGTTATGAAGAGTGTATTGCGAATGAAGCTTTCCATCGTGTACCCAAAGTATCATATTGAAGGACTTCAGCAGGAAGTTCCACTGAAGGTGTGTTAACTCTATGAGCCCTTGTTTGAAAATTGTTTTGTTTTGTGCTGATCATATCCAGAGTACATTTGATGAGAGCGTAGGTGGAAGATTTCTCTTACTTTAAGAAATGGATTAGTGTTAAAGATTTAAAATATTACGTTGCTCTCTCTGATTTGCCAATGCGCCCCTAACCATGATCGTGCAATGTTGAATTTGTAGCATCTATCAATAGAATGATTTATGTATAAAAACTCTTAGGCTTTAGTATTGTGGGTTAATTTTTCCGTTATTCTTCCCAGGGGCTTATTTTTTTCCATTTTTATGTAGGGTTCATTTTTTAAATTTCCTATGGGCTCATTTTTCATTTTTAACATGAGGGTCATTATTATAACTGCTGCTGGGTGACTTTCTATTTTTTCTCTTGAAACTCTGTCCATTTGTCTTAGATTTTCTTATTGGGATGTTGTCAATACTCTTTATAAGCTTGACTCTTGGTGCTTTGCCTAAACTTGTTTAGCTAGGGCTATGTTTTATGATCCTGTAGTTCTGTAATTGCGCCTCCATTTCATTTTCATGCTTTCTTCTCTGTACTGTATTTGCAAAAAATTCAGTAATAAGTCCATTTGTGCCTTATATTTTTATCTAGAACTTAGGGGCCCATTACGATGGCGGGCGGAAGCACAACCGCCGTGCTGGCGGATGCAAAAACCACCAGTTACCGCCGGCACGCAGCAGTCCACACGCCCGCCCAATTACGATGCGAAAAGCAGGCCAAACACCGCCGGCAAGCCAGCAACACCGTCCGCCATCAAAGTGCGCCCGCACACGTAGCGGCGCAGCCCAACTGACACACACCGTCCGACGAAACACGCCCCGCCCGGCGCATAAATTACGATGCCGCAAACAAACGGCTCCCACGGCAAAGAGACACCGCACGTGAAAGAGAGGCGGAAACACGGACGCCGAGCACGGACAACGAAGAAGCGGCACCCCGGGCATGAATCCAGCACTGCAGGCCCTTCCCATGCTTCTGCTGATGCACCACCAAGGACGCAACGTACCGCGGAGACGCAGGTAGGCACACACACAACAAGTGCACGCAAACAGCGCACACAGTGCAAGGGCGGAAAAGCGGACAACCCCCACCAGCGCGTGCACACTACACATCCACCATTGCATCCACATATGACACACAGGCCAAATCCTAACATCGCAGAACACATGTGTACACACCACCTGGGACTAGGAACCAACCACCCCGTCACGGCCCCAAAGCGGCGATGACGCCGCCACACATGCGCACAACGCAGAGGCCAACCGCAGCGCCATGCATGCGTCGCACACAGACACAGGGACACAACCAAGCAGCACACACACCAGCCCCACCCCGAACGCACATGACACGTGACAGGCCGGCCACAGACATGTCCCCAACGCCCAATTCACGGACAACACCCAACGCCACACAACCGACGCACACATGTCAGTGAAGTCACGCAACAGCAGGACACACCCCAGTGTAACAAACATGGCGAAGCACACAGCGGCGGCAACACCAACTAGGAGAAGCAGGGCCTCTTCGGGAAGAGGAACGCCAGTACCACACTGAAAAACCCATACCACCCTGCACATATGAACAAGACACATGAAACGGAACACCAAAGAGCCCGGGGACCGACAACAGGTGGCCCAAGAATTACATCCACACACAAGGCCCAACGCAGAGCGGAAAGGCAGCCTGCCGCCCACACAAGGGAGAGCAGACAGCACTGAATGACCTTCCATTCCAACTCCGAAACCACAGCCCTACGACAGAAGCCGGTGAATACAGCCATTGTCCAAGAATAGACCAACACAGGCATGCCGAGGAGACTGACCACAGGGCAGATAGCGCATATCACAGAAGCACACAACGGACGGGGAAGAAAGAAGAAAACACTCCCCCATGTCGGCCACATGCAAGTTAATTGGAAGGAGTCACACAGCACTGACCTTGAACTGTCTGAGAAGCATGTGGGAAGAGGGCCCGTGTCCTCCAAACAAGCCAACAGAACACAAGTCCTGTCTCCCCACGACTACACAGAGCTCACAGCAACCCCGGAGCGTGCACATTGCAGACTGCACACACAGCCGGAGCACGCCACCTCTACGAACCGCTGCGAAATGGCAACCGCAACACACCTACCCAACTACGCCGAACAGCTCAAGCTGTACCAAACCAACACGATACATACATTGGGATGCGATCTCCTGTCCCTGCTGAACGTAAGTTACCGACTGACTTACCGCATCACATTGTTCAGCTGCGTCATGCCCGTCTTCTACTGTCGGAGGTGTCCCTACCAGCATCCCGTCGAGATATGCCTCTCCAACCCGGCATGTCTGAAGGCGGACCTGCTACCACTACTCCTCCCTCTGGACGCACACGACAGGGCCTGCTCTGCCTATGGGGGCATGGCGTATGTGGCCAACATCGCACGCGCACTGAAATGGAACCACTGTGCCTCCACACGACGGATCATCGAGAACAGCTACATCGAATGTCACCCAGCATGCCCCATCATGGTCCTCCAAGGGACAACCTACGAACAACACCTTGACAGCCACCATCCGCTTCATTGGCTGGCAAACATGTACACCACCAATGACATGGAAGCCCTGCTGGACGGCATCGCATACCTGACAACCTGTAAATACGTCGGACCACAACGCAGGTTCCCCGAGTGACCTATGAAGTCCAACCCCGCACCCATGCTCAGCTTCCGCACGGACTGGCCAGTCACCACCACAACAGCCATACCAAACGACCGGCAACTGTAACCACACCATCAACGACATCGCCATGACATCGGATATGACCGGGACATGCACACTGTTCCCCATCACATCCAGGAACACCGCATGCATCGTGGGAGGCAGTGGCATGGGCTCTGTGCATCGCACCCACATGGACGGAACTGCACGAACAACCAGGACACGACATGGATCCAGCGCACATGGACACACACACCGCTCAGTGGACATGAATAGGTCGCCTGGAGTCTGTGGGTGCTGCACCCCTCCCACCCCCGCCCCGGGAATCCCATACCAGGACCTTTGCATGGACGACAAGTGCATACAACAACAACACGACCCCAGTGACTGTGACATGTCCAGTAACCACCACAGTGCAACAACAAGTGGCACGCCGCTGCATGCACGCAAGCACATGCCCTGATGTCATCTCACATGCACGCGTGCATGAGGAACAACCGCAGCAAACCTGTCACATGGAACTGAGATGGACTGTGCCCATGATGCCGAGCGGTCTGGTAGGCTACATGTATACCGTCTGTGTCAAAGTCCGCAGCTCCGCAGCTATACGTAAATGTACATTAGCACAGCCTTGGCCAAGCAGATGTAACTCCACACCCTATCCCATTTGTTATCATGCTCAGTATATCCTCAACATGTATTCCGCTGCCAGTAGTGTCCACTATACTGCATCACAGAGGACAGAAGACTCAATATAATGTTTGAAACCAAAACTGTCTCCGCTGACTCATTTCACAAGTACGAATGAGAGAGGATGAGAGTATGTGAAGTACACGGCAGTCGTGACATGACCATGTAGTCCACTGGTATTGGATGTCAACGCAAATGAGTAGCACTACTGTGGAAGACACACATGTGTCGTGTGAAGTCGTATGGACGCAGTGCTCAGGTGGGTGGGTGCGACGGGTAGATGCGCACATGCCAAGTTGGAGCACGCCGTGTTGGGAGGGCTCATGAACAGTACACCACCGCTTCCCTGGGCATTGTGAGAGGACACCTGTCGGGGGAGTGAACACGTGTGTGCACAGCAGCCGGGCACACGTACAAGGCGGTACCAGGCGCACCTCAGCCCACCCTCTGTGGACAAGCTGGATCCTGTTGTGCGCCCGCCATGCCCCTTGACAAGGCACACACAGCCCCAGTCGACCAGGTGTAACCCCAACATAGTCAATCCGCACAGGCGATACAGGGCACGGGATGGCAGTGGAGCATGGTGTGTGAGAGGTCTCCTCGCGCTCCTCCTGGTCATATCACGCAGGCAATAGAACCTCAACGTCTAGCATGGCACAAGTCAAATGGAAGTGTAGGGGGACGCACCACAGCACGAGCAGCACTGACGTCACGGGAGGTGGCTCGCACCATCCCATCCATTGCCCATCATACCAACCACGCCACATGCCATTGCGACTAAGTGCAAGCGCGTGCGCCACCACCCCCGAGCCCTCCCCAGAGAGGCCAAAGAGTGAATGTGTGGGCCATCAGCCACAGACGGACGCGGCCTGGCCGCAAGGGCAGCCACAGCCACTGGGTGTCGCAGGTGGCGGATCCGGAAGGCGAAGACTGTGATGCATAGTCCATGCAGGCCGGGTCTCCATTTGGGGCACCACGCAGGTGGACGGCGTCCCGCCACACATCATACCCTGAGACAGCCCACTCGTGCAACTGGACCCACACATACACTCCTTGCCCTCTCTGGTGCGAGCTTGGGGCTGCCTGTGCAAGCGCTAGCCTCGCAGGTGAGCATGCATATTGGGGGGCGAGGGAGGACATGAGGGCTGGGGCGAAGATGACTGTATCACTGTCAGTTAGTACAAGGGATGACCCAGATGTGGAAAGGAAGAGACGTGTCCCGTGTGTACTGCAACTAGTCGCCAATCCAACTACCCCCCATGTCCGGAATGTAAGCCCGCACCTAGGCCCGCCCATCCGCCACATCGAACATACCACCAGCACGACAACCTTCCCATTCGAAACACTGACTGGGGGTGGCGACCAGTGAACAATCATGTGTAGCCTACCCACGCGTACATGTGGGCCCTCCATGATCCATGTCACCTGCGGCAAAGACATGACATGCGCAATGAGGGAAGTGAGGAGAGCTGTCCGCCCCACGCGCAGAAGGTGCATCAGCTCCACAGACCCAGCAGCGAGTCCAGCAGGGGTCACATGTGCAGGGGCAGCTGTGCCTGGTGTGAAGGCACATGCATATAGACAGCACATCGACCAATGTGTAGTCTGCCCACATCCACAGTCCATCATCATGCGGACATAGGAATTGAACACAGGGCAACACATCTTAGTTGGTGCACCCACCGTGACCAACAATGCGCAATCATCGACGTACCCGCCCTGTGCATGGCCCCCCACCCAACGGAGGCACATCCAGTGCCACCATCCCACACACACAAGCCTTCCACGGAACATGCTGTGTCCAATGGTCAGTACAGAGTCAGCGCCCATCTGGTGGATCCTGAACAGGAGACACATGCACACACATGCCAGCTCCCACTATGTACGTCTGCCACCTGGCACGTGCAATGTAACCTCTCACCTGTGACTGCAAGCACACAGCCGTCTTGGCATGGGGCTGTCAATGTGGACACCAGTCAATGTTTCGGGAGCTGTGATCCGTACAGTGCTGTACATAGGGTGCAGTGCTGACACCTACTACTGTCTCATATCCCCTCGTGCCACAGGTCCCACTTGTATTGGCCGCTCAGCCCGTGCCCACATCGTCGTCGTCGTGTGCCATACTCATCCAGCCTCGGAAGCAGTTCCATGCTCAGCAGACACTCATGTTGCCGTGGCGTTGCCGCTTGACGAATATGCAGTCAGTCCCCATCAGCACGCCCGCAAGTCATTGGGGCCTAGATCACCATGTGCATGCACATGGCAGTGGTATGTCTCACTTGCCATTGCCATTGTTGGGAGACCTGTGTAAGTGTATTGTGGCCGTGCCGTCCCAGCTTGACAGCTGGGCTGTGGCTCATGTGCTTGCTCAGTCATGTCAGTGATGTGTATGCGAAATTGCTATGTGCCGTGTTGCTTTGACATGTGTCCTCTGCCATTTAACCCAGGCGGAGACCGAACATTGACCGCCCATACCAATTGCTGGCGGACATGGACGATACAGAGGTAATCAGGAAGTTTCGGCTGGACAGGCCAACTCTGCATCGACTGTGTGCCATGTTAGAGCCCCATCTCCGTCCCCGCAGGGTGTATCCGACTGCTGTCACCCCCACGGCTAAGGTGATGGCCGCCATGCATTTCTTCGCCACTGGGTCATTCCAGCACACAGTGGGCAGTGGAGGAGGGATGTCCCAGCCCATGTTCAGCAAGGTGCTGAGGGATGTACTGGCAGCCATGATGCTGTACCGGAACAGGTACATCCGCTTCCCCAGGGCTCGTGAATTGGCGGCAGTGAAGGGTGCATTCTATGCCCTTGGCAGAATCCCACACGTCGTGGGAGCCATTGACTGCACTCATGTTGGCCTTGTTCCACCACAGGCCACTGAGCACCTGTACCGCAACAGGAAGCACACGCACTCCCTGAATGTGCAAGTGGTGTGCCTTGCGGACATGGTGATCACCCACGTGTGTGCCAAGTTTCCAGGCTCGGCCCATGACGCACACATAATGCGCAACAGCATCTTGCCACGACTGATGGCCAATCTGCAACAGGATCGTGCCTGTATTGTCGGTGAGTATGTGGAGTGGTGTAGCGTGCTGGTTGTGCGATGCTGTCCCCTGTCCAGTTGGAATAGCTACGGTTCTCTGTGTCCCTCACACCCAGGTGACTCTGCGTACCCGAATGGGGCATGGCTGCTCAGTCCATTGAGGAATCCTCGCACCCCAGCAGACGATCGATACAATGAGGCACATGGGAGGACCAGACGTGTGGTCGAGCGTACCTTTGGCCTCCTCAAGTCCAGGTTCAGGTGCCTGGACCGCACCGGGGTGCACTGGCGTACTCCCCACAGAAGGTGTGCCAGATAGTGGTGGCGTGCTGCATGCTGCACAATCTGGCCATTCGGAAGCAGATCCCCCTCATTGTGGATGACGGAGATCAACCAGGGCCCCAGCCCGCAGACCAGGACAGCTCGAGTGAGGTGGACAGCGGAGAGGAGGAAGCTGGGAATGTGCGCCAGCAGCTCATCGCCCGCTACTTCACTTGACGGTGAGTGTCCATGTACGACGGATGATGTGTCTGTATCTGTGCAGGTGTGTGTGTGCTGTGTCAGGGTGGCCGTATGTTCACTGCGTGCAGTGTGTCAACGCTCCATGGCCAGGGTAGTATGCCACTGTTGGTGACTGTGGCATTGTGCCCTATTGCTCTGTGCGATGTGTGTACATTGCTTGTAGTTGTTGACATGTACTGTGTGATGGGTGTGTGACACACTCATTGAATGTGCTCCTGTTCTGTCTCCCACCCCTAGGTCCCTACAGGCCCTCCGGATTCCATTGCCATGCCATGCATCAGGTGCCCTTCCACCCAAGGTGGCCGTTGTATTCCGTACAAATAAAACACAGGGCACAAACAGCAGTTAGTGAAAAAGGTGCATTTATTACAAACTGTGACATGTGATTGTGTGTAAGGTGATGACAAAAGTGGTGCGTGCAGTGACAATGAGCTGTCGGTCATGGCTGCGTGATGATCAGGGTGTACCCACTGGTTCTATGTCCATAGTCCAACACACACATGCCATCCAGATGGCTGTGTGGAGTGGGATCGTAGAGCAAGTCAATGCAGTGGCTGGTCAAGGAAGGCTGGCGGAAGGCTGGCTGGCTGCCTCACTTGCGACTGGAGCGTGCGAAGTCCTCCCGGGAGATCTGTTTCCTCTTCGGACGGCCCCTTCCACGTTTGGGAGGGGGTGTGTGGTGGCGACCTGCTGGTGGTGGGTGAGGTGTGCTCACTGGATGTGGACGCAGGGGAAGTGGACACTGCTGGCCGACCCTGCGCCCTAGCAGGTGGTGGCGGAGGTGGTGTTGCTGGCCTTGCCTGTGACCCCACCGCCACCACCAGCTGGCCCATGAGGTCCACGAGTTGGTCCATACGGGACACGAATTGGCCCATATGGGCGTCCATGGACCTCAGCACCCCCAGCACCTCCCGCGTGTCAGTAGCAGACCTGGCCCATTGTCCTTGGGCCTCTTCATAGGCCCCAAGGACTCTGGCCATTTGAGGCAGGGCATGGCTCCCAGGGGAGGCTGGCGTTTCCCTGACCCTGCTCCTCCTACCAGTCCTGCTGCCACTGGCCTGCCCACTAGCCACATTGCTCACCACGGTCCTCGCTGTGGCTCCCAGGGTGGATCCAGTCGGCCGGGCCACCACCTGCGCTGGGGCTGGTGCCAGCGAAGACGTGGTGGTGGTGGAGGCGGTGGTGGTCGGTGCGGCGATGGTGGCGGTTGCGGCAGTGGTAGTGGCCGCAATGACCGTGGGTGTGGCCGCAACGACAGTGGCAGCAGGGGACTGGGACTGTTCAGCATCCCTGGATGATGGGTTGGTGGGTAGGAGGGGTCCTGGGAGCGGCTGGGCCCTGCCACGCCAGATGGGCCAGCTTGGTGGTCCGTGTCCGAAGAGGTGGACAGATCCTCCAGATCCGTGTGTCCTCGTTGGGGGCTTGTAGGCTGGCTGTGCTGGCTGCTGTCTCCATCCCCAGCGTCCAGCAGTTCGTCACCTGTGGAGAGAATGAGATTTGTTATTGTGTTGCACCTGGCGAAGTATGTATTAGTCGTCTGACATTGGCAGTTCGTGCAATCTCGTACATGGGTTTCCCGGAGGCGAGTGTGTGGCTGTGGCATCTGTAGTTGTGTGTGCTAGGCAATGGGACTGTGTGCTGTGCACATGTGGCATGGGACGGATTGGCCATGCCAATGGGTGTGTTGCTTTGCCCCTACTCATTGTGACTCTGGTGTATGCGGGCTCCTGGCCCATCCTGGGTCTGGTTTGTACTTTGCTTTTGGAGTTCAAATGGAACGCTTAGGAACGCATATGGCAACATGGGGGCCATGCCCCAGATTCGCATTTGGGAGGGGATATGCTTTTGGGGTTCAAATGGAACGCTTAGGAACGCATATGGCAACATGGGGGCTATGCCCCAGATTCGCATTTGGGAGGGGATATGCTTTTGGGGTTCAAATGGAACGCTTAGGAACGCATATGGCAACATGGGGGCCATGCCCCAGATTCGCATTTGGGAGGGGATATGCTTTTGGGGTTCAAATGGAACGCTTAGGAACGCATATGGCAACATGGGGGCCATGCCCCAGATTCGCATTTGGGATGGAATATGCTTTTGGGGTTCAAATGGAACGCTTAGGAACGCATATGGCAACATGGGGGCCATGCCCCAGATTCGCATTTGGGAGGGGATATGCTTTGGGGTTCAAATGGAACGCTTAGGAACGCATATGGCAACATGGGGGCTATGCCCCAGATTCGCATTTGGGAGGGGATATGCTTTTGGGGTTCAAATGGAACGCTTAGGTACGCATATGGCAACATGGGGGCCATGCCCCAGATTCGCATTTGGGAGGGGATATGCTTTGGGGTTCAAATGGAACGCTTAGGAACGCATATGGCAACATGGGGGCCATGCCCCAGATTCGCATTTGGGATGGAATATGCTTTTGGGGTTCAAATGGAACGCTTAGGAACGCATATGGCAACATGGGGGCCATGCCCCAGATTCGCATTTGGGAGGGATATGCTTTTGGGGTACATGCTGTGAGCCATGGGTGCCGAACGTGACATGTGTTGTGGCAGCATGACAGTGCATGGTCTGAGGTGTGTGCATGCCTGACATGCCCTGCATATTTGCTGTCTGTTGTGGTTACTGGACATGGCATTGGACGCATCGTTATGAGTGAGTGATAGTTGTGTGCCAGCCAACGTATTGCAGTTGTCCCATCTCCTTGGTGTGCGTGCTGCCCTGTGCCATGTGCATCACTGCAGTGCTCGGGGGGTGTGGCCCATGTTGTGTGTTGTTGCTCACAGTGTGTCGTGCGCTTAATTGACTTCTGGCACATGGTTGGTCATGGGCATGTGTCTTAGCGTGACTGCTGTATGTGTAGCAGCTGTGCGGATGACATGCCTTTCATGTGACTGGGGCTGACGGATGGGATGGATGGTATGTTGTATGTGCATGGTGTGTCTGTGAGTTTGATGGGTTCAGTGGTGTTCGTGTGCATTTCTGTTGTTCCGCTCTGTTGCGTCTAGTGTTGTTTGTCTTACATAGGCGTAGTTGTGGGGTGTGGGGTTGACAGGCAGTGGGGGCTACATGGACAGGACTTCAATGGTGTTTCGGTTGTGTGTGATGAGTTGCACAGTGGCTGCCGTGTGGGACTATATTCAGTGTGGCTTGTGCATGCAGACGTGGCTCCTTGGGTGTTGCTATGTCTGTGATGGGTCATGTGGGGTGTGAGTCTGCTGTTCATGTCCGTGTGCACATTGTTCACTTGTTCGTGACGGTGGGCGGTGCTGCGTGTCCGTGTGCTACGTGACATGTCCCATGTGTTGGTGGTGTTATGGTCCTCATGCCTCCAGTAATCCAGCCCTGTCCAGTTTCCCACCTGCAAGTTGTTCGTGCGTGCACTGTACTGGATGCCACATGGCTCTAAGCGGGGGTGCTCCATGTTGCAGGTCTGTGGGGGTGGGGGGTGTAGTGGGTCGTGGGGTGGCTGTACACCCACTGACACCGATTGCTGTGGACCGTGATGTCTGCCTTTCGGCTGTCGTTGTGCACTGCGGTGGCTGACACGTGGCTGTGGGGTGTGGGGATGCTCCTCCTTGCTGTGCTGTGGGACTGGGGCCTGGTGTGTGTTGTACTTTGGCTGTCCACCCTCCCACCCACTGCACTTTGTGTTCCTGCCACTTACCTGTTACTTGTCGGTTAGTGCAGCTGTGGCGGACACATGGGTGTGGTGGGTGCTCGTTGTGGCGCTTCTGGCATATTTGGGGACCTGTTGGTGGTTACGTGGCTGGCTTAGTGTACACATGTCCCCACGCATCTTACAGTTGTTCGGTTTGGGCTGTGTGTGGTAGTGTCTGTTGCATGTGTGTGTGATGTGTTGTGTATTGTGTGCTGGACATGGGGGTGTTTGTCCCTGGGAGCTGTGGCATGGTAGTTGCGCATGTGAGTACATAGCGGTGTGCTGGTATACATTAGTTTGTACTTACCAGCCTCCACTCCCCTGCTAATCCGGCGAGGATCTCCGGATGGATTACGACTCGCACCTTCTCCTCCCACGCTTTGAAGGTCTTAAAGAGCGCGGGATTCCCTCCGCCAGTGACGGCAGCCAGCTCTCTGTTTTTGCCCTCCTTCTTCTTGACCAGGCTCTTTACGTCATTCCAACGTTTGTTTATCTCGACTCTGTTCCTGGGCAGGGTCCCGACTGCATTGACCTGGTCTACGATCCGGGTCCACATTCTGTTTCTGGTGGCTAGTGGTGTGTGCTGGACCATGTTCCCATAGATTTGTGGGTACACCTTGATGATCTCGTCGACCATGACCGTCAGCTCCATGGGCGTGAACTTGGGCATCCTTTGTGGTGCCATGGTGTTTGTGGTGCTGGTGCGGTGTGTGTTGTGTAATGTGCAGGGGGTTTGTGGTGCCGGTGTTTGGTGGTGGTGGTGGTGGTTGTGATGTGTGCGTTTCTGTGGTGTGCTGCTGTCCTTGCTGTGTCACTGTGTCCTCTCCTCTCCTCTCTGGTTTGCAATGTAGCAAGGGGTTGTGGTCTGTGGGAGTGCTGCTTTTGTACTCACCTATGTGGGTGTGTCCTCATGGTCTGTTGTTTTCAGGTGTGTTGTGTCTGGGGTTCTGGCCTTTGTATTTTTTGTTTGTCCGGGGGGTGTTTTCGGGATGTGTACTGTGCTTGTGTATTTGTGTGTGCCTTGCTGTGTGGACTTGTTGGCCATGTTGTGTGCTATTGGTTTTGTGTGCGGATGGTTTCTGTGCAGGTACGTGGGCGCCATGGCTTCTGCCGTGTCGATTCTCATCGGCGTTGTTTGCGCTGGCGGGCGGTATATTTGTTGTTTTTCCGCGCTCATGGCGGTGCGATCGTAATTTCACGTGCGGTGTGTCGGCCGTGTGGGCGGGCGGTTTTGTGTTGTCGTGCGTGTTTCCGTCCGTGGCGGGCGGTTTGACTCCGACTCGGACGATGGCGGGCGGTATTTTGTGTGATTTTTCGCCGATGGCGGTTTTCGGTTTGTGTACTCATAATGGCGTGGTCGGTGTTCAGGCGGTGTGTGCGGGCGGATTTTTGCCGCTTCCATGCCTGGCGGATTTTTTTACGCCGGGCATCGTAATGAGCCCCCTAGTTATTTGTGCTTCCTCATTTATTCTGTTTTACTATGCTGAAATGCATGTGTTCCCATGAGGAGTGTAGTTTCCAACCGCTAGATCTATTGGAGTTCTGGAGCCGAATTAATTGGGTAAGAATTGGGGGGTTCAGATAAATATTGGGGTTCGGATCCCACAAACGTGGTAGCAGAGGATGGTTAGCATAAGAGCACCTCATCTTTAAAGGGTCCCCTTTTCAGATTTTATAGTGTTTTGATAATTTTTTCCCGATTGAGGAAGAAAGAAAGAAATTTTGAAGTGTTGCCAATTTTCCCAGTGCTGGATCCTCCTGCGGGGTGACAAGCCATGTTGCTGTGCAGTCCTGAATGATCTTGGATGTAGGTATGAATAGGGAGAAACTGAGTTGTTGATTTGAATTAGGGTGATGAATTTCTGCATCTGTGTTGAGTTGTTTGGATATGTGATGATGATCGTGGGTTCAATGGGTGGGTTGATTACTCTTGTGAAGATGTATTATTCATATTTGTAAACCCATTTGAAGTTATTTGTCATTTAAATACAACTGAGTTGGTTGTCAGATTTGGTCGAAAATGCAAGATCTCGAGATATTGCTTATTTGTATTGTGGTGTGTAGAGCGAGGGGCCACTTACACATCGGTAGGAATTCTGAATTAACAAATTTTCCTTTTCAGATTTGAGAGTCTAACTTGGGATATTGTGCATACCCTGAATGCACGGGATAAACTATGATAACTCAGAAGTGGATTTCTGCTGGTCAGAAATTGCCTAGTGAGAGTTTTATTTGATTGTTGTGGTTCTTTCTCTCATTGCTCAAATTCAAACTTATGGTTTGTTATTGACTTGATTAACTAAAAAACTGTCTTTTAACTTCCTTTCTAGGGTAAACACACAAAAGTTTGTTGACTTGATGCAATTTTGTTCTGCAATTGTCTTCCTGTTCGAGACGGAATCCTGTTGTGACTAGTTACTTATAGAGGGAGCTGCGCTGGGAATGGTGTGACGTCACCACTAGTTGTGCTATGATTAGTTATCTGCTTGCATAGTTGTGCTTTAATAAGTTGACCTTTGACAGGTGCTATTGGTGGTTGTTTGTTACGTTTATGTTTATGGTATCTTTACTTTGTTTGACTGAATTGGTGGATTTGAGCTTGTTAAGTGTAAAACATGAGTGTTTTACAAGTCCTAAACCTTAAGAAAGAGGGGATACTTAAAGAGGGACACAAGTTATAGCGTGAGGGAATGTCAGAATTTGAAATGATGGAAGAGGTCAGGTATTATATGTGTCTGGATTCCTGAATGAAATAAATATACATACATGAGGCTTTACAGTTTCCCATGGAGTGTACCTTTAGTAGTTAAGAATTAGAATTCCTGAGACAAACGATGTATGATAAAGTGTCAATGCTGAGAACTACACAGTTTGAGGTGCTCAATAAATGTGATCTCTTGGCAACAGAGAAAGAAAGGGACAAGAAAGCTAGAATTATTAAGCAGTCATTTAGGAGTTGATTTTAAAGTACACTAGATCACCAAGGAAGGTGTGGAGGGAGATATGATGGAATGTGTTAAAACATTTCTAGCTATAGTTATGTGAGAAGAACAAGACAAAACTAAAGAGAAAGAAGAGAATGAGGAATCAGATGATGATGACAAATTCATACATGAACTGTAAATTTTAAAACCTCCTCTTTATACAGATAAACAGATGGAACTCACTCAGACTAATGTCAGGGTTGACATGGATGGTGCAGTAGATCTGCAGTAGTGCAGGCTCTTACTGGTGCTACACCAAGTGCACCATTAGAAGGGTCAGTAACAATGACAATGCCTACTACGAGTGGTATTAGACAAGAGGACCAGGCACAGATTATACCTGAAAGAACAATGGTGGGAGAGCCACTGCCTAATGAAATTTGTATTGGAATTCTAAAAATAAGATTTGAAGAGATATTTCATGGAAATGTAGATTTGAACAGATTATTGACCTACAATGGTGATACAATAAAACATTTGATTTAAGAAGCTGCCAGCTGTGCTATTGAAACTCTTGATAAATTGGAAGAATAGGCTAATGAATTAGAGGTTGATATTAGTTAAAGGAAAAATGTAAAAAGAATTACAAAATTTGAATTGACACAATGAAATTAAAGAGATAGGTCTTATTACTCTGAGAACTCATATTAAAAATCTGATTGAGAAAACTCAAGACTGTGGACATTTGAAGACATATTGAGGAAAATGAAGAAAAGGGACAGTGAATAAGAAGAAAATAAAGGGCAATGAGGGAAAAGTTGCAAGAAATACAGCAAGTGATTTGGAAACAGAACCAAATCATGTAGCTAAATTTCCTTTAAGGGGGGTACATGGAGGGAGTTTGGTGAATGTCCTTTGGCTACGTGCAGACCTGTATGCTTTTATACATAATTTTCCAAAATTGAGAGAAGATCCAGCAAAGTGGTATGATGAAATCCATAAGCTGAAACACCTTTCTCCAATGTTGTTGACTGATTTAACTATGTTATTTGAGATTGTTGTTCTTGGAGATTTGTGGTTGGAGTGTAAAGTAGCTGTTGGATGGCCTGTGCCCGAACCAGCTTGACTTGATCATCATAGTGCACCATCTGCGGATGTAGCAGAAAAATACAAGGCAGTGATTTAGATTTTTTTTTAAACTTCTAGCAAGGGATATGTTACATTGCCTGATATATTACTACTTCTTTCCCTTATCCCTTTCCCCTTTAATTACTCTGTATACTTTTAATCTCAGCACATGCCATGCAGTTGGTTATGACTTCACTTAGAACTGTGTCTCTGATCATTCTGCCTTGGACTCTTGCTGATGCAGTACTGTGCCCTGTCCATTAAACTGGATTTACATCTTTACTGGATTTATTTGCATTATTCTTTGGAATTTTACTGGATATTAATTTGGAAAAGATTATGAGAACGACACAAGAACCTCCAGATTCAGTACATTCCTATTATGAGAGATTGATGCAGGTGTTTAAAAAATATAGTGGAATCGAAAATCCAGAGAGAGATTCTGCTGGGGTTTCGTGTCTGCTTTTGTGAATGTTCTAAGACATGGGTACTCACAAACTTTCTCTCGGGGGCCAAATTTACAGTGTGGTTTGTGGCCGAGGGCCGCACCGGTGGGGGCGGGGTCAGTAGGGGAGGGGGGCGGGGAAAGAGCAACAAAAAAACTATGACCATGAGGTTGAACACAGGCCCCTGCAGCGGACGCCTTCGTCCACTGAGCCACCAGACCTGGCATACACGCATCTCTCTCTCTCTCTCTATCTCTCTCTCTCTCTCTTGCTCTGTCTCCCTCCCTCCCTCTCTCTATCTCTCCCTCCCTCTCTCTATCTCTCCCTCCCTCTCTCTCTCTGTCTCCCTCCCTCTCTCTCTCTCTCCCTCTCTCCCTCTCTCTCCCTCCCTCCCTCTCTCTGTCTCCCTCCCTCTCTCTCTCTGTCTCCCTCCCTCTCTCTCTCTCTCTGTCTCCCTCCCTCTCCCTCCATCTGTCTGTCTCCCTCCCTCTCCCTCCCTCTGTCTCCCTCCCTCTGTCTCCCTCCCTCCCTCTGTCTGTCTCCCTCTGTCTCCCTCAATCTGTCTCCCTCTATCTGTCTCCCTCCCTCCCTCTGTCTGTCTCCCTCTGTCTATCTCCCTCTGTCTGTCTCCCTCTGTCTGTTGCCCTCTGTCTCCCTCTGTCTCTCTCTCTCTGTCTCCCTCCCTCTGTCTCTCCCTCTGTCTCTCCCCCTCTGTCTCCCTCCCCCTCTGTCTCCCTCCCTCCCTCCCTCCCTCCCTCTGTCTGTCTGTCTCCCTCCCTCCCTCTGTCTGTCTCCCTCCGTCTGTCTCCCTCCCTCTGTCTGTCTCCCTCCCTCTGTCTCCCTCTGTCTGTCTCCCTCTTTCTGTCTCCCTCTGTCTCCCTCTGTCTCCCTCCCTCTGTCTCCCCTCTGTCTCCCTCCCTCTGTCTCCCTCTCTCTGTCTCTCCCTCTGTCTCTCCCTCTGTCTCTCCCTCTCTGTCTCCCTCCCTCTCTGTCTCCCTCCCCCTCTGTCTCCCTCCCCCTCTGTCTCCCTGCCTCTGTCTGTCTCCCTCCCTCTGTCTGTCTCCCTCCCTCCCTCTGTCTCCCTCCCTCTCTCTGTCTCCCTCCCTCTGTCTGTCTCCCTCTGTCTCCCTCTGTCTGTCTCCCTTCCTCTCCCTATGTCTGTCTCCCTCCCTCTCTCTCTCTCTCTGTCTCCCTCCCTCTCTCTCTCTCTGTCTCCCTCCCTCCCTCTCTCTCTCTGTCTCCCTCCCTCTCTCTCTCTCTCTGTCTCCCTCCCTCCCTCCCTCTCTCTCTCTGTCTCCCTCCCTCTCTCTCTCTGTCTCCCTCCCTCTCCGTCTCCCTCTCTCTCTGTCTCCCTCTCTCTCTCTCTCTCTGTCTCCCTCTGTCTGTCTCCCTCTGTCTGTCTGTCTCCCTCTGTCTGTCTGTCTCCCTCTCTCTGTCTCCCTCTGTCTGTCTCCCTCTGTCTGTCTCCCTCTCCCTCCCTCTGTCTCCCCCTGACTCCCTCCCTCTGCCTCCATCCCTGTCTCCCTCTCTCTCTCTCTCCCCCTCTGTCTCCCTCTGTCTCCCTTCCTCTGTCTCCCTCTGTCTCCCTCTCCCTCTATCTCCCTCTGACTGTCTCCCTCTGCCTCTCTCTCTGTCTCTCTCTCTGTCTGTCTCCGTCTGTCTCCCTCTGTCTGTCTCCCTCTGTCTGTCTCCCTCTGTCTGTCTCCCTCTCTCTCTGTCTCCCTCTCTCTGTCTCCCTCTCTCTGTCTCCCTCTCTCTGTCTCCCTCTGTCTGTCTCCCTCTGTCTGTCTCCCTCTGTCTGTCTCCCTCTCTCTCTGTCTCCCTCTCTCTCTGTCTCCCTCTCTCTGTCTCCCTCTCTCTGTCTCCCTCTCTCTGTCTCCCTCTCTCTGTCTCCCTCCCTCTGTCTCCCTCCCTCTCCCTGTCTCCCTCTCTCTGTCTCCCTCTCTCTGTCTGTCTCCGTCTGTCTCCCTCTGTCTGTCTCCCTCTCTGTCTCCCTCTGTCTGTCTCCTCCCTCTGTCTGTCTCCCTCTGTCTCCCTCTGTCTGTCTCTCTCTGTCTCCCTCTCTCTGTCTCCCTCCCTCTGTCTCCCTCCCTCTCCCTCTGTCTGTCTCCCTCCCTGTCTCCCTCCCTCTCTCTCTGTCTCCCTCTCTCTCTGTCTCCCTCTCTCTTTGTCTGTCTCTGTCTCCCTCTCTCTCTGTCTCTCTCGGTCTCCCTCTCTCTCTGTCTCCCTCTCTCTGTCTCCCTCTGTCTCCCTCTCTCTGTCTCCCTCTCTCTGTCTCCCTCTGTCTGTCTCCCCCCGATTCCCTCCCTCTGTCTCCCTCCCTCTCTGTCTCCCTCTCTGTCTCCCTCTCTGTCTCCCCCTCTCTGTCTCCCCCCTCTGTCTCCCTCTCTCTGTCACCCTCTCTCACCTCACCCCGGGTGTGTGTCAGCCCGGGCTGAGACAGCTTCCCGGGAACACACACAGCCCCACCCGAGTACTTCACAGGTCTTTAAAAGACCATTCACTTGTTAATGAGGCTTTGTTGTATTTCACCTCTTCTTAGCGCCCCTGCATCTCCACTCAGTCAGAGTGGAGATGCAGGGGCGCTAAGAAGAGGTGAAATACAACAAAGCCTCATTAACAAGTGAATGGTCTTTTAAAGAATCGCCCGGCCCCCATAGAGCATAGTCTCTCAGAGTCTCGCTGCTGCAACCGGCGGTGTTTGCTGACACTAAAAAAAAGCAAAAAAAACCACCTGTACAAAATCTGCAAGGTCCGCGGGCCGCCAAGGAAGGCTTGCCGGGCCGCTGGCGGCCCGCGGGCCGTACTATGAGTACCCGTGTTCTAAGATCAGAAATAAGTAATCCTACTCAACAAAGTGAGTTATGCTGGTCGACAAATGGTATTGATGAGATTTTGAAATTGGCAAAGAGCAGTAGTGATTATCTTGAGGAGAAACAAAAGAAATTGAAAGAAAAGATGCTGATTGCTCAAACAAAACAATTTCAAAAAGGATCGATGAATCAAATGGGTTCAAATATGAATTGTGTGAAAAATAGTATGAAAGTAAAAGGTAGAAAGAGGAAGTAATGAGGAGTAATAAAAATATTTCTCCTTGTTACGCCTCACCTGACAAGGCATATCTTTTTGGTGCATTTTCAGGTCTACCAGTTCTGGTTCATCTGGGAATGCATCAAAAACTGTGGGAGTTGCGTGGGAACACTCACACAAAGTCAATGTAACGCTTTCACAAGGCAGAGTAAGGCAACACAGTGATTTGTGCTGTGTTGCCTTACTCCAAATTTATGGAGCTGCTCAAGGCCATGCAAAGTGGCCTGGCGTGGCTTCATAAATCACTTGTAAGGTTTGCGTTGGTCTTGTACCACATTGCGTGGTGCAAGAGCAAAGCAAACCAGGTTATAAATAGGCCCCAGAGTTAGAGAAGAGGTATGAGATTTCACTGGAAAAGAAATTGAATTGATTAAGACAGCAGAACCAATGAAGATTAAGGTAAAACGAGACGTGATTTTTCCTAGAACAAGACAATACAGACTAACTAAAGAGGCTAAAGAGGGAATGAAACCAGTAACAGAGAAAATGATTGGGCAAGGAATTCTTCGAGAAGTGCTTGCTAGTCCTTGCAATTCTCCAGTGATAGGAATTAAAAAGCTGAATGGCAAATGGAGGATTGTACAAGACCGCCAAGAAATGTATAAATATGTGGTTTCTTACTGTCCAGTGATACCAAATCCAGCAGTAATATTGTTTCAAATTCCAACAGAGGCAGAATGGTACACAGTCATTGACTTGTGCCAAGCGTTGTTTTCAATACCGTTGTATGAGGATTCTCAGTTCCTTTGGCATTTCAATTTTTGAATAAAGTTGCTGTGTGATGTAGGATCCCACAAGGGCATACAGAGTGTCCATCGATGTTTTCACAGATGCTAAAAAAAGATGTGAGAAATTTTTCAACTCAACTCTGCTCCAATATATAGATGATCTCCTGATAGCATCCAGGGCAAAAGAGGATTGTAAACTTGATACCATTGCATTGTTAAATCATTTGCCTGAAAATGGACATAAAGGGCCTGATTAGGAGTTTAGCGGACAGGGCTACTGCGTCACAAATGTGACGGATATCCCGTCCGCCATATTACAATTCCATTATATGCTATGGAACTTGTAATACGGCGGATGGGATATCTGTCAGATTTGTAATGGAGTTTCCCATCCGCCAAACTTGTAATCAGGCCCAAAGTCTTTGCAGCAAAAAATGCAGTATGGTAAAAAGGAGGTTATTTATCTCACACACCATATTGAAAAATGTATTAGAAAAATCTCAAAAGAAAACGTTTCTGCAATTTTGAAATTAAATTCCTTGACCACACAGAGGGAGGTTTGAATGTTTCTTGGAATTGTTGGGTGTTGTCGACAATGGATCCCAAACTTTATTCTGATTGCAAAGCCTTTAGTAAGGCTAACCTGTTATGATGTACAAGATCTGGTACCATTTGATGATGACTGCCTTGAAGCATTTACGAAATTGAAAGAGAGTTTGTGTCAAATGCCCGCACTCAGGATACCTGATTACTATATGATATTCTACTTGTTTTGTAATGAAAAAGATAGATGTGCACTTTCAATCCTTACACAAAAACATGGAGGACAAATGCTTCAGTGGAGTATTTTTCAGGAGTGTTGGATGAACTTTCTCTAAGTCTTCCCGGATACCTAAAATCGGTTGCAGCAGTTTTCCTGGCAATTGAACAGAGTGAAGGAATTGTGATGGGCCATACTTTAATTGTCTATGTCCCACATTCTGTTGCAATTATTTTAACAGGAGCAAAAGTGCAACACATGACAAGTAACAGGTTAAAAAACGTATGAGCAGGTGATTCTCAGAGCAGAGAATATTTCTATTTGAAAATGCAGTGTTTTGAATCCAGCAGCACTGCTTGCGATTTGAGACAGTGTGATAGTGGAATTGAGACATTAGAAGTTACCAGACTTCAGAACAAGTAGCAGAATTGATTGCCTTAATTAGAGCTTGCTGCTTGTCAGAAAGTATGGATGTCATGACTTATACTGATAGCATGGTTTTGGTATTGTTCGGGATTATGGGCAACTGTGGTCACAGCAAGCATTCATGACATCTTCAGGTGCTCCAATAAAAAATGGCATGTACATATTGGATTTATTAAATGCAATTTAAAAACCAAAGAGAAGAGCAGGTGTAAAGTATCAGACGCATAAGGTTCACAAAGATTTAGTCACATTAGCAAATAAATATGTGAGGTATTGTGCCTTGCAGGAAGAGTCATTTATTCAAGAGAATAGAAATGAGAATCTTACAGGTGTGCAAGGCTCAAATAATAAAAAATGTTTCTATTTGGATTTGATACAGACAGCTCTGAATGAATTATAAGATTTGCAGGAAGATGCTCCTGAAAATGAGAAAATGAAATGGGAAAAATTAGTCTATCAGAGGAATTATGAAGATTTGTATGCAAATGCAGAGCAAAAATATATTTTGCCAGATATGATGCTGCAACACCTGTAAATATTTCTATAATCAGTCCCATGCAGGAAGAGATAGATGGTTAGGTTGTTTAAAAATACTGGGAATACACAGGATTTTGACATGGTGCTTATGATGTATTTAATGTTGTCTAGTTTGAAATTTAAAAAACTAGGTTAAAAAGACTGCTACTATCATGAATCACACTGGCAAATCAGAAGGCCCATTCATGAGGATGTAGGCAGACTTTATTGAGATGCCATTTTGCAATGGCCTGAAGAATATCTTGGTAGTAGTTTGCCTGTTCTCGAAATGGGTCGAGGCATTTCCCACTAGAAGAGCAGATATCCTTACAGTTGCCAAATTGTCATTGAGGGAATTAATACCGAGATTTGGCCTCTGGACTTCTACTGAGACTGATCGTAGCACCCTACATTCCTCAGGTGTGGTGGAGAAAACTGATGGTGCTCTCAAGAATTAACTATCAAAATGTTGTGTTTTGAAAGGATTAAAGTGACCAGATCCATTTGCCCATGTGCTAATGAATATGAGAAGTACTCTGAGTAGAAAGACAAGACTGTCACCCCTTGAAGGGATGATGGGCAGTGCAATGAGACTTGCACATGTTCTTTCAGCTGCATTAGTTTCTCTAACTGATGATATCGTACTGGATTATTGTAAAGGCCTGGCTGATGTGGTGTAATCAGTTTCTCATCAGGTGAATGCAGCCATAGAAGACTACAAGGATACATCTTGCCGTGGTTTAAATACAGGTGACTGGGTGTTCATTTGCAAACACATTCGCAAAGGTTGTCTCGATATACATTTGAGTGGTTCAAGTGCCTCAATGGATCGGAGCTTCTCATACAAAGAGAGAAGGAGTAGCTGAAGCAGTGGATAAGGCAAGAACAGATGACCTAAATTCACAGTCACTTGAACAAGGTTGTAGTCAAACTCAGATTCGCAGTGTGTATCAAGGGGGGGTGAATATTTCTCTGCAACTAGTGAAGATCGAACGGAAGGTGATAAAGATCAAGCAGAAAGTTGAAGAGAACAGTTTCAGGTGAGCAAAAGTTGAGATGAATAGCCTGAAACTTCTGAAGTCAAGTTAACAAGTGATCAGAGTGAAGGGCTGTTGCAAATCAAAAGCATAAAGCTTTAGTGGCAGCAAGAAGAAGGAGTCACTCATCAGAGCAGTAACAACTTGCAATTGAAAATTAGAGCTGAAAAGATCTCTTCTGGGTGAAGAAAATGTACTGTGAGAAAAGCTGACAAAAGAGAAACTGAGCCAAGGGCAAGCTCAAGTTTGAATCAAGGTCTTGAGAAAGTGAGAGCCCAAAAGACTGTTGCTGAAGAATTACCCATAAAAAGAACTTGCAAATGAAAACATTGTGAACAAGAGCTAGAGAGAAATTTGAACTGAGAAACTGATGAGAGTGAATTGCCAGCTGCCAAAAGACCAGTCTGAAAGAGAGCGTTCCTAATCGGAAATATGCTTTACCAGTTTTGGTGTACTTAGCTACAGTATCGGAGGAAGGTACAGATGAAGATAATTATGTCCTTATGAAAAAGTGTGTGTTGGAACTGGCACTTTTTGGTTGGCTGAGGTGGTGCCCCAGTCAGGCAGAGCCTACCACTCTCGTTAGGGGTACGTGATTATACTCACTGTATAACCTGCGCTCACCCTTGGGTAGCTTGGCACTGAGCAGTCAGACATATCACAGAGGCAATGTGTAAAGCATTGGCACAGCACTCTCACACAATAAACACACTGAGCGTCACAAAAGAGACTTCACACGTGGTGTATGTAAAAGTTTGTATTCAACACACACATTAATTAACTCAACATGAACATCATGTATTTCCGGGCATAAATCACATCTGGAAATATTACTAGCAGTAATAGGCCCAACCGTGTTAAAATTACATCAGCAGTATGCCCATTTGGGAAGATCCTACTTTACCCCCAGCACCCTTTTGAGGTGCAAAACGTTATCAGAACTAGGCCCACCCTGGCAATTTTATAATTCAATACCACACAGTTATAGGGTGCACCCCAGATTACAATGATATCAGAAATGTGTACACACAGATAATTACAACACTTTTAAACAGCATTGTGGGTCAATGCCACAGTGGTAAAAACCAATGCAAAGCGTAGTATTCTTTTGGAAAGGATCCCACTTGTAAAGCAACACCGCCGGGCAGTGTAATTAATAGCAGTTGGTCCTCATGCAGTCTCTACCACACATTTACTCAGCACTGCTATGCGGTGCAATGGTTATCAGGCAAGTCCATATGGAGCGCACTCGCACACACACGCACACTGCACCATAATGCAGTGCAACTAATATCTGGCAGGGCAATTGATAATACAAATACGGACCCCATGGCACCAAGCCCTTCTCCACCTTTCAGCTAACCCCGACTACCATACGCCCGCAGATTTGAGATACAAAACCCTCCCCCTGAAACTAGGCTGATTACAGCCAAAGTCACACTTAGTCAGGGTCCTAGGGAAGAAAGTGGGTGTAAGTAGCAGGGCTAATTAGGTGACAGTCGACAAATGGGGGTTTGGTCACCACTTGGGAAGTTCACCTATGGTATGCTGAGCAGAAGCGGGCTGAGGGCGAAAGTCGTTCAATCAAAGGGTTCCACAATTGGCCTTCCGGCACCAGCCCAGTTCTGCGAAGCACAGGAGGGGGTCACGCAGTCTCTTAACGTGCTTCTGATCGCTCTCGGAAGCGCTCCTCAGTCCAGTCAATTATTCTCACCACCCAGGCCCAATCCAGGCAATACTACCTGGCAACACAGAGTTGTCAGGCCGAGTGAGGAGAGGGCAGATGATCCGCCGTACTAAGGGCACAAAAGGAACAATCGATGAATGGGGGTGATGCAGGGGAGCCTCTTGGAAGAAGGAGACACACGCCGATCAAAGTAGCACCCAGGCAATCCAGGCACATGGAACAAGAATCTGCTCCTTCGCACCTCCCTGGAAAAGAGGCACAACGTCTGGTGCGCGCTGATCCGAGTCGCACCAGACAGTTCCAGTCACACACAATGAAGAGTCGCGAACTCCTGGAACTGAGGCATAACGTCTGGTGCGTATTGATCTGAGTCACACCAGACAGTTCCGGCCACAGACAACGAAGAATTTCAAATTCCATACTTCCGTGGAAATGAGACACAACACCCAGTGCATGTTGATATGGACCACACAAGACAATACCAGTCACACACATCAAAGAGTTGCAAATTCCATATCTCCCTGGAAATGAGGCACCAAATATGGTGCATATTGATACGGATCACACCAGACAATATCGGTCACACACAATGAAGAGTTGCAAATTCCGTACCTCCCTGGAAATAAGGTACAACTCCTGGTGCACATTGATACGGGTCACACTAGACAATTCCGGTTGCATACATAGGGCCAAGTTAGCTGTGCCGCTTGAGTTAGAATGAGGCACTACTATGGGTATGCACTCCCTCCGAGGGTCGCAACCTGTGAATTGAACACCGCACGCAATGAGCATGCAGTCGGCGTGTTGCACAAGAGAAATGCAGCACGATCGACACAGTGGGTCACGCTGCGTCCCGCAACTGGTAAATTTGCTCACCACCAACAAGATGCTTATGCGTGTTGAGGCCCCCACGATGCAGGGACCACACTCGTTAGATGCGGGCAATACTTTTGAGGCTCCCCACAAGGCAATCCAGTCTCCAGGCACAATACTTAGTTCCACGCTCCTGCCGCGCTACCAGTTGGGATCCAGCAGACGATGTGGGCACTTAAGAGGGCACTACTCTCCAGGTGTCACACGTAGATGGAGTGGGTCTCTAGTGGGAGGTCTTTGATGAGCCTGAGACCTCCACAAGAGAACATGGGGCAAGCCAACAAGCCATTGGAGAGCACACTTCAGGGTGCCACACAGCAGCAGGTAGTCAGCTCAGGCCAGCCACTATTCAGGAAGGGTACAGGTTCCCTACCAATGGCAGTAAGCCTACTTGTGCACAGCAGATTCCTCTGGCAGTGTGTACCACACAGTTCCAGGATGTCTGGTCCCACGTCCCCACAAGTGTATCTCTGCCCTCCTGTAGTATGGCACCAGTAGTAATAAAGTGAAAACACAAGAAAAATCCCAAACCAATTTAGAAAAATAGAGTAAATTATAATAAATGAAACAAGACCAAAATGTCAAAAATCCAATCAGTAGAACTGGAGATATGCAAGTTTAAAGATTTCAGCAAATGCAGCACCAAAAAGCACAAAGTGCCAACTGTGGATATCTGGATGCGTGGGACCGGGATAAAGTCACAAGTTAAGGCCGGCTACTATGGAGCGCGGACCGAATACAGGAACCCAGTTAGGCCAGCTGAACAAAAGTACCTTAAGTCCTGGTTGTGTAGCGTTGCGAGGTCCTGCACTGAGGATGTATCTCACAGCTGAGGCTGTGTGTCAGTTCCAAGGCACTGCGGAGCTGTGATGCAAGGTCCTAGATGGTCATTGAGGATCATGTCCCTGAGGATTTGCAATGCAAAGTCGGGCATCGAGGATGCGTCATGCATTCAATGCGATATGATGTGTCGGTTTTCAAGAGCTGTGAGGCTGTGATGCAAGAACCTGCATTGTCGTTGAGGCTGCCGTCGACTAGAAATATGCGAGGGCCTGCATTGGGAAAGCTTTGCACAGGTGGTGGTTCCGGTACGGGTAGCAAGGCCAATGCTGAGACCCTGTGTTGGGAGAACCCTTGCAGCAGAGGTGATGCAGCAGTTCTGCTTGCTGTTGTGCTGCGGAGGAGAGGAGATGTGCTGGTTCTACTGGATCCACAGATGGGCTGGCAGAGCACCTCTAGGCCCACTTTCAAGGGACCAGGACTAGAGTGGCAACAGTTGGCAGGGTAGGACTCACAGATGGCAAAGTCCAGGTGCTTGGTTCAAGGTTGTTGGAGCCTTCCATCTCCGAGGCTCTAGTCAGGAGGCCAGGCAGCTAGCCCTTGGAGTCACTCTGGGGTCTTGGGTTCCATAGATACATGTCCAGTTCTTCTCACCCAGGCAAGAAGGCAATAGGCAGCAGGTAAGCTGCAGAGCAGTAGTCCTTCAGAGCAGCAGTCCAGCAAAGTGGCAGTCCTTTCAGCAGAACAGCAGTCATTTTTCGCAGGAGAGCATCCACAGGTCCAGAGGTGTATTGAAGAGTTGGTGCCTGGGGTCCAATATTTATACCTGGGCCTCCCGTTGAAGAGGAGGAAGCTTCTAGAGGTTTCCACCCCGTGAGGTGTCACGCATCCTCTTCCTCCCTGCCTTGGCCCAAGCTTCTCTGGAGTCACAGTAGGCTAATGACAAACCTTTTGTGAGAGTGCTCAGGCAGAGACTTTGTGATGTGCAAGTCTGGTAGGTGACAGCTCTCATTTACTCAGAGTGGTCCATCCTGCCAACACATATCTTCCCTTTGTCTCACTGTCTGAGAACAATACACAAAGACCTACTGCCAGCTACAACTAGTCATGTGACCTAGGATTAGGCTACAGGCAGCAAATGGTTAGGACAAGAAAATGTCAATGTTCTAAAAGTTTATATCAAACACTAATGTCTCATAAGGTATCAATAAGAAAGAACTGTATTATATAAGCCACTAAACAGGGACAAATGAAAGAAAAAATGAAAACACAATTAGTAATCAAATGTATTTAAACAAGTATGAACTAAATGACTAAGAGCAGCATCAATTATTAATTATAAGTGTGCTAAGAGTGCAAAAAGTGAACACAGTGCTTGTGAAAGACAAGTGAACAGCGTAAAGTGAAAACACACATAAAAACAATGAATGGGGAGAAGGACCACATTAATAAATATTGTGCATGAATAAAGTCACTCCAATATTTCATGAAAGTATTATAGCACAATCACAATCCGTTTATCTGCCGGTGTATGTCGACGGCGTTTTGAGCTTCCTTAGTTGAAATTCGACTGGGTTTGAGTCAGGATTCCAAAAGGTTGTTTATGACCTGGAGGCCTTCATCATGTGGAATATTGGTGTACAGGGACTCAATATACTTTCTATATATGGATACTTTCTACTTACAAGTCAAAGGAGTATCCATGGGTGCATGTTTTGGTGTAGATACATTGACGATATTCTACTGATCTGGAAAAATAACGATGACACTCTAGCCTCCTTCATGGACTGGCTTCACAACTGCCAACCCCATTTGAGGTGTACGTCTGACTCAAAGACCAACAACCTCCCCTTCCTTGATCTTACCCTCCATGTGGAGGATGACAAAATTGGAACTACACCATTCCGCAAACCTACAGAACGCAATATACTCCTACTATACTCAAGCTACCATCCCCGAGGCCTCCGGGATGGGCTGCCTTAGGGGCAGTTCCTCCACATTCGTAGGAATTGCAAATGGAGACATGACTATTTCTGCAAGGCTCTGATACTCTCTGACAAACTGATCTCACGGGGTTAACCCCGATGGTTGATATCGCAGGCTCGCAAGCGGGCCTGGTATTGCTATGGAGACATTTTACTGAGTCCTTAACCAAACCAGACTAACACATGTATCCCCTTTGTCTCCACCTTCAGCCCCTCGAGCAATAAAATCATCCCAACTCATTAAGAAAAATTGGAATGTCTTGCATACACATGAATCTTTCCAGCAACCACCTATGTTTTCCTTTAAATGAGGCAACAACTTGGCCGAACATCTGGTACATGTGATTACATGGCCTAAGAAAAATGATAACACTGAGTCTATCACTTCGGCATGGGCCTCCCACCTGTACTTGGCCACTACAGATGGCATAACTGTGTGGTTTGCCCACTAACATTCAATACCAGACTTCCAGGTGGATACTCACACATACCAGCTGAAACAATTCACGAATTGTCGTTCCTCGAATGTTATCTACGCAATACATTGCCCATGCGACCTGTTATATATAGGCCAGACTACACAGATGATAAAGCAATGCATCATCCAACACAGGAGTCGCATTCACTGCAAGGTTCAAAATGCCCCCCTTGTACAACATTACATGGAAAAGGGACATTCGGAAACAGACATCCTGTGGCAAGTCATTGACCAACCCACATTACCCCAACGTGGTGGGAACTTACAACTACTCCTGAGTAAGTGTGAATGCAGATGAATAACACAATGAAACTCTGTTAACAATGGTTTAAACACATTGGATGAGTGGAACAATACTATCATCCTTTGATAGCCTTCCTAGGTCCAGTAGCCCTCACACTTACATGTTTATGTGTTCAACCGCATGCACCCAATACTAATGAATAGCTACACCATGAACCACTGATACTAGCTATACCTTGAATCTCTATTGTTATATATATATTTTCTTGCCTCTACTCTACCCAATGCCCCGATGAATTTGCAGATATCCCACTGCACTTGATCCTTGATGTGTGTGTATATAAATGTGTATATATATTAAATATAATCAATAGTATTATTTTTCCATTACTGCATATATGTTTTTGTCTTCTATTCAACTTTGTTGGTACAATAAAAAGTACCATAATGACGATATTATTTTTCAACTTTTGCATATATGTTTTTGTTTAACATTCAACTATGTTGGTACAATAAAAAGTACCATAATGAGGAATATGATCGTTTTTCCTGCAGTAATTCTCTGCCCCTCGGGGTACGTGTCAAAAAAAACCTTTTCACTTTCTCTTAATTTTTACTGACTCCTTTCTGACTGGCCCCTTCTTTATTTCTATGATCACCCCGTGACGCCTTTAATTGGATGGCAAAAACCACTCCTTCCCCGACTCGGACTCACGCCGACGCTCGCTACCCCAGCAGGTCTGGCAACTCTGAACGCACTGATCCTGCCTCTGAAATCATCTCGCTTTATGTTTTACGGCTACAGGTGAGCGGCCCCTTTCCGTTCTGCCCGTCCTCCTCCCTTCACTCCCGTTCCAATTTTGACCTAACGCTCGGATGCATGTCCCAAATTTCCTTTAGTTTACGTTCGGACGTTTCCAAACGGACGCCGGCCTGACGTACACCACGCCTTCCGGCCCAAACTGGATCTCAGCATATTATAACCTTCTGGATTCAATACACTTACTCGAATTAGTACTTTTTTTTTTTTTTTTTTTAAACCTGGACCTCCTCTATCGTGATGGGTAGTGCTAATAGGTGACGCTGCGCATCCGAGAGCCAGGCCAATGCAATTTCATCAAGGTAGGTTAGAAGTTCTGGTATGGGTGCGGTGGGTTGGTGTCTATAGAGTGAGCTGTAGGTGTCCATAAATGTCTTTAAAATGCCAGCTGTGTCATAGTGTGGTGCACCATCATCATCTATTATATGGAGAACGATATGTTGTTTGTGCTCTGTGCGAATATTATTAGCAAGTAGATGGCCTGGTCTGCCCCCCTCGCCCATCCTACGTGCCACCAGCCGCTTCGTTATATATTTCAGTTCCTCCTCTGCTAGAGTATTGTGATTACTAACTTCTGTGCGTATTGTCCCCAAGAGAGTGGCGTCATTGGTTGCCTCGTACTCGGCTTCAAGCCGCCTAATACGGGTCTCGCATTGCTGCAGCTGCGCGCAGATATCCTTAAGGATCCCTGCCGTGGTGCTCATGCAGATGCCCCGCAAGGTCGCTTTGAAAGCCTCCCAGAGGGTGCCTGCACTCTGACCCGAGGAGACGTTAAGTGCGAAATAATCTTCTATCGCTGAGTGGATTGTCTCCGCGTATAACGGATCTAGAAGGGAGTTGGCGTTAAAGCGCCATAGAAAACGGCGGTGGTGTGTATGTTGGAATTTGTAGTGCCAGTACAACAGGTTTATGATCAGACAGTGTTTTCGGGAGATGATGGACATCAGTCGCCCATGTGCATACCTGGTCTGTGAGGAGCCAGTAGTCCAGCCTAGACAAGCTACTGTGGGCTGTTGAGGTATGTGTACTTTCACAAACACCAGGATTTCGCTTGCGCCATATGTCGTGCAACTTGAATTCTATCATGCCATTCCAAATCACAGCAGCGGTATGTTGGTGTCTTTCAGTCGTGTTAGGGGATCTATCACACGTACTATCCAGAGCAACATTAAGATCTCCTCCCCATATTAGCGCCATATCTGGCAGGTCGCGCAGGTCTGCAAACAGTTTCCGATAGAAGTTAGGGTCATCCACATTGGGGCCATAGGTATTTATGAGGCCTAGTCTGGTGCCTCTCAGGATACCAGTCAAAATAATATAGCGTCCTTGCGTGTCAGTGATGGTGCGCTCCACTATAAAATGTGTACCCTTCCGTATCAAAATGACAACCCAACGCGCATAGTTGGAATAAGAGGAGTGTACAGTTAACTCTGCCCAACGTCTCCCTAATTTGTCAGCCTTAGTGGATGCCAAGTGGGTCTCCTGGAGCATGGCAATAGCTACAGCATGTCTGTCTAGATGCGCGAGCACCTGACAAATTTTTCTCGGATTATTTAAGCCCAGCACATTCCAGGTGGCTAGTGTCAATGGGGCCGATTTATTATTTGGGTGCATCGTTTCGTTTTGGATTAGAATACCAAGCAGAATATCTTGAACTTTTAGTATCTAGTGGCGACATCAGTCGCATCATCGCAGTGTACCGGACAGGTAGAAAGAGAGATTGTGCGTGTATTATCAATTGCAGCATGACTCGACTCAAAAAAACATGTATTTCAAAAACGTCCTCCCCCGCCCACCACCCATCCCACCCACTTCATCAACCCAACTATGACGAAGACATTCCCCATGCGAGAGGAGCAAAATAGTCCCCCAGCTTCCCTAATCCAACTAGTAGGGAGAAAGAATACTGCGGTACACGCACGGGGGCAAGAGCTTCCCGACGATCACCCCTAGGGACAGATGCCCACCAGGGGGGTCTCCCTGAGATATGTAGCAACATATTTTAACGTCACAACCAGCTGTATATGCATTATTTAGCAATTATTGCAGACAATATAGTACTGTAGACAGGAACATAATGCAAAAGAACGAAAGAGTGTAAAGCCTACATCGGATCTCTGTCCCCAGATATTCTTAAGTAATAACAGTTCGCAATGCGATACTTATCAGTAACTACTATCCGGTATTGAAAGTCTCATTCAATGTCAGAGGTGCCCAGATGATCTTCATGGTCATTGCGAGGGGATCTTCGACGTGGCGGATGCAATCCCTTCTGTCGTAAATGTCGAAGCACGTCCTTCGGATCACTGTAAACTGCAGATTTACCACCCTCAGTTATTCTCAGCTTTGCTGGGTAAAGCATAGCGTTGCGGTCTCGGAGGATTTTTTTGACAGCGATGAACTTCTTCCGGGCTTCCTGCACTTGTGGAGTAAAATCAGGATAGATGGAGACATCCATATCTTGATATTTCAGGCTACCCAGTTCACGGGCTCTGCGCAATGCGGCGTCGCGGTCCCTATAATTCAGTAGTTTTGCAATTATAGGGCGAGGGCGGGATCCAAGCGGCGGAGCCGGGGCCAGGGATCTATGGGCATGCTCTACAATAAAGACAGCGGAGAAGGTGTTTATTCCTAGTATGGCAATAAGAAGCTGCTCAACGTAACGCTCCATTGGCCCAGTATTGGTGGTCTCGGCTATGCCCACTAGGCGAAGGTTACATCGGCGCGACCGCGCTTCCAAGTCTTAAGTTTTTAACACAAGCGCCTTCAACTGAGAGTCCATCCTCCCCTGTCTGGTGTCCATTTGTCTCTGGGCATCTTCCGAGTCAGAAATGCGCCGTTCCGCTGTATCTATACGCTCAGAATGTTTGTCTAGTCTCTCAGACATGCGGTCGACTCGATATGTAAGGGAATCCAGTTTGCCGTCTATGGCGGTGAGCGAGGTCTGTATTGTCGAGAACATAGCCGGTATATCAACAGCAGTCCCAGAGGCCACTTGTCGTGTCGCCTGCTGTCCATCTTGCTCGGTTTCTGTTGCGTTCTTGGCCGTCTCAAAATGTAGTTTGGGTTGTCCTTTGTCTGGTTTGCCCATTGTGTAGTGGTAGGGAGCAGTCCAGAAACACCAGGGGCGGCAACACCTCAGACACTCAACTTCAGGTGCAGGATGTTCACAGGCAAGGAAGACACCAGGCGCAGGAAGCAGTATAAGAGCAGGTGTAGTACGCCAATATATTTCTATGGCAGTACAGTGGCTATGGGCATTTGTGCCGTAACAGTAATGCTATTTGCCGTTCCAATGGCTATACTCCAGAGAAGGGGGCCTTATAACTTCAGAAATGTCCACTTGTGCCTATTTCAGAGGCCGCCCCGGTATATTGAACATTCCTTTTGGGCCCAGTGCACAGATTTCTCCCCAGGTCTCAGCTTTCCCACCAACGGCAGTCAGCCACTCGTCTGTCACAGTGCTCCCGACAACCGCCAGGAGAGGGTACAGGGCCCCAGCAGGGTGTTCGCCACACTACTCCCTGCCGCGCAGCTTTCTTCAATTACTGCGCCGCCCGTAGCAGGAGATCACTTGCCTGTATGCAGCGCAGTCCGCCACTGATCAGCCGCCGCCAGGCCCGGTCCCGCCTCAAGCGCCGTCAGGCCCGCACCACCGCTCCGCGGCCGCACTCCAGGATCGGAGCAGACCCCTCTCGCCGGCGAGGCCTGTAGACGTTCCTCTGGCCTCCGGAGTGCACGCGCGGAGATCAGCAGCCGGGCATCGGAGGATAGAGCGCAGCTCATGCACACGGAGCGGGACACTCACGCCCGTATCAGCTCGCCCCCTGCAGCAACCCAGTCGCGCGCTCCACTCCTCGCGCAGGCCGCACTCCAGGCCCGGAGCTGCGGGGCGGATTTCTCACCCAGGGAGGCGTTTCAGTCGGTAAGCACGGCTCCTTACTGTTGGGGTGGTGTTCCCGTCCGCTATTACTGTTATCTAGGGGCAGTTGTGGTCGTGACGTTTAGGATATCTGCAGGATTATCAGGGCGACCGAAGGAGCTCGCTCAGATGGCGGCCATCTCCAGGCGTGGTTAGCTCCGCCCCCCTACTCGAATTAGTACTTGGGTGAGTTTTCTTCCCTCATTATTCTTCCATACTTTATTTATTTTCTTTCCCCAGCCCCCATTGATTAAATCCCCCTCCCTCCATTTTACCAGCTGCCACCCGGATAGCTCACTTGAGGCGACGGCCCACACAGCCACTATGCCCGCCCGCCTGATACCTGGCCGCGGCAGACCGTACACCGTGATCTACTGTTGTTACTCCCAGCACTGCCCGGCCCCCTGGTGAGTCTGTTGTTTGTTTCTTTTTCATCAAGACAGGACACAAGGTCTTTACCGATTTTACCTTCTGTCATGAGGACATTTATCTACCCCTGAAGATCGTGTAACTGATTGGCAATTTGCCACTTTTACGCTCTTACCGCATGTCCCTAATAATACACACTTTCTCTTTAACTCTCCCATATATACCATGACCTAGTACTCTGGCAGAATCACAATCTCCTTTCTCTCAGTAATTAACCACTTGTAACTTGCTAGCCTTGTTTTATACAGGTACCTGCATCACCCCTTTGGCCCAACTTAAAATGCGGTTATTACATTACTGCCACAATGCTTGTTGGATTGCATCATCCTTTCATCCTTCTTATTTTATACCCTTTTTCCTTTTTTCCTTAGCTCTAATACGGCACTAATCATTACTGTTGTAACCCGGTCCTGAAGATGACCTGAATTTATCACAGGTCGAAACGTTGTTGACCCTCCAGCGCAACTTTTGGCGCAACTTTGATACCTAAAATTGTTGATGAACACAAATGTCCCTTAGAATTACATTGGAGCTGTTCCGTATATTCACAACTGTTTAAAACAACTGTTAACTTTTTCCTTTGTGCCGTTTCTCCCGCTGTGTTCTTTTTCACTTGTCACTCATGCCATCCTCACAACTACATGAGCACTGGTGTGCACAAGTCCCTGTGGGTTACTCCCTCTTTCAATGTATATAGTGTAGATATTGTCCTTCTCTTTTTTGTTTTTTCCTTTTCCCCTCACTTTTCCTATGCAAATAAATTTGTACTTTAATAAAAAAAAATAGAGAGTCATTGATATCTCCCTGTTTCCCTTTGATTGTAATTCATATGCATGACAAATCGTCTTTAAGTTTTACCTGTTGAGACATTGTTGTATATTACTTTTAGAAAATGAACTTTTTCTTGCTTTAGCCATTTGGTGCTGCTGCCTGCCTCTGATCATAAGGCTTGGGTGGGTGACAGCTGGGCTTTGTGTATTCTCCCGAGACAGCCACACACAGTGGGAGCTTAGGTGTGACTTGATGGGCCATCCTGGCAGAGTGGGAGGGAGGAGTTGGACCCAGCCTCACCTCCCCCTGAAAAGGCTGTGTCCTGTCCTCACAAAAGAGCTGCATACCACCCTGTAGTGAGGAGTTTGGGGCCAGGGCAGGAAGGGAGAACCTCTGTGCACTTCAAAGGCATGTCTTTGAAGTCTCCCCACTTCAAAGGCACCACTGGGTATAAGTACTGGACCTCAGACACCACCGCTTCTGTCCACTTCTGAACCTGTGTATACCCTGCTAGAAAGAAGGACTGCTGTGCTGCTGAAGGACTGCCACTATTCTGGACTGCTGTCTGTTGGACTCCTGCTTTGCTGTGCTGTCCAGCTGCCCGCTCCCCTCTGCCTGGGTGAGAAAGACTGGACCTGCATCACTTGACGCCAGAACCCTGAGAGACTCCAAGGGCTAGGTGGCTGGCCTCCTCATCTGAAGTCTTAGGTACATAAAAGACTTCCAACCACCCTGATTCTGCACCTAGACTCTGCCAGCTGTGAGGCTAAGCTGCCACGTAGGGCCACTATAGTCCTGGGACCCTTGGAAGTGGGCCTAAGGTGCTTGCCAACGGAACAGACGCATCTTCTCTGCTGAGCGACGCATCCCCGAGCAGAACTGACACATCTCCTAGGCTGAGCGGCAAATATGCGAGCAGAACCAACACATCACCGCTGCTGCATGGATTGGACCTGTCGCAAAAGGCTTACATCGCCACACCTCACGGATCTTGGGACAAATGCATCATCTTCGGAGTCGCCACTGCGCGATGCTCTACCTGGCGCAAGCTCCTCACATCCCTCGGTGACCGCAGTCACGATGACAACACCAAAACTCCTCATTGCAGCTTCCCCACTCATCGGAACCAACCATCACCTGTGCTGCACCTCCCACACCTCGACACCGGACTTTGCATCAGAAGTCACGTTGATGGGATCCTTGACGTCAATGCATCAGGACCTCGCACCACAGCCTCGTCGCAACTTGGAATCAACGCAAAATCTCTGCTGCACGACGAATCTTCAACACAGATCCACACAATTCTCTCAACCAGGATTTAAGGTACTTTGATTAGCAGCCCTAACTGGGTCCCTGTAGCCGGTCATGCGGTCAGCCTGAATTTGTGACTTTGTCCTGGTCCGGCATGACCAGATATCCCCAATATCGCTTTTACTTAAAAACTTTGAAATTCAATATCTCCAATTCTACTAATTGGATCTTTGTCATTTTGGACATGTTTTATTTAATAGAATCTATGCTGTTTTTCTAAACTGTTGGGGGATCTTTTTGTGTGGTGTTTTCACTGTTTTACTGTTTGAAGTGTTGCACAAATACTTTACACACAGCCTCTAAATTTAAGCCTGACTGCTGTGGGCCAAGCTACCAGAGGGTGAGCACTGGTTAATTTTTAGGCTTTGCGTGCCTCTTACACTGACTAGGATTGTGATTGCTTCTTGCACCCGAGTCAACCAAAAACCCAATTTCTAACACTGGTGATCAGTGGTGAGATTAGGACTTGTGTTTGTGCAGTGCCATACAGCAATTTGGTGTACACTACCATTCCACATATAAGACCAATTCAAATGTTAAATTCTTCCTGATTGGCATTTTTGATTTCTCCTCAAAATCATGTCTCTGGCTGCCAAGCATGGAATTTGAGCTGGCCAATATAGAAGGATACACTGTGGCTCAGCTCAGAGACTTCTGCAAGGAGTTTGGACTACCTGCCAAGAGCACCACCAGGAAGGTGGAGTTGCAAAGGCTTTGAGAGCCTGGGCAGAAGCCCACTCTGTACTGGATGAAACCACAGCTGAGGATGATGGGCTGTAGGATGGCCCACTTGAGGAACCACCTGCAGTGGATGAGGTGGGTGTGATCCCTGAATTAGAGCTTCCTGCTAGGGCAGGGAGCAGTGTCTCCTCCTGTGGTCTGTCCCCAGAGGAACTGGCCGGGAGGAGGAAGAAGAGGGAATTCAAGCTGCAAATAGCTAAATTAAAAATGGAGGAGAAGAAAATTTTGCTGGCTCATGAACTGAGTTGAAAGGAACTGACAGGCAGATTTCAGCAGTGATGGTGGCAGCATACCCGTTGTACAAATCACAAAAAATAGAGGGAGGAAAAAGGAGAAGTCTATTCAGCTTCCAATTGGTAATTGTTATTAATCAGGAAGAGGGGGGAGAAAAAACCACAGCAGTCTTAATACTAGAGACTCCGAAATTTTTGTCTTTGAGACCTTCAACCACACGTTCACATTCTGCGGTGTATATAATCTTCACTTAGCGTGGTTTGGTGGGTAGCATCATCATAGGAGCATGAACGAGTATTGGCAGCCAAAGGACCCATTTGCCATACCACCACATGTGTTATATCTTTTTGAGTACAGAACGATTGTTGCCCACCTCAAATGACTAGCCACCAAATGAGCAATCAATTAATCAAATCTGAACACAATAGAGAGGCAGCAATGGGCAAGAACATAAGTAATCTACTCAGTCTATTCTTCCTACCTTATCTGTAGGCTAAAACCACAGTCCTAAAATCCTCCACACCTTCATGCTATTGAAATACCTACTTGAGGTAAAAGAACCATTTCTGTTTCTTCTTTTGTGACATATAAGAATTCCCTCTTCTGTGTAATTGTTTTCTGTTGGTATACACTAACAAAGCCCAGTATCATTACATTATCACCTTATTCTGAAAATTGCTGGAGAGTGCGCTAGGCCCTGCTCCACAGCTCCTCATGCTCGGACTGCCAAGAGTAAACGCAGGGAAGCATCTTGGACCAACTGGCTATCAGTCTATTTTCCCATTTTGCACTTAAATGTATATTTGTTGTAAATACCTTATTTGAAATATTGTTACAGAGAGAGCTATGCTTTGCCTCACAGCAAGTTTGCCAAGAGTGTGTGCAGTTCTCAGAGACAGAGGTCCCTTAATGGATAGAAAATAGAAACGGATGGCCACAAGGTAACAATGACGTTTGAGGCTATTCCATGTTATTCATACACAATATTTAATTAGGAAAACAAATAAACAGAACAATAAAAAAACAGTAAGTGAGCAAGGCGTGAGGGGGTAGAGGGAAATCAGCTGATTTCCTTACCACAGGCAAGTGACTTTAAAAGTGACTTTACGACTTAAATGGAAATTTTAAAGCCACAATGTAGAGTACATCTACTACTCAAGAACGCAATGTATATAGACCAAGAGTTATAGATGTAGGTGTCGACGACGTTTCGATCCCAACACAAATCATGGTATCATCATCAGGACTAGAATTGTTGCAAATGCCTGGGAAGTTAGCCTGGGAAGGTGAAGGAAGAGGGGAAGGAAGGGGAAATAAAATTACACAATTGCATATGCCTGAAAAAGAGCAACCTCTGTGCTGACAATCTGTTAGAACTATTTGTGCAATTACATTAGCTGGTGTGACAATTACGGTAACCCTGTTGTAGTTAAAGTATCAATATATCACATTATACAGTGCCTACAATGTGCCTGCAAGAAGATAGCGCAAAACGATATGTGGTCGCTAGATTGGTACCAGCAGAACTCAGGATTTCCAAAACCAATGTCGCATGCTACTTGGGTGGGTGCCAGAGGATGCAGTGCACTGTGGTCAGGGGTAACCGTGTGAAAATTGAGAGGAGAAAAAACTCACATGTAGCATCTGTGAATTCCATGCATAGAAGGGCAGACATCAATGGTGCTAGAACATGAGAATCTTGTCCAGGACCTAGGGAGTCGTAGTGAATGGAGTTACGACGTGATCAAGGTATGTACTAGCTAGGGTGAGGTGGAATCATGCGCTTAGCTTACCCAAGGGAGGTTGAGGAAAGGGCCGGAGGTCCGGACCGGGGGACGGATGTGGAGTGGGCGGCCCACCTCCTACGTCAGCAGCGTGATGGCAGAGGTTGATCGGGCGGTGAAGGACCCCGTGGAGTCCTAATGGTAAATTGCGGGTAGAAGCGCCAGTCCTTGGTAAGTTAACGTGGATGAGCGGAAGGCTCAAGGATCCGCCTAATCAGGCTCCTATGGAGACAATTAAGGCATTGGTGTGCAACCTGTATATGAGGAGATACGGGAATTGCGGGAGGCAGCGTCATGGTACTTACTCGTGAGAGTCCCCTGGTCGGAGCTGAGACGCCGATGAGTGCCGGTGCAGTTTGCAGCAGGAGGCGTGAGTGAAAAGCTCTCCTATATATGCAGCATGGTTGCGAGTGAACCTGCAGTGTACAGACTTCCGGGTCCGGAGCATGCTGGGTGTGTTGCGCATGCGCGTACCGGGTAGAAGACTAGACCGCTGAAAGAATCGCGAGCTGGATGCGCTGGTCATGCGCGTACCGAGTGGAAGACTTAACCACTGATAGAATTGCGTGGTGGTAACAGTAGGTGGAGTCACGTTCGTGACAGGGTGCGCTTATGGAGGCACTGCCAGTATCGGTACAAGAAAGAAGAATAAAAAGTATGCAAATATACACAGTGGCGCTGAAGGATAGTGCAATCTATCATCGGCGTCTCAGCTCCGACCAGGGGACTCTCACGAGTAAGTACCATGACGCTGCCTCCCGCAATTCCTGTATCTCCTCATATACAGGTTGCACACCAATGCCTTAATTGTCTCCATAGGAGCCTGGTTAGGCGGATCCTTGAGCCTTCCACTCATCTGCGTTAACTTACCAAGGACTGGCGATTCTACCCGCAATTTACTATTAGGACTCCACGGGTCCTTCACTGCCCGATCAACCTCTGCCATCACGCTGCTGACGTAGGAGGTGGACCGCACACTCCACGTCCGCCCCACTGTCCGGACCTCCGGCCCTTTCCTCAACCTCCCTTGGGTAAGCTAAGCGCATGATTCCACCTCACCCTAGCTAGTACATACCTTGATCACGTTGTAACTCCATTCACTACAACTCCCTAGGTCCTGGACAAGATTCTCATGTTCTAGCACCATTGATGTCTGCCCTTCTATGCATGGAATTCACAGATGCTACATGTGAGTTTTTTCTCCTCTCAATTTTCACACGGTTACCCCTGACCACAGTGCACTGCATCTTCTGGCACCCACCCGAGTAGCATGCGACATTGGTTTTGGAAATCCTGAGTTCTGCTGGTACCAATGTAGCCACCACGTATCGTTTTGCGCTATCTTCTTGCAGGCACATTGTAGGCACTGTATAGTGTGATATATTGATACTTTAACTACAACAGGGTTACCGTAATTGCCACACCAGCTAATGTAATTGCACAAATAGTTCTAACAGATTGTCAGCACAGAGGTTGCTCTTTTTCAGGCATATGCAATTGTGTAATTTTATTTCCCCTTCCTTCCCCTCTTCCTTCACATTCCCAGGCTAACTTCCCAGGCATTTGCAACAATTCTAGTCCTGATGATGATCCCATGATTTGTGTTGGGATCAAAACGTCGTCGACACCTACATCTCTAACTCTTGGTATATATACATTGCGTTCTTGAGTAGTAGATGTACCCTACATTGTGGCTTTAAAATTTCCATTTAAGTCGTAAAGTCACTTGCCTGTGGTAAGGAAATCGGCTGATTTCCCTCTACCCCCTCACGCCTTGCTCACTTACTGTTTTTTTATTGTTCTGTGTATTTGTTTTCCTAATTAAATATTGTGTATGAATAACATGGAATAGCCTCAAACGTCATTGTTACCTTGTGGCCATCCGTTTCAATTTTCTATCCATTAAGGGACCTCTGTCTCTGAGAACCGACTAGCACCCTTGGTCCCTTTTGATTTCAAGGGTTCCCTTGTTCTTTTTCTGTTCAAGAGTGTGTGCAGGGCAGTGTCCTTGACCCCCTAGCTACCAGCCTTTTTTCTTTTTCACTAATGTATATTTGCAATAAGTCACTACGCTGTCACCAGCGACATTGCTACTTACGGTTCCTTAGTGTCACACTGGGTATATTGGAAACCAGCCATATAAGTACTATTATATAACTCCCTTTTTCTTTCAGTAATAGGCCTAAAGATGGCGCCTATAACCACATTCCGTCTTGAGTGTAGTGGGCTCACTGATGAATACGGGTGAGTGCTTCCACCCAATTATCACAACTGGAAAGCCCTAAAGTGTAAGGTCTCCATTTTTTGGCCCTGATGAAGGCCATAGATTAACAAAGGCTGTTAAAGGCTGAAACATGTCGACCCGACCGCTAGGTGTCATGGATTAGTGACTCATCCACTCAACACCGCTTGTTGTTTTTAGTCTTCACCCTATCCTATTTTATCTTGCCTCAATAAAGATTTACCTACCGGATAGGAGATCATTTTAACTGACTCACCACTGTTGACATTCAGACAGTCTCCCTCCTGGTGGAGGTTTTGATGTCACTTGGAGAACGGGACATTCAAGTGGCAGACCCTATGATGACACTATCCACCAAACCACACTAAGGGGCCGATTCCGATCTCGGCCGGTAGGGCTCCGAATCGGACTCAGCATTACCGGATCCGATTCGGAGCCCTGTTTCCTGACCGAGTCGGACGTGCGTCCGGGCGAGCGAGTACGATGCGAACGTACGCGAAATCGCCGACCGACTCGTTCGCGGGACCCAACCGCTCCGACCGACTCACATGGACACGACTCGCACCGCGCAATGGAGACGTTCCCCGGCCGGGTAAGTACGATGCGCGCCGCGAGCAGTCCGACCGACTCGCGCCGTCCGGCTCGAAAGAGCAGTCGGAGCCGCACTTTGGGGGTCCGTGTCGGACCCCTCTGTACGCCTAGCCGCGCGAGTCGCACACAGGGGGGACCCATGGGTCCCCCCTACCTGTGCATGTACGCCGCGAGTCGCTTCGAGGCGTACCTGCTGTAGGGGGCGCCCTTGTTCGCCTCACACCCATTGAGTCAATGGGAGCCCGCGTACGCGTTGTACGACCGGCTCCCATTGACTTCAATGGGAGTCCGACCGAATCGAGTCCGATAGCATGCGAACGCATCGTACTCGTTCGGTCGGACTGCTAGGGTCCGATTCGGTCGGAAATCTCTCCGGGTCCGGCTCGGTCGGAGAGATTTCCGGCCTGAATCGGAATCGGCCCCTAAGTGGAGATTACATACACCACATAATGTGAATGTGTGGTTGGGTGTTTCCGGGAAAAAAACTTCTGAGACTCTGATATTAAGACCGTTGTGGTTCAGCATACCCACAGTGTCTGAGGAAGACAAAAGATTTTGCATACCCAAAGATTTGATGCTCAGTTATGTGGTGGGAGGTGCACAGTCTAAATATCGAGTTTAGAATATCGACCTACAGTAATATCGAGTTCCAAATATCGTAGGGACAGAATATCGACGACCAGAATATCGACCTGAAGGTAAGTAATATCGTTTTTGTTAATATCGAAGTTAGTAATATCGATAGCAAAAAATCGATTTTACTAATATCGATATGTATATTAGTGTTATGTATTTTATTATGTATTTTATATGTATGTGTTGTATATTTTTTGTCAAGTATTGTACTGGTTTTTAAATATATGTATAACATTTTTATAAGTTAGTAATCTTTTTTAAGTAAATTATGCGTTTTAGTACTGTAGCGGGTTGTGGGTTTATAGGGGAATCGGGTGGAAGTAATTTAATTATAGTAAATTCATTAATCATTTTTAGGAATTATTAATTAATTTTAATTAAATTTTGCGTTTTAGTTCTGTAGCGGGTTGTGGGTTTATAGGGGAATAGAGTGGGAAGTAATTTAATTATAGTAAATTCATTAATAATTTTTAGGAATTATTAATTAATTTTAATTAAATTTTGCGTTTTAGTTCTGGAGCGGGTTGTGGGTTTATAGGGGAATAGGGTGGGAAGTATTTTAATTGTAATTAAGTAATTAATTATTTGTATTTATTGGTATTGTTAATTAATTTATTGTTAATTAATTATTAATTGGTTATTAATTTGTATTAATTGGTAATTAATCTTTATTAATTGGTAATTAATTTTTATTAATTGGTAATTAATTTTTATTAATTGGTAATTAATTTTTATTAATTGATTAATTGATAATTATATTAAGTGTATTAATTTATTATTGGAGCGGGTTGTGAGTTTATAGGGAAATAGGGTGGGAAGTAATTTAATTCTAATTAATTCATTATTAATTTTATTTTTGGGTATTGATAATTAAATTATTGTTAATAAATTATTATTTGGTAATTAATATTAAATAAATATTATTTTTTGGTATTGTAAATTAATTTATTGTTTAATAATTATTAATTGGGCATTAATATTTATTAATTATTATTTATTGGTATTTATCATTAATTTTTTGTTAATTAATTATTAATTGGTAATTACTTTTTAATAATTATCTTTTGGTATTGGAAAATAATGCATTGTTAATTAATTTTTATTTGGTAATTTATTTTTAATAATTATTATTTATTGGTATTTACCATTAATTTATTGTTAATTAATTATTAATTGGTAATTATTTTTATTAATTATTTATTGGTATTGGTAATTAATTTATTGTTATTTAATAATTAAATCATTATTTATTTATAAAAATTAATTTAATTATAAGTATGTTAATTTTAACCCCTACGCTATCCAACACTTTCCCTACTGTTGCACTCACTGGAGTGGGAATAATAAATTTTACATCTACGCTATCCAACACTTTCCCTACTGTTGCACTCACTGGTGTGGGAATAGTAATTTTTACCCCTCCGCTATCCAATACTTTCCCTACTGTTGCACTCACTGGAGTGGGAATAGTAATTTTTACCCCTACGCTATCCAACACTTCCCCTACTGTTGCACTCACTGGAGTGGGAATACTAATTTTTACCCCTCCGCTATCCAACACTTTCCCTACCGTTGCACTCTTTGGAGTGGGAATAGTAATTTTTACCCCTACGCTATCCAACACTTTCCCTACTGTTGCACTCTTAGGAGTGGGAATAGTAATTTTTACCCCTACGCTATCCCACACTTTCCCTACTGTTGCACTCACTGGAGTGGGAATAGTAATTTTTACCCCTGCGCTATCCAACACTTTCCCTACTGTTGCACTCACTGGAGTGGGAATAGTAATTTTTACCCCTCCGCTATCCAATACTTTCCCTACTGTTGCACTCACTGGAGTGGGAATAGTAATTTTTACCCCTACGCTATCCAACACTTTCCCTACTGTTGCACTCTCTGGAGTGGGAATAGTAATTTTTACCCCTACGCTATCCAACACTTTCCCTACTGTTGCACTCACTGGAGTGGGAATAGTAATTTTTACCCCTACGCTATCCAACACTTTCCCTACTGTTGCACTCACTGGAGTGGAAATAGTAATTTTTACCCCTGCGCTATCCAACACTTTCCCTACTGTTGCTTTCACTGGAGTGGGAATAGTAATTTTTACCCCTCCGCTATCCAATACTTTCCCTACTGTTGCACTCACTGGAGTGGGAATAGTAATTTTTACCCCTACGCTATCCAACACTTTCCCTACTGTTGCACTCACTGGAGTGGGAATAGTAATTTTTACCCCTCCGCTATCCAACACTTTCCCTACTGTTGCACTCACTGGAGTGGGAATAGTAATTTTTACCCCTCCGCTATCCAACACTTTCCCTACTGTTGCACTCACTGGAGTGGGAATAGTAATTTTTACCCCTCCGCTATCCAACACTTTCCCTACTGTTGCACTCACTGGAGTGGGAATAGTAATTTTTACCCCTCCGCTATCCAACACTTTCCCTACTGTTGCACTCACTGGAGTGGGAATAGTAATTTTAACCCCTACGCTATCCAACACTTTCCCTACTGTTGCACTCACTGGAGTGGGAATAGTAATTTTTACCCCTACGCTATCCAACACTTTCCCTACTGTTGCACTCACTGGAGTGGGAATAGTAATTTTAACCCCTACGCTATCCAACACTTTCCCTACTGTTGCACTCTTTGGAGGGGAATAGTAATTTTTACCCCTACGGCATCCAACACTTTCCCTACTGTTGCACTCTTTGGAGTGGGAATAGTAATTTTTACCCCTACGGCATCCAACACTTTCCCTACTGTTGCACTCACTGGAGTGGGAATAGTAAATGTTACCCCTGCGCTATCCCACACTTTCCCTACTGTTGCACTCACTGGAGTGGGAATAGTAATTTTTACACCTACGCTATCCAACATTTACCCTACTGTTGCACTGTTTGGAGTTGGAATAGTAAGTTTATTCCCTCCACTATTTAATATTTTTTGTATTATTTTAGATAATGTAGTATATAATTAATTTTAAAAATAATTTTAATTTTTTTAATTTGTTACATATATTTATTTAATTTTTATTTATGTTATTGTTTTATGTGTATAGATGTATTTATAATTTATAAGATTTTCTTAATTTATAAGTTATTAAAATAATTATTAAAACATATTAATAAGTGTATATATTATATATTATATGTATATATTAAATGTATTTATAAATTATATATATTTAATTTATAATTTTTAAACATTTTAAAATATTTTAACTATGTTTATTTTAACTATATGTATTATTTACTTTATTTTACATTACTTTTTTTAACTAAAAAAAACCGATATTTTTAACAACGATATTTTTGACAAAGATATTTTTTTCTCGATATTTTTGTACTTACCATAATGTAGATAGGATGTTGATATTCTTGACTTCAATATTCTTGCTGCGATATTTTTGTAGGTCGATATTCTGACCTTCGATATTCTGTCAGTGATTCGTGTTGGGAGATGACACAGACAAATGGTTTTCAGCCTATGAGGTTGCACTGAGGGTTCATAAGGTACCTAAGGAGCACTGGGGGGTGGCCTGTGGAAACACATGCCTACTGTGGGGAGGGACACACTTCTGACACTAGAAGTTGGGGACTAAACCAATTAAACCCCCATGAAAGCCATTGCACTTGCCAAATCTGGGCTGACACCTGAGAAGTATCGCCACAGATTCAGGGATAGCCAGAAGCTCCCCAGCCAATCCTGGCTAGATTTTGTGGACTACTCCAGCAAAACATTGAATGGCAGCAAAGTTAATAATTATGTTGGGTTGTACAATTTAATCATGCACGTGCTCAGTATCTGTTGTACAGATTTGCGCCAGCACCTAGTTGACAGTAAGCTGACTGACACTAAGAAGATTGCTGAGGAGTCGGACCTCTTGGCTAGCACCAGAGTGTCCAAAATGGTATCTGGGGGGACTCCCACAAAGGTGGTCAGGGTTCCAACGAGAAGAAAGAGGGGGAGGAAAACTGAAAAGTAAGGAGTTCTCTAAAGGCCCCCAAAATAATTCTCAATGGATAGTGGTAACCAGTCCCAGACTGATCAGAAGAAGAAGGGGTTCTTTGATAGTAAGACAGAGAGGTTTGCACACCAATGTACTGAGTGCTACAAGTATAGGCACTCCAAGTGCAACTCCAAATGTCCCAAGAGAGCACTGCCCCCCACCAGTGGGCAGACACCTGGGTTGTTGAGTGTAGCGTTCGGGGAGGAGATAGTCCCAGTTACCTTTGAGGAGCAGACAGAGGTGACCCTAGTTTCCCTGGGTGATATGGAGATGTTGCCAAACGCCCATATGCCTACCAATACTTCAAAGTACAGGCCGTTGGTCACCATGCAATGAGTGGAGGCTCTGAGAGATCACAGAAGCTAGTATGACTACAGTAAAGAGTCAGCGGCTGTCTTCAGAGCAGGTCCTCCCTAATACATTCCACAAAGTTGCCAACAATCGTCAGAGCCATCTACTGGTGGCTCTGGTTCCCTTTAAGTGGGGGGAAATCTCAGGTTCTCTGAAAGTGGCTGGGAGCCCTGCCATGCCTGTAGATTGTCTGTTAGGCAATGAACTGGAGCACACTACCTGGAGGGACACACTTGGTCACACTTGGAGATGTTGGGATTGCCAGAGTGGGTCTGTATGACCACAGGGTCAATGTCTGCCTGTGAAGGGAGTCAAGGGTACCTGGAGCCTGGAGCAATGGCCCAGACAGCTGTCAAGAAAGAGAGAGGGAAGGGGCATGGGAAACCATCCCCTGAAGTTCCCACGGCTGAGGTTGACGGGGCACCTGAAGAGGAGGCCCCTGAGCCAAACGGGGAGGACAGTGCCGCCCTGGGTGACCTGCCTAAGCTTGCTGGCTGGCAAGTTGAGGGTTGGCCCAACAAGGAGGAATTCTTCAAAATGCAGAGAGAATGTCCGACTCTAAAGGACTTGAGGTAGCAAGCCACAGCCAAGGCAGCAGGTGATGCCTCTGGGGATCTACTGGGAGAATGATATCATATGTAGGAGCCTAAGGCTCTTGCTACTGGGGCAGGCCATGTGCTGGTGGTCCCCCACTGCTACAGGACCTTCCTACTGGGTTTGGCTCATGATATACCCCTCGCAGGACATCTAGAGCAAGACAAGGCCTTTGCCAGGCTTGTTGCCCACTTTTATTGGCTCTGGATGAAGACAGCCTGAGATACATTCTGCAGGTCCTGTCCCACCTGTTAGGCCAGTGGGAAGTCAGAGAAAAAGCACAAAGCTACCCTGACCCCACTACCTGTTGTTGGCACTCCCTTTGAGAGGGTTGGCATTGCCATCATTGGACCCTTGGACCCCAAGGCAGCCCTAGGCAACAGGTTTGCTCTGCTCTTGGTGGACCATGCCACCCGCTACCTAGAGGCCATCCCCTCTGAAGACAGTCACTGCACCTGTGGGGGCTAGCGCTCTGATGGGGATATTAACCTGTGTGGGCTTCCCCATGGAGGTGGTATCTGACAAGGCCACTAACTTCATGCCAGCATACATGAAGTCCAAGTGGTATGAGGGTGGGGTAACCTACAAGTTCACCACACACTATCACCCTCAAACCAATGATCTTTTGGAGAGATTCAACAAGACTTTGAAAGGTTTGATAATGGGCCTGCCTGAGCCCATGAGGCATAAGTGGGAGGTCTTCCTTCTATGCCTTCTCTTTGCCTACGGGGAGGTGCCACAGAAAGGAGTAGGGTTCAGCCCCTTTGAACTCCTCTATGGCCACAATGTTAGGGGACCTCTGAACCTTCTCAGTGAGGGATGGGAGCAAGCTCCCAGGAAACCCCCTCAGGATGTGGTCAGCTAAATGCTGGCCCTCCTCAACCAGATGCATCGCTATTGGAAGAAGGCAAAAAGCAATCTTGAGGCCAGTCAAGAAGTCATGAAGCTCTGTATGACCAGAAGGCCACTCTGATGGAGCTTCAACATGACCAGAAAGTATGGGTCACAGAGCCAGTAGAGCCCAAAGCTGTCCAGGACCACTGGATCAGCCCATATGAAGTAAAGAAGAGGAAGGGGGAGTCCACCTACTTGGTGGATCTCCAGATCCCTAGAAAACCCTTAAGATTGCTCCATGTGAATCGCCTGAAGCCTCACTTCGAGAGGTCTGAAGTGACCATTCTCCTGGTGACAGATGAAGGAGTGGAAGAGGAGAGTGAACCTCTCCCTGACCTCCTATCTGCCCAGTATCACAATGGTTCCATGGAAGGTGTCAACCTCTCTCTTTCCCTAACCCCAGAACAGCATAACTACTGTTACTGAATACTGAGACAGTTTGCCTCTCTGTTCTCCCTCACCCCTGGACTCACACACCTGTGCTTCCATGATATTGACACTGGAGACAGCTTACCTATGAAGAATAAAATCTACAGGTTGTCAGATAAGGTGAGGGCCAGTATCAAGGAACAGGTCTCCGAGATGCTGGTGTTAGGGGTGATTGAACCCTCCAATAGTCCTTGGTCCAGCCCTGTGGTGCTGGTAACGAAGCCTGCCCCACCAGGTGCCACTCCAGAACTCAGGTTCTGTGTGGACTACAGGGGACTCAACTTCGTCACCAGGACGGATGCCCCCATCCCCCGAGCTGATGAGCTCATTGACAGGTGGGGCACAGACAGATTCCTCAATACTTTTGATTTGACATCATGGCACAGGCAGAGCGCTCTGACCGAGGAGGCAAAAGAGATGTCAGCGTTCTCAACGCCAGAGGGCCACTTCCAATTCCGAGTGATGCCTTTTGGCTTGAAGAATGTCCCTGCCACCTTTCAGTGGTTGGTTAACAGGGTCCTAGCTGGTAAGGAGGCCTTTTGTGCTGCCTACCTGGACAACATCGCTGCCTACAGGTCCAGCTGAGAGGAACACCTGCATCACCTCCCGGAGGTGCTTCAGGCCCTGTAGCAGGCAGGGCTGACTATCAAGGCCAGTAAGTGCCAGATAGGGCAGGTTTCCATGGTGTACCTGGGCCACCTGGTGGGTGGAGCAAGGTGGAGCCCCTCCAGGCCAAGATTGAGACTATAATGGCCTGGCAACCACCTAAAACTCAGACTGAAGTGAGGGCCTTCCTGGGCTTCACAGGATACTACAGGAAGTTTGAGAAGGGATATGGCACCATTGTTCCTCCTTAACAGAGCTGACTTCGAGGAAAGAGTCTAGATTGGTGATCTGGACAGAGCCCTGTCAGAAAGCTTGTGATACCCTCAAGGAGGCCATGTGTACAGCACCTGCACTCAAGGCTCCTGATTTCTCCAATCACTTCATAGTGCAGACAGATGCTTCAGAGCATGGCTTAGGGGTGGTCTTAGCACAGTTTAATGAAGAGGACCTGCACCAACCAGTAGCCTTTATTAGCAGGATGCTACTTTCACAGGAACAGTGGTGGAGTGTGATCGAGCGAGAAGCTTTTGGTATGGTCTGGGCACTGAAAAAGCTGAGACCATACCTGTTTGGGACTCACTTCCAGGTTCCGACAGACCACAGGCCCCTCAGATGGTTGTGCGGATGAGGGGTGAAAATCCCAAACTGTTGAAGTGGTCTATCTCTCTACAGGGAATGGACTTTATGGTGGAGCACCGTCCGAAGTCAGACTAAACCAATTCTGATGGTCTTTCCAGGTTCTTCCGCCTTGGTGAAGAGAACTCCCAAGGAAGTGGGTAGCTCTCCCCACTGTCAGCTGGAGGGGGACGCGTGTTAGAACTGACAGCCTTAGCACTGTCTTCACCCCAACGTTTTGCCTTCCTCCTCCACTTTTTCAGAGCTCGTTCTTGCTGGTATTAGGAATCTAAAAGGAACAGATGATGGACGGAATTCTGAATCAATCGAACATTTGCCACCAGTCACAGATCTGGGTTAAATCCATCATTTTTTTGCACACCACGCCATTCCAGTTTAGACCCAGCCATATGCAAATCAGTCTTGAACATGTTCCCCATGGGAGCAGTCCAGCCCGAAGTGCCAGGCCCGGTCCTCCCTGGACCAGAAACAAATATCCTAGGACCGGTTTCGGGGTTTCACCCCTCATCAGCCAGGATAGCTTGAATCTGGTGGCGAGTGAGCACGGGATCCACGTCTGGGCATACCCTTCCCACTTAGGGCGACAAATGCAAAAAGAAGAGATGATGGACGGAATGCTCAATCAATCAAACATTCGCCCCCAGTCACAGATCTGGGTTAAATCCATTATTTTTTGCATGCCACGCCATTCCAGTTTAGACCCAGCCATATGCAAATCAGTCTTGACCATGTTCCCCATGGGAACAGTCCAGCCTGAGCTGCCAGGCCCGGTCCTCCCTGGACCAGAAACAAACATCCTAGGACTGGTTTCGGGGTTTCGCGCCTCATCAGCCAGGATAGCTTGAATCTGGTGGTTTAGCAAGCACAGGACCCACGTCTGGGCATACCCTTCCCACTGAGGGCGACAAATGCAAAAAGAACAGATGATGGACGGAATGCTGAATCAATCGAACTTTCGCCCCCAGTCACAGATCTGGGTTAAATCCATCATTTTTTTGCACGCCACGCCATTCCAGTTTAGACCCAGCCATATACAAATCAGTCTTGACTAACCAGTGCTAAAGTGCTTGTGCTCTCTCCCGTAAACATGGTAATATTGGTTCATCCCCTATTGGCATATTTAATTTATTTTTAAGTCCCTGGTAAAGCGGTACTCCCTGTATTCAGGGCCTGTAAATTAAACGCTACTAGTGGGCGTGCAGCACTGATTGTGCCACCCACTTAAGTAGCCCTTTAACCATGTCTACGGCCTGTGTGTACAGTTAAATTGCCAGGCCCATACCTTCCCTTCCCTTTTTATACATATAGGCACCCCTAAGGTAGGCTCTGGACAGGACAACCCAGAGGGCAGGGTGCACTGTATTTAAAAGACAGGACATGTACTTTTAAGTTTTACATGCCCTCGTAGTGAAACACTCTCAAAGTTGTATTTCACTACTGCACGGCCTATATCTCCCATCAGATAATATTGGGATTACCTTATTACATTTTATAAGAGTAATTTCCAAATGGGAAGTTATAACTGATTCAAGTTCGGTGTCTCTGGAATCCTGATTTAAAATCCCAACTCATGGTGAAGTCGGATTTGAAATTGCAATTCTGAAAATGCCACTTTTAGAAAGTTTTAGCTACCTGTTTACAGTAAGACCAAAACTTAAACTTTTTGGTTTGATCTGGTTATTTATTTAACCTATTACTTAAACAAATTTGTAATTGTATGTACATTCTTAAATGCATAGATAGACATCAACAACTTTTCATTTCCGAAACACATACTGTGATTGAACAAACATTAAAAGGACATTCAACAAATTACAAATCTGTGACAATATACAAAAACAAAACGTGAATGCAAAGCAAAACGTGAATGCATCAATACACCAATTTGTATTAACAATTGACAAGACCCTTCCTATAAATCATTCAAAGTAAAGGGAATGTTACACACTGGGACCAAATTATGCAAAACAGTGGAAAATGATAATTTCTAAACTTTAACCAACTGTACATAATTGCTACACAAATTGCAAATCCTCAGTGTACAATGCTCAATGCCAACGCGTTTCGAGTCCCGGTGAGACTCCAGGGGCTCTCATCAGGGCTTCTGAGTTAGGGGTACTGGTGTAATCTATAATACGAAAAAGAATATGCGTCACTACTTTTTACAGCAAAGAAGAAAAAGAAAATACTCCAGTCTCTCCTAACTGGAAAATAATTGGTCATAAATTTACCTGATGGAAGCAATTTCACCCATCAGGCCAAGTTCTTATTGAATAGTTTTCGTGGGTCCTAACGGGTCCTGTTCAAAAAAATTCTATTGTCAGTTTACATGTACGTATGCCACAACTGCGTGATTAAGCATGAGGAGCATACTCTGCCTACCTTCACTGGCGGACACAGCCTGCTTTTCTTTCATTCAATGCCGTTGTTAGAAACAACAATGTATCAACCCGGTTCAGCAGACCAAAATTTAAACACGAGGGAAGAAGGGGGCAACAATGTATCACTCTATATTTTGGCACAAGTTCATGTTCGCTAACCGTACACGCTTACTTCAAAAGAAGAACTTAAGCGTTAGACTGTTTCAAGTTAAAACGTACCTTCTCTGGTTTTTCTCAACTTCAAACTGTTGCGCCTTGAGGTTCTGAACTCGGAATTGTATCCACAATTCTGAAACGGGACACAGACGCATTAGAATTGTGGCGCCTCAAACTATTGGCATCTATCGAAATGAACAGGACTCAAACAGGGGGTACTTACATACGGCTAGACTTTCCGTTTTTGGACCAATTTGCCTCTTACTTTCCCGGCACGCCAACACACATTAGCAGCAGCATAGGCAAGTTCTCTTGGAGCCATTTTTAACTATTCAGTGTTTGCACGGAGTCATGGGTATTGTAGTTCATTGGTTTCGACCAATGAGAGTGGTCATCCATCTCCCATTTTAAAACAGCCATAAAGTGCATTATGGGTCTGGAAGTTTAAAATGTATTAACAAAAGGGAGCAAGATTACAAGCACAGGGGTAGTGTGATAAATCAAAACATATTTCAACTTTCAAGTTTTGGAAAGTTCAGTCATTTCATTCAGCCCAGCCGAGGCACTATTAAATTTTAAAATTAAATAAGCCTCCTTCTGCAAAAGTGCTGAATCAATATCAATCATGCGCTTTGCGGTGTTCAAAACAACTAAGACTGTCCATTTGAAATCTTTTTCACTATGTGAATTCGCCAAAAAATGTTCAACCGTAGGAGCAGTTACCACTTTCCTTTTAATTCTAGACCAATGTTGTGTAATCCGCTGGTTTATTTGTTGGTTAGTTTTTCCAATATACACCTTGGAACATGGGCACACCAACGCATAAACAACATTTTTTGTCTTACAGTTTGTAAAAGCAGTATGTTTCCACCGAATGGCTTTGTGAACAAACTCCGAACCCTCAATCGTGGAGTCACAGGCAACACAATTCCCACATTTATGATGGCCTCCTATGGGTTTAAGTTTCGATTGTGTGCGCATATTGGCTTTTTGTTGGGGCTGAAATATATCAGCCCTTACTAGTTCTTGTCCGATACTTCTATTCTTTTTCATGGCGAACAATGGCCTCTCTAATGGACATGGAAGATTTTGTAACATGTGCCAAGTTTTTTAAGATGATTTGTCTGAATTTATTTGTATCAGGCCCAAAGGTAGAAACACAGACCAGCCTTTCCAAACTCGGTTTCACCTTCTTTTGGAGGAGAACCTCACGAGGCGTATACCACGCTCTCTTTGTTGCATATTTCAGCATTTTCCTAGGGTCGCCCCTGTCTCTCATTTGGCCACGAAACATCGCTGCATGCCGCTCGAAATCTTCCTTGCTAGAACAATTCCTGCGGATTCGCAGTAGATGTCCATATGGAAGGTTATCCTTTAAACTTCTAGGGTGTGTGCTACTATGATGTCGAATTGTATTCTTATCAGTTGTTTTGCGATGTAGTGAGATTGTCAATGCATTCTCATGTGGGAGAACCTCAACATCCAGAAAAGTTAAGCTAGTTTTACTTTTGCTCAAACTAAACTTGATGTCCTCATGTCTAGTATTTAGCCACCCGTGAAAGTTTTCCAAATCATCTTGTGTGCCTTTCCAAAGGCACCACACGTCGTCAATATAACGAAACCACTGTATGATGTTGCTTCTAAACGGATTGTCATTGAAGATGAACTTCTCTTCATATTGGGCCATGAAAATCACCGCCATTTCTGGGGCAAAGGGACAACCCATGGCGGTCCCCTTGGTCTGAATATAGAACATGTCTTCAAACTTAAAATAGTTTTTTTTAAGCACTACCTCAGCAAGTTGTAGAATAAATGCGGTTGGGACTCTGAGTGGCCTGGGCCTACTCTCAAGATAGATTTCAATCACTTGAAGGGCCTCGTCTTGAGGTATCTGTGTATACAACGAGGTGACATCAAATGACACCATCCATTGTGTTTGAATATCAAAGGAATGTCCTTCAACTGGCTCGAGGAGAGAATCACACCCCGAGACGATTGGTCGCCCCGGCGGATTGTTTAGTCTCTTATGAATCTTCGGCAAGAAGTAAATGACTGGGATCCTTGGATATTTTTTAGCTAAAAATTCAAATTCCTTAGGTCCCAGGAACCCTGACTCAAAACCTAGTTGTAATATCCCACCAATCAATCCCTGTGTCGATCTGCGGCTTATGAACCAGTTGTGATGTCATCGATTAACCAACTGGAGAAAAAGAAAGTCTATTTGAAAAGAAATATGTCCCTGCAACAGCAAAAGGCTATCTGCAATTTGAAAAAAGATGACTCAGTAGTTATTAAACAAGCTGACAAGGGGGGTGCTTTAGTCATCTGGCCCCGTGAAATGTATCTCACAGAAGGCAGGAGTCAAGTTCAGAACCAGGAGTGGTATAGGCAAGTCAAGGAAGATCCAACCAGATCCACACAGGAATTGATTGGTGGGATATTACAACTAGGTTTTGTTATGTTATGTTATGTTAAGGGCATTTCTAAAGCGCGAACGGTTACCCAAGGGTGTCCTGGCGCTAGCTGCTTTTCTCTAGGCATTGAGGTGGAGGCACATTTACAGGTTAAAGAGCCATGTTTTCAGTTGTTTCCTGAATGTTAGGAGATTGGTGGTATTTCTCAAGTGGAAGGGAGATCGTTCCAGGCACTTGCAGCACCAGCAAAGAAGCTTCTCCCACCCCATGAAACTCTTTTTATGGGCGGTACTGATACCAGATTTGCCCCCAGGGAGCGAAGTGTTCTTTTGGGCTGGTACCACTGCAGATGCTGCTTGAGGTAGCCCGTGCCCTGCAGTGCCTTATACACGATGCACAGAGCTTTAAACCGTACCCTTTTTTGAGTCAGTGTTCCTGGGACCTAAGGAATTTGAATTTTTAGCTAAAACATATCCAAGGATCCCAGTCATTTACTTCTTGCCGAAGATTCATAAGAGACTAAACAATCCGCCGGGGCAACCAATCGTCTCGGGGTGTGATTCTCTCCTCGAGCCAATTTCCAAATATGTAGATGTCTTCTTAAAGCCTTTTTTGACTGAGGTACGGTCATATTTAAGAGACACCACCGACTTCATAACCAAAGTTGAAGGCCATTCCTTTGATATTCAAACACAATGGATGGTGTCATTTGATGTCACCTCGTTGTATACACAGATACCTCAAGACGAGGACCTCCAAGTGATTGAAATCTATCTTGAGAGTAGGCCCAGGCCACACAGAGTACCAACCGCATTTATTCTACAACTTGCTGAGGTAGCGCTTAAAAAAAAACTATTTTCAGTTTGAAGACATGTTCTATATTCAGACCAAGGGGACCGCCATGGGTTGTCCCTTCGCCCCAGAAATGGCGGTGCTTTTCATGGCCCAATATGAAGAGAAGTTCATCTTCAATGACAATCCGTTTAGAAGCAACATCATACAGTGGTTTCCTTATATTGACGACGTGTGGTGCCTTTGGAAAGGCACACAAGATGATTTGGAAAACTTTCACGGGTGGCTAAATACTAGACATGAGGACATCAAGTTTAGTTTGAGAAAAAGTAAAACTAGCTTAACTTTTCTGGATGTTGAGGTTCTCCCACATGAGAATGCATTGACAATCTCACTACATCGCAAAACAACTGATAAGAATACAATTCTACATCATAGTAGCGCACACCCTAGAAGTTTAAAGGATAACCTTCCATATGGACATCTACTGCGAATCCGCAGGAATTGTTCTAGGAAGGAAGATTTCGAGCGGCATGCAGCGATGTTTCATGAGCAAATGAGAGACAGGGGCTACCCTAGGAAAATGCTGAAATATGCAACAAAGAGAGCGTGGTATACGCCTCGTGAGGTTCTCCTCCAAAAGAAGGTGAACCCGAGTTTGGAAAGGCTGGTCTGTGTTTCTACCTTTGGGCCTGATACAAATAAATTCAGACAAATCATCTTAAAAAATTGGCACATGTTATAAAATCTTCCATGTCCATTAGAGAGGCCATTGTTCACCATGAAAAAGAATAGAAGTATCGGACAAGAACTAGTAAGGGCTGATATATTTCAGCCCCAACAAAAAGCCAATCTGCGTACACAATGGAAACTTAAACCCATAGAAGGCCATCATAAATGTGGGAATTGTGTTGCCTGTGACTCCACGATTGAGGGTTCGGAGTTTGTTCACAAAGCCATTCGGTGGAAACATACTGCTTTTACAAACTGTAAGACAAAAAATGTCGTTTATGCGTTGGTGTGCCCATGTTCCAAGGTGTATATTGGAAAAACTAACCAACAAATAAACCAGCGGATTACACAACATCGGTCTAGAATTAAAAAGAAAGTGATAACTGCTCCTACGGTTGAACATTTTTTGGCGAATTCACATAGTGAAAAAGATTTCAAATGGACAGTCTTAGCTGTTTTGAACACCGCAAAGCACATGATTGATATTGATTCAGCACTTGTGCAGAAGGAGGCTTATTTAATTTTAAAATTTAATAGTGCCTCGACTGGGCTGAATGAAATGACTGAACTTTCCAAAACTTGAAAGTTGAAATATGTTTTGATTTATCACACTACCCTTGTGCTTGTAATCTTGCTCCCTTTTGTTAATACATTTTAAACTTCCAGACCCATAATGCACTTTATGGCTGTTTTAAAATGGGAGATGGATGACCACTCTCATTGGTCGAAACCAATGAACTACAATACCCATGACTCCGTGCAAACACTGAATAGTTAAAAATGGCTCCAAGAGAACTTGCCTAGGCCGCTGCTAATGTGTGTTGGCGTGCCGGGAAAGTAAGAGGCAAAATGGTCCAAAAACTGAAAGTCTAGCTGTATGTAAGTACCCCCTGTTTGAGTCCTGTTCATTTCGATAGATGCCAATAGTTTGAGGCGCCACAATTCTAATGCGTCTGTGTCCCGTTTCAGAATTGTGGATACAATTCCGAGTTCAGAAACTCAAGGCGCAACAGTTTGAAGTTGAGAAAAACCAGAGAAGGTACGTTTTAACTTGAAACAGTCTAACGCTTAAGTTCTTCTTTTGAAGTAAGCGTGTACGGTTAGTGAACATGAACTTGTGCCAAAATATAGAGTGATACATTGTTGCCCCCTTCTTCCCTCGTGTTTAGATTTTGGTCTGCTGGACGGGGTTGATACATTGTTGTTTCTAACAACGGCATTGAATGAAAGAAAAGCAGGCTGTGTCCGCCAGTGAAGGTAGGCAGAGTATGCTCCTCATGCTTAATCACGCAGTTGTGGCATACGTACATGTAAACTGGCAATAGAATTTTTTTTAACAGGACCCGTTAGGACCCACGAAAACTATTCAATAAGAACTTGGCCTGATGGGTGAAATTGCTTCCATCAGGTAAATTTATGCCCAATTATTTTCCAGTTAGTAGAGACGGGAGTATTTTCTTTTTCTCCTTTGTTGTAAAAAGTAGTGACGCATATTCTTTTTCGTATTATAGATTACACCAGCACCCCTAACTCAGAAGCCCTGATGAGAGCCCCTGGAGTCTCACCGGGACTCGAAACGCGTTGGCATTGAGCATTGTACACTGAGGATTTGCAATTTGTGTAGCGATTATGTACAGTTGGTTAAAGTTTAGAAATGATCATTTTCCACTGTTTTGCATTATTTGGTCCCAGTGTGTAACATTCCCTTTACTTTGAATGATTTATAGGAAGGGTCTTGTCAGTTGTTGAATACAAATTGGTGTATTGATGCATTCACGTTTTGCTCTGCATTCACGTTTTGTTTTTGTATATTGTCACAGATTTATAATTTGTTGAATGTCCTTTTAATGTTTGTTCAATCACAGTATGTGTTTCGGAAATGAAAAGTTGTTGATGTCTATCTATGCATTTAAGAATGTACATACAATTACAAATTTGTTTAAATAATAGGTTAAATAAATAACCAGATCAAACCAAAAAGTTTAAGTTTTGGTCTTGCTGTAAAGGTAGCTAAAAGTTGGACGACAACCAGGTTCCCCCCTCTTTTTGCAACACGTTCTATGGCCCTACCTGGTGTCGGTCGCTTGGGCCTAACCCCTTTTTTTGCTACTTTTAGAAAGTTGGCATTTTCTTTCTTTAGCGATTTGGTGCCTGCCTCTGATCACATGTCTGAGGTGGGTGACAGCTGGGCTTTGTGTTTGCCCCCTAGACAGCCACACAGAGTGGGAGCATAGGGGTGACTTGATGGGCCATCCAGGGCGGATGGGAGGAAGGAGCTGGTCTCACTTACACCTGAATAGGCTGTGTCCTGACCCCACACAAAGGGCTGCATACCCCCTGTGTTGAGTCTGCAGCCAGGGCAGGAAGGGAGGGAGGACCTATGTACACTTCAAAGGCATGTCTTTGAAATCTCCCCACTTCAAAGGCATATCATAGAAGTCTCGCCCACTTCATAGGCACCACTGGGCATAAGTACTGGACCTCAACCTACCACCACTTCAATACACTTCTGAACCTGTGGATACTTTGCCAGAAAGGACTGCTGTGCTGCTGAAGGACTGCCACTCTGCTGGACTGCTCTCTGTTGGACTCCTGCTTTGCTGTGCTGACCTGCTGTCTGCTACCCTCTGCCGGGTAAGAAGGACTGGACCTGCATCGATTGACCCCAAAACCCAGAGTGACTCCAAGGGCTAGTTGGCTGGCCTCTTGATCTGAAGACTGAGGGACATAAAAGACTTCCAATATCCCTATTTCAGCTTCTGGACTCTGCCAGCTGTGAGGCTACCCTGACAAGTGGTGCCACCCCAGTCCTGGACCCTTGGAAGTGGGCCTAAGTTGCTTACCAGCGGGACTGACACATCTTCTCTGCTGAGATATGCATCCCCGATCAGAACTGATGCATCTCCTCGGCTGAGTGGCGCATACCCGAGCAGAACCAACTCATCTCCGTTGCTGCATGGATTGGACCCATCCAAAAAGGCTTGTCTCGCTTCCGCCTCCCGCATCTTGGGACCGGCATATTGCCTTTGGAACTACCACTGTGTGACGCTTTACCCGGCGCAAGCTTCTCACATCCCTCGTCGACAGCAGCCACGATGACGCCGAAACTCAGCATCGCAGCTTCACCACTCATTGGAACTAACGCATCGCCTCTGATGAACCTCACATCTGTGACACTGGACTTCGCATCACGACAGGATCTTCGATGTCGATGCATTAGCACCTCGCACCGCAGCCTTGTCACATCTTGGAACCAACGCATTGCCTCTGCTGTGCAACGCATCTTCGACGCAGATCTAACCAGGATTTAAGGTACTTTGTTCAGTGGGCCTAACTGGATCCCTGTAGATGGCCTGCACTCCATTGCGGTGGGTCTGAACTAGTGACTTTGTCCTAGTCCAGCGCAACTAGATGTCCCCAATAGCACTTTTTGCTTCTTGGAGCTGTTTTACGTAAAAACTTTGAAATTCAACATCTCCAGTTCTACTAATCGGATTTTTGTCATTTTGGTCTTGTTTTATTTATTAAAATCAGAGCTATTATTCTAAACTGGTGTGAAATCTTTTTGTGTGGTGTTTTCACTGTTTTACCATTTGAAGTGTTACATACATAGTTTTCACACCGCCTCTAAAGTTAAGCCTGACTGCTCTGTGCCAAACTACTAAAGGGTGTGCACAGGTTAATTTAGGGTTTGCCTTCCTCATACCCTGACTAGGATTGTGGTTTCTGCTTGACTAGGGCTCCTATCCCCGTCAACCAGCAACCCAATTTCTAACAGACTTGCAGTAGATACTCAAGGATCTTTTCAATTATGGAATGCAGAGATGTTAGCAATTAGAGCAATGGTGATGCAGAACCATCTCACCTTAGATATACTTGTGGCGAAGGAAGGTGTTGTCTGTAAGGCAACTGGGGCGGAAAAGGGCTGCACATACATTCTGGATTAAAGTGGAAAGATTGATGCTTACATTACAACCATAACTAATTTGACTCATGAGATTCGATCCTTAGAAGAACCAGGTTTGTGGGAAGCTATAGGATCTTGGATGAAGAAAATAGAGAGTGGTTCTGGAAAGGTAGGTGAGTGGCTAAGAAGTTTTAGTGGTGGAGTTTTACAGGCTGTGTTGACACCAATACTAATAATTTTTTTCTGCAATTTCGTATTTTTCTTATTAAAACTAATAGAAAGTTTGATTAGAAAATATACTAGAAGTCATAAGAATAGAAGTAGTGAGGATAATTCTTCATGTAAAAGGGAAAGAGCAATGAACTTTAAACTAGATGATTACTGGGGCCAAGTATTCCAACATATGAAGCAGATGGAGGAGAATGTTTGATTAACCAAGAAGATAAAGACATAAAAAGTCTAATGGCTGGTTGTTGTTAATTGGGTTATGTGATTTGTTAAAAAATAATCAGAGAGAAGATTTGTAGTAGCTTTTTAAAAATGTGCAATTGTGCAATTTTGGGTGAAAATTATTTCTGAAATTTTTTAGGCTTTAACAATGCATAGAGTTGTAATTGATGAATTAATGATGTTGCAATTGAAATGAGTTTACTGAGTCACTTTGAAATGTAATTAATACTGTGAAGTAGTTATGCCACATTGTCATAGGAGATGCCATTTATTTATTATGGATGCAGTTTTGGGTGTTCTGTTCATCTCACTCATGCTCATTCCCCCTCCCAATTAGTGTCCCACTGCAAACCATTTCTCCTCTCGTTTCTGCTGAGCATCAAGTGAATTATGTCAAAGATTCATAATGGACTATGGTGTTAGGAGGAGTGAATTTTGAATGAAGCTTCCATCGTGTAGCCAAGGTATCATATACAAGGACTTCTGCTGGACGTTCTGCTGAAGAAATGTTAATTCTATGAACCATGGTTTGAGAAATGTTTCATTTTCTGCTGATCATCTCCGGAGTGCAGTTTCTGAGAGAGTAGGTGAACGGTTTCTGTTAGCTAAAGAAATGGGTTAGTGTTAAAGATTCAAACTATTATGTTGCTGTTTCTGATTTGCCAATGCGGCCTTAAGTAACCATGATCAATGCCATGCTGAATTTGCGGAATCTTTTAATGTAATGTGTGATTTGTGTATAAAAACTCTTGGGCTTTAGTATTGTGGGTAAATTTTTCCATTGTTCCTCCCATGAGCTATTTTTTAAAATTTTTATGCAGGGTTCATTTTTTGTTTTCCTAGGGGCTCATTTTTCATTTGTTACGCGAGGGTCATTCTTATAGCTGCTGCAGGGTGACGTTCTCTTTTTCCTCTTGAGACTCTGTTCATTTGTCTTAGATTTTCTTATGGTGATGTTGTCAATACCAGTCGCGGCCGGCACAAATCAAGAGTGGCAGGGTGGGCAGGGGGCGGGGAGGAGGAAGGTGATGTAAAAATAATAAAAAAAGTAAAAACACTTACCTTCTCGCCGCTCTCCCACATGTCGTCTCAGTCTCTCCTCTCAGGGGCCGGAACAAGAAGCAGCCAGGCTCCCTCTCCTAAGCCAATCCCAACTCTGTGATGCAGCGCTGTGATTGGTCTGAGCGATGTGGATCGATGTTCAGCCAGGGAATGGGGGCCTGGGCATGTTCTCCACGCAGGCTGTAATGCAGCCTGCATGGAGAACAGGGAAAGTGCTGATGACTGTTTTGGACGGCCTAGAGGTCCGGCCAAACAGTTATTGCACACTTGGAATGGGCAAACCACTCCTCCCCTGCTCTGAGAGCAGAGCAGCCCCGCCCGCCCGCCCCGCAAAGCTGAGCAGCAGGAACAAATACAATGATAATAACCTCGATTTATTATCATTTTATTTGTTCTTTCTTTCACAGCTTTGCAGCAGTAGGTCGACACTCCTCCGCCTTAGCGGAGCAGCCGCCACTAGTCAATACTCTTTATGAGTTTGACTCTTGGGATTTTGCCTTAACGTGTTTAGCTAGGGCTAAGTTTTGTGATCCTGTATTTCTGTAATTGAGCCTCCATGGCATTTTCATGCATTCTTCTCAGTACCGTATTTACTAAAAATTCTGTAACAAATCCGTTTTTTACCTTACTTTTGATCTAGAGCTCAGTCATTATTAGTGCTTCCTCGTTTATTCTCTTTTACTCTGTTGAAATGTATGTGTTTCCATGAAGAGTGTAGTCTTTATCCGCTAAATCTACTGGAGATTCGGAGCCAAATTAATTGGGTAAGAATTGGGGGTGCTCGAAATATTGGGGCCCAGGTGATTATTGGGGTTCGGCCCCCACACTGTAAAACCTACTGTTTTTGGTCATTTTGTTTTGGAAATTGCACTGCCAATGCACCTGCCTGGCACATTGAAAATGAAAGGCTAAACGGGCCTTGCCTAGTTCCAACCCGTGTCTTGCAAGATACAATCACACATCTGCAGCTGCTGTTCAATCCGATAAGCACCTTTTGAAATAAAACTGTAGAATTGAATATAGAACTACCCCTTTACAAGTTTTTTTTTAAACATAAACACGTGTTCATCTACAAAAATGCATGTTCTCAAATAACTTGCCTCCTTTAGGTTTGAGAAAACATCCTTTCATTTTCAAATTGATATTTAATAGAAAACGTGCACAGCATTTGAAAGGCTGTTTATTTAGACTGAGACTCCAAACAACTCCATTTGCATTTTAAGCATTTGTGTTTTTTTTTAAATTTGTTCTTTTTTTACTGCAACCCGACATATGCCAGTTAAAGGCAAGGTAGCGTGTACGTGCATTTTCATGAAGATTGCGGTGGGTGCCATTTTTAAAACAGTCTACCTCATCACTTGTTGTAATTTTAAAAAACGAAGATTGTGCTCGTAGTCACAGACCATATCTACGAACTGTGACACTTCAGGACTACAAACAGCGTCAGGCTTCAGGGTGCATCTGGGTATATGGCACGTGATTTCTTTAAGATTGTTTGAGGGCAGCCAATTACAGAGGGCAGGTAGGTCAACGAAGATGTTGACGCTAGAGTTTCTAGGGGTTTATCTAAAATGTAAATACGTTGCCATTGGGAGGACGCCTATAGGCACTCCCTCGCCTGTAAAACCCCTCGGGTGTGCAAACAATAAGCAAGGACACTGGTTTAACGGGATTTACAGGATTTCGCAGCAGTTAGATTGTATCTCTATGGACAGTCTTGGAAGCCGGAGGAACGCGCTCGCTTGCACACGCCTGCCCCCGAGGTGCCAGACAGCGCCCCGTCAACATCCTCCCCCAGACGACGCGCGCCCGCGCGCGGAGGTTGCCAAGGGCGTTTGTGGTCCTGTTGCGAACAGATGCCGGGTTTCTTAGCAGCAGATTTCTGTCGGTGAGGGAGGGGTTAAGCGAGCCTGGGAAATGGTGTGTCTGTGAATAAAACCACTGCAGAGCGCGCGCGTGTGTGTGTGAGGGGTGGAGGGGAACTGGAGGCGAGAGCTGCAAGGCGCTTAGCATCCTCTGAAGGTCGTCGCAGCGCGTCCTCAGCACACGGACCCGGTGCACGGGAGGGCAGTGTCGGGGTACTGGATCATTGAGACGCACGGCCCCAGCGCTGGGGGTGCGGCAGCACACGGCCTCGGCGCTGGGGAGGGGGTGGGGAGTGCAGCGGCACCGGGACACCGCCTGTGTGTGGAGTGCTGGACTCACTGAATGCGGAAACAGCATCAATACGTGGAGACGGTTAACTGCGGGGTGCTGCTGTCTCTGAAGCGCACCGGAAAAGCGCTGGGCGAGCAACAGAGCCGGACACGTCTTACTGTCATTAAAGCGCACTGAGGCGGTGGGGAGACGGGGCAGTGGAGCGTTCCTTATTGCGGGGAGCTGGATTCACAAAAGCGCACGGCATCGGTGGATGAGGAGGAGAGAACACATCGTGGGTGCTAGAATCAGGAAATCACAACATTCCTGCGTTTTGGAGCAGTGGTCCCATGGATCATCTTTTTGTGGTGCGCTTTAAACATTAAAACGCACGGTGCTGAAAGGGGAGGGAAAAAAGCAGTGGGGCCGGCATACATCTCATACTGGGGTGCGTGGCCCATTAAAGCACGTGCACGCGTGGATTCGGATGGATCAGTGAGGCATTGGGGGAGCTTGGATCATTCATTCTGACAGGACCGGGGGAGGAGCGGTGGTGCGTGTGCACACCTCGTGAGGTGGTGCTGAGACCACCCGAAAGCGCACCGTGGGCCTGGGACTCCCGGCACCCGTCGCAGCCTAAGCCTGGGGGCGCTCTCCGCGGGGCGCCATGTCCGGCGGCCAGGCCGGCCTGCAGGAGGAGCAGAGCCGAGAGTGCCGCTTCCTGTCCTACATGTTCTACCAGGCGGTGCGCGACCAAAAGCCAGTGTGGACGCTGGAGGACATGCGCACCATGAAGTGCTTCTACTGGGAGGAGAACGCCAGCGAGCGCTGCTACTCGCCCTCCGAGGCCATGCTGTACGCCGTGGTGCACGACCACCGGCCCTACGCGCAGCACTTGCTCTCCCACTACCCCGAGGAGGCGCTGCGGGTGCCGGGCGAGAAGTTCTGCTGCTGCCCCTCGTCCGCCCCGCACCTGGCCATGGCCGTCACCTACGACCGGCGTGACATCCTGGCCATGATCCTGGAGGTGGCGCACCAGCTGCGGCCCGGCCTGGGCGCCTACCTCGACCGCACGGGCTGCTTCCACCTGGAGGACGGCAAGACCCCGCTCCACCTGGCCTGCGAGCTGCTGCGCGCCGAGACCATCCTGGTGCTGCTGGGCAACGGGGCCTCGCCGCGCATCCGCGACGGCAAGGGCCAGACGGCGCTCGACGTCATCCTGGAGCAGCTCTGGGACTCCAAGGTGAACGTGGAGTCCAAGAAGCGCTGCCTGGACTACCTGCTGCTCTTCCGGCCCAGCCTGCAGTTCAAGATGAGGGCCGTGCTGCAGGAGCACCCGGGCTACTGGACGGCGCTGCTGGGCGAGGACAAGTACTGCTACCTGGTGGGCCGCACGCCCGCCACGCTCTACCTGAGGGCCATGCAGACGGTGCTGCAGTGCCTGCCGCCCGCGCACTTCCCCCGCAGCGTCCAGCAGCTGCCCATCCCCCATGCCCTCAAGCCCCTGCCCGCGCACTACAAGACGCTGCAGCCCGAGTGTAATATGTAGGTGTATGTGAGTGTGCCAAACGTGGACACGCATACCTAGCTGCACTATTTATTACATATATATAGCTTTCCATGAGTCTAAGTGCGAGCGCATATGATGGTTTACGGGTATCTGTGCATTATGGTCTTATAAGATGCTTGGTGCATTTGTAAGGCACCCCCAAATGTAACATATTTCCCAACTCAAATCCATGGAAGAGCTCTTGTGACATCATAGTTAAAGGAATAGGAAGAGAGGTTTGCACATGTCACCAGAGCTCCGAGCTGGCACTGTTGGACCATACTACATACGTTACCTGTTACATGTTTTTGATAATACGTGTCTTTTCAAGTAGGTAAATGGGCAGTGAAAACATCACTCCCGACATTTCTAGGCTGCCCATGGATTACTTGGAAACTATAATTCACGCAGGTTACATAATCCTCATTAATGTCAGCAATTGTCTCGTGGAATGACATTATCCCTATGAAATATGGGTTCAAAATTCAACCATGATAGGGCAATAACAAAAGCCAAACATTCAATTAATATGCATTTATAGTTGGATGTATGTATGTATACAAAACATGTATACATACATGTAGCACTGCATTATAGTCATATTTCTATATATTTAACATGTGTACATTTATTTGTATACGCACACAACAGATGTACACAAATACATTTGCGTACACATATTTATATATTTATATACCTGTATAGATGGACAACAATATCAAATTTTGACACAGAAATGTTTGCAGACACCGTCCTAGAGGCTTGCGAAGACGGCCACAGTCTCACGTAGGCACATCTATTATCATTCCACATCATAGGGTGGAAAAAGGATGTCTGTCAGCTTGGAGTGATGACTGACACAGTGATCACCTTTGTAATATTCAACGTCACAGAGAGGGGTCGTGAGAATTCTGCAAAACGTATATATAAATGTACATACAAGTACATGTACATATATATTATACTGCTGGTATACATATACAAATATACAATATACATGTACATATGGCGACGGTTTTATTTCCCACAGATGAGATTTTAATCACCCACAGGCATGAGTACTTGTCACAGAAATCGCTCAATTTATTGTGCATGCGGAGCAAGGCGTATACTATGCATTAAGGAATACTAGTTCTGGTTTTTAATAGTTACTAATAACTCGGAGTCAAACAAAGGAAAGCATGTGATTGCCTCGTATACCCACTGCCCGAGATATGAAACTGAGACTCCAGGAATGGACAGAGTGTCCCCTCGCTTTATATTCAGACTTGAGGATGACGTGTTCCCCCTGGCCACGTCATCACGTACGTATTTGTGGCGTGGAACGGCGGTGACTAAGAGGATGACCCACACGCAGCGTTCTTGGAATCTCAAAGGGGTTCGACTCTCTGACAGGTGGGCGGGAGGAAGGGATTCCCCGTCTGCAGTGTCACATCTGAAAAAAACAACACATGGGAGGCCTGCACTGGCCCCGCTGTCTTTTTTCATGTTTTATATTTATTGCCTTTATTTGACTGTCCGCTAAGAATGTTTTTCAGTGTTTTAATGTATAATGACGAGGAAAGGTAGGAAGAGAAATATAACAAAAGGCGTTCAGCTGGCTTGGTGAAGGACCTCCAAAGAATGAATGGCCAAGCACCAGCCCACCAGGGCTGCTGTGTTATGTACGTGTTGCTGAAGGAGGCCCGCGTGAACAGGTGAATCTGTTCTGATGATCACTTTCACAGGTTTTCTGAAACTCCGGGCCATTTCAGAGGGCGCTCGGAACTCTGTGTGCTATATAGTGACTGGGTTGAGAGATTTACTAACAGTGTTAACTATTGTGAGAGAAGCTCAGTTTGCCAAAGGAGGTCCCTAGTCGGTAGAATAATGCACATTGTATTCTCTCTTTGACATGCCCATACCTCAAAGGAGATGTTCTGTGCAGGCATATCTGTGTATATGTATGTCTGCGGGTACCAAACTAAAAGCAGGAACATATTTTTGTACAGCTACATGTTAATATGCAGGCAAATATCTGTGTGCAGGCATATATTTATTTGCAGGCAAATATCTGTGCATGGACATATTCATGTGCAAGGAATTGTATGTTTGGTGGTACACATCTGTGCGCAGGGGGAGATCTCTAAGTGTGTATGCATTTGTGTGTGTGCAGGTAGAGGACACATCTGTATGAGGGTATGCATTTGTGCGAAGGTATGTATGAGTGTGGGGGTACATATGTATCTATATACAAATAGATATATGTGCCTAGGCACATCTTTATATTTGTTCATTTAAACATGGATCCGTTTGTTGTGGGCTGAATGCCACCCTGGGGCCATTTCAAAGTGCCTAGATGCACCTGCACCTGTGTGCCGGTATGTATTCAGTTATGGGTACATATCTGCATGCCAGTACACGTCTGTGTGTGTATATATACATATATATATATATATATATATACACACACACACACCCACCCACCCACCCACCCACACACACACACACACACACACACGTCTACACTGTGCTGGTAAAGCATATCAGTGCCCATGTACCTATCGCCATGTATGTATATATCGCAGTGCAGATAGTTCCTTACATTTATGTTCGTCGGTGTAAATGAGAATGTAGATGTATACCTGTAAAGGCCATTACTGTAATTATCAGCAATTTCCTTGTAGGTTACATATCACATCAATGCCAGTTCAGAGTGCTCGTGTGACCAACTCTATCTATCTATCTATCTATCTATCTATCTATCTATCTATCTATCTATCTATCTATCTGTCTGTCTGTCTGTCTGTCTGTCTGTCTGTCTGTCTGTCTGTCTGTCTGTCTGTCTGTCTGTCTGTCTGTCTATCTAGCTGTCTGTCTGTCTGTCGGTCTATCTCTGTGTACATGTATGTCTGTATGCCGGCACATCCGCGTGAAATACACCTACTTGCAGGTATGCGTGTGTGCAGATGTATCTGGGTCTAGATGTGTTTCTGTGCCTCGGTATGTGTCTGAGGTCTGTGTAGACATGCATCTTCAAGTATGTGTCTAGGAATAGATATGTGTGGGTACGGGTTCCCATGTGTACGTGTATATCCGTCTGAGGGCAGATATCTTCGAGTACCAGTATGTTGTGTGTGTAGTGATGTACCCAGGTGCAGATATGTCCATGCACATGTGCTTCATTGGCTAGGTATATATCTGGGGCCGCTATACCCGCGCACAGGAGCGCATCTGTTCTTAGGTATATAACTGGGGCCTTCTAGATCTGTGTGCAGCTCAGTACCCTTGTTTAGTTAAATCCCCGGATACACATATCTGTGTGGGGGCGTGTATCTGTGGGTGAGTATACATGTGGGGCAGGTATATCTGTGTACCATGGCACACACATCGGAGACGCCGCAGTGTGGCTGTGATATGCCATATTCCATGCAGTGTTGCCAGTACGCTGCACTGCAGCACATGGGAGTGTTATTGCATCGTCGAGGTGTCTGATCTTTGCAGTATGCAAGGCTGTATCCGATGACGCAGTCTTTATTTCCGAACGCCATTATTATGCAATTAAAGTAAATCAGTGTTGTAACCCATCTCAGTACGGCAGTGTAGCGGGAGCAGCGTTGTACATCTCGCAGTGCAGTGGCAGCTGGCCCGCTTACAGAGTCCGGTGGTTCAATATGGCGCCTGCAGTGGTGATGGGCTGCGCGGGGAGGGCGCACTCGTCGCCTTGGAGTCCCAGCGGTGCTGCTGAAGGGCGGGCGGGAGGGGAGGTGCACTGCTCTGGGCGGTGATGCTGCGGTGACTGCCTGCAGCTGCTCCTTGCCTCTGCTCGGCCCCGGATGCCTGTCAGGGAGGGAGGGGGCTGCAGGCAGTCTACGTCTTACACGCCCGCCAGGGAGGGGGCTGCAGGCATACTACACCCTTACACGCCGGTCAGGGAGGGGGCTTCGGGCAGGCCGCACCTTACACGCCGGTCAGGGAGGGGGCTGCGGGCAGGCCGCATCTTACAGGCCGGTCAGGGAGAGGGATGCGGGCACACTGCATCTTACAGGCCGGTCAGGGAGAGGGCTGTGGGCAGGCTGCATCTTACAGGCAGGTCAGGGAGGGGGCAGCAGGCATGCCGCACCTTGCACGCCGGTCAGGGTGGGGGCTGCGCTGCAGGCAGGCTACATCTTACACAAGTTAGATGCAGTGGCAAACACGTGAAACCACAGCTTCTCCTGTTTTTTTAATACTAAAGGGAAATGGTGCAATGAAATCCAATAAACTGAATATGTGATGTATTGCTGAGAAGATTCGTGTCAAGCTAAGCTGAAACTGATAAAAGATATAACATTTCCTGTGTTGTTGGTGTTGTGTTTCTGTACGTGGGGATGGGGTGAGCACGAAAAGGTTCTACATCTAAGGACGTCTGTCTCTGCAGGTCACGCTGGCCTAGAGCTGTGGATGTTGGCCACCGTCACCTGAGGAGGGCGCCATCAAGACCTCTCTACATGAGTGATCGCGTCTCCAGTTGTGAATGAATGTTGTTAGGGGACAGGACACCTCTACAAAAACACACACCAAGAATGTGGGTGCATACACTAACACCAAGGGGCAGGGGCAGGTTTCACCTGAGAAAATGTAGGCTGTGACAACCTGCAGCGTTCAGTGATCTGCAATTAAACAGGCATTTTCTGCCTTATCTGTTTTCCTGGTCAGAAGTCCCTGGTTTTTGAGGTTGTACCGAGCAACATCAGATGGCACCCACCTTTACAGGGACACTGGAAGAGCTATCTCTCATGGTCCCAATAACAGTTGGCACAAATCTTTAGAAACTGGTGAACCCATCCATGGATTCCTGCAGCATGGAAGGATACATGTGGGAAGGAAAAGCAACGCCTTAGGTACCCATGCTAAGCAATAACCGAGACGCACTCAAAAAGAGGGGTCCTATCCTAGACCAACTTGTCCTGATGGACAGTTGTCCCGAGCAATGCTGATCCAAGGGGACCCGTTTAGTATTGAACCAAGAAGGAGACATGTTCAGTACAGTACTGCAGAACCACCAAAGATTCAGGACATGGCCTACACCTTGAATGTATGTATGAAACTTTTTGGGAAATGCACTATGATGATAAAGATTAAGATGCACTTTGATTTGAAGTTTTTTTTTTAGAAGAATGTTTTTTAATTGAAAGCTGCAGGAGAAGTGGCTTCTGTACCAGTCAGAAATACCAATCATCAGATTTTAACAATACATTGTTGTACATGTGGTGCACCCCGAATTCTGCCTCGATAATTAATAATACCACTATTACTTCCACGTAGAATAGACGGTCCAAAACTATCACTCAAATTTGCTGTGTCTGGATTGTAATAGTAAATTCGCCAGGGCGGAGTAATGGTGGGTCTGTCTCCCCGTGGGCTTCGTGCATACAAAACTCTTCTAAAAAGCATAGGACGCTTGCAGCCACCCATCCCTGTTTCAGGGTCCTCTTTACCGCCAAATATAGTTACAGCAAAAAGCAGAAAGTGAAGGTGTAGTGGATGTGCTCTGTACTTCCCACTTCAGAAGGGCAAAGTAGAGTCAAGCAGAGCGCCAGGGATGTCACAGTCACTCTTTTTTGAAACAACAATCTTTTTTTCATTATATAGTTTCCACTAAAGAGAGAATGGCATAGGGAGCCGATATTTCTTAAACGTTTTTCGAAAACAAATGTATAGAATCAAAATACAATTCCAATAAATGTTTTTGATTTATATTACGTTGTTACAGATTTCTTTTTATGGAACACTATGTTAACTAGTTCCAGCAGCCCCTTAATGCTGCATGTGAGTGGTGTGGTGATGAGATCTCTGAGGCAGGGGGTCCCTCTGGTTTCTGTCCGTGTTTACGGCACTTGCTGTTGAGACTTCTTTAGCGGCCATGTGCCTTTGCCCTCTCTTCACGTGTTCCCTGATCCCTTGACTGCTGACTTCTGAATGGAGAGAATCAACACTGAAATCTCCCCGAGTAAGCCGGTCTTGTGATGTTTCATCAACACATACAAATAAGTGGTGATGAGAGATGCAGGTTGTGTCAATTGAAAGTTGTTAGGGTGACGTGTCTATGTCAGTGTCATCAGCTAACTTGGTGCCACTTTGGCTAGTATTGTGTGAACTGAGTTGAGTGTGTGTGTTTTTCCTCATTGTCAAGTGATGGGTGGCGGCAGTGATCTAGTCGTATCGGCAATGTTTGCGGATATGCCTTGCCTTTTCCTTACTTTGCCAACCATTTGTCATATCAAATGAGTCAAATAATATCTGATGTCCTAAATAATTCCTTATTAGATGGCAAATTCCTCTGGAGATAGAATTTGCTAAACGAGGCATTCAAATTTGCAATGTCCATTATGATTTTGGGTTTCTCATTTTTGGTGGTAATGGCTTTCTTTCTATCAGTACTGTCTTATCTTCCTTTAGGGATGGCTGCACTCCTCATTTCTACCTACCCACAGGACAAACTAGACAAACTGAGCCTCTACTGTCCTAAAAGACCATTGAGGTCTCAAACAGCCCACCTGTTATGTATTCCCTCTACCAGACGAAAGAAAAGGGGAGGCTCGGCCTGCTCAGTATTAGCAGCAAAACATTGGAACAAACGCCCAGTAGCTCGGAGAAGCATACCTGACATTAAGACCTTCCGTAAACAACTGAAAACCCACCTGTTTGAAGACAATTGGGGATATCTACAAGGAAATGGCGCAGCGTGGCGCTGCATGCAATTTAGCAGCGCTGCGTCATATAAAAAAATGCAGATATGCGCCATATTTACAAGAATACGGCACACTCTTGTGTTTTCCCTTGCACTGGTGCTTAAAAATAGCTGCGTAGCGCCAACAGAGACACCCTTGCGCAATAATGCAAGGGTGCCTGCATTGCAGGGATGGTTCCTTGCAATGCATGCACCTTTGCACCATGGTGCAAGGGTGTCTGTGTTGCAGGGAATTATTGTTTATGTGCAGGTAGGGACACCTTCCTGCACATAAACAATCTTTAAATGCTGCAGAATGCAGCACACATAGAAAGAGCAAAAACGAGGAGAAATAAAAGTATTTCTCCTCGTATTTCTGCTCGTTCCACCAATCTAACTTCTGCTATTCTGTGGCATTCGTTTTTGGAGCTGCCTCAGATTTACAGATCCTTGTAAATCTTGGGCAGCGTGAAAAAGCAATGGGTGTTGCGGTGGAACCCCCACAGCAACACCCATTGCACGCCCCTTTCACGCAGATACCTGCGTGAAGGGGAACGATATTTACAAAGAGCGGTAAGCCACACAAAGTGGCTTTACGCCACTTTGTAAATATGGTGCAGGGCTTTGCACTACTGGATCGTAAGAAAAAGTGATGTCCTGGTGGCACAATGGCCCTGTAAATATGCCCCTAAGTTAGTTCTCCCACTCTTCCGCTTGGGCCTAGCGCCTGGGCACTCTTAACAGTAGCCGAGCGCTCTACAGATCCCAATATTAATTAATTCATTTCTTGAAGCTAAGGAAGGGTTGTTGGATGCTGCAAGCCCTAAAATACCAGTGAGGAGTAACCAAAGCATGCTGGAAGGAAGGCCTAGTGGCCCATGACATCACTTACTCCTAAGAGCATATTCCCATGGACAAACCCCCAGGGACCCAAACACCTTCAATGTCTCCAAAGTTGTAGATCTCTTTAACATCAGACAACGATACACAACTTTAAAGCTTTCTTCTGTTGCTCTCCTATCTACACCACCCTAGTGTGGCAATTTCAGATCCTGAGAAACATTCACCATCAATTGATCCTGTGTTCAACAGAATCATCCCGAAGCTGGTTGACTCTAAAGATCACCTGATACCTCCATGACCATCGAACCCAGTGCCTTTCCTTGTTAGACATAGTAAGTATCTGAGGAGAATTTCTCAAGGTGCTAAATTTCTTAGACTATTAGAGAAAAAAATATCACCGGTGACTTGAGGCTCGCTGAGCGTCAAACCCCTGTTACACCACCTGAAGGAAGGTGCCAGTGCTTTATCCAAGGACAGAGCAAGTGTCAGACAATGGTACATCAAAGGCAGTACCTTTTCAGAAAGAATGGGACAAAAACAAGCACATAGCAGCGTAGGCTATTGGCCAGGAAGGTTCCAGAATTGTAATGACAAGAGGACTACTCTTACATGAAACTTTGAACTGCAGAACAGCACTACAGCAGATGTGAACCAAATTACGGCTCTACCCTCTCTTTATCCTTCATAGCAAAGGGCTGCTTTGATGCAGGGAAGCTCAGAGGATTCAGCAGTTTGTGCATCTTTGCATCACAAATTACCTGCTGAAATACATGAGTCCAGTCACTACTCACAGTTAACAGAAGAGTTTCACACCCACAGGCGATAAGTTTTATAGCTAATAACATACATTTTGCGCAGAAGATGAATCCTAGAGCAACCACAGGAAAGTCTTATAGTGGGAGAATTTAAGTAACACTAAAAGAATATTGTTGCTAGGACTACCGACTTTAGAAACTGGGGACCAATCCCATCTTTGGCACTTAAAAGGCGATTCAGAAGTTTAAATTCCCAATTGGAGTACAGGATCTTGAACAGCCTTTGAACAGCCCCAATTAATGTACTGCGCTCTGTTGCTACCCAGATATTTTTGTGCATATTAATACCAGTACATACATACCACAATTCCCATTGAGTATAGACATACCAATCACGTGAAGTTTGCCTAATTAAAAAAGTTTCATCTGTTCTTATCGTTAAATATAAATAGACCATCAAGTGAACAAATAGCATCTCATATTATCCAATTTCTCCATCACATACGAGGAAAATGTGACAGTGCCCGTACCACCCGTCACAGAGGTACTACCACCCAGTTGACACTTGTAGACATAAATCAATATAGATTGCAGGTGTTAATTAAGGGTTGGCAAAGTTTTTTAAACCCCCAAAGTTCTGTAAGTTTCCTGATTTTTGGACTTGAAGAGGTTCCAAAATGTCCTGGATTTATGTTCCTTTTATCTATGCAAATTTTCTTCATTGCGCAGTGTTGGGACAAAAGTCCTCTGTACTGCACCCTGTGTGTTTTTTCCTTTCACCCTGTGTTTTTTGCTCATTGAATTTGACAATCATGCAAGTCCATTGGTGGTGCTCAATTTGTTTGATTTTATGTTCGTCATGAGAGATGTGCCCGGACTAGGGGACACAGAATGAGTCCACAATTCTGAGTGAGATTGGCTGATGCCTCCTCAACATTGGCTGCGCGGTGACTGGGAGTGGGCCTGTAGTCCATGGGCACAGACCTTTATACTTGCAATTCCCTGGGGAGACTGCTACTGGCCTTCTTGTGTGAAGATCCCTCTAGCCCCCATAATTGGGATCCCTAATAAATGGATCATCATTAATAGAAGGTGATGGTGAAGGATGTGTGTGTATTGTGTGTGGGATACATGGATGCGTGGTGATTTGTGGCCTACATTTGTGTGTGTTCTGCACAATATAGTTGCTTGCTTTAGTGAAGTCTGGCTATGTTCATTTTGGACATACTAGCATATACACCCCCTTTCTAAAGTCTCCCTCCCTGAAACGGGTTCTCTCTGGTAGACAGAGGAGGGTCACCAGCCCATTTCTTTATTCAGAGTAGATTTCACCCTTACTAAGTGAAAGCCGCCTCCATGTCTTTCTGTGTGGTTTCCAAGGCAGCATGAACAGGTCCATAGGACAGTCTGAGTGCAATTCACATATCACTTAGAACAGGTCCAAACTCATACGACCGCTGACGGCTGGCTTCAGAGCCTGCGAAAAACAGACCTGAAAAATGCAGTTTTATAGCGTTGAACCAGCGCTAAACCGTTTAGATAAAGCAGACTTCTGGGTGGCTGTTTCTGCCTGCATATCACTGTAGAAAATGACATCTGATGAACTCTGGGCCTAAGTCTGAGAAGTTTGCATGAAGCTTTGCTGATGTGACCTGTGGAAAGGCAGGGCCCCTACCTGTGTGAATACCACGAGAAGCCAACCTAATAACAGGTCCACCTGCACAAGGCTCAGCCCACTGGAAATTCTGCATGGCAGACATCTTGCTGGAGTAAGGTCAACAGGAGCCTTCGATCCCTGAAGCTTGCTGGTGAGGAAAAGGAAGAAAGACAGAAGAACTTTGTCTGTCGTGTTGTGCAACTGCCGCATTGTCTGTCTTCATCGAGAGGGTGAGCCTACAAGATCCTCACACCACAATCTACCTGTAGGTGTCAAGAAGCAGCCCCCCCTTAACATGTCTGGTGTATGGTCTTGATACAGTGGTTAGAAGAAGTTGTGATTCCTGAATAATGTGAACCATGTTTGTAGCATTCACAGGTCAAAATCTATCAACACCGCTTTCAAGTCCTTTCCATAAAGTCTAGGCCCCACAAGGAACTGATGAAGCCAGGCACTGCGTCGGGTGCCTCATCACATGGGACACCTTAGTGATCGCTGGCCACGACCACATCCGTTCCACTGAACTCATTCACAATCAGTTGGGTCCTAAACAAATGTAGAACTCTGATGCCTTTGCACTCTTTCCCAATCAAACAACAGTGGGTGCATCCCTACTCACCTCATGAACCAGATGGTCAGTACAGCATTTTTGCCTTCACAAAGGAGTAAGGGGGGGCTATCCTAATGTTGGAAGTAGTGTGGCCCAGGATACTCCAGTGGTAAATGAGAGTACCCCCAGATCCCAAGAAAAATCCTCACACATAGCGAGATCATTTTCATGGTGAAAGGACTCAGTCAAGCCAAACATGAACTGCAGAGTGGCATTCGGCCTATTTACATGTATGAACCTAATTCTTTGTTGGAAAATATTTGCATTAATTATCTCTATTTTTACATTTTGCTCAGCTATTCTATGCACAATGGTATTGTGCAGGAAAAAGCAATTACAGTATTTTGCAAAGTATATCTTTGACGCGAGAGTATATCTCTTTTAAAGCAAGACAACGATATATGTGACTTTAATTTTCACTCCAGTCCAGATTTTCACATAGATATGTTGAAGTGAAAAATCTGCAAACTATGCAAAGTTTTCATTGACCTTCGAGAAAATTGCAAATACCTCTAGTGCTAATCATGAGTCATGCACTGTTGTCCATAAGTTATGCCGCTGTGTGCAGAGACCACTTATTATAGCGCATAGTGGAACACAACCGCCTGCTTTGGTTATATGATAAACCATGGTCAACACACGTGTTTTCCGGAAATATATTATAGTGTCCAATTTATCGACCTCAGATGGATTAAAGTCTGACTTGGCCCTGCCAGCTGTCTAACCTGTGATCTGAAGCTCGCACGAATAGTCATTATGGTAGATGAAGTCAGAGCACCATCTTGTTGGCCCAGACTAAGAGGACACCTGTACTTCAGATACCCCCATGCCCCTGTGCAGCTGGCATGCCTAATGACAACGTGTACACTGGATAGCTTACCAGCCGCATAATCTAACTGGTCCAGAGGACAGTGAAGGTAGACCCTCAATGCCTGTAGCAGCAGCATGGCCACAGTATCCAGAGGGCATGAACCCATCAGCTGCCTGCCCAAGCTTCAGGGGGGTTCTGCATCTGTCTGTTCGGGTACCCAGAACAGCAACAGGGATGATCTACTGCCTCCTTGGATGGCAGTGTAGATAGAGTGACAGTGAAAGGGAAAGAAAGGAATTTTAAGGAGACACAAAAATCCAGATAGTGTAATATGCTGCGTATTACAATTGCTGAGTGTTGGGAAGGGCCATGACTCACAGTAGGCAAAGACTTGAGTGGGTCATGACGCCCCTCCCTCATGAACGATAATAAGTAGTATATTACACCATGTGCATGTCTGATTCATTCCATGGCACTTTCATGTGTATTTTTTTTTTTTTCTTTTTCATTTTTAGGTTTCACCTGCACAGCGCCACTGTGCTTGTGAAATATATTGTTTTTAATATAAACTTAAAAGCTATCATCCCGCCTCCTCTCTTTCCTGGCTTCTCATTGGTTCCTGTGCTTGCCACTTAATTTTATTCAATTTCTATTGGCTGTAGAATATTTCCCTGCATATACCAATGCTTGTTCCTTGTCTGCTTCACTTATAAGTTTCCTGTAGCCGAAATAGTGCTAACATCCGTGTTGGTGGAACAATTTTTTTTTTAATAAAGTATGCCTCTCTCTACTTTTTTGTCTAGCAGCAGACTCATATAGCGCAACTTATCACCCGGAGAGATTAAGTGATTTGCCCAGAATCACAGGATCTTGCACCTTGTTAGACCTGGTACCATTGGCGTGGATCTCCCTTCCATTTTTTTCGCTATGCCTCCTCTGTTGTTGACCTATTTTTGCTGGTTTAGATGCTTTGGGCCCTTTGCCACTGCTAATCAGTGCCAAAGTGCAAGTGCTCCCTATGATAAAATGATGTATGGATTAGTGACTCCATGATTGGCTTATTTGACTTACTGTCAGACTCTAGTATAGTGCACTGCGTGTGCCCAGGGCCTGTAAATCAAATGCTGCTTGTGGGCTTGCAGCACTGGTTGTGCCACCCACCGGAGCAGCTTGGAAAGCGTGTCTCAGGCCTGCCATTGCAGAGCCTGTGTGCAGTCTGGTACTGCCATGTCGACTTGGTAAGTGCACCCACTTACCAGTCCCCAAGCCTTCCCTTTTCTGCATGTTAGTCACCCCTAAGGTAGGCCTGCGGGCAGGGTGCATTGTATGTAAGAGGTCGGACATGCCCTGGTGTGTGTGGCATGTCCTGATAGTGAATTACAGCCAATTTCGTTTTTCACTATTGCAAGGCTACCTGTCCCCATAGGCCAGAATGGGCAGTTTGATTAAAACATCTTATAATCCTAACTGACCCAGGGAACATGGTAGAAAAACGAATTTAGTATGCCTGAGCTCAGAATGATAAAATACATCTTTTAGTGAAGTTGGTTTTAACATTCTGTGTTTGAAAATACCACTTTTAGAAAGTAGGTATTTTCTTGCCTAAACCATCCAGCCTGCCTCTGCTAGCTTGTGTATTGTATGTCTGGGTTTGTGAGTGACAGGGGCTGGGGGACTCCAGGAGACAGGGTGAGTCAGCACTAGGCTGAATAGACCTACCTGCATGAGGAGTGGTGGGAGGAGTAGCACCTGGGCCTGAATAGGGCTGTGCCTGCCTTCCACAATGCTGGCTCCACCTCCAGTGGTGTGTCTGATGACCCTGGCCCACACTGACAAAGGAAGAAGTTGTGCACTGGCAGAATGCCCCCAGAACTGGTTTGGACTAGGTACAGGACCCTCTGCCTTCAGAGGACAAAGGATTTGCTAGTATAAATATTGGGACCCAGACCCCAAGATTTTAGATCACTTCTGGGAATCAAGACGAACCTTTGCTGAGGAGAAGAACCAGGAAGCTGAAGGAGGAGACTACCCCTATGCTGCGCGTTGTTGGGGTTGGCCTGCAGTGGTTACTTTATTGCCAAAGAAAGGAGAAAAGGACTGAGTGTGCTTTCATCATCTTGAAGAAGATCTCCAAGGGCTTGAACATTGAGCTTGCCTCCTGCCTGAAGTCTCAGGGATACAAGACTTCATCCCCCGCTCCCCTCCTGAATTCCCTTGCTGGGAATTGAAGTGCCTACTGCTGTTGGGCCTTCTGAGAGACTGCGTGTCGCTGGGAGCTGGAAGCGCGACGCAACGAAGAGGAAGCGTGTCGCCGCCGCAGCACCTGTCGTCGCATCGCAGAGTAAGCGTGCCGCCGCTGCCGCATCACCGAAGCGCCCCGCATCACCGGAGAAGCGTGCCGCCGCAGCAGTTGTCGTTGCATCGCGGAGTAAGCGTGCCGCCGCTGTCGCCATCGCATCACTGAAGCGCCTCGCATCACCGGAGAAGCGTGCCGCCGCCACAGAGGATGCCGGCGCATCACCGAAGAAGTGTGTCGCAGGGCCTGTCGTGGCTCAGAAGATCGCCGAGTCGCCGCATGGCCGTCGGCCGTGCACGCATCCCGTCTACGTTGTCGCACCGTAAGCAAGACGCCATTTTCTCGCATGGCACCGGATCATCATCGCATCGGAACCGGGCCGCAGTAAGAAACCGACGCATCCTCCTTTCTGCGTGTAAGGAATCGAAGCATCACCTTCCCTGCGACCCTTTTGTTTGTTTTGCGTTACGCATCCAAAGGTACATTGAGAGTAAAGTGTTGAATTTATCATCTTTATTGAACTGAACTATTTTCTACCATTTGACAGTCATATTTTTCGTATTGTATTGTGGATTTTTGTCGTTTGGGTCTTGTGTTCAGTCTATATAAAAATACTTATTTTTATACTACAACCGGTGTGGTGTCCATCTGTAGTGTTGTCACTGGGTTACTGTATGTGTTCACAAATGCTTTACACACTGCCTCTGAGATAAGCCTGCCTGCTCGTGCCAAGCTACCAAGGGGGTGAGCAGGGGTTATTTTAGTAGTGTATCCCCCTTACCCTGACTAGAAGCAAGGGTCCCTATTTGGACAAAGGTACCTACCTCTGCCAACTAGAGACCCCCAGTTCTAACATTGGTGGTCAGCGGTGAGGATTCTGGACTTGCATTTGTGACTCATATACAGTAATTGGTGTACACTACTAGTGAGTGCAGACAAAACGCAACCACATACATTTCTGGTAGATTGTTTTTCCTGGGATTTCTATTTTTTGCCAAGAACTGCCAAGTTTAGTCACCATGAGCAAAACAGCATCCATCGCATCTGTGGATTTAGATTTTGAAGAAGAAAAGCTGGAAAGTTACAATATGAAACTGCTAAAGTACTTCTGCAGGAAATTGAAAGTTGCTACTACAGGTCTCACCAAGAAGGATGAGTACCAAAAGGCGCTGAGGGCCTGGGTGGAAGCAAAAAGTACCCCTGAGTATGTGGAAGAGCATGAGGAGGGGGCTGAGGCTGCAGAAGGGCAGCTAGATGGGCTATTGGGTCCAGGGGGGAGGAAAGCACCTTCCCCAGCAGGTAGCAGTGTTTCTTCCAAGGGCCTGTCCCCAGGAGAGCTGGAGGACAGGGAGAGAAGTAGGGTGCATGAAATGGAGCTGACCAAGCTTAAGATGGGTGGGCAGTTAGAATTGGAAATTAAGAAATTGGCCCTAGAGGAAAAGAGGATGCAAATGGAGCATGAGAGAAGTTTGAGGGAGTTGGAGTTGAAAGCTAGGAACTTAGAGATTACTCCCTCTGGTGGCAGCACACCGTCCATGCCTGTTGAAGCCAGAGTGTATATACCTAAAGATGTGGTGAAAGAATTTTATAAGAATGATGATATAGGTCAGTGGTTCAAGGCCTATGAGATAGCTATGTCCTCCCACCGGGTCCCTGAGAAGGATTGAGGAGCGGGGTTGTGGGGACGGTTCCTTAGTGAGGGGAGGGATACCTTGTTAGACTTGCCCTCTGAAGTCCACAATTCTTATAGCCATATGAAGGAAGCATTGATGTCTAGGTATGGGTTGACTCCTGAACTGTATAGGAAGAGGTTTAGAAATTGCAAAAAGTTGGAGTCCAGTACTTGGGTGGAATATGTGACTTTTTTTTGCAGAGCATTGGATGGTTGGGTGAAGGGTAGCAAAGTGAATGATTTTGACGCGCTCTTTGATTTGATTGCATGGGAGCACTTGTCAGGAAATTGTTTTCCAGAGCTACGCCAGCACCTTATTGATAGTAGGCTGACTAACCCTAGGAAGCTTGCTGAGGAGGCGGACCACTGGGTGAGCACCCGGGTCCACAAGGGTCACGTGGGAGACTCCGCCAAAGGTGGGCAGGGTCCCCAGCAGAGGAGTGTGGGGGACAAGGGTAAACAGAGGGAGTTCCAGAAAGGGCCCCAAAGTAATTCCCAAGGGAACCAAGGGAAAGGTTCCCAGCCTCCCCCTGAGAAGAAGCCAGGGGCCCCGACAGATAAGCCTGTTCACAGGGGGCCCAGGAACTGCTTTAAGTGTGGTCAAGTGGGCCACTGCTCCTATGATTCAAAATGTCCCTTGTATGGGAAGACAGCACCCACTGGTGCACCACCCCGGCAGGTGGCTAGTGTAGCCCTGGGGGAGGAGATGGGTGCCCAAGGTGGGTGGGGTCCCGTAGCGATGTCCTTGGTCTCTTTAGGAGACCGTGAGATGGTCCCCAGGACCCAACTGCCTGATAACACTAAAAAATATAGGCAGTGGGTGACCATCAATGGCCAAAGGGTAGAGGCTCTGAGAGACACCGGAGCCAGTGTGACAGCTGTCAGTTGTCGGCTGGTGTCTGAAGAGCAGGTGATCCCCAATGCATTCTGCCCGGTAGTTGCCGCGGACAACTCAGAGAGCCACTGCAGAGGGGCTCAGGTTCCCTTTGAGAGGGGGGGGGGGTCTCAGGTACCTTTCAAGTAGCTGTGAGGCCAGCCATGCCTGTAGACTGTCTGTAGGGCAACGATTTAGAAAGTTCACCTTGGGCAGAGGTGGAGAGAAGGTCTCATCTAGAGATGTTGGGTCTGCCTGAGTGGGCGTGCGCGACCACTCGGTCTATGGCAGCCAGTAGAGGTGTTCAAGAGGACCTGGAGCCTGAGAGGGTGGCCCAGGTGCCTGCCTTGAAGAGAAGAGGCAGGGGGCGCGGGAAACCGGCCCCCGTAGTTCCCACGGTCCAGGAGGAAGCAGAACCTGAGGGGGATGCTCTGGAACCTACAGGGTAGCAAGTGGCCGAACTGGGGGACCTGCCTGAGCTGTCCCATTGGCAGCAAGAAGGAGGACCCTCCAGGGAGGAGTTCTGCGAGGAGCAGAACAAGTGCCCTTCTCTTGTGGGTTTGCGGCAACAGGCCACAAACCAGGCAGCAGGTGATGAGTCTGGATCACATTGGAACTACTGGGAGAATGGTCTCCTGTATAGCGAGCCTAAGGTTGCTGAGCCTGGGTCAGCCCGTGTGCTGGTGGTACCCCAGCGCTTCAGAGCCTTCCTATTGGGTATGGCTCATGATGTGCCTTTAGCAGGACATCTGGGGCAGGGCAAGACCTTTGAAAGGCTTGTCAACCACTTTTATTGGCCCCAGATGCGCAAGAGTTCAGACACTCATTGCAGGACATGTCAGACTTGCCAGGCAAGTGGAAAAAGTGGGAGGAAGCACAAGGCTCCCCTCCAGCCTTTCCCTGTGGTCAGCACCCCCTTTGAACGGGTGGGTATTGACATTGTGGGGCCACTGGACCCCAAGACAGCCATGGGCAACAGGTTCATCCTGGTCTTGGTGGACCATGCCACCCGGTACCCGGAAGCCATCCCTCTTCGGACAGTGACGGCCCCCGTGGTGGGACGTGCACTGATGGGGATTTTCTCCCGCGTGGGGTTCCCCAAGGAGGTGGTGTCTGACCGTGGTAAAAACTTCATTTCCAAGTATATGATGTCCCTGTGGCAGGAGTGCAGTGTAACGTACAAGTTCACCACTCCTTACCACCCCCAAGGTAATGGGCTGGTTGAGAGATTCAACCGGACCCTGAAGGGCATAATTATGGGTCTGGAAGAACCCATGAGGCGTAAGTGGGACATCCTCTTGCCATGCCTTTTGTTTGCTTACCGTGAGGTGCCACAGAACTCCTTAGGGTTCAGCCCCTTTGAACTGCTCCATGGTCACCCGGTAAGAGGACCTCTGAGTCTGGTGAAAGAAGGCTGGGAGAAAGCTCCCAGTAAACCTCCCCAGGATGTATTTAGCTACATGCTGGCCTTTAGAAACCAGACTAGGCGATTCAGGCAACTCGCTGAGGTGAATCTGGAAGCCAGCCAGGAGGAGATGAAACGGTGGTATGATCAGAATGCCACTCTGATTGAGTTTCAGCCTGGGCAGAAAGTGTGGGTCATGGCCCCCGTGGAGCCTTGCGCGCTCCAGGATAAATGGACCGGACCATTTGTGGTGGTGGAGCGCAAGAGTGAGGTCACCTACCTGGTGGACTTGCGATCTCCCAGGAACCCTTTGCGGGTCCTACATGTCAACCGCCTAAAGCCCCATTTTGAGAGGTCCGAAGTGGGCATGCTCCTAGCAACAGATAATGGAATGGAAGAGGAGACAGAACCTCTTCCTGACCTCCTGTCTGCAACAGAGCAAGATGGGTCAGTGGAGGGTGTGAACCTCTCTAACTCCCTGACACCTGAGCAGCAGGAAGACTGTCGCCAACTGTTGGGACAGTTTCCTGACCTGTTTTTCCTGACTCCTAGTGTCACTGATTGGTGCGTCCATGATGTGGACACTGGGGACAGTCCTCCTATCAAGCACAAGGCTTACAGAGTGACTGACAGGGTGAGAGCTTGCATCAAGGAGGAGGTCTCCAAGATGTTTGCATTGGGGGTGATTGAGTCCTCTCACAGCCCTTGGGCCAGACCAGTGGTCTTGGTCCCAAAGGCTGCCGCGCCTGGTGCCACGCCCGAACTCCGGTTCTGTGTGGACTACCGAGGACTCAATTCAGTCACCAGGACTGACGCGCACCCCATCCCCAGAGCTGATGAGCTCATTGATCGGTTAGGGGCTGCCCGGTACCTCAGTACATTTGACTTAACGTCTGGGTACTGGCAGATCGCCTTATCGGATGGGGCAAAAGAGAGGTCAGCATTCTCCACACTAGATGGGCACTACCAATTCCGGGTTATGCCCTTTGGGATGAAGAATACCCCTGCCACCTTTCAGAGGTTGGTCAACCAGGTGTTGGTTGGACTGGAAGATTTCAGTGCCGCCTACCTGGATGACATCGCAGTGTTCAGCGCCAGTTGGGAAGAACATCTGCGCCACCTCTGGGAAGTGTTGATGGCGCTGCGGAGGGCAGGCCTCACGATCAAGGCGAGTAAGTGCCAGATCGGGCAGGGTTCCGTGGTGTACTTGGGACACCAGGTTGGGAGCGGCCAGGTGGCGCCCCTACAGCCCAAGATTGATACCATTCTGGCTTGGGAACCCCCCAAGACCCAGACAGAGGTGAGAGCCTTTCTAGGACTCACCGGGTATTACAGGAGATTTGTCAAAGGGTATGGCAGCATCGTTGCATCGTTGCACCCTTGACAGAGCTGACTTCCAGGAAGCAGCCCAAGAGAGTGATTTGGACTGACACCTGTCAGAGAGCTTTTGACGCCTTGAAGACTGCCATGTGCACGGCCCCCGTGCGTCAGGCGCCCAACTTCTCAAAAGAATTTGTTGTTCAAACAGACGCTTCAGAGCATGGTGTAGGGGCTGTTCTGGCACAGTTAAATGAGGTGGGCCTAGACCAACCTGTAGCCTTCATCAGTAGGAGGTTACTTCCACTGGAACAGAGGTGGAGTGCTATTGAGCGTGAGGCATTTGCTGTGGTCTGGGCGCTGAAGAAGTTGAGACCATACCTATTTGGGACTCACTTCCGGGTTCAGACAGACCACAGGCCCCTCAGATGGTTGATGCAGATGAGGGGTGAGAATCCAAAGCTGTTGAGGTGGTCCATTTCCCTACAGGGGGATGGACTTTACAGTGGAACACCGCCCTGGTACAGAACATGCCAATGCTGATGGTCTGTCCAGATTTTTCCGCCTTAGTGATGAGAACTCCCAGGAGGTAGGGTAGTTCTCCCCACATTTCATTCTCCCCACATTTCAGCTGGAGGGGACACGTGTTAGACCTGGTACCATTGGCGTGGGTCTCCCTTCCATTTTTTTCGCTATGCCTCCTCTGTTGTTGACCTATTTTTGCTGGTTTAGATGCTTTGGGCACTTTGCCACTGCTAATCAGTGCCAAAGTGCAAGTGCTCCCTATGATAAAATGATGTATGGATTAGTGACTCCATGATTGGTTTATTTGACTTACTGTCAGACCCTAGTATAGTGCACCGCGTGTGCCCAGGGCCTGTAAATCAAATGTTGCTGGTGGGCTTGCAGCACTGGTTGTGCCACCCACCGGAGCAGCTTGGAAAGCGTGTCTCAGGCCTGCCATTGCAGAGCCTGTGTGCAGTCTGGTACTACCATGTTGACTTGGTAAGTGCACCCACTTACCAGTCCCCAAACCTTCCCTTTTCTGCATGTTAGTCACCCCTAAGGTAGGCCTGCGGGCAGGGTGCATTGTATGTAAGAGGTAGGACATGCCCTGGCGTGTGTGGCATGTCCTGATAGTGAATTACAGCCAATTTCGTTTTTCACTATTGCAAGGCTACCTGTCCCCATAGGCCAGAATGGGCAGTTTGATTATAACATCTTATAATCCTAACTGACCCAGGGAACATGGTAGAAAAACAAATTTAGTATGCCTGAGCTCAGAATGATAAAATACATCTTTTAGTGAAGTTGGTTTTAACATTCTGTGTTTGAAAATACCACTTTTAGAAAGTAGGTATTTTCTTGCCTAAACCATCCAGCCTGCCTCTGCTAGCTTGTGTATTGTATGTCTGGGTTTGTGAGTGACAGGGGCTGGGGGACTCCAGGAGACAGGGTGAGTCAGCACTAGGCTGAATAGACCTATCTGCATGAGGAGTGGTGGGAGGAGTAGCACCTGGGCCTGAATAGGGCTGTGTCTGCAGTGGTTACTTTATTGCCAAAGAAAGGAGAAAAGGACTGAGTGTTCTTTCATCATCTTGAAGAAGATCTCCAAGGGCTTGAACATTGAGCTTGCCTCCTGCCTGAAGTCTCAGGGATACAAGACTTCACCCCCAGCTCCCCTCCTGAATTCCCTTGTTGGGAATTGAAGTGCCTACTGCTGTTGGGCCTTCTGAGAGACTGCGTGTCGCTGGGAGCTGGAAGCGCGACGCAACGAAGAGGAAGCGTGTCGCCGTTGCAGCAGCTGTCGTCGCATCGCAGAGTAAGAGTGCCGCCGCTGCCGCCATCGCATCACCGAAGCGCCCCGCATCACCGGAGAAGCATGCCGCCACAGCAGTTATCGTCGCATCGCGGAATAAGCGTGCCGCCGCTGCCGCCATCGCATCACCGAAGCGCCTCGCATCACCGGAGAAGCGTGCCGCCGCCACAGAGGATGCCGGCGCATCACCGAAGAAGTGTGTCGCAGGGCCTGTCGTGGCTCAGAAGATCGCCGAGTCGCCGCACGGCCGTCGGCCGTGCACGCATCCCGTCTACGTTGTCGCACCGTAAGCAAGACGCCATTTTCTCGCATCGCACCGGATCATCATCGCATCGGAACCGGGCCGCAGTAAGAAACCGACGCATCCTCCTTTCTGCGTGTAAGGAATCGAAGCATCACCTTCCCTGCGACCCTTTTGTTTGTTTTGCGTTACGCATCCAAAGATACATTGAGAGTAAAGTGTTGCATTTATCATCTTTATTGAACTGAACTATTTTCTACCATTTGACAGTCATATTTTTCGTATTGTATTGTGGATTTTTGTCGTTTGGGTCTTGTGTTAAGTCTATATAAAAATACTTATTTTTATACTACAACCGATGTGGTGTCCATCTGTAGTGTTGTCACTGGGTTACTGTATGTGTTCACAAATGCTTTACCCACTGCCTCTGAGATAAGCCTGCCTGCTCGTGCCAAGCTACCAAGGGGGTGAGCAGGGGTTATTTTAGTAGTGTATCCCCCTTACCCTGACTAGAAGCAAGGGTCCCTATTTGGACAAAGGTACCTACCTCTGCCAACTAGAGACCCCCAGTTCTGACACACCTCGAGTGGCGGCTCCTCAAATAAGGCGGAGAAGCGTCGCCCCACTACCCAAAAGGAAAAACGTATCGTTATTATCATTTTAGTTTTCCTATTGAAGTCAGTGGCTCGCGGGGCAGGGCCGGCCAAACAGTCATGCGCACTTTGCATCTTCCTCACCAGGCTGCATTACACAGCCTGTTGAGGAACATGCAGAGGCTTCCTGTCCCTGTCTGAGCGCCGAACCACAGCGATCAGACCAATCACAATGCTGCATTGCAGCGTTGTAATTGGCTCTGGGGAGCCTGGTAGCTGGGTGCTTCCTCCTGCTTCCTGCTGTCGGACCGAAGGCAGGAAGAAAAGGACGGAGGAGAGGTGGCGACCAGCCACCACAGGTAAGTGTTTTTTTTTTGGCTGAAGGAGTGGCTCTGAGAGAAGACCGAAGTAACCAGCTGTCTCTTTTTAGTGTCCTGCACCTCATTTTTATGTTCAATATTACACCTGTGAGCGCTGTTGGTTGTCCCACTCCCATGCTGTTGCTTGACTCCCACCTCCCGTCATTATTGTTTGCACCCGCAAGCTACTGATGCACAATTTGTCACCATCAGAAGGATGGTGGCACAAGTTGACTCTGCCAGGATTTGTCACCACGGCCGGCAGTCCACAAAGAAATATTGTCACCAGGCGCTTAACTGAAAACAATCAAGGTACAATATGCAATGCAAAACAACCACCAAATAAAACAAGCATTGGTAATGCATTGGTTTTGCCTATGTAATGAATAAAGAGCTGTTTTCATCAATCATCGTCCGGTAGAAGAAAAAAGCTCCCTGACAGGTAACACAGGAGTGGCGAGCATGTGGTGCAGCAGCCAAAGTTGCTGACTTCAGAGCTGGGGATCCCGGTTCGAGTCTCGGAGGAGCTGCAAAACATCCTGTGATTCTATGCAAATCGCTTATTCTCCCCAGGAGATTAATTGTTATATAAATATGCTGCAATAGTAAAAGGCACAACTTTATAAAAATATAGTTCCACCAAAGCAGATGTTAACCGTGTTTCGGCGGCGGGAAACTGATTCGAGAAGCAGACGAGGAACAAGCATTGGTAAATAACGGAAAATATGCTACAGCCAATAGAAATGGAGGAAAGGTAAGTGTCACGCACAGGAACCAATGGGAAGCCAGTAAAGAGAGGAGGCAGGATGTAAGTCCTTTTTAATTTCATATTAAAACAATAGATTTCTCAAGCACAGTGCAAGCGCTGTGCAGGCGAAACCTAAAAAGTAATTCAAGAGTTGTGGTGGATGTGGTCCTTGCATCATTTTTTCAGTTAATTATCAATCTTCATTTTAGAGGTAAAACACTGATCGATTTTCAATGAAGTAATCACCTTTCATTTAATCAGTGTTTGAAGCATTAAAATCTAGTTCCGCCTAAGAAGTTGGACGTGTGAGAAGAGCCGGGTCTGGTACCTTAGTGGACTAATGCGTCCACTGTAAGGGCCTGTGTTCAACTTCTTGGCCACAGGTTCAAATCCCAGTGGGTGCACTCAGCCTTTCATCCTCCTGAGGTCGAAAAAATTGAGTACATGTTGGGTAGCAATAAACATTTGTTATTCAGCACCAAGATACCCTTCTGGGTGAACCCGTGCTTTACAAATACACGTTATGTTAATGAAAGACAAACATCATGATTTCAGGAGATTACCTAGTGATAATGGAACACCAACGCATGTTTAAATAAATGAAAGGAGATTTCCTCATTGGAAACTTGTCAAGATTTTACTACTAAAATTAAGTCTGTGCATGTGTATCTGTGTTTGCATGTCCATGTGTGTTTTTTTGGGTTTATGTTGTATGTATGTGTCAGTGTGTTTGTGTGCGTGGGTACATCTGTGTGTGGTGTGTAAGTTTGTGTTTATGTGGTATGTGTTTATCTGCGTGTGTTTGTGTGCGCATATCTGTGCATGTGTTATTATGCCTTGAGACTCCCACGGGTGATTAGCCGTGCTTTACAAGAACCCGATTGACTGACTGGTCGATTATGTGTGTTTGTGGTGTATGCATGTGTGTATCTGGGTGTGATTGTGCGCGCCTGTGTATGCCTGTGTTTTTGTGTGTGGTGTGTGTTGGTATTTATGTGGTATGAATGTTTGTGTCTGCATATGTTTGTGTGTGTCAGTGTGCCCGTCTCCCTGTTTTAATGACTACAGTCCAATCTCCCTCATCCCAGTCCTCATGCACTCCTGAAGTGAGTCCATCTAATAAGGTTTGGCAACCCACTACCCACCATCATAAAAAAAATTCTAGCCTCTATCGTAGTATGACAGACTCCTCAAAACACAGATTGCAGCGCTTTCCAATAAGCCATCAAGTTGCTGTTTAGCAAACCCCTAGTTCACTTTGTAAGGTCTCACTCATGGCCTAGACTTGTACGCCAATGCAATGAATAGCCACCATTTGACGGGGTGACTACTGGATGCAAAAAGAAGCCAGCAGATCCCGAGGTGGCTACTAGATGCCAGAGATACTCATTTTATATCAAGTACGGGCACATCACAGAAGAGACGGCCCAACGGTTGAGTCACTCACTACCTGCACCTCACAGAAGAGACGGCCCAACGGTCGAGACACTCACTACCTACACCTGGCAGAAAAGATGGCCCAACGATCAACACACTCACTACCTACACCTCGCAGAAGTGCTTCGGATGGTTGAAGATCCAGTACACTGCTACACTGCATCCTCCCGCACTGCATTCACTGCAGGCAGAGAAGGTTCAAGCCTCAAAATGCAGGCCATTTCAATGGTACAGACTAAGCCTCAAGCTTCAGTGAAAAAATATCCGAACACCGAAGCTGGTGCACAGACAAGAATTAGTAAGTCATAAGACTAATTGCAATGCTAGTGTGTAAATAAAAATACAGTCAATAAGATAGGTTTTAACCATGAGCTTCTGTTTGTCTCTTTTATTCAATATCTACAGCTTTTTTTCAACTACACTGGATACAGTTGGAACATAAACCAAAAGAGAGGTAATTGTGTCAATATAACGAGAGGCATTGGCTGAAGTATATGCCCATGTATATAATGATTCTTAAGAAATCCCCTTTTTTGAATTTTTTTGCAGTTGGACCCAATCTCGGTCCTGAGGAGAACCCAAAATCAAGGGGTTGGAAACGCGTCAACCTTTATGCATTAGGGAGTTGCTAGAGTTCGCAACTAAATTCAGGCAACCTTGAAAGGAATATTGGGTGTCTAGATCTTGGTTCAAAATAATCTGTTGCTATAACCCATTTTTATGCTTGAATTTGAGGAGTTTTGACAACTGGAACATAATAGCAAACTCCTCTTCTTGGCAACTGGGCACTGGTACATTGTGTATGTTTTGTAATTAATTTTAATGTATGTCTAATTTGTGTTTATATGTCATTTTACTTTGGGCTGAAAAAGTTTATTCAGTTTTTTGTTTATGTTATCCAATGACTATGAATTTTGAAACGCAAAATGAATTTCAATTAACCAAAGTACAGTTATCATGTTAAAAATATCAGGTCAAGTTAATTAAATTTCGAAAAAAACAATGTTGATTGAATAATAATCAGCAAAGGTATTTTGTTGCTGTTGTAACTTTCTAAACGTAGCCTTTTCAGAATTATGAAAAGAATCAGGCTTTACCTTTAAAGAGGATTTTAATTACAATTCTTTAGACATCAAACTCAACTTGTCTACCTGCTCCCAATTGGAAGTTGCAGCTTAGTAAATGTAATAATGTAATTTCAATGTTATCCTATGTGAGGGGTAGCCCTGACAGTAGTGAAAAAATACTTTAGAAGTTTTTCAATACCAGGACATGTAAAACTTAAAAGTACATTTCCTACACTACACTCTGCCCTCTGGGCTGTTTAGGACTTACCCTAGGGGTGACATATATGTATTAAAAAGAAACGTTTAGGCCTGGCAAAAGGTTTATTTTGACAGGTCAAGAGGCCGGTTTAAACTGCCCACACAGGCTGCAATGGCGGGCCTGAGACATGTTCAAAGGCCTACTTAAGTAGGTAGTGCAATCAGTGCTGCAGGCCCACTAGTAGCATTTAATTTACAGGCCTTGGGCACATGTACTATCACTTTACTAGGGACGTACAAGTAAATTAAATTGGCCAGTTGGGTGTAAGCCAATTTTAATATGTTTTAAGGAGAGAGCACAAGCACTCTAGTACTGATTAGCAGTGGTAAAGTGTGCAGAGTTCTAAAAGCCAACAAAAGAACACGTTCAGAAAACAGGAGGGTGAAGGCCAAAGTTTGAGGATGACCCTGCAGAAAGGGCCAAGTCCAACAAACTGTGTTCACCAACCTTCACTAACAGGCAAGGAAGGTATAGCAGAGGCAAAAGCAGTGTAAGCCTTTCAAACAAAGCAGAAAGTATAGCTGCAGTTGGCTAGGGGTTTGTGATTTGTTTTGCGTTCCGTGGGTGGATTCGAGTGCGAATCAGCTTCTGCTTGCCACAGAATAAAAATAGAAGGAAGGCAGCCAGCGAGCTACAAATGAACAGCAAACTGCCCAGTTTGCAGACAGTTCTTATAATGCACACAGTTCATGTTGTCACTTTTTGCTGGCCAGGGAGAACCACATGAACTGAACCACACAAACCCTGCTTGTTTCTATGGTTCAATGTGAGAGGATTTTTGTGGTTTTCACAGCTCTATTTTTGCTCTGCTAGTGTATTAAAAAATGGGAAAGTGACTGAGTGTCAATGTTGGAGAGTGATCGTTTGTGACTGTGAGTGTGCATGAGAGTGAGTGTGTGAGCATGTACTTATGAGTGTGTGTGTGCACTGCAGTGCATCAGTGAGAAAGGGAGTGTATTGTGCATATGTGAATGTGTGTGTGACTTTGTGTGTGAGTATGATTGTGTGTTTGTCAGTAATGCTGGCCTGGACATACTGGAGGTAGCTCTTGGCTTATGAGTGAGAAACACCAAAAACACAGGAACAGAGTGCCCTGGGGCAACAAGAAATTCAGGGGGATATGTACAAGTGAAGTGGGGGAGTGAGGCGTTAGCCGTAATGGCTTAACACCTCACTCCGCCACTTCTGAATCGCAAGGCTGCACCTTATTTACGAGGATATGGTGCAGCCTAGCGTTCCCCCCTGCGCTGGTGCTACACTTAGCACTGTAGCACCAACGCAGTGCAAGGGTGTCTTCGTGCAGGGGAGGATTGTTTATGTGTAGGAAGGTGTCCCTTCCTGCACATAAACAATCCTAAAATGCCATTTTGTCACTTTTATGCGTGCTGCTTCATGCAGCACACTTGAAAGTCACAAAATGGCATTTTTTTACAGATTGTTTATGTACAGGAAGAGGGACCTTTCTGTATATAAACAATCCATGGCAGTTTGCTTTTTCCATGTATGCTGCACAAGGCAGCACACATGGAAAAAGCAAAAACGAAGAGAAATAATGCATTTCTCCTCGTTTCGCCAAGTTAAGACCAGGTTTACCCAGGTCTTAATTTGGCACTGCCTCCTATGTACGCTGCCCTTGTACATAGGGGGCAGCGTCAACATCAATGGGTGCTGCGCTGGAACGCCCACCGCAACACCCACTACCCACCCCGTTCATGCTAAGCATAGCAGGAAAGAGGGCCTTATTTACAAGGCAGTGCTAAGCCACGTTAAGTGGCTTAATGCTGCCATGTAAATAAGGCAATGCCCCTATCGCCACCACAACATCGGAAAAAGTGATGTGGTGGCGATGGAGGCTTGTACATATGCCCCTCAGTGCCCTCACTACTACTGGTAAATAAAATGAGGCAGCAGGGAGCCTCATGTGCGTTCATAGATCAGTGTGAACTGGCTGATTATATCAGAGCAGTTACTGGCCACTGAACACAAAAATATTCGCTCCTTCCCAAAATCACCATAACCACCCACAGTTTATAGCTCTGTCATGCTAGTGCCAAGTTGTTTTGGGGTTTGTGGGGTTGTTGGTGTGTGGCGGGAGATGAAGAGAGTCAGATGGGAGTGGAAGGAAGCAGGTTGATATGGTGTGGATTATGACCAGTTAAACATAATTATGGGAGCAAAGTGAGAGGGGGAAGCTGTTTGCAATGGCCTTACTGCAGACAGCTCTGTGCGCCCCTCTGAAGGGTGGTTCTAGTGGGAATACAATAAATCTATACTGGTAATTAAAAATGCACAATCGTGATCATTTAGGGTTAAGGATGTCAGAAAAAGAGAGCCTCGCAGACTTGGTGTTCATAATAATTCTTTTTTATCCAAATTTTTATAATTCAAAAACAATACATACACCGACCGAGAAGAACCACAATAGTGATTATATGTCCCAAGCAAATGAAACCATCTAATACATTGTGAACAGACATGTGATATATACAGAACTTGGTTTCCACAATTATTGAAAAAGACAACGACCACAACATGAATTGATAATAATTATAGCCTCTGTGTACAATAGTCAGAGCTATTTAAAATGGTTCGCTATCAATCGAGTCCACGACGTTTCGACCCTCTTGCAATGTGGGGTCTCCTCAGGACCAAGGGGTAAGGGACAATCTGATGGTAGTATTACAGCCGCGTGAGAGGCACATAAAGTGTGAGACACCCGTGAAATGAGAAGAAGAAATTAATACTCACACGGGGACTCGGTCGAGCACCCCGTGTGAGAGACGAAGGGCTGTGAACTGGTATTAATCAATTGTGGCTCAGTCACAATAGTGGGCAGGATCAACACCACTCAATGTAGTGGTACCTGAGCAGGATCCTCCGCTGGATAGATAAAGTCGCGGGACCGGTAGTGCCACGGCAGGAGAATAAGGCTTTTGAAATATGCCACATAGGATGAGAACTGCTCTGGTCGTCTGCCTGGTAACAATGACCTGGTCCAGCGGAGGATCCTGCTCAGGTACCACTACATTGAGTGGTGTTGATCCTGCCCACTATTGTGACTGAGCCACAATTGATTAATACCAGTTCACAGCCCTTCGTCTCTCACACGGGGTGCTCGACCGAGTCCCCGTGTGAGTATTAATTTCTTCTTTCTCATTTCACGGGTGTCTCACACTTTATGTGCCTCTCACGCGGCTGTAATACTACCATCAGATTGTCCCTTACCCCTTGGTCCTGAGGAGACCCCACATTGCAAGAGGGTCGAAACGTCGTGGACTCGATTGATAGCGAACCATTTTAAATAGCTCTGACTATTGTACACAGAGGCTATAATTATTATCAATTCATGTTGTGGTCGTTGTCTTTTTCAATAATTGTGGAAACCAAGTTCTGTATATATCACATGTCTGTTCACAATGTATTAGATGGTTTCATTTGCTTGGGACATATAATCACTATTGTGGTTCTTCTCGGTCGGTGTATGTATTGTTTTTGAATTATAAAAATTTGGATAAAAAGAATTATTATGAACACCAAGTCTGCGAGGCTCTCTTTTCTGACATCCTTAACCCTAAATGATCGCGATTGTGCATTTTTAATTACCAGTATAGATTTATTGTATTCCCACTAGAACCGTTGTTTTCGGATACATATGACTTACCCTGGTTCCTAGTGAGTAGGGTCCCCCTTGTCCTCTTTTTCGCCCTCTGAAGGGTGGGGCCCATGGCATGGACCCAAATCACCCATGATGAAAGTGAGTGTCAAAAGGCCAACATTTAATTTTCCCAATTCATAAAAAAAGGTACTTAAAGTTGATGCACTATTTGCTGATAGCCACTGACTCTGCCTGCCTGAAAAACAAAAGTAGGCCGCTCTGATGGGGGGGATCAGGGGGGGGCATACTTCTTGGCATATGGGTCCACCCATGGCAAAATTCAGGCACCGGCTTACTGAAAGTAATACTTTACATATTGGGGGCACCTATGGCAAAGGGACTTCTCCTTTGAAAGGATGGCCTGGGGGCTCTTTGCTGCCCTTTTTTGAGCTTCAAATGATGCCTACCTTGTCACTGGCAGATGAAGCCTACACCAAGGCCTGCCTTCCCATTGTCCCTCTGGGCCAGCTGGCATCAAACCCAGTGGGGCCAACTTTCTGCCTGGAGAACCATCAGAGACCGGGTCCACCTTTAAAGCAGCGGCCGTCGAATCGCATGTCGGCCTCAGCTTGCTGGTTTGCCCAGAAGGAGATCTGACTTCCAGAAAAGTTTCTAAGTGTCGCCGACCACAACGCAACCCCGCATACCAGCAGCCCGCTATCATCGAGCCCTGCTGCGGATCCAAATTGCAGCTTAAACCGTTAACAATTTGTCAACAACCACTTTTTTTCCCAGAAAGTTTCTACGTCAGAAGGCATACTTTCCTCTAGGACAAACCTATTCCCTGTATCTGATCAGTGCTCCATTGTGGTCAGCCATAGCTTTTGACCTTGGCCCAGTGTAGCACAACCAGACAACCATGATGGGCGCTTGGTGCTTTTTGACACTATTTTTATTAAAACTTTGAAAATCTATATCTCCCGTTCCACTTATTGGATGCTTGTTGTTTTGATTTAATTTTATTTATTAAAATGTACTCTATATGTTACATCGGTTTGGGATTTTTCTTATGCTGTGTTTTCAATGTATTACTGTTCGAGTGCTACATAAATACTTTACACATTGCCCCTAAATTAAGCCTTACTGCTTTTGTGCCAAACTACCAGAGGGTTAAGCACAGAGGTATTTAGTGACTTTTGTGGTTCACACTGACAAGGATTGCGATTATTATTTGAGGTGAGTTCTCACCCCCTTAACTAACACTCCAATTTCTTACACCACTGGTGAGCAGTTGGGGTAGGGACAGAGATGGCAGGGTACGAGTTGAAGGGGCAGTGTGTGTGTACAGAGGGGAAGGAGCAGTATTTCAGCAATGAAATGAACAGAATTATTCTATATAAAAAGAGACAAAATTGCACACATTTCGTAAGTGAATAAAACTACTACACTCCCATCATACCTGCAATTCTTCCCGATATATTTTCAAAACTGGGTCACGTGACGTGGGTCCTACCAATAATTTTGGAAGAGAGCTATAAGGAGAGAAATATGGAGAGAGAAATACAAATACACACATATATCCATAGGGAGGAGGAGGGAGAGAGAAAAAAGCGAGTTAGAGAAGGTGCACAAGGGACACAAACACATATGTAGCTCAAGAGAGTTAAAATGTGATAAATATGTGTATCGAGATGGGAAGAATGATAGGGAGAAAGAAAGCAAGAAAGATTGCTCAAGGTACACACACACACGTGGATTTAGGGGTGTGAGAGAGAGAAAGTACACAAGGAAGATATAGGGGGAGAGAAACAGAGTGTACATATGTAACACCACCGACACAAACACCCTCACAGTCTTTTCATATTGTAAGAAGCCAGTGTCCTACACTTTGCATCAAATGATATAATACCGATGTCTTACATTTAGCTTCCCACCAGGAATGAAAAGGGGCGCACATCTTCTACAGAGAGAACTAAAGAGCACTCTAAACACAGGGTGCAGCCATATAATTAGATGCTAGCCTCATTCTGTTTCAGGGATTGTACTGAGGTGATCATTACAACCCTCTCTCAGTGTGTCCCTTTGATGCTCCTCTTGCTTGTAGCTGGGGAGGAGGGGCAGGCAGGCGTGCCACAGATGCATGTTCGAGGTCACGCTCCCCTTGATGAATAATACATGGTCTATTCCACGCTGCTTCATTGGGACTGCGGCAGCCACACACGCTCTTAGGGGCAGATTTACAAGGCCCTTGCGCCACTTTTGCGTCACTTTTCCCATGTTAAAAATGACGCAAAAGTGGCGCAAGGGGCTTGTAAATCTGGCCCTTAATGTTTGAGCTGCAGACCATGCTTCTACTGCAAATCAATACGTCCGTCGTGAAAGGGCTTGGGGATGCTCCCAGGCTCATCCAAGCTGCGAATGCAATTCCTCATGCTGCTTTCAGCAAGGTATCATGGGAAGTAGGAGTTCCACGCGCAGCCAGTGAAGGTGGTGCTCTCGGTGCAGCAGGTGTTCCAGAATTGTCTATCCGGGCGGGGCTCGAGGAGCGGAGCCAGCAGGGTCGGTGCTGCCTCTAGGGATGGGAGTGCGTTGAAAGGAGCAACACGCTGCCCCAAGGGATGGGAGTGAAAAGGCCAAAATTGAAGCTCCCCCATTCGTTAAAAACAGGTACTTGAAATCGATGCACTATTTTCTGGTAGCCACTGACCCTGCCTGACTGACGAACAAAAAAAATCAATGGAGAAAATCTGTCTGATTGGGTTTATCGCAAAAAATGTGTATATTCGGGGTAATTCAGGAGCACAATTATTTCTTTCAGCATTATATATACATTGTGCACATCTTTCATGGAAATGTGTGTGAATCACACACAATTAACGCATGCTGTACCCCAGCATGTATCTTGCTCGTGGATGGCTGCAGTAAGAAAACTATTCGATTTATTCGTGCAATTACAAAATGCACAGTAGTGGAGGAAGAATACCTCTGTTAGCAACACAAGACAAACAAGCAATGGCAAAGCCAATAGCTATGGTTTTGCCCCCCAGCCTTCAGGCAATTCTTTTTGTAAAACTTTATTATTTGAGAATATGTTGTGCCCTCATTCATCTAAGAAAAAAATAATTTGCGACAGGCAAAAAAGTTTTTGGGATCTCAGAAAAATCATACATTATCATAGTGCTCCCTGAAACTGAAGGGAACTACTTTGGGCCTGATTCTGATGCGGTTAGGAAGGCCTCCTAACGGCATTTGCTCCGTCCAAATCGGATCGGGAACGTGTCTTTCCAACCGAGGGCCCGATTACGATGTGGTTAGGAAAGCATTCCCACCTAGGGCCCGATTACGAAGTAGTTAGGAACATAGGCTCCCATTGAAGTCAATGGGAGTCCAACCAAATCTTTTCTGGAAGCATCCGGATGCATCGTACTCGGTCAGTTGGACTCTCCCGATCCGATTCGGTTGGAATCCATTCCCCGCATCAGAATCGGGCCATTTGTGTGTGGATGTGTTCAGTGTGAAAGGGCATAATGCCATGATTTGTCCTGAAGTCAGCCAATGGCTGAAGTAGGCTGATACATTGCTCCTTATTGCATTCTGGAGTGGGTAGAAAAAATGTGAATGACACCAGCCACAGACTAATAGATGAAGAATGGATGAAACTCCTAAAAGTAACTATGTTATACACATACTTTTAGTAAAATCAACAGGGCTTGGCTAACAAAGACCTAAACAAGTTGATTAGTCTAGCAAGCCTCCTGCCTTTGGGAAAAAAAGAAAGAGAGAGAGAAGGAAAGAGAACGAGAGAACGATGGAAAGGAAAAGATAGAATGAAAGAAAGAAAAAAGGTAAAATAACAAAAGAAGTTAAGAAAGAAAGGGACAAAAGAGCAAAGGAATAAGAGAAAGAGAGAAGGAAGGAGAGAAGGCAAAAATGAATGAAAGAATGCAAGAAGGAAAGAATAAGAAAGAAGTAAAGGAAGGAAGGAAGAAAGAAGTAAGGAAAGAAAGAAAAAGAAGGAAAGAAAGAAAGAAATTAGGAAGGAAAGAAGGAAAGACAAAAAAAGAAAGAAAGAAATAAAGTAAAAGAGGATGACTTAATATAGAACAGTTTCAAACTGACACAATCTGGTATACTGCAAAATAGCAGCTGTCAGAAAAGCAAAACAACCCAAAAGGAATTTACAACAGCATTTGCAGGAGCTGCAATCTGGTAAAGATTGAGGGCCTTATTACGAGTTTGGCAGTCCGACTGTCCGAAAACCGCGTCTGCGAGTGCGCCTGCCAGTAGCTGACAGTAATGCTGGTCTTTAGACCGCCGTATTATGGGTTGACCATGGTGCCGGTGGTGTGGCTGCAGAGATCTTGCGGCAGTGGTGAGTATCTTTCCATATGTATTGATGCCTGTGTGAGCATTGTGACTCCATATGTGTCGAATGCACACATATGCATGATACATATGGAAAAATACCATCTACCCATTGCCGGAGTTGGACCCATATGTGGGCAGGCCAGGCAATCGGTATATGGCTCAAAAAGGACTCACCTGTAGATCGCCGCAAACAGGGTTGTGTTCCTCAGGGTGAAGATGCTGCTGCGAAGGGGGGACATGAAGAAAGGGATCCACGTCGGACTCTGGCAAAAAGATCAAGAAAGGTGTGAGTTTACACCCCAAATCCTTCATTACCGCCACATTGAAGCAGGCGGTCGGACCATAGCGGTTGGCTCGTTGGAAAGCCAACTCGTAATACAGATGGCAATGGAGCTCCTCAGTACCACTGTATGGCAGCTGCCCTTCCCCGACCGCGGGCCCTGCTGTCGACAGTGCTGGCGGTCTTGGCGATTCAGCCACGGTCTTCAGAAATGCAATCCACCCAACTCATAGTACAGCAGTCAGATGGTCGAGCTCCCCACGGACAGACTGCCACCATCGGTACAGGAGTCCACGGACCGCCTAACTCATAATAAGGCCCTGAATGTGTATCAGAAGCTATCACATCAGGCTCTAAACACAAACACCACACTTAAGTATTTATAAAGTTAAAAACAAAAACATTGTCACTGAAGGGAACTAGTTTCAGTGTGGATGTGCTCCTTGTGAGAGAGCAAAATGCAGTCACTCAAAATGACGTTAACCAATGATTTAAGTACAATCTTGGCCTCCAGCACACACTAATGTCAACATGCAATAAGTACATTTAGTAATTATTCCAAATTTTCACAGATTCCTTTATTCTTGCAATCTTTTTGTTGAATTATTTAATCCTTAGCCATCACATGTTTCGTTGCATAAAAGAATTAAACCTGAGACTTCCTCAGGGCTAAAAGATACAGAAAATATATACAATTTTAATGCTTCATTCCATCATACTAATCATTTGCACCTCATATTTGGTGACTATCGTGCAATGCAATGCCAGATTTATTTTTCTTTTATGGTGACTTTATAGGGGAAACCCATGGTCATTCATATGATATATAGTTTGAAAGAGGAGTTGGCCTAACGGCTAGGGCGTTCGACCTCGGACCTGGGGAACTGGGTTCGAGTCTCGGTAATGACGCTGAACATCCTGTGATTCTGGGCAAATCACTTAATCTCCCCGTGCCTAACAAAAATGAATGTGTGTCCTAATGTAACGTAACTGGTGCTATGTAAAGTGCTCTGATACCCGGTTGCGGGTCAAGTTCGCGCTATATAAAACTCTGCAAAAAAAAAAAAAATCACATCTTTGTAATATGTAACAGTATATTATACATTTCCAAATCTTTGTGATATGGTCATATGATATGAAATCCAATGAATCAGTAAACACTCTATGCACTAGGCAACAGTATGTCAGTATAACGTAATTTACCAATATTAAGAATTTCGTTGTTAAGCTCTGATTGGTGCTGCAGAGATATCACATTTCCAACTATGCTTCTCCATCTTGTGATGGAGCACAAGATTGTACCTTATTGGTAACTTCGGGTCAAGCATTGGGGAGTGGAGTGTTTTCCCTACCTCATAAGCACCGCACCTCACTACAGGACAAGATACTAACGTGTACAATTCTTTAGAGCGCTAGTTCCCATCGTCCAATTCACCCAATAAGTTAATAGACACAGTGCAGGAGGGGGCAGCTCGAGATACACCTAGGAACAAACATGAATAGCAGTATGGATAGAGATAGGGAAGCAGAGGAATCATTCGTAACTTGAGTAGAGGAAGTAGCATTGGAGAAGCAACTAGAGTAGGTAACCTACAGTGCAAGGAAGGTTTGAGAGATACATTTTCAAGTCTTGAGAGAGTTAAGAAAAAGAAATTGTGTAAGTGGTGGGATGGGGCGACACTAAAACAATATATAAAACTTAAGAGGATACCCATGATGTTGAGATCGCAAATCATCGCAATTTAAGATGACCTGGATTAAGACATATTTTTAGCCTGGGAAAAGGCTACCTAATGGGCATCTTGATAGAAAATTCAGAGAGGCGGGTTACAAACAAAGATTAACACACTTGAGTTAGAGATTAGGAATCTCAATCTCACAGAAGCAACCGAGAAAAACTGAAATTCTGAATGATATCGTAATCAAACATCAGACAGATATCAAATAACGTAAAGCCAAGAAATTAAAAAGGGATGAGATAGATAATAAAAGTGGTAGAATTTTTACCTTCTCCCAAAAATATGATCATCTCCTCCCAAACGACATGAGAGATAAGGTACCTGATAGTGAATCAGTAGGTTCCAGTTCCACATCACTGAATACCCCACTCACTAGTGAAAATGAATCAGATGGGGGAGGGGGAGGGGACATCACAGGACATCTCAACAGGAAACACTTTTTTAAGGGAAGTACAGAGAATCAAGAGAGGCAATCGGGAGCAGGTGAGACGCATGGACACTGTAAGAAAACCCAGAGGGGAAAAAGAGGGGGTGGCCCAGGAGGAAAGAAAGGGTATGAAAACGTGATCCTGGAACAAAATGAATTAGATGATATCACAGTTATCAATCTAACAGACAAGTCCCTTAGTCCTGACATGATTTTGCTTTTACGAAAGCGAATGGGTTTCTGCCCTAGCAGTGTGGGGGACATCTGTAAATGAAAATTGATGTATTTAAATTTATCAGGTGCTTGAAGATTAAAAAATACTTTAAGCTTAACCCTCAAGAAAATAAAACTTCTAATGAATTGCAAACAAATTGTGTACTGAGCACTTAATCAATACATGATATATACGATCTGAAAACACTACTATCGATCTCTGAGTATGAGGGGGACCCCACCACGACTGGTAGGATCCTCGAGGACCTAAATATACAGATGGATCTTAGTGTTATCAGTGGTCTCAATGAAACACCCAATTTACCCACGGGTAACAATATAGAAATATTTCACAAACTCATTCTGGGTGACTTGGACAAATACAATGACAAACAGGGATCACACCACCTAAGTGAAGACAATCTCACTAAGGGAGAACGTGATGCTCTGAGAACGTTATTGACGGATGAGGACATTACTATCCGGGAAGCAGACAAAGGGGGCAATATAGTGTTAATAAACAGCAGTGACTATGAAGTGACATTCTATCACAGCTCAATGATTCCCTATGCTACGAAAGTATAACCTGCAACCCAATCTGGAGCTTGACTAACAAAATCAATCACTACCCTTCCAGTGGAAATCATGGCTTTCGAAACAGCAGTACTGAAGGATTTAAAGGAAATCAACCCTGAAGTCACTGAGTGTTCCATAATACTACAAAAGAGCAAAAACAAACAATAAAGGAACTGGCTAACAACAGAGACTTAGTCATAAAACCAGCTGACAAGGGCAGAGCTATAGTTATCCAGTCCGCAGAAGCATACACCAAGAATGTATGAGACTCCTACATGATGATAGGAATTATGAGGCCCTGACAGACGACCCAATAGAATCCCTACGAATACAGATCACAAGTATGGTAGAAGAAGCACTAGCTCATGAATGGATCTCAAAAAAAGAAGGAGAATTCCTAATAAACAAATCTCAGTGACACCGTACTTTTACACGATACCAAAGATTCACAAGAATCTGACACACCCACCAGGACGACCAATTGTATCATGCATAGGGTCCATCCTGGAACCACTATCGAAATTCGCTGATGCCTTTTCGCAACCCATAATCCAGAAGACAGACAGCTCCCTGAAGGTCACCAAGGATGTCCTCAGACTTCTACAAGACAGACAATTTGACCCCGAAACTGAATTTCTGATGGGTCTGGACGTGGAGAGCTTATACGCCAGTCTCCCACATGATGAAACATTACACATCATTGAGGATGTTCTGTTTGAAATTGAATGGGAATTTCAAACCCCACGGAACATCGTGATGGAGTGCTGCAAGTGGGCTTTAACTAAGAATTTTTTTCTTTTTGAAGATACCCTTTACCTCCAGAAACATGGGACCAGCATGGGGAGCACATTCGCCCCAAGTATAGCAGGACTATACGCACACCACTTGGAGAAACACAAGATTCTCAATCCTGGTAACCCTTTTCTGTCCCACATCCGCCTATGCAAATGTTACATTGATGACATCCTGGTCATTTGGAACGGCAACGAAGAGAAGGCACACCAATTCTTGACTTGGCTAAACTACCAAAACGATTTACTGAAATTCACCAACACCATATCTAACAAGGAATTTGTATTCCTGGACCTCATTATCTTCTCACAAGGGGGAGAACTAAAAACGACAACACACATTAAAGGAACCGCAAAGAACTGCCTCCTAGTATACGACAGTCTCCACCCCAGACATCTAAGGAACAATCTCCCGTTCGGCCAATTCCTGTGATTAAGGAGAAACTGCTCTGACATTAAGGACTTCAAACAACAAGCTGATGATTTACGTTACAAACTGGTAAAAGGAACTACCCCCTTGGGTCATTAACAAGGCGAAACGTGCCAGAAATAACAACAGGGACACCTTATTGGGGATAAGACCACCAAAGCCAAAAGAGGAAAGACCAATCTGCATAACCACTTACAACACAGCCTCTAACCAGGTGAGCAAGATAATCAACAGACACTGGCGGATTTTGAACTGCGGGACTTTGGATTTCCCTAAGCCAATGTTCTCCCACAGAAGGGGTAGAAGCTTAAGGGATATGTTAATACATACCAGACCACACAAAAACAATGAAGAAGAAACATCACAGGGTTTTCTCTGACCCCGCACGGGACACTATCCATGCGGAAACTGCAGTGTCTGCCATTTGACCACCAAGAGCAAAAATATCACATTCAACAACAATACGGTTTGGGAACAAAGCCGTTTCACAAATTGCAACTCAAAAAATGTAATTTACATGATCACTTGCCCATGCCAACTCCACTATATCGGCATGACGAAACGCATGGTCAGAACTATCATATGTGAACATCGGAGCAACCTTCGATGCGACAGAGCAACAACAAAAATGTCCGCACATTACATTGAGGAGATACAAACAAGTACTTACCTTCGGTAATGATATATCTGTAAAAGACATATATTAGTTATAGATTCCTTACCTTAGAATTAACCCCAGGTGTCAGACTGGATCCGGAGATTTTTTCTTTAGCAGTACCCCCGCGCGTCGGTAGGTGGCGTCGGTCGACTCCGCGTCCGGCGTTGGCATCGTGGTCACCGGAATGGTATCGCGGTGCCTATTTAGACGCCACCCCTGCGCGCTGACACCAGTTCTTTACACGACATTCCACGCCAGAAGCGCAGAGCCATCAAGACACTGACCACTGGTGCACGTAACTAGGGCCCTGAAAGGGAGTCCCTCACTCTAAAAGTCAGTTCGCAGAACGGGGAGGATGGGTGGGGCGGTAAGGAATCTATAACTAATATATGTCTCTTATAGATATATCGTTACAGAAGGTAAGTAACTTGTTCACCTGAAAGAGACTATTAGTTATAGATTCCTTACCTAAGAATAGACTCCTCAGCAATACCAACCCTGGAGGTGGGTCTGCGAACCAAGTTCACACCAGAAAGTCCTGGAAATCTGAACGGCGAAAGAAGCCGTCTCTCCGGACTTGACTATCCAGGCAGTAATGTTTAGTGAACATGTGCAGTGATGCCCACGTGGCTGCCTGGCAGATGTCACTGAGGGGGACTCCACATCCCAAAGCAGTAGTGGCTGCCGTCACCCTGGTGGAATGGGCGCATAGTCCTACAGGAGGCTCCTTTTTCGCCAAGGAATAGCAGATTTTAATGCAAAGGACGACCCATCGAGAGATGGTCCGTTTTTGCTGCCCCGACCTTTCTTGGCGCCCACGTAGCCAACAAAGAGTTGATCGTCCACCCGGAATTGTTTTGAGTGATCCAGATAAAATGATAACACACGTTTTGGATCCAGACGGTGGAGTCTCTCCTCCTCCTTGGAAGGATGGGGAAAAAAGTGGGCAAAGTGATGGTCTGTCCTATGTGGAAAGAGGTAACCACTTTGGGGAGAAAAGAAGGTCTAGTTCGAAGGACAACCTTGTCCGGATGGACAGCAATGAAAGGAGGTTTAGAAGATAGAGCCTGAAGCTCACTCACCCAGCGAGCAGAGGTGATGGCAACCAGAAATGCAGTCTTTAAAGTCAAGAGTCTGAGAGGACAATTATGTAGTGGCTCAAAAGGAGCACACATAAGGTAAGTTAAGACCAGATTCATGCCTACTGGGGCATTACGAAAGGAATAGGAGGAAAGAGGTGAGTAATGCCCTTAAGAAACCTATTTACAATAGGGGACTTGAAAAGAGAAGGCTGATCAGGAAGGCGAAGAAAGGCCGAAATGGCCGAAAGATAGCCTTTAAGAGTGCCCAGAGCAGAGCCCTGCTGGGCCAGAGAAAGAATGAAGAGAGGAACCTCTGAAAGAGGGGCAGAAAGGGGATCCACACCCTTTGCTGTGCACCATGCCACAGATTTGTTCTATCTACAGGCGTATACCATTTTAGTGGAAGGACGCCTGGCTGCCAAGATGACATTTCAGACTTCTGGAGAAAGGTCAAAAGCTGACAACTGTCGCCGCTCAATCTCCACGCAAGGAGGTGGAGGCTGGACAGGTTTGGGTGGAGGACCGTCCCCTGCTGCTGCGACAGAAGATCCTCCCGGAGAGGCAGTCTGATCGGAGGATCGATAGCCATGTTCGAAAGCTCAGGATACCAGACACTTCGTGCCCAGTCCGGAGCCACAAGAATGACTTGGGCCCGGATGCGCTTGATCTTCTTCAGCACTCTGGGCAGAAGTGGTATAGGTGGAAAGGCATAAAGAAGACTGCAATTCCACTCGCGACGGAAAGAGTTGCCGAGCGAGTGCCGCCTTGGAAATTCCAACGCGCAGAACTGCTGACATTGCGAGTTCTCTTCGGTGGCGAACAGATCTAACCAAGGCTCTCCCCACTGCTGAAAGAGACCTTGCACAACCTCCGAGTGAAGACGCCATTCGTGATCCATCATGCATCTGTGACTGAGTTCATCCGCCCTGGCGTTCAGAGAACCTGTCAGGTGTTGGACCACCAGGAACATGCCCTGACGTTCCAGCCATGTCCAGAAGCGAAGAGCCTCCTGACATAGGGTCCAAGACCCCACCCCGCCCTTGATTGTTGCATTACCACATGGTGGTGGTGTTGTCCGTGAACACCTGCACTACCCTTCCTCTGACAGAAGGAAGGAATGCCTTCAGTGCAAGACGAATTGCCCGGAGCTCCAGAAGGTTGATGTGGAACCCAGACTCCGCCGGAGACCAGAGGCCCCTGATCTCCACCTCCCCCATGTGGCCGCCCCATCTCAGGAGTGTCACCACTGTGAACTGTGGTTGGGGAAGGGAGAGGGATCTGTCGTTGACCCAATCCTGGTTTGTTAGTCACCACTGCAATTGGTGTGCAGTGCCCTCAGAGATCTGGACGCAATCAGAAATATTCCCCTGATGATGCGCCCACTGGAACTTCAGGTCCCACTGCAGAGCCCACATATGCCACCTGGCATGATCCTCCAGCAGGATGCAGGAGACCATGAGGCCCAGCAGCCTCAGGGTAATTCTCACCAAAATCCGGGATAGAGGCTGAAACATCGGTATCATAGCCCGAATACCCTGGACTCGCTGCTCGGGAGGATAGGCCCGAAACTGCGCCGTGTCCAGAACCGCTCCGATGAAAAGGAGCTTCTGAGAGGGACTCAGGTGTGTCTTCGGTACGTTGATAGTGAACCCCAGCGAATGCAGGAGGTCCGCCATAGTCTGGAGGTGGGAGACGACCGCCTGGGGAGAACTCGCCTTCAACAGCCAGTCGGCGAGATAGGGGAATACTGGAACCCCTGATGTGCGCAGATGAGCTGCAACCACCGCCATCTCTTTCGTGAACACCCGAGGGGCGCTCGTAAGGCCAAAGGGGAGCACAGTAAACTGAAAATGCTCGTGGCCTACCGTGAAGCGTAGGTAATGCCTGCGGCTGGCAGAACGGGAATGTGAAAATAAGCGTCCTGCAAGTCCAAAGCTACCATCCAGTCTCCATGGTCGAGGGCAGACAAGACCTGAGGCAAGGTCAACATCTTGAACTTCTCCTTCCGGAGGAAGCGCTTGACGTCCCTGAGGTCTAAGATAGGACGAAGGCCTTTGTCCTTCCTGGGTACCAAAAAGTAGTGGGAGGAGCAACCACGACCTACTTCTGGCACAGGGACTCGCTCGATAGCTCCCCTGGCCAAGAGAGCCGTAACTTCCTGACGGAGAAGGGCCAAGTGATCCTTTGACATGCGATGGAGTGTTGGTATCATGGAGGGAGGGGTAGTCTTGAAGGGGAAGGAGTACCCCCTTCGGACTATCTACAAAACCCACCTGTCCGACGTGAGGTTGTGCCAGTGGGGGAGGTGATGGCGGATCCTGCTCCCCTCTTGCAACTGGTGGCCCTGAAAAGTCAGACTAGGAAGGTTTGGAGGCTGCTGTAGAGGGGGCAATGGTGGACTGGCCTGCCCGCTGGCCCCCAGACCCACGGCGCTGGGTCCCACCTCCCCGGCCGCGCAGAGGCTGGGTAGCTTGCGCAGGCCTGTGGCACTGGGTGGAACATGTTGGGGCACCCCTTCCATAGCCACGAAATGTGCAAAAGGAAGACTGAATGGGGCGAGAAGTGGCAGCGAGGCCCAAGAATCTGGCAGTAGCTCTAGAGTCCTTGAAGCGCTCGAGCGCATTTTCTGCCTTCTCGTCAAACAGGCGACTGCCATCAAAGGGCATGTCCAAAGGGGTCAATTGGACATCCCCGGAGAAGCCAGTGGACCTCAGCCAGGCGTAGCATCTCATGGCTACTGACGTCGAAATCGTTCTACCCAGCGAGTCAGCGGTATCCAGCCCACATCGAATAGCGAACTTTGCTGCGTCTCTACCATCTGCGACCGCACGGGAGAATATGGCCCGGGCCTCCTCCGGGCACTGTGGCAGCACCTGCGCAACCGTGTCCCACACAGAGTGGGTGTACCGGCCCAAGAAACATGCGGTGTTCACTGACCGCAGTCCTAAGCTGGTGGAAGAAAACATCTTCTTCCCAAAATGGTCCAGCTTTTTGGATTCCCTATCTGGGGGTGCAGTAGGGAACACGCCTTTGGATGTTGAGGCTTGGACCACCAGGGGTAGGGTGGTGGGAGAGGAAAATTGGGTCACCCAGGGCCAGGCGGTGGCATCGGGCAATCATCCTATCCACAGGGGCCCCTGTGCTGGGTTTGGACCAAGTGCCCAGAAGGATGTCTGTGAGGGCCTCATTGAACGGCAGCAGAGGCTCTGAAGAGGCCGCTGCAGGCTGAAGCACCTCAGTCAGGAGGTTAGTCCAGACTGCCACCATTGGAAGCTCAAGGTCCAAGGCCTCAGCCGCCCTACGAAACCCCACAGCATAGGAGGCTCCCTCCTCCGTGGCCACGGTAGGGGGAGAAAGCATACCAAGGTCTGGGGAGGTATCCAGACCACTGGCCCCACCCAACTCCTCTCTCCAGTCCGGCTCTTCAAGCTGGTCTGCCAGAGGGTCAACAGACCCCTCCCAGTCCTTCTCACCCTCCCTTGGCTGCTACTCAGGGCGATAAGGAATGCCAGGGTAGAACAGTGGTACAAAAGTACTGGTCGGCATTGGTACCGGCATCGGTCGACGCCAGTCCGGCTCCGTGTCCAAGTCGAGGTGGAGGCCGGGGTCGACGCCGACCGGGGACAGAACAGACGTCGGAGGTGGCGGAGGCGTCGTCAGAGCAATCAGCGCCAGGGGAGGTGTCGTGAGGTCGACCTGCACCAATCCGGATCCAGGCCTGGATCCCAGGGGGCCCTGCGGTGCAGAGGCCGGAGCCGCCAGCATCGAAGGCTTAGAGCCCCCAGCCGAGTCCGCGGGGCCTGAAGGCGCGCCGGCTGAGTCGGGTTGCCCAAAGATGGAGTGGAGGGCTTCGTAAAATGCACGTAGCCGGGCACGGCACGCTCCGGCTCTTGGGAAAGGGGGGAAGCTCAGAGCCGTCCCAGTAGGCTCCGTGGGCGGAGCCGAAGGACGACGACCTTCCACGTCCCACGTTGCGTCGGCCGACGGACAGGGAGAAGGCGAAGAGCGACGGTGCTTCCTCGCCTTCTTCTTGTGCTTTGACTTACCCAATAACGAAGACTTCGAGGAGGAATGATAATGTGACTCCGCGACCTCCCTCTCGACCGGGACCTCGAGCAGCGTGGCGCGGAGCGGCGCGTACTGCCGGGCCTCCAGAAGCTTTCAGGACCGCTCCCGCAAAGACTTTGGGTTCATGGCCCGGCAGTTGGAGCACGACTTCGGGTCGTGGTTGCCCTCCAGGCACCAGAGGCACACGAGGTGCAGGTCCGTGACCGACATAAACTTGTGACAGGAGTCACAAGGCTTGAAGCCGGATGGGACTTCCCTATGTGCACCAGGAGTAGACAAAAGTCGAAAACATTTTAGTCAAAAAATGACTAATGGTATTGCTCTCTCCGGATCTGCGCTGGCTTGCGTGGAAAAAGAAAGAACTGACGTTAGCGCGCAGGGGCGGCGTCTAAGTAGAAAACGCAACGTCATTCCGGCGACCACGATGCCAACGACGGACGTGGAGTCGACCGACGCCATCTACCGACGCGCAGGGGTACTGCTAAAGAAAAAATCTCCGGATCCAGTCTAACGCCTGGGGGTAATTCTAAGGTAAGGAATCTATAACTAATAGTCTCTTTCAGATACACGGTACAGGACCTGCAGTGGACCATCATAGAACAACTCCACAAGGAGCCCCAATTATTTCAAAAAGAACAACGCTGGGTTTTCCGCTTAGGAACTCATACAAAAGGACTGAACGATGGCATACCATGGAGCCATCTTGCATAGACCCACTATTGTGTTTTAGCAACCTGTTGCAGATTTATACTTGGTTGGTGTAAATGGCCTTTTTAAACTTCGTTCCTAAAACAACCAACGTCCGAGGTGCACAAGCTAACACCACATATGAAAAAGGATTGAAAGATGGCATATAATTGAGTTGACAGGTCTTAAACCCATGACTATACCTCAATAATTGCAACACATCTGTACTAGCCTTTCGCAAATAGCCTTTTGACCCCGTTCCTTAACAACCGGTATAAGAGAACCTGTTGAGCATCTGCTTTTCCAAACAAACATTCTCAATAAAACTATAATCGATAAGCCTCCTCCTAATGACTCTTTCTTATGTGGAAATTATTTGGGATCGGATGAAATACGAGTTCCACAGTAGCAACGGGAACCATAATGTACCTCAACCGCTTTTCTCTCCTTTCTCTCCATTACAAACCGAATTGGGGAATTTTGAAATAGAGTTTGTAAAAACAATGATTCCATCACTTTTGAAAGAATTTTGGTTTTTTGTCTTCTCTGATTTTTATTTACATATTTTTTTATTTTCAAATCACAAAATAGCCAAATGTTTTTTCCACCCACCAGCTAGCAGGCACGAACTGGCATAGGAGTAGAATACACACATAATACAGGAAGTCGTGCCACTAACTGGTGGCCATTTTATGAAGTCAGCGGTCTAGTCACCGCTGACACGAGGACGCGAGCGTGAGACCGCCTGACATTTAACAGGACGGTCCCGGCTCGTCAGTTACCTTCGATGCCACGGGCAGGCATAGTATGTGGAGCGAGGGTGCAGCTTTGACGACGTAAGTACGGCATAGCCGCCCACTTGGGCAAGGAGCATTCTCCAAAAGATCTACAATGAATATTCCTAGGAAATTAAAACTCTCGATCATTTTGCTTTCAGTGTGTGACTACAAGCGCCCCTCCCTCCCGTGCAGAGCTCATGGGGCCAAATTTAGGCACCAAACATGTATGTTAAACCAATGCGTAACATATTTTCTTACATAAAACTTTTTTACAAATTCACTTTTTCTGTTAAACTCAGTCAGGAAACGTCCAGACTATCGATGCACGAGGAGCAGTTCCTTTCAGCATATGGAATATACCTCATAGAGTGTGTGATTTATGTTACATGTTTTGTATTGTCTTGTTCGTTTTTTTAAAAGGGCAGCACAACAAATACAAATTGTAGTAAAGGACTAGTCGTGCACGAGTGAAAAATATATCACTTTTGGTTCCACGAGTTGGTGATGTGTTTCGTCAATATAATTTTATTGACATGTTAACGATGTGATAATATCTTATCTTTCCATATTGTTTTGGAGAAATATACCAATTAGGTATTGTATTTTGCATGGCAACATTTGTACTTCACCTTAATAATAACTAAGAAGGCCAAGTAGGTTGTTTAGGAGTGGCAAAAGGGATCATTTAGTTTGGTCCTGAAGAAAAGCCTTAGGGGATAGGCTTGAAACATGTAGACCAGGAGACACACACCCATTATAGTGTATTTCTCCCACACTCCCCCCTTTTTAAATACAATTTAGGCTCCACGTAGCCAGGTATTTTTTAATCCACAGTTTCTTGACTCTTCCACTCTCACATCATTATATAGCCCACACCTTACAAAGTGCTCCCACGTCTTCATCGGTTGTGGCACTCCCCGTCCCGCAGGGGGGCAGGAAGAACCCTATGATGAAGCATGCCACCAAGGGGCTTTTTGGTGGGTGAGGGTTATTTTAAGAAAACTTATCGTTTTCCTTAAAATACAATAAGGCCACTGGAAAGATAGTTACTTTTGAAGTACAGGTGGACTCTCTTTGGTTTTTCATAGGCGAAATTGTAGCCATGACCTGGAGTTCCAGGAGTGTATGAACGACATGAACACCAGATTTATTACAAGAGGGTATGATACAGCGACACTATCTAAAGCTAAGAATAGGATTACAAAAACACAGAGGTCATATACTTTAGGACAGACATCAAGAAAACAGGACAAGTCAGAGAAAGTTTGCCTGATCACTGACTATACCAATATGTCCAACATACTGGTACAAAGCATGAAAGAACATTGGCACATTTTGAGTGCGGATAAAACTATTGAAGACTTCACCTCCCTGAGGCCAGACATCACCTTTCGTAAAGGGCGATGTCTAAAAAATGAATTGAATTCGATGGTGGGTCTAACAGGACATATGAGATAAGATCTAACATAAATTGCAACACAAAATATGTGATTTATGCTATAGAATGTAAATACAGGCACAGATATGTGGGGAGTACTATTAGGTCTCTGAAGGATAAGATCAGTGAACACATGAGGGCAGTCAAACAAAATTATATGCGATACCTCATAGCTGCACATATTGCGACATGTGAGAAGCAGGACAGACACAGATCTTTCGAATTCTATGGCATAGAGCATGTGCCTAGAGACTCCCGGGAAACAGAAAACTCACCCTATGGAGAAAACAGGCTAAGTGGATATTACGCCTGAGATGTGTTGAAATGGGTTGCAACACAGATCATGAGCTTTAATACTTTCTGGGTGAATAAGTGGACTTAATATCTATAGACTGTCAGTATGAATACCACAGTGATGACACATGTTGACTACTATTTACTAATGTTCACAATATTACCATGTCATTAACCCCTTCGCTGCTAGGCCTTTTCCCCCCCTGTGCTAAGCCTTTTTTTGGCTATTTGGGGTAGTGCGCGCTTAGGCCCCTGTAACTTTTTGACCACATAAGGTATCCACGCCAAATTTGCGTCCTTTTTTCTAACATCATGGGGATTGTAAAGGTACCCAGGGTTTGTGGATTCCCCTGGAGGGGACCCAGAAATAAGCCAAAATACAGCAAAATGTTGTTTTTTGGGGGAAAAATGCGAAAAAAGGGCTACAGATGAAAGCGTCTTGTTTTTTCCCTGCAAATGGCATCAAAAAAGGGGTTGTGGTGCTGAAATCACCATCTTCCCAGATTTCAGGGACAAGCAGACTTTTGTCAGAAAACCAACTTTTTTTACACAGTTTTGGCATTTTTCTGGGACATAGCCTATTTTTGCTATTTTTTGTGCTTTCAACCTCCTTCCAGTTAATGGTAGAAATGGGTATGAAACCAATAATGGATCCTGGAAAGCCATACATTTTTGAAAAGTAGACAAAATTCTGAATTCAGCAAGGGGTCATTTGTGTAGATCCTTAAAGTTTTCCTTATAGAAACTAACAGTTAAATAAAGGAAAAATTGAAAATTAGTTGAAAAAACAGCCATTTGTGTCAACGTTTTCACCTGTAACGTCTTCTAATTATGACAGCTATTTGAAAGCAATATACCGTTATATCCGCTGAACCTTTCTGGTTGTGGGGATATATAGGACTTGTAGGTTCACCAAGAACCCGACGAACCCAGAGCCAATAACTGGGCAGCATCTTGCAATGGTTTTTTATTATGTACAGGGTATATAGCAATTATTTTGGGAAAATGTATACATGGAAAAATTGTTGTGAAAGACACCTATGTATTTCTGAAATGGGAACAAAATGTAGATTTTAGAAACAGTAGATATTTGCACATTTCCGAAATTGGGAGTACCCATACTAGCATGAGAATTATAGGTCATTTTTCAAAATGACTTATTTTTTACACATTGTCTTTCATTTGGAAGGCAGAAATGCATCGAAAGTCAATAGGTAATAACAGTTGCTCTACAATTCTGTGTTACCCTAAGTCTCCCGATAAAAATGGTACCTCACTTGTGTGGGTAGGCCTTGTGCCCACAACAGGAAATGGCTCAAAATGCAACGTGGACGTACCACATTTTCACAATGAAAAATTACCCTTTTTTTGCAAAGTGCCTAGCTGTAGTTTTTGAACCCTAGCTCTGCGGCCACTTAGGAAAACCTAGCAAACCTATACATTTTTGGAAACTAGACACCCAGGGGAATCCAGGATGGAGTGACTTGACTGGCTCTCACCAGGTTCTGTTACCCAGAATCGCTTGCAAACCTAAAAATTGGCAAAAAAACACATTTTCCTCACTTTTCTGTGGTGGAAAGTTCTGGAATCTGCGTGGATCCACAAAATTCCACCCACCCGCGTTCCCTAAGGTCTTCCGAAAAAATCGTACCTCACTTGTGTGGGTAGGCCTAGTGCCCGCGACAGGAAGCAGCGCAAAACGCAACATGGACGCACCACATTTTCACAGTGAAAAATTACCCTTTTTTGCAAAGTGCCTAGCTGTAGTTTTTGAACCCTAGCTCTGCCGGCACTTAGGGAAATGTAGTATTCTCCAATAAAGGAATTCTTGAGACTCCAGAGGTATTTCTTAAAAGATAGATTTATTGAAGAGGAAAGGAACCCACGACAGCTCCAGTAAAACAGCAAGCTGGTTATGACATTAGCTTGAACTAGAGATCTAGATCTCTGGGGACAGAAGACTCTAAAATTCCACATACATCACCATGGGAAACCAAACATAACTTACCACACATCCCCTTCCTATACAATGAGCAGAATAAATAAATACTTAGTAATATACAAAATCATCAGAACGAAAAGGAGACGATCTAATGCGGGAACTGCTCCTCAACTGTTTACAATCCCCGGAAGCATTAGTGATATTATGACTGACAGTGGGGAAATTGCTAACCGAGCTACCAGAAGAGACAATGACATTGTTGTCCCCACTGTTCCTTAAAGGAAGAGATAAATTGACATTAGTTTCACGATTGTTGCGACAGGAAGTTAAATCTCCCAAATCAAACCAATCCATGTCATGTTGAGTTTTAAATTTCTGGAGAATGATTTTAGCTTGTTCATTAGTTAATTTAATTAATGCATTGCGGTTCCACCATCCACGATCCTGTAAAAGAATAGCCATACGAGAAACTTTAAGTATTTTTACTGGTTCAGAGAATTTAGATTGCCCTTTTGTGACTTTCATTGGTTTCTTAATAAGAACCCAATCACCAGGAGATAACATGACTTCTTTTACATGTTTTCTTTCATCATAGTTTCTTTTATAAGAAGCCTGTTTACGTTCCACATGTCTCCTAACTTCGTGTAAATCTAGGCAGGGCGTATAATCAATTTTATCAATCAACCATGAAGGATTGAGAGAAGAAATGGGTTTTCTACCTCTGAGCAATACGTAGGGTGAAACATCAGTGGTTGAGTGAGGAGTAGTGTTGTAGCTCCACACTTTTTGACTGATAAACTTAGATACATCTAAACCGTTGGCTATAGCTGTTTGTACACCCTCTTTTAACAATTTGTTTGCACGCTCAACTAAACCATTGGACGCTGGGCTGTACAAAGGTGCTAGTATGTGATTAACCGAATTTTCCCCCAGAAAATTCTCAAACTCATTAGAAACAAAGTGTGTACCATTGTCGGTGACAATTTCCTTGGGCAAACCTTCAATTAAAAACACACGTTGCAAAAAGGAGATGGCGGAATTAGTCTGAATTTTTCACAAATGCAAAGTACAGCCATTTTGAGAAATAATCGATTACTACAACTAGATATTTAGTGTCACTCCCTAGCAAATTAAAGGGACCTGAAAAATCCATACCCAACTTCTGCCAAGGACCTTTTGGCCAATCAACAGGACATAAAGGAGACGTAGAAGTGTGCCAATGTTTATCTGAACATAAGCATTCTGGACACTTATTAATATGGGATTTGACCTGAGCATCAATACCAGGCCACCAGTAGGTTTCCTTGATCTTACGAACTGTACAAGAAATACCTAAATGACCTTGGTGAGCAAGTGAAATAATTTTGTCTCTAATACCTTCAGGTGGAACAAGTTTGTCTTGCCTAACAAGAATATTATTGACTATAGACAATTCATGAGCCACTTGAGAAAATGACCTATCTTGCATGGACATACTTCGATCACATGGCCATCCATTGACCAAGAATTTCTTTACTCTTTTTAGGCACAAATCTTGATCGTAGCACTCGATCCATTCTTTCTCAGAAAGTTTTGCATCTTGTATTAAATCACTCATAGAGAAGACACAATCAAAATCATCATTGTCGGTATGATCATTAGTATGAACATCATTTTCAAGAGGTATACGTGAAAGACAGTCTGCTCTTATATTCTTACCTCCGGGAATATATTTAATGTCGAAATTGAATTCTTGTAACCTAGCTAGAAGTCTAATTAGTCTAGAGGAAGCTTTATTAGAAGAACTGTCACCTAACATGTACATGAGCGGTTTGTGATCAGTATACAGCTGAAATCTAGACCCCCAAATATACATCCTAAATTTTTCCACTGCCCATGAACATGCTAGAGCTTCTCGCTCAATTGTACTGTAATTGAGCTCAGCACCACTCAAAGTTCTAGAAGCAAAAGCCACTGTAAACTCTTGACCATCAATAATTTGGCTGAGAACAGCTCCTAAACCCCTTGAACTAGCATCCACTGTTATAATGGTCAATTGTCCATGCGTAAAGGGTCTGATAGCAGGGGCCTCAAGAATTAATTTCTTAACAGAGTCAAATGAACGTTGAGTATCTTCCGACCAAATATACTTTGCATTTTTCCGTAGTAAATCCCTCAAAGGTTGTACAATAATAGCATAGCCTTGCACAAAACGTGCATAATATTCACTTAAACCTAAAAACGCCCTCAGGGAATCTTTGTCTAAAGGTTTAGGTGCATCCTTAATAGCATAGAGAAGGGATAATTTTGGTTTTATGCCCTCCGCAGAAATGTTGTGACCTAAGTAATCTACCTGTTGAGTAATAAATTTACATTTATTTTTGTTCACGGTCATACCACGCTTTTCCAGTTTCTGCAAGACCTCTTCTAGAAGAACGTAATGGTCTTCTAGTGTATTAGTGTAAATTAATATGTCGTCTTGGAATGCCTGGATACCACTGCATTGAGCAAACATCTGATCCATGAGTCTCTGGAACACGCTTGCCGCAGATGTTAATCCAAAAGGCAAGCGTTTGTACATGTAAACCCCAAATGGGGTCACAAAAGTAGTAAGATGCTGTGATTCTTCAGATAGGGGAATCTGATGATAAGCTGAACGCAAATCAATAGTAGTGAAACATTTACTGCCTCCCAGCTTGGCAAGCATCTCTTGGATTCTCGGTAAGGGATGGCAATCTACTAATATGTTGCGGTTCAGGACTCTTAGATCAGCACACAGACGAATATCGCCTGAGCTCTTGCGTGCGACGACAGCCGCAGAAACCCATTCAGAAGATTCTATTGGAGCAATGATATCTTGTAAACACATTTCTTCAAGAAGTTTTTGTAAGTCATCTCTAGCAGACAGGGGAATAGGCCTACACTTTTGAATCACAGGTATAACATTTTTCTTGAGTTTAATTATGTGTTTGAAGCCTTTAACGCAACCTACTTTATCTGAAAATACGCCAGAATATTTGGAACATAGCTTTTTCAAGGTAGAATTCTCATGAGAGAATGATTGTAATGAATCCAAAGGTTCTTCTACAATAGCTAGAACTGGTAGATCTCCCAAAACAACAGGTTCAGGATGACCGGGTTTGAGAATCATACCAAATTTTGCTTGATCTTGCCAACCCAGAATATCACGTCCATTAAGGGCTACATAAATTTTTGTATAGATAAGTCGGTCTTTAAATTTGATAGAATCACAGAAATAACCAAACATTACGATGTCATACTCTCCAAATGCTTTAGGATTCACGTCACTAGGTTTAAGAATAGACTTACACCAAAACTTAGCAAAAGTTTTTTCGTCTAAAATGGTTATAGGAGATCCGGAATCTGCCATAACATTGCTTTCTATAGAACCAATTGAAACATTACAAATAGGTCCTTTGCATCTTTTAGTCTCACTATGTAAAACATTGATTTCAATAGAGGATACAAGATTATTCATGCCCTCACAAAGTATGTCCTCTTCTACATTAAGAAAATTAACTTTTTTTCTAGGTTTGAATGACTTACAAACAGTGTAAAAATGTCCTATTTTTTTGCAAGTAGTACATCTTTTGCCTTGTGCAGGACAATTTACATAGTTACCCATGTGAAACTTGGATCCACAACGGTAACAAGAACCTTTATTCTCAAAAGGTTTATTGAGTTTGGGTTTTGTGGAAACCGCGTTCACATCAGAATTATCTGTAGTGAATGCAATTACCTTAGATTCTTCAGCATGTCTTCCACTAGTATCTTGCATGATAATCTTAGAAGAAACTACAGACCTCTCAATGCTACGTGCTATGTCCATTACTTCCTCAAGCGATGGATTTTTACAAGTTAATATTCTTTCTTGAATTTTTTTGTTAAAACAATTAAATACAAGTTGGTCACGTAAAGCTGTATCTAGGTAAGTACCAAACTGACATTTAGATGCAAGCACACGCAAAACAGCCAAGTAATCCTCAATTGACTCTTCCTGAGTTTGTTTACGTTTGAAAAACATATGTCGCTCCACCATAATTGATGGTTCGTCAACATAGTGTTTACCCAAACGAGCCAAAGCTTCCAAAAACACATTCCATGTTTCATCACCAGGAGGAGCAGGTATTAAAGGTAAGTTATCGAAAATATCCTGTCCAGCGTCACCCAAATGATTGAATAGCAAGGCTCTTTTCCTTGACGCTGAGTACTTGGAAGCATCAATGGCTTCCAAATAATTATCAAAATTCCTATACCATTTATGCCAAGGAGTAATGGGTTTACCTGGTTTTGGTAAGAAAGGAGGTGGTTGCATGACATTATTGGATGAAGCTGACATTTCGAAAAAAGAAAGAAAAAAAAATGAATAATTAAATGAATGTTAAAGCGATTAAAACAATTCAAGTTTTAACGAACCATACAAAGTTATTTAAACAAAGGGTCAGCGTTAATTGTTTCTGAAGTCCACAGGAAAGGGTAATAAAGTGCGTGTGCCAGTCACGGAAGACCAGCAATACCTCAAGAATCCAGGAAAAAGAGTGCTGGGTAATAAAGTGCGTGTGCCAGTCACGGAAGACCAGCAATACCACAAGAATCCAGGAAGAGGAGTGCTGAAGAGGAGATGAGAAGCGTGTGTTAGTCACGGACGTCAGGAAGCAGCTGAGCAATTGGAGTAAATACGTGTGCAAACCTCTGAGGACGAACGGCAATGAAGCGCTGAAAGGTTGCTATGGTAACCAAATGTTAGAAGACTTCAAGATGGCTGCCAACAGCGTGAACAGCGTGATGATGAAGTGAGTTGACTACGTATTGTTTCTTCAGGAGGTTGAGCACACAGTAGCAGTTATGACGTGAGGCAGAATGAAGAGAAGAATGCAGTGTCGAGCGTGATGGAATCCAAAGGCCGGTTTGATTAAAAGCAAAGCGGCAACGGCACAGCAAGTAAGTTGAGGGCAAAGTAAACTTCCCTATTTTATTGAAAATCCTGATTTTCAATATAGAAGGATTCGATGCAATGACCTCGAACTAAAAGATGCGGACGAAATTGGTCCGTTTAGTAATTTCCGACAGTCACATTCATCTCGCTCTTAGAAAGATGCTGAAAGGGAGATATCACAATACCTTGTTGAAATCAGCCAAAGTCGGAGCATAGGCAATCCATGCTCATGAGTAATCCAAAGGTATGGTGGAGTCAAAGATGATCAAGTGGAATATATAGTCCAATAAGAGGTAAAAATACCATAAATGTTAAAATGACAAGGTCGGTCGGTGGGTTCCAGTAAACAACTCGTCGCCAAAAATTGTAGTATTCTCCAATAAAGGAATTCTTGGGACTCCAGAGGTATTTCTTAAAAGATAGACTATATTGAAGAGGAAAGGAACCCACGACAGCTCCAGTAAAACAGCAAGCTGGTTATGACATTAGCTTGAACCAGAGATCTAGATCTCTGGGAACAGAAGACTCTAAGATTCCACATACATCACCATGGGAAACCAAACATAACTTACCACAGGAAACCTAGCAAACCTATACATTTTTGAAAAGTAGACACCCAGGGGAATCAAGGATGGGGTGACTTGACTGGCTCTCACCAGGTTCTGTTACCCAGAATCCCTTGCAAACCTAAAAATTGGCAAAAAAACAAATTTTCCTCACTTTTCTGTGGTGGAAAGTTCTGGAATCTGCGTGGATCCACAAAATTCCACCCACCCCGCGTTCCCCAAGGTCTTCCAAAAAAATGGTACCTCACTTGTGTGGGTAGGCCTAGTGCCCGCGACAGGAAGCAGCGTAAACGCAATGTGGACGCACCACATTTTCACAGTGAAAAATGACCCTTTTTTGCAAAGTGCCTAGCTGTAGTTTTTGAACCCTACCTCTGCCGGCACTTAGGAAACCTAGCAAACCTATACATTTTTGAAAAGTAGACACCCAGGGGAATCAAAGATGGGGTGACTTGACTGGCTCTCACCAGGTTCTGTTACCCAGAATCCCTTGCAAACCTAAAAAATTGGCAAAAAAACACATTTTCCTCACTTTTCTGTGGTGGAAAGTTCTGGAATCTGTGTGGATCCACAAAATTCCACCCACCCCGCGTTCCCCAAGGTCTTCCGAAAAAAATGGTACCTCACTTGTGTGGGTAGGCCTAGTGCCCGCGACAGGAAGCAGCATAAAACGCAACGTGGACGCACCACATTTTCTCAGTGAAAAATGACCCTTTTTTTGCAAAGTGCCTAGCTGTAGTTTTTGAACCCTAGCTCTGCTGGCACTTAGGGAAACCTAGCAAACCTATACATTTTTGAAAAGTAGACATCCAGTGGAATCAAAGATGGGGTGACTTGACTGGCTCTCACCAGGTTCTGTTACCCAGAATCCCTTGCAAACCTAAAAAATTGGCAAAAAAAAACACTTTTTCCTCACTTTTCTGTGGTGGAAAGTTCTGGAATCTGCGTGGATCCACAAAATTCCACCCACCCCGCGTTCCCCAAGGTCTTCCGAAAAAAATGGTACCTCACTTGTGTGGGTAGGCCTAGTGCCCGCGACAGGAAGCAGCGCAAAACGCAACGTGGACGCAACACATTTTCACAGTGAAAAATGACCCTTTTTTTGCAAAGTGCCTAGCTGTAGTTTTTTAACCCTAGCTCTGCCGGCACTTAGGGAAACCTAGCAAACCTATACATTTTTGAAAAGTAGACACCCAGGGGAATCCAGGATGGGGTGACTTGACTGGCTCTCACCAGGTTCTGTTACCCAGAATCCCTTGCAAACCTAAACAATTGGCAAAAAAAACACATTTTCCTCACTTTTCTGTGTTGGAAAGTACTGAAATCTGTGTGGATCCACAAACTTCCACCCACCCCGCGTTCCCCAAGGTCTTCCGAAAAAAATGGTACCTCACTTGTGTGGGTAGGCCTAGTGCCCGCGACAGGAAGCAGCGCAAAACGCAACGTGGAAGCACCACATTTTCACAGTGAGAAATGACCCTTTTTTTGCAAAGTGCCTAGCTGTAGTTTTTGAACCCTAGCTCTGCCGGCACTTAGGGAAACCTAGCAAACCTATACATTTTTGAAAAGTAGACACCCAGGGGAATCCAGGATGGGGTGACTTGACTGGCTCTCACCAGGTTCTGTTACCCAGAATCCCTTGCAAACCTAACAAATTGGCAAAACAAAACACATTTTCCTCACTTTTCTGTGGTGGAAAGTTCTGGAATCTGCGTGGATCCACAAAATTCCACCCACCATGCGTTTCCCAAGGTCTTCCAAAAACAATGGTACCTCACTTGTGTGGGTAGGCCTAGTGCCCGCGATAGGAAGCAGCGCAAAACGCAACTTGGACGCACCACATTTTCACAGTGAAAAATGACCCTTTTTTGCAAAGTGCCTAGCTGTAGTTTTTGAACCCTAGCTCTGCCGGCACTTAGGGAAACCTAGCAAACCTATACATTTTTGAAAAGTAGACACCCAGGGGAATCCAGGATGGGGTGACTTGACTGGCTCTCACCAGGTTATGTTACCCAGAATCCCTTGCAAACCTAAAAAATTGGCAAAAAAACCACATTTTCCTCACTTTTCTGTGGTGGAAAGTTCTGGAATCTGCGTGGATCCACAAAATTCCACCCACCCAGCGTTCCCCAAGGTCTTCCAAAAAAAATGGTACCTCACTTGTGTGGGTAGGCCCAGTGCCCGCGACAGGAAGTAGCGCAAAACGCAACGTGGACGCACCACATTTTCACAGTGAAAAATGACCCTTTTTTGCTAAGTGCCTAGCTGTAGTTTTTGAACCCTAGCTCTGCCGGCACTTAGGGAAACCTAGCAAACCTATACATTTTTGAAAAGTAGACACCCAGGGAATCCAGGATGGGGTGACTTGACTGGCTCTCACCAGGTTCTGTTACCCAGAATCCTTTGCAAACCTAAAAAATTGGCAAAAAAACACATTTTCCTCACTTTTCTGTGGTGGAAAGTTCTGGAATCTGCGTGGATCCACAAAATTCCACCCACCCCGCGTTCCCCAAGGTCCTCCGAAAAAATGGTGCCTCACTCGGGTGGGAGGCCTAAGTACCCGCGACAGGCAAGGGCCCACAACGTATTGAGGCGACCTCAAAATGGCCTATCACAAAACGACCTGGTTTTGCAAGGGGGTCCCATGACGTTTTGGCCCGGGGCTCGGCGGCCACCTAGGGAAACCTACCAAACCCACACATTTCTGAAAAGTAGACACCAGGGGGATTCCAGGGAGGTATGGCTTGCGTGGATCCCCCAGCGTTTTCTTACCCAGAATCCCCTGCAAACCTGACATTTTGCTGAAAAATCCCTTTTTCACACATTTTTGTGTGGTAAAGTTGTGGCATCACGGGGCTGACACAAATTTCCTACCACCCAGCGTTCCCCCAGGTCGCCCGATAAAAATGGTGCCTCACTCGGGTGGGAGGCCCAAGTGCCCGCGACAGGCAAGGGCCCACAACGTATTGAGGCGACCTCAAAATGGCCTATCACAAAACGACCTGGTTTTGCAAGGGGGGTCCCATGACGTTTTGGCCCGGGGCTCGGCGGCCACCTAGGGAAACCTACCAAACCCACACATTTCTGAAAAGTAGACACCCGGGGGATTCCAGGGAGGTATGGCTTGCATGGATCCCCCAACGTTTTCTTACCCAGAATCCCCTGCAAACCTGACATTTTGCTGAAAAAATCCCTTTTTTCACACATTTTTGTGTGGTAAAGTTGTGGCATCACCGGGCTGACACAAATTTCCTACCACCCAGCGTTCCCCCAGGTTTCCCGATAAAAATGGTGCCTCACTCGGGTGGGAGGCCCAAGTACCCGCGACAGGCAAGGGCCCACAACGTATTGAGGCGACCTCAAAATGGCCTATCACAAAACGACCTGGTTTTGCAAGGGGGGTCCCATGACGTTTTGGCCCAGGGCTCGGCGGCCACCTAGGGAAACCTACCAAACCCACACATTTCTGAAAAGTAGACACCCGGGGGATTCCAGGGAGGTATGGCTTGTGTGGATCCCCCAATGTTTTCTTACCCAGAATCCCCTGCAAACCTGACATTTTGCTGAAAAAATCCCTTTTTTCACACATTTTTGTGTGGTAAAGTTGTGGCATCACGGGGCTGACACAAATTTCCTACCACCCAGCGTTCCCCCAGGTCTCCCGATAAAAATGGTGCCTCACTCGGGTGGGAGGACCAAGTACCCGCGACAGGCAAGGGCCCACGGGAACTTTCCCAGTGACGAAACACGTGTCGGCTGGTTCACTATATTCAACACAGTGATTGTTGAAATAAAAAAATACCTATTTGGACAAATACTGATGTTGACCATTGCATTCGAATAGCGCATCAATAGTAGATATTTTATTACCAATACCCTCATCGCGTGTGCCCAGGACTACGCTCACTTCATAATTTGTGGATCCCTTGATTCACAGATTCCCCAGGGGTTATCGGGTTATTCCCCTGACCTGGCAACACCGCACCACCGAAGGTCCATTGATAGCACACGCAATAGCCTGAGCGCCATTTCCTGACTAAACACAAAAACCCCCATTCTAAGGGCCCACAACGTATTGAGGCGACCTCAAAATGGCCTATCACAAAACGACCTGGTTTTGCAAGGGGGGTCCCATGACGTTTTGGCCCGGGGCTCGGCGGCCACCTAGGGAAACCTACCAAACCAACACATTTCTGAAAAGTAGACACCCGGGGATTCCAGGGAGGTATGGCTTGCGTGGATCCCCCAACGTTTTCTTACCCAGAATCCCCTGCAAACCTGACATTTTGCTGAAAAAATCCCTTTTTTCACACATTTTTGTGTGGTAAAGTTGTGGCATTACGGGGCTGACACAAATTTCCTACCACCCCGCTTTCCCCCAGGTCTCCCGATAAAAATGATACCTCACTCGCGTGGGTGGGTCAAGTACCCGCGACAGGAAAGGGCCCAAAATCTATTGAGGGGACATCAAAATTACCTATCACAAAACAACCTGGTTTTGCAAGGGGGGTCCCATGAGTTTTTGGCCCTGGGCTCGGTGGCCATCTAGGGAAACCTACCAAACCCACACATTTCTGAAAACTAGACACCCGGGGGAGTCCAGCGAGGTATGGCTTGTGTGGGTCCCCTAACGTTTTCCTACCCAGAATCCCCTGCAAACCTCAAATTTAGCTGAAAAAATCACTTTTTTCTCAAATTTCTGTGTGGGAAAGTTCTGGAATCTACGTGGATCCACAAATTTCCTCCCACCCAGCGTTCCCCCGGGTCTCCTGATAAAAATGATACCTCACTCGTGTGGGTGGGTCAAGTACCCGCGACAGAAAAGGGCCCAAAACCTATTGAGGCAACATCAAAATTACCTATCACAAAACAAGCTGGTTTTGCAAGAGGGGTCACCTGGGTTTTTGTCCCCGGGCTCGGCGGCCATCTTGGGAAAATATCAAACCCAAACATTTCTGAAAGCTAGACACCCGGGGAGTCCAGCGAGGTATGGCTTGCGTGGGTCCCACAACGTTTTCCTACCCAGAATCCCCTGCAAACCTCAAATTTAGCTGAAAAAATCACTTTTTCCATACATTTTTGCGTGGGATCACCGTGCCGGCACAAATGTCCTACCACCCAGCGTTCCCCTTGTTCTCCCGAGTAAAATGATACCTCACTTGTGTGGGTGGGCCAAAGGCCTGTGACTGGGAAGAGCCCAAAACATAGGGATTTAGGGTATAGCACCGAGAATTCTAAGCGCTACATTTTTTAAAAATACGTTTTTAGCCAGATCTGCTTTGGACACAAACACAAGTGAGGTATCATTTTACTCGGGGAACAAGGGCAACGCTGGGTGGTAGGACATTTGTGCCAGCACGGTGATTCCATGCAAAAATATGTGGAAAATATGTTTTTTCAGCTAAATTTGAGGGTTGCAGGGATTCTGGGTAGGGAAACGTTGGGGGATCCACAAGCCATACCTCATTGGACTCCCAGGGTGTCTAGTTTTCAGAAACGTGTGGGATTGGTAGGTTTCCTAGATGGCGGCGAGCCCGGGGCCAAAAACCAGGTGCCCCCCAAAACCAGGTAGTTTTGTTATAGGTAATTTTGAAGTCTCCACAATACGATTTGGGCCATTTCCTGTTTCAGCCACTATGCCTACCCACACAAGTGAGGTACCATTTTTATCGGGAGCCCTGGGGGAACGCAGGGTGGTAGGAAATTTGTGGATCCACGCAGATTCCAGAACTTTCCCACACAGAAATTTGAGTAAAAAGTGACTTTTTCAGCTAAATTTGAGGTTTGCAGGGCATTCTGGGTAGGAAAACGTTTGGGGACCCATGCAAACCATACCTCGCTGGACTCCCCGGGTGTCTAGTTTTCAGAAATGTGTGGGTTTGGTAGGTTCCCAAGATGGCCGCTGAGCCGGGGCCAAAAACCCAGGTGACCCCTTGCAAAACCAGGTTGTTTTGTGATAGGTAATTTTGATGTCTCCTCAATACGTTTTGGGCCCTTGCCTGTCGCGGGTACTTGACCCACCCACGCGAGTGAGGTATCATTTTTATCGGGAGACCTGGGGGAACGCTGGGCGGTAGGAAATTTGTGGATCCACATAGATTCCAGAACTTTCCCACACAGAAATTTGAGAAAAACGTGATTTTTTTCAGCTAAATTTGAGGTTTGCATGGGATTCTGGGTAAGAACATTTTGGAGGACCCACGCAAGCCATACCTCGCTGGACTCCTCCGGGTAGGTTTCCCTAGATGGCCGTCGAGCCCGGGGCCAAAAACTCATGGGACCCCCGATGCAAAACCAGGTTGGTTTGTGACAGGTAATTTTGATGTCGCCTCAATAGGTTTTGGGCCCTTGCCTGTCGCGGGTACTTGACCCATCCACACAAGTGAGGTACCATTTTTCACGGAAGACTTTGGGGGACGCGGGGTGGGTGGAATTTTGTACATCCACGCAGATTCCAGAACTTTCCACCACAGAAATGTGAGGAAAATGTGTTTTTTGGACATATTTTTAGGTTTGCAAGGGATTCTGGGTAACAGATCCTGGTGAGAGCCAGTCAAGTCACCCCATCCTGGATTCCCCTGGGTGTCTAGTTTTCAAAAATGTATAGGTTTGCTAGGTTTCCCTAGGTGCCGGCAGAGCTAGGAACCAAATTCAACAGGTAGGCACATTCCGAAAAAAGTCAGTGCCTAGTGGGCTTTCTGCCGCCCTGGGGAGGGGGAAATCAGGGGCTATTGCCCCGATATGCCCCCGAGGGGGCAGAAAGACTGTGGCTATTCTTTTGGGTGGTCGGGGGCATTGGGATGCCCATTCTGGTCAGCCCCCACCCCTGCGTATAAAAAAGCCAGCATAATCGCTGGCACATAGTGGGCTTTCTGCCCCCCCGGAGGCAGATCAGGGGCTACTGCCCCCATCTGCCTCCTGAGAGGGGCAGAAAGACAGTGGCATCTTTTTTGGGGTGGGTGGGGGCATTGGCATGTCCATTCTTGGCAGCCTCCACCCCAAACTTTGTAAAAAAAAAATCCCTGGTGGCTAGTGGGCTTTCTGCCCCCCCGGGGGGTACAGATAAGGTGCTATTGCCCCATCTGCCTCCCGGGGGGGGGGGGCAGAAAGACTGTAGCATTTTTTTGGGGTGGGGGCATTGACATGCCCATTCTGGGCAGCCCCCACCCATATAAAAAAAAAAATCCCTGGCGCTTAGTGGGCTTTCTGCCCCCTCCCCGGGCGGGGGCAGATCAGGGGCTATTGCCCCATCTGCCTCCTGGGGGGCAGAAAGTCTTTTTTTCTTTGGGCGGTAGGGTGGGGGCATTTGCATGCCCATTCTGGGCAGCCCCACCCCGGGCCTATAAAAAAATAATCCCTGGCATCTAGGGTGTTTCTGAACACCCGGGGGGCAGAAAGACTGGAATTTCGTGGGGGAGGAGTGGGGGCATTGGCATGCCCATCTTGGGCAACCCCCACCCCTAAATTTATCGAGGGAAAAAAAACCCTGGTGTCTAGTGGGCTTTCTGCCTCCGGGGGGCAGATTGGGGCTACTGCCCCCATCTGCCTCCCAGGAGGGGCAGAAAGACTGTACCTTTAACGTCGGGGGTGGGGGCATTGGCATGCCCATATTGGGCAGCCCCTACCCCAAATAATAATTTTAAAAAATCCCTGGTATCTAGTGGGCTTTCTGCCCCCGGGGAGCAGATTGGGGGCTACTGCCCCCATCTGCCCCCAGGAGGGGCAGAAAGACTGTACCTTGCGGCGGGGGGTGGGGGCATTGGCATGCCCATATTGGGCAGCCCCCACCCCTAACTATAATTTTTTTTAAAATCCCGGGTATCTAGTGGGCTTTCTGCCCCCCGGGGTGGCAGATTGGGGGCTACTGCCCCATCTGCCCCCCAGGGGGGGCAGAAAGACTAATTTTGTGGCCGGGGGGGTGGGGGCATCGGCTTTCCCGTTTTGGGAAACCCCCACCCCTAATAGCTATCCCATAAAAAATCCCTGGTGTCTAGTGGGCTTTCTACCCCCCCGGGGGGGCAGAAAGACTAATAATGCCAACATTTTTATGGGGGGAGCAAAGGCCCTTGCCCAAGGGGCCGCTCCCACCTCCCTGGTGCCTAGTGGGTGGATCCCTGCTTGGGGATCGCCCTCCTGGGGCGATCCCCAAGCAGGGATCCACTAGGAGAGGGTACCACTGGAAAGGGGAGATTCTCCCTTTCCAACGATACCTCTCCTGAGTTTCTACGTGCTCAGGGGGCTGAGATAGCCCCTGAGCACGTAGAAACTGAAACTGAAATGAGCCTCTTGGCTCATTTCAGTTTCAGTTTCACTGAAATGACATCAGTGCGACGTGCGCGCCGATCGTCATTTCAGGGAAACCAGGGGGGGGGCCTCGGGAGCTGGGGAAGCTCTGCCCCAGCTCCCGAGGCTCTTTTGGCATAAAGGGAATCCCTCTGGTGCGCGCACCAGAGGGATTCCGGGGGCTGTGTGTCATGACGAGCTGGACTCGTCATGAGCACACGACCACTGTGTGCCATGACGAGTCCAGCTCGTCATGAGCACAGAAGGGGTTAATGACGATCTAAATGTAAACAACAATGTCCAGTGTAACATCAGTGGCCTTGCGGTTAGAGCGGCCGACCTTGACGCTGGGGAACCAGGTTTGAGTCTCTGCAAGGGCGCTCAACATTCTAAGATTCTGGGCAAATCACTTAATCTCCCCTTGCCTACAAAAAATGAATGTGTCCATTTGTAACGCAACTGGTGCTCATGTAAAGTGCTCTGATACCTTCGGGTCAAGTTTGCGCTATATAAAACTCCGGAAAAAAACAACATGATTGAAAGTACTAAGATTTGCCTTCCTCATACCACCTAGCAACTATTATATTAACCAAATTAAACTGTTTGGTCAACCGATACATAATTGATACTAACTTTACTACTCCTAAATGCCCTTTGTTAATACCGAAAGTCATAAAGTTAGGATTTTGTCTCAGATTACTTTTGTGAATTGGGCCCCTTGTTTTTAGGTGAAGCTCCATTATTCCATATTAAACGACAGAATAGTGACCATTTTATTGCACACATATGGCCTGATTATGAGTTTAGCGTCTGACCGCCCGAACGCCACATCTGCCTCCTCCATGACACCACTGCACCGGCAATCTCCCGCCCGCCGTATTATGAGTTGTGCTGTCTGAAACGCCGACCGTGGTCACAGCGCTCCTGCCGCAGGGAGCACGGCGGTCTGCAATGTTGGTGCTGCGTTCACCAACACTGTCAGATCCGCAGTCTACCCGCCGAACGTATTACTACTACACAGTCATACTCGCGGTCTCCCAGCGGCGGTTAACAAATTACAGTTACCCAATGGCGGTTGACCACGGCGATACGCGTGAAAAAAACACTACAACAGTGACCATTGGTGTCAAGAATACTCATGACATACCTTGTGTGATTTGTCATCATCCGCTGGGACTCTGTGTTAATCATGTTGCAATATATTTCCAGTGAAAGCCATGGTTGCAGGGGTTTACAATGCATTGGCGTTGTTTTTACCAATGCTTGTTGTGTGATTTCACTATATCAATGTGGTTGTTGACAATGATTGTTCATGGTGCTAATTTGTGGTGACCAATGCTTGTTTATGAATGCCATGCATTATGTTTTCTACGCGCATCAGCATGTTGTTGTGTGTTCCCATGTCAACTTCACGTTGCTAACAGGCTCCAGGATCATGTGCGCACATCATGGCTTCATGCACATTGCCTTTCAGGTTCCTGGGTCACGTGCAAAGCAAAGGCCTTCTGATTGGCTATGAAAGGCCGGGTCCCTCTGAATTCCTCGCTTGGCTTTATTCTTGTGTTTTTTTCTGACGTTGTCGCGCTCAGCCTCCCACTGATTGGCTGCTGCTTCTCTGGTTTCCTGAATGGCCGCCTGCAACTTCAACGAGCCCGCTTCAACGATTCAACATAGCACGGCAACACAATCCAATGAGCCTTTCCTGACATTGGACAGGATCTTGAGCTAAGTGCCCTCTTGTTAGGTGTATGCAGAGCTTGGTGCACTTTTCTTTTTGTGAAGGACAGTGAAGGGTCTTGTTTGTGTTCCTTGACGAATTCCCCCTTAGGCTAAAGTTATGTGTAGCGTGTGAGACATTAGCCACTTTATGTTTACATTTTTCTTTTTGTTGGAACGTTTGATTTAACATTGTGTACAATCTTAACGCTGCAGTTTTGTGTTTTAGCTCTTCTGTTTTTTTGGTAGCTTGTGAGACATTTTAAGATTTATGTTAATACTTTCTTTTAGGTTGAATATTTTTGTGAGTAGTCCTGCTTGTGGAACTCTGCCGCATATGAGACATGCATGCTTTTGTGCCATAACTTGTTATAGCACAACCACTTTGGTAAACATCACTGTGACCGGTTAGACCTTAATACCCACTTGATGAGAGAACTCATTCTTCTGGTTTGACGGCAGAGTCAATCTTCTGCATTATTACATGCAGTTGAACGCTGTTTACTCACTCATTAAGGTGATTATTGCATGTGAGTTTGGTATTTCAACTATATGTATGGTTGATATTGATCCCACAAGCAAGTGCTTAACTAATAGTGTTTCTGTTTCACCATACATAGAAGCCCTTAGGAGTCAGAGAGACAGAAAGCTGCCATGAATTCCGAAGAGCTGGAGACCTGGCTGGACCAGGTGGCAAGATGCAGCTGTGTCTCATTCTCTCTCGTCCAATTCCCCTTCCCTTTTGGGACACCTGCTGGGAATCCTGCTCCATACAGCAGTGCCGAGAGGTGTTCTAGATGGTCAGGGGACTTTCATCGCCCCTGCAGACGCGCTGGTTTTCAGGTGAGTGGTCTTGTCAATTGGATGCATTTAAAAACTACACTCCTGATGTGATTTGGCAAGTGGACACGCCTGCAAATCACACTATAAAACACACCCCATCCCTGACCAGTATCCTTTGCATCATAACTGCAGCACTGCAAGACGTACAGCCCTTTTCTCAGCTACCCATTTTCATCTTCTCATTTAGCACTCTCCACAACCTGTAATTTTTGTTTTCATTCATATACTCACTCACATTTAATTTTTTTACCATGCTTGGCGGAAAAAAATACGCTTCACTGAGCAAGAGTTGACAGTCATGGTGTATGAAATCATTAGAGTAGAGCCCCAACTTTTTGGTTCCCAAGTCAATCATGGTCCTCTCAGTAAGGAAATGGAAATGTGGAACAGGATATTCAACAGAGTGAATGCTGTTGGTACCACCCTGCACACACAGGCCTACATTAGGAGGAGGTGGATTGACCTCAGGTTGAGGGTGCATACCAGGTACAACAACCACCACCTGGAGGCTCAGAGGACTGGCGGTGACCCTTCCAGCGCCCCTTTACAATTCCGTTCGTGGGAGTAGAAGGTCTAGGCCATCCTGCATTCAGAGGGCTTGACAGGAATAAATGGGGGAGTGGACTCTGGTAAGTTACACTTCAATAACTGCCCCAAAATTACAATGTCCTGTTTGCTTTCAACTCTGCTTTTGCTATTGTGTTCTCTATCTACTTTCCTAACATGCAATTCTCAAAGTATCAGAGATGTTGGTTTATCTGTTGCAATGTATATTGCTGCATATAAGAGCACATGTATCAAACTCTATGACATGCCACATGTTACAATGCTGTCCGTAAGTGGATTACCATAAAAATATCAATTCAGGACCCATGATATGTGTGAATATTTAAAAGTATGATCCATCCCAAATGCATGTTGCCAACAGGTATGGTACACTACGTGTTTTGTTAAGTGTTGCTATAGTGAGATTGAAGTGATTACAACTACCATGAGGCTCTGTCACTGCAACTCAAACCAAGAAGCTAGACTCCTTTTACCCCTTCTCACTTGTCTGCCATGTTACTACTGATCTTCACTTTTCATGCAGCTTACCATTTCTCAAGTGTTGGTAAAGTGAGATTGAAATGACTACAACTACCCTGAGGTCCTGTCACTGCAACTTTAACCAAAATGCTAGTCTCTTTTTGCCACTTATCACTTGTCTGCCATGTCAGAACTGATGTTCACTTTTCTTGGGGTCCTGAAGATCCGTTAGTGGGGTAAGATTGTGAACTGGTCTCACAACAAAGACAGATGATTGTTTTGGGTTATCTCATGTCTGCAGTGCCACTTACCACCGAGCATGCAAATGTTGCATGCTTACTGTTGTCTCCAATTGTTTGTATCTCTTAGCTACATATTTGGAAAATCGCAAAGAATGTTTTTATCTGTTTGCAGGTACATATGGGCTAGATATAAAGAGGTGACACAAGTCACTCTTTCATTTGCAGTCACAAAATTAATGTAGGTTTGCCATACTAGGATCCTGTGTTTTCCGTCCTGCAGAATGCCACAGACTCGCATGAGCACTCAGGCAGAAACATGTTGACATTATAGTGGTGAAGAGGTACTAATTCCCCTTGTCCCCACGGTTGATTTTAATACCAAGTGTCATTCCTAGTGAATAAAAGGGATATTTAGGATGTCACGTTGGTTTTTAGTAAACTTAGATCACAGGTTCACTCTTAGTTAGAAGTGCCTCCCTGACTACAGGTGAAGGCCCTCTCTCCAAACTGGGTTTTTGGAGAGCGTGGGTTTTCTAAGATGATGCATGACACCTGGTGGTGTGTGAGGACATCCTGTAACATTTTTGTGAATGTCCAACTATGGACCTTATGCTGAGTAGAACAATGAGGGATATATAACTAGAAAAATTAAGAAATTTTGGTTTGCTCTTTTGTGTGAAAACATTGTGTTTGGAGGTCAGCTCACCCTTGAGACCCCATAGCCTCTAGTTCTCTACCCTGGGTACATTCCAGGGGTGTGTGTTTGTATAATAGAACAGCCGTTGACTGTGAGAACTAAGTTTGGGGGCACATTATACATTGAGAAAGTATCAATAATTAGGGGAATCCAAAAGAGAGATTGTGAATTAACCCCTTTTTAGTAACCCCGGAGCATGGGGATATTTGGTTCTGTAGTTAGAATGGAGGGAGGCAAGGAATTGACATTCGATGAGGTCACAATAGCGGAAATTCTAAGAGCCCCATCTTTACTATCTAAAACAGTGGTTACAAAAACCCTGCTGAGCTCAGATGAGTGGTAATCACTGACTGCCATCAAAAAGAACAGATTAGGTGGCCGGGCAAGATGGCCGAACGGACGTAATCCGTTTCGGCTCCCGTGCTCCGCCGTTGTTCCGGACCCGCTGTGGCTACAAATCTCCGGCCTCCCTGCACACAAAATAAACCAGGGATGTCTGAAAATCAGGAGCATCGGACGAGCCACTGACCGACTGGGGAGATTCTCTGTGGGCGCCGTACGAGGCTTTGACGGGGAACCCAGGGCGCGGACCTAAGATGGCGGCCGCCAGCTCCTGAGACGCGGACCGCGGTGCGCGGTGAAGAGAGCAACTGATGTGGACCCCCCGGACGGCCGGTGTGACTGAGCCCGGACTGCTGGCGTGCAAACCAGGGATGTCTGATATTCAGGAGCATTGGGCGAGCCGCTGACCGACTGGGGAGATTATCTGTGGGCGCTGTGTGAGGCTTTGCCGAGGAACCCAGGACGCGGACCTAAGATGGCGACCGCCAGTTTCCAAGACGCGGAGCGCGGCGCGCGGTGAAGAGAACAACTGGTGTGGACCCCCCGAGCGGCCGATGTGACTGAGCCCGGACTGCTGGCGTGCCGCTCCAGGCATTGAGGTGAGCGACTCCCCTGGAGGCCCGCTAGCTGAACTACGGCCCCGCTGAGCTCTCGCCGCCCGGGGAGACACAGGAGCAGAGCGGAGCGGGTGGACGGGGGGCCCCCTCACTGGGAAGAGGCACGCCTGCGTGGGAGCCATACACTGCAGAACCAGCGCAGGCGGGGGGGAAAAATCAGCTGGCTGACGGGGGAGGCTCCATACTACGCCATGCCTGACCTCAAGATGGCGGACTGCGGGCCCTTGGACTTCACTTCCCTACGCTACTACTAATAGACACCGGCTTCCCAACGGCCAGTTGTCCACACTTCTGACCCACGGCTCCGGGGGGGGATCCTGAGACGGTGAGCAGACGGGGCTTATGCGGCAACCCCCTCACTGTGGGCCATCAACGCTGACTTCCTGGCTCCATCGCCGACTGCTCCCAACCACTCTGGAAAGCGTCTCACTCCCTTCGCTCCGAGGTATGCAACGCAAGTGTCTCAGCCCCCCGCATCTAATCTGCCAATTGAACCAAAATGGTTACGGCGAAGCCTTCAGCCACACAGTACCCCCAGTCCGGCAAAACCTAATCAGGGCCGACTGCTGCGCTTCCCGGAGCCGCGTTGCTGGTGGGCCAGGCTGAACCGCTTTCACGCGCCCAGACAGAGGATACCCAGCTGGGACAGCCTCTATGCCGCCAAAGAAGACAACATCCAGGGCAACAACTAAAGTCTCAAGCTTCTTTCCGCCAGCAGACAAACAACGAGCTGCGGATCACGACGGGGAGAGGTCCGAGATGGCGCTCACTAAAGAGGACTTGATGTCCTCCTTGCGGGACTTTAAAGCAGAACTGCGCAGAGAATTAAGTCAAGATATCCAAACCTCAATTGATCAATTGAAATCTGATCTTACTACACAAATGATGGATCTTCAGCGAGATGTGGACTCTGTGGGCACCAGGGTGATAGACCTGGAATCGCGTGCCACGGAAGCAGATAAACACACCTCCGAGCTCCAGGATACTGTACTCTCTCTTCAGGAGCAACTCCACCACACCCAGTTGAAAGCAGAGGACTTGGAAAACAGAGCTCGGCGGGACAACGTGCGGATTCGCGATCTAAAAGAGGGAGCGGAGGGGCCAGATCTAGAAGCCTTCTTGGAGGGCCTATTTGCAGAGATCATCAGCCCACAGACACTCAAGATCAAACTAGAGAGAGTACACCGGGTCGGAAACCTGGCAGCAGGAGGCCGACCGAGGCCCCGAGATTTGCTTGCGAAATTCCACTCATATAAGGTAAAGGAGGCGGTACTACTGGCGGCCCGCAAGAAAAGCACGATCTCCTTTCAGGATCACTCCTGTGCTCTATACCAGGCTCTGGCCCCCGCAACGTTGCTCAGGCGACAACAATTCCGGCCCATCACATCAAAACTACGCGAAGATGGGATCAGGTACCGCTGGACTTACCCCTTTGGTTTAAGCTTCGAATATCAGAACAAACCAAGACATGTGGTGGACCTGCAGGAAGGTCTGGGCCTGCTGGGGCTCCCGACAAATGACATTGCACAACCGCAGAGTGGATCCCGAAGAGCTCCGACGTCCAGCATTGCCAACTTGCAGTGGTCCAATAGCTCCCGAGGTAATCACAAGTAATCTGGCTTTCCGGGGCACGCTCTCTGCATTCACACCTTGAGATACGCAGCCGATGACAGGACGCTGACCGCAATATAGAAGACCTGCCGCTGAACGGCGCCCCTCAGCCTCAGACTGGCGACGCCTCTATTCCCTGCGCACCATCCATGAGTTACATACAGCTCCAACCCACTGCCTTTTTAGCATCTTAAGATGAACGCTTGCTATCTACCAGCTGTGGTACAGGGCTGAACTGGACCATTTAGCAGCCGAGACTGAGGGATACCTGGACCCCTACTGCACCATGCCGCAGGGCTGGAGATTTGGCCTCAAGCGTGAGTGATACCATCCCCCACACCGGCAGGACAGCCTTGAACACTGGGCCCAGACGAGGCCATCGGACTGAGCAAACGAGGAGGCCATCACGCATTAGCATGTCCGGAGGCGGGGCGGACCGGGACCTCGGTCCTACCGTACCCCCACCCATACACGCGGGTTCTATAACTCGCCATCGGAGTCTCTACATCGACCCGGTATTTGGGACGTTCACACTGTTATGTTTGAGGTTTTGGGGTTATGGGTAGGGGGGGAAGGGAGACTGGTGGCGGCTTTTTAACGGTTCTTTAACCAGGTACGCTTTGACTAGATTTGGGGCTCTACATTGGGACCATCCATGTTTCTTTACGGGTGGGAGCTTTCTTGCGGACCATAGGGGGCTGATATATGGTGTCTTGCCGAGGCGGAGTGGGGGGACATCACTCCAATGATACTCACGGTGGGCTCTTGGAATGTTAAAGGCTTCAATTCGCCCCAAAAAAGACAAAAGGTCTGGAAATATATCTCTGACCACCACCTGGACATCGTAGCCCTACAAGAGACGCATCTGCCCCGAGCGGAGGAGTCTCGTCTTCGCCACAAGAATTACCCCTTAATATATAGGGCCTCTGCCCTCACTAAACACCGGGGACCGCGATTCTCTTTCACACTTCCACAAAGTTTCAACCCACCGAGACCAAAGCAGATAAGGAGGGTCGTTGGATCATGGTTAAGGGCGTCCTGAAGGGTAGACTATGCACATTCATTTCCACGTATGCACCCAACACAGGACAGGCAGCGTTTCTCCAGCTACTCCTAGGGAAAATTCGGAATTTCGCGGAGGGTCCGACACTCCTACTGGGGGATTTTAATCTTACATGGCAGGCAGACATAGATAGTACTTATACCCAGCGCCCAGACTCTAGTGTCTTCTCAGCGGAGGCCAAACAACAGATACAAGATATGGGCCTTAGAGACGCATGGCGGACCCTCTACCCCCAGACGCGAGACTACACCTTCTATTCGCATGTGCACCACACCTACTCCCGCCTCGACTATATCTTTATCAGGCAAAATCTTCTGGGAGCCCTGCGGGAGGCTAAAATCTTCCCACTCTCTGTGTCTGATCACTGCCTTGTTTTGGTCGGTCTCTCATGGGGTAATCCACCGCCCACTTCCCCCAAATGGTATTTTCTGGCCTCCCTCACGAGGGACAAGGTACTATGCACGGCATTACGCGATGCAATCACGGACTCTTTACCAGGAACGTGCCGGAGGACAAGTCCATGTTTAATAATTGGGATGCCTTTAAGGCGGTCTTTAGGGGACATTGCATTGCCCTTAACTCTGAATTGAATAAGCGCCGGACCAAGGAACGATTAGACTTAGAGGCCGAATTAACCACAGTAGAAAAAACCCACAAAACTAAGCCCACTAGATCGACTCTGCGCTCACTCACTGCGCTCCGGGGAAAACTCAAGGCCATATATAATAATCGGGCAGAATACAACCTCCTTAAACTCCGACAACTCTCCTACTCACAAGGCAACAAGATAGGTCGACACCTGGCTCGCCAACTAAAGGAAAAACGGGAGCGGGAATATATAGGGGGCATAGCCGCTACACAGGGGAGCTGACACATCACGACACAGCCAAAGCTGAGGCCTTCGGCGCTTTTATGGTCACCTCTATACAGAGGAAACACACGACCCCGACGCACAGCATAATTTGAAACCCCAGAAAGCTCCTGGCCCCGATGGGTACACCGCCCAATTCTACAAAACGTTCGCTCCTGATCTTATCCCCCATCTTACGCGTCTTTTTAATGCCATGGCAGAGGCGGGCTCGGTCACCCCCTCCATGGCGGAGGCGGTGATCACGGTTATTCCAAAACCAGGGCAAAATCCGCACCTGTGTGCGTCGTACCGTCCCATTGCCCTTCTTAATTTGGATGCAAAAATGTACTCCTCTATTCTCGCGGCACGCCTAAATGACCTTATGCCAGCGCTCATTCACCCGGACCAGTCTGGATTTATTAAAGGCCGCCAGACCCATGATAACACCAGACGTATTGTGCATCTCATCGAGAAAGCAAATAGGAAACGTATCCCGGCTGTACTGGTGGGCTTAGACGCTGAGAAAGCGTTCGATCGGGTGGATTGGGCGTTTTTATTCACCACCCTCGCCTCCTTTGGGTTTGCGGACAAATTTATCACTATGATTAGGGCTAACTACACCCAGCCTCGCTCGAGAGTGCAGGTGAATGGGATCCTGTCGGCTCCCTTCTCCCTGACTAGGGGTACCCGTCAGGGGTGCCCTCTGTCACCTCTTTTGTTCGCGCTCAGTATCGAACCCCTGGCCATGGCCATCCGGCCGCTCCTGAGATAAAGGGCATCCCATTTAGTGGAGAAACGCACAAGATATCCCTTTTCGCAGATGATGTGCTCCTGTCTCTTACAGACCCGGCCACTTCTCTGCTCGCACTCCAAACGGAACTCACGCGATTCGAGACAGTGGCGGGCTTTAAGGTGAACCCTGATAAATCTTACATACTCAACCTCACGGTCCCCGCTGCCGAGGCTGAGAGACTTCAAATGTGCACTCGCCTACTCTGGACCTCCCGACCACTCCAATACCTAGGAGTGCAGTTAACGCCTCAAGTGGAGGAGCTCTACAAAGTTAACTTTCCGCCCTTACTTGTGAAACTCCAGGCAGATCTCATACGGTGGAAGCCACTTTTTATCTCCTGGCTCGGCCGCATTCATGCCATCAAAATGACTGTCCTTCCTAAATTGTTGCACCTGTTTCAAGCGCTCCCGGTCAAACTAGAAAAAGACTTTCTCCCTAAACTGAAATCCATGGTGCTACGGTTCATATGGCAGGGTGGCAGAGCGCGGTTCTCCTTCTCCATTCTGAGAAGGCCACGGGGTGAGGGGGGGGTGGGCCTCCCGGATTTTGGCCTTTACTATAAGGCAGCTCAGCTCCGGGTGGTGACTGAGTGGACCAAGAGGGAATCAGAGAAGCATTGGCTTCATATGGACAGGGCGGTGGCAGGGAAATCGATTTGGGATCTCATATGGAGACCTAAAAAGGACAGGCCAGACAATGTGTATAACAGCACTCCCACTCGAACTACCCTAAAAGTGTGGGACTCTATCTCACACAACACCCGATGGACTACGTTTCCCTCACCCTACACGCCAATACACTTCAACACGGCCTTCCCCCCGGCCTTGCAAGAAGGGCCTTTCGATCAATGGAGGGAGGGAGGTTGTAGAGCATTGACACACCTCTATCATAATTACGATATACTCACCTTCGATAGTTGCAAGAGGGAATATGGATTGGGTCCTGCGGAATACTTCCACTATCTCCAGCTGAAGCACTGGGCACTTACACCTCCCATCCATGCAGCAGCCACTCGTCCTCTCACGAAGTTTGAAATATATGTCCAAGCTGTAGACTCTATGAAGGGTGTGATCTCCTTGTTGTATAATTACCTATTAGCCTCTACTCATGCCCCGAGACCACGCTACATGTGCATGTGGGAAGGTGTCTTACAGAGGGACATACAGGAACGTGAATGGGCGGGTCTCTGGTCAGATATTACAAAATTTAACCACTCCATAGATCTAAGGGAAGCACACCTAAAAATAATGATGGACTGGTATCTCTACCCCACCAATCTCAAACGGATATTCCCTGAAACGTCTGACATGTGTTGGAGGGGGTGCGGGCTATTAGGCGACTTCCAACATATTTGGTGGGATTGCCCGAAGATACGACCCTTCTGGGAGGAAATTCTTGCGCAAATTAAAGAAATGCTGGGGTACCCCATTCCGACCTCCATGGCCAATACTCTCCTGGGCCTTCGCGATCCCTCCCTTAAGCACCAAACTAAAGCAGATAAGGCCATTATGTGGACCTGCATTGGGGCTGCGAAGGTAGCAATAGCAGCCGCATGGAAGAAAAAAGAGGCTCCCGCCATCTCCCTATGGCATTTCAGACTCTGGAGGCTCCTTTGTCTTGAAAGGATGGCCGACATCTGTAGAGATGACTACAAGAACTTTGAATATAGATGGGGCCCGTTGGTAGCCTTTCTCACAAAGGGGTTACCGTCCGCCGTTTGCCCTGCCTCTGTCAGAGCTATGCACCTGTTTCAATTCTAACCGATTAGATGCGCCTATCTTAGGCACCCTAACTGCATTTGAGTAGCCGCCACCAGTAGTGGGTGGAGGGGTGGGTGAGGGAGGGGGGGGGGAGTTCCTTATTTTTTATGTTCTCAGGGAGTTCTGTTTTCGACCGCTCCCAGCACACGAAGCCCTCCCTGTTGGAGGGGTTACGCTATCAATCTCGCAAAGGACGACAGGCGAATACTACATTTAGCCATGCAACAGACTTACTCTCCGTTCCGCTAGTGGAGAAACTGTGTTATTCCTTTAGGTTATCTGGGATATGGCGGAGGGTACTTACCTCTTGATGTATGTTGCTCCTGGCTTTCTAATTTGTTACGTTATCTGAGGCCACTCAGAGGTCTCTTATGCTAATCTCCTTTGTAATACTTGACAAAATGTTAATAAACATATCTTTGACAAAAAAAAAAAAAAAGAACAGATTAGAACCCCACTGCATGGGGCATGTATGACGGAGTACTTGAGAAAGAATACTGCCCCTACAGGGCTGAAAGTTACTAACAAACCTTGGCTATTCATGAGCAACAAAGAGTTCAGAAAAAAATGGTCTTTTATAGTGTGGAAATGCACATAAGATTGGCTGGTGTTGATTATAAATACAGCCCAAAAATTTGCAGACTTACTACTCATTGATATACAAACCAGCTAAAACAATTTGAAGGCTCCAGTACATATCTCTGTGTTTAAGAAAAAATTGGAGGGAATAAATGCAGATTACTCACAGTACAGGGAATACTTGACCCAATCTAAGCTCACTAAATTAAAAAAAGATGTACAAAAATAAAGCCATAAAAAGGTGTTCCCATATGTCACTGAAGAACACTATGAGAAACCGCAGACTCCACTGCCTCAGAGACAGCAGTCCAGATATAGACCCACCCCATTGGACTGGACGTTTAGCTCAGGGGACGATAGAAACAGTAGCAGCAGTGAGGAGGGGGGAATCAAGAGGTCCACCTAGAATGTACTACCCAAACCCATCAGCCAACCTTCCCATGATGCCCTATGGGTACTTGCCCCAACCATACCCACCAACACCACAGATGTTCCGCTTTCACCAAGGCCCCCCTTTTTTATACAGAGGCAGAGGCTGATGAAGAGGGAGACAAAAATCTCAGAGACAGTCCCCAGGGTGCAGTGGGAGGATCAACAGCCAACTCAGAGGATCACAAAGAGCAAAGGGAAGGAGCCAGTGCCATCTACGAGCAAGGATCCTCCACTATAGTGAATTTGAGTACTACAACCCTTAAAGATACGGAAATGGTGGTACTTTCTAAGGGGTTAGGCTTCGTTCTAATGCCCAAAAGTGATCTATTTACCTTGCGTACAGAGCTAGCACAATTTCCTAGGTTACAATGCTTCTTTGAAAACCAAGATAGCTCTGGAGAAGGAGAAAAAAACACTGGACTGAGGAAAAAATCCGCCTTCATGCCCCCAACACAATCCTTACCATGTGAAGTATTGGCATTCGAGCAAGCGGTCCTTAAAGAAGTATATGGAACTGAATGCCAAGCTCAGAGGATTTTCCAGAACCTCAATTAGGATGAGAAACATGCCCTAGAGACACTAAAAAAGAACACTGCTCTGGTCATAAAGCCAGCAGATAAAGGGGGAGCTATAGTGGTGATGAACAAAGCCATGTATGAAACTGAATGCCTCCGCCTACCATCGGATGGAGAGAGTTACGAAGTTCTTCCCTCTGACCCAACACCGAGACTTACTAATAAAATCAAGCCTGTGTTGGAGGAATCACTAATCCAGGATTGGATTACCAAGCTAGAGGCTGTATTAAACCAAGAACCCTGAGTTTTTATACCCTCCCTAAAATACACAAGAACAGGATGCCGCCCCCTGGTAGACCAATAGTCTCAGGGATAGGATCACTCCTGGAACCTCTGTCACAGTTTTGTGATTGGTTCCTTAGACCGATTGTAAAAACATCGACTTCTCATCTACATGACACAAAGGATGTTCTTTATCTACTCCAAGAGACAGAGATTACTACTCCAGATGACATGATAATAACTATGGACGTAGAAGCACTACATACCAGCATGCCCCAGAGACGAACCCTTGAAGTGGTAGAAAAAATCTTGGCAGAAAAAGAGTGGGATTTCACGACCCGAGACACTCTGTCATGGAATGCGTTGAACTGGCACTCACAGAGAATTTCCTTGAGTTCGAGGGGGTGATATAACATCAATTATGGGGACGTCCGTGGGGAGTACCTTTGCCCCAAGGATGGCTTGCCTATATGTACACCAGTTTGAGGCAGATCATATATTCACACGTGGAAATCCATATAAAGACCACATTAAAATGTGGTGTAAATACATCGATGGTATATTAATAGTGTGGCACGGTGATGAACAGCTTGCTAATGAATTTGCAGAGTGGGTAAATACTAGAGAAAGACATTTAAGATTCACACATACTGTGTGTAAAAAAGAGGTGGTATTTCTAGACCTAGCAATTATGATTGACCAGGGAGGCATCAATACTATAGTTCATAAGAAAACCACAGATAATAACAGCTTACACTTGTATCAGAGTTTCCACCCAAAGCTTTATGCCAGAATTGACCTGTGACACAATTCTTACGGGTGAGACATAATTGTTCCTCATTAGAAACATTTGAGACACAAGCTACGGCAATGGAAAAAAACTCTGGGCCCGTCATCACCCAAAAAAAGCTGTAAAAAAGCAAAGAAGAGAGCAAAGAACAATAAAAGGGAAGCACTACTGGAAACCTACCAAAAACCAGACTCAGATAGGGAAACCACACTTTCTTAACACCCTCCCGTCAACCATTGCCAATTTAGCCTGTTCACCATCCAACTTCACAGTACTGGGAGACCTTAATATCCACCTGGATAACACCTCAGACCACACTACAGTTGAACTAAATTTGAGCCTCTCCGCACTCCAGCTAAAGCAATTAGTATTCAATCCCACCCATGTTAAAGGCCATACGCTGGACCCAGTCTTTAGCAACTGCCCCAAACTCACATCTGGTATGCCAACTCCACTTCCTTGGTCCGACCATTTTTTGGTCCCCATAACTTGGGCGACCCCGAAATACCCCGCCCCCCCCAATTTATCCTCGTGACGAGAACGCAATTGGCCCAAGCTTCCCAGGGAATGTTGGATCTCAGTCCTTGAAAGCACCAGACCTAACACAGACCCTAATCCCACCTCAGCCAATGAGAAATTTAATCACTGGATCCAAAGCTCCCTCGACGTTGTGCTTCCCATAAGGCTCGCCCATCATAAAGCCAGAACAAAGACGACCCCCTGGTATTCCACTAAATTGCGGGAGCTCAAGCAACACTGTAAAAAGCTAGAGAGGAAATGGCGACAGACCTATGCAGCCTGAGTAAAACCAAATACAGGGAGGCAATAAAAACCTATAAACTAGAGATTAAACTCGCTCAAGCTGCCTTCTATGAGGAAAAAATCAAGGCAGCCTCAAACTCCCCTCAGGAGATCTATTGGATTGCTAAGACTCTCTCTAAATTACCCCAGAAGCTACCCTCCTCCGATGATGCCCTATCCCGATGCAATAACCTGGCAGAATTTTTCCATCAGAAAGTGCAAATTATCTACTCTACCTTCACCCCTATCCAGCCCGATCTCACCAACAACCCAGTACGCGGAACTCAAGCCACATTGGAATCACTTCCTCCCCTAGATCTCATTTCCCTACACCCCATTCTGCACGGGGTAAAGTCAGGCTCTCCCCTAGATCCAGCACCTCCCCGCGCTTTGTTACCGGTCATAGCAAACAGCTTGCCAACAGTCCTCGATCTGCTGAATGCCTCCATCTGCGCCGGAACGGTTCCTCCGGCCTGGAAATGTGCAATGGTTAAGGCCCTTATAAAAAAACCTAACCTAGACGAGAACAACCTGAGTAACTATCGCCCAATCTCCCTTCTTCCTTGGATGAGCAAGATACTAGAAAAACACATCAACTCAGTATTGGTAGAATTTCTAGAAACGAATAATCTACTTCACACCTCACAGACTGGCTTCCGTCCCCAACACGGGATCGAAACCGCCCTCCTCGCCGTAACGGAGGAGGCAAGGAGAATATTGGATCTTGGAGGCTCTGCGGCAATCATCCTCCTTGATCTCAGTGCCGCATTCGACACTGTAAACCACGACACACTGATCTTGAGACTAAAAAATCTGGGCATATCAGGGAATGCCATTCCCTGGCTACACTCCTTCCTAAGTGACCGATCCTTCCAAGTCTTTGAAGGTGAGGTGGTCTCCAAACGGATGCCCCTAAACTGCCACAGGGCTCCTCCCTGAGCCCCACGTTATTCAATATTTACATGAGCTCCCTGGCAGAGATTGTCCTTCCATTCAACATAAAAATCATCACCTACGCTGATGACACTCAGCTGGTGGTGGCGCTAAACCACCCCGAAAAATCTTCAAACAACCTGGAGTGCTGTCTCACCGAGGTGGCAAAGTGGATGGAACGTTCATGCTTGAAGCTTAACGGGGACAAAACCGAGATCATGTTTCTCGGAAACTCCCCCTCTCTCAGGACGGAGCAGTTTTGGCCAAAATGTCTTGGCCCCGCCCCAGTACCTTCAGCTCAAATCAAAAGCCTTGGCATCTGGCTGGACCGCTCCCTCAGTTTTAACTACCAGGCGACGAAACTCTCGGCCACATGCTACGGTCTCCTAAGGATGCTACGCAAGATACTTCCCCTACTCCCATTTCATGCGCGACAACTCATGGTACAAGGTCTTATCCTCTCCCGCCTGGATTACGGGAATGCTTTGTACCTAGGAGCCCCGCAATCTACTATCGGCAAGCTCCAAATAATACAAAACTGCTCAGCCCGCACTCTTCTCCAGGTACCCCGCCGTCAGTCCGCAGCCCCGGCACTAAAGAGTCTCCATTGGCTACCGGTCAAAGAGCGAATCCAATTTAAAGCCATGTGCATTGCGCACAGGGCCTTTTGGAAGACAGGCTCGCTAATCAGTCAGTCCCTGATAACACCCTACCAACCAAACAGGCATCTCCGGTCAGCATCCTCCTTCCTCGCTCGACTGCCCTCCATAAAGAGAGCCAGATGCGGCGGACGTTCCTTTTCCTACAACTCCGCCAAGCTCTGGAACGCACTCCCCCTACACATGCGAAAGGAGTCCAACCTCCTATCCTTCCGCAAACTCCTAAAAACTATACTTTTTAACAACCACTGAGTCCTCCTTCTGCCTGCTTCTGTCCACAGCGCTGGGATGCCTCAGGGTAGCTATCGCGCTATACAAATGTTTTTTTAATTTAATTTCATTTCATAGAGTAGTGTGTGTGACCACATATACACCCATTTCAAATAAGGTTCAGGACATTATGAAAAGAAACTGGAAGATTCTGAATGGTGGGACAAAATAATGGTCTCCCCACTCTGCATTCAAGAGGAACACGAATCTGCGTATTGAGCTGGTCCACACAAAAACGCAGTCTTTGCACGTTCCACCACAGACAACACTCTGGGACAGCCAACCCCCTGTGGGTCATTACCCATGTGGAAATTGTATCTCCTGTCAGTTCACAAAAGCGACAAACGAAGTGGACATAAAAAGAGGGAGACCTTGGGTTCTAAGAGCACTGACTAATTGCAACAGTGAAAATGTTGTGTATTTGATTACATGCCCGTGCGGCTTATTCTATTTTGGAATGACCACTCGCAAAATGAACACTGAAGCAAGATACTTGTAAAAGGAACAACGCAAAACTCACACACCACTGTCTTGACCAGCATCATAAAGATGTGGACATGAGATGGGTGGTTCTAGAGAAAGTGAACATTAACACCCCAGATCCCCAGAAAAAGTGCTCATATGGGAGCAAAGATGGGTGTATAGATTGAGAACATGAGAAAAGGGGCTGAATGATGAAATCCCATGGTTACAATTGACATAAAAAACTTATCCACATAGAGTGCAAGAACACTAGTCTTTGACATTTTAGATCCATCCAAATGTATTACACCCTTCATAAGCCCCAGCAAGCATGTAAAACAACTTTGAGACCCCAGCATTTAGGTAGCTGGCATGTGCCCTCAGTATGTGGTTACAGATAATACAGCACTTAGGGGTATGTTTTCTCGAAATAAAGAAATAAACATTAAAAATAAAGGTTCCCTCCCTTAATGAAAATAAGAAACCATCATAAGAAAGTTGTCCGTGATCTGAGATAATTAGCCCCAAAAAAAGAACATTAGTATGCGATCAGGCTATGTTTTGCATATACTCAGCAGTCAGAACATACCGCCAGCTTACTAGAAGAAGCATTTTATAAGCATTTACATTTCACCAGCTTCCATTACATCGGTCTAGGTTTCGGGACTACACATTCCATGAATTCTGCACTTCCTACTGAAGCACCCGGCCTACAGACGTCGCCGTAATGACGTCAGACAACCTCCATACGATAGGAGGTTTCGGAATACCTAATCACAAACGCCGCCGCAGGTGTGGGCGATTACCCCTCGGCAGGGAAACACCGAGATGGTGCCTCGCTTTAAATATTTGTCTCCTCGCTCCTCCAGCACACAATATGAGGAAGGAGCAGACGTGATCAGGTTTTTCAAGAGGAACGCACCTTGATAAAGTAAGAGGATGGGTGTGTGGGCTGATAGTGTATCCCTTTATGTTGGTGACCACGAGTGATAGTAAACACCATAACAAATTGACACTTGACTCCCTCCCTTTTATTAATTGTAGAGTGTGACTACAGGGGTTCCCTCCCTCCATTGGACCCGGAGGACCCGTTAGTGGGGTACGATTGTGAGCTGGTCTCACAACAAAGATAGATAATTGTTTTGGGTTACCTCATGTGTGCAGTGCCACTTACCACCGAGCATGCAAATGTTGCATGCTTACGGTTGTCCACAATTGTTTGTTTCCCATATTTACATATTCAGAAAATCTCAAAGAATGTTTTATATGTTTGCAGGTACATATGAGCCAGATATAAAAGAGGTGACACAGTCACTCTTTTGTTTGCAGTGGCAAAATTAATGTAGGTTTGCTGTACTAGGTTCCCGTGTCTTCCGACCTGAAGATTGCCATGGACTCGCATGAGCCATCAGGCAGAAACGTATTGACGGTATAGTGGTGATGAGGTACTAATTCCTCTTGTCCCCATGGTTGGTTTTAATACCAGGTGTAATTCCTAATGAATAAAAGGGATATTTAGGATGTCACATTGTTTTTTAGTATACTTAGAATTCGAGTCCGCACTTAGCTAGAAGTGCCTCCCTGATTACAGGTGAAGGCCCACTTTCCATCAAAACGGGTTTTTGGAGAGCATGGGTTGTCCTATGAAGAATCATGACACCTGGTGGTGTGTGAGGACATCCCGTAACATTTTTGTATATGTCCAACTATGGGCATTATGTCGAGTAGAACAATGAGGGATATATAATTAGAAAAATTAAGAAATCACAGGTAGCTCTTTTGTGTGACAATTGTACCACAAAGGCAACTGGTCTTGCTTGTGTGAGGAGTGATGTACCCTCACTACTGTCTCTCATTTGATGGTGGCCCTGCATGTCAGATGGCATAGAGTTCACAGTACATGCAGTGACTGTACAACTGTTCAAATTGGTAAGTACTGGCTATACAGTGAAATTAGAGTGCAAACATCACTGGTGCCATCAGCATTAGTGCATACATGTTGGCCAGTGTGCATTTGCCAGTTGATGTTTCATCTACAATTGTGTTTCTATACACTCATTCACTGACTGGTGACATGCATGAGGGAGTGAGATGTAGAACTGTGGGGAGCATATGTGAGAGTCTACACTGATCCTTGCAAGGCAATCTGAGTATGCAATACCAAAGAGTGGTGCAATGTACCTGTCCATTGGGACTCTAGTGATTCCACGTCTTCATGTCATAGATGTTCAGTGACACCCAAAACCTTCAAATGTGTATTGGCTTGTGGATATACAATCTAAGACTGGCATCATCACCTGTACCAAGCAGTACTGGAGGTGTTCATATGGCTATATGGAGTGTTATTCTGTGTGAATAAAGAGTTTCTATCTCCGAAAATGTTAGGACCTCAATGTTTTCAGGGAACTTTATCTGCTAAATGTGTTACATAGCTAAACTACATGTGTCCAGCTTTCATTTGATTTTACAGGTAGTGGTCATATGATGTAATTTGGAGTCCAAAGTGACATCAGTGTGCAATAAGCATTTGCATGTGACATGATGTCTGCCACAACAGTAATTGACCTTCATGACATCATGATGTGTTATCAGTAATAGCTAGATTTGACTGACTATGAGCCTTTTGTGTGAGCATTGTGTAAATCTCACACTTGTATCCATCCTATTTGGTTACATCTTTTTACAATGGTATATATCAAGTGCGAAAGTATGCAAGGTGATCAACTATCCTCGTATGGACATAAGGTTGGAGTGTAGACAATTCCATCAATGCTTTTGGGCCTGTCTGGGGTTATGACATGAGTGGACCTAACTGTTTGCAGGTTATGTAGCATTCATGTATGTACTTATGCTAAATGTGAAGCCTATTGACTGAACCATGAAGCTGGTGTGAGATGTGGACTTCTTCAATACTTTCTGTGGATTTGTGATGGTCAGGTGTGGAAACGCAGTTGCAATAAACCCATGTTACATGTCATTTCAGATATATCCAGGGCAAGCAGAGAAGAAGAGGCCAACGTCGGTGAGGACACAGCTGGTCAAAACGGTTTATTACGTCAGACATCAGACAAATTGGGACCCAGTGACCAGGAGGGTGGGAGAAGTGCCCCGGAGGACAGCATCTCAAGCTCGTCACTCCCTAGTGGTGGTGGATGCAACAGTATTAGTTCCACCTTCATCCTTGCCTGCCCACCACAGTTCCTTTGCCACCCTCCCTGTTGTACCCCCTCAAGTTGGCAATTACCGCTCCCCTAAGAGGGAAGCAGTCTCCTTCACTCTAGGCACCTCAGCCCCTGCCCCTGGTAGCCCCACTGCCTTGAGTGAGGGGGCTAGTGACCTCCTGAGGAGCATCTCTGTGGGTCAGACTGCAGTCATGAATGCCATCCAGGAGGAAAGCAACAATCTGACCCAGATGTTTGCCTATCTGCAAAGGCATTCACACTGCCACGTCTTCCCTACAAAGATCTTTTCAGGCTCTGGCCTCCTCCCTCACGGCAGCCCTCCACCCATCCCAAACTTCCACCCCACCTCCTGCCCCTTCCCCATCCAAATTCCCTATTCCCATTTCTATCCCAAGCACATATAAGCACATCTAAGCATGCACACACTTCATCAGACACAAGCACCACACACAAACACAAGACATCCAAAGAATTCAAACATACATGCACACAGCAGACACTCACCCCTCTCACCACCCCCAGCATACCCCCAGGCACCACAGCAGCACATACAAAGCCCTCCACAGACAGACCCATAACTGGAGACACCACACTTACACCTACAGACCACTCCACAACACCTAACATTCCCACAGATACCGCACTAACAGCCACAGACCCCTCCACAACACCCTGCATTTCCACAGACACCGCACCAACAGCCACAGGCCCCTCTACAACACCCAGCATTCCCATAGACATTGCACCAACAGCCCCATACCCCTCCACAACACCCAGCATTCCCATAGACACCTTACCCCCACCACAGACCCCTCCACAACACCCAGCACATCCACATCACTCCCACCAAATAAATGTGAACGCTCACAGTCACCCACACCACAGACACTAACACAGCACACAGTGCAGACAGCAGACACACCTCACACATCCACTCCCTCTTCCTCCCAAACCGAACGCCATCCTGAACATCCTACCCATTTTCCCAGTGAATCTATCATGTTTGCCCTTGCCCTTACCCCTGTGAAACCTGACCTCTCCTCCTAAGATCCTAAAAGTCTCTTCTACACCCAAACCCATCCCTTCCACTTCCTACTCCAGCCCTGAAAACCAGCCACCCTACCTCCTGAAACCAGACCAAAAGAAAACTCCCAAAGACAAACCCATCCATTCCACTTCCCACTCCACCCCTGAAAACAGCCTGCCCACCCCCCTGAACCCAGGCCAAAAAAGAAAAACAAAGAAAAAATCCTCCTGAAGGTAAACCCAACCCAACCCTCGAAACCCAAGAAGCACCCTGCAAAGGACAAATCTATCCCTCCTAAATCTCTGCCCCCCTTCCTAAGCACCATCTTCGAGGTGCCCTCTATGCCCAATGGATGCTCCTTTGTGAGGAGGTTCCCTGGCAGTGTCAGTAAGGGCAAGTTGGGTGGTGCAGCTGTGGCATGAATGACAAAATAGACTGGCCATTGGCCTTTGTTTATCCGGATGTTTTGCATCCATGCAATAAAATGTTTCTTAGTTTTGAAGACATTGGTCCTGTTATTACTTTTCTATTTGATGTTATTGTATTGATAGTGATGTGTGAGTACAGTTCTGTTTGTTTCATCCCTGATTGCTGATCCAGTTGAAGTGGTTAGAATGATGTGACCTTGGAGCTAGTGATGGAGTTACACAGTACAAGGGGAAATTTTGGATAGATGTCTATGTGGGATGACATCCAAATGAGGCAGACATTGCATTGGGTGGCATGTTATATGGTAAGTATTTCAGCTTGGCCTGGCCACTGTCAACGTCATTTAGATTGCACGTCTCCCTATGATGTAGGTTGGATATGTGTTTGATGTTTTGAAGTTAAATATTTGTGTATCCGACCATGAAGGGTGGCAACTTGTCATACCTTTGCGGAGTTCTGCATGGACATGTGTCCATTTCGCAGTGTGTACCTTACAGCTACTTCATCTAGATGTGTGCCACATACTGTTAGTGCTGTTTGCTTTCATAAGTTGCACATACCCATTGCCTGGCGTTTTAGTGAGTACTGTCCCCTGGCTAAGGGTAATCTCAGGCGCAGGCAAAAAATCTACTATGCTGAAATAATACAGGCTAAGAAACATTATTATGCAGCCCGCATTGAGCAGGCACATAACAACTCCAAGGAGATCTTCTCCATAGTCCAAAGTTTTACGTCCCCCAAGGCGCAATCGTGCTCACTTCCGGCCACAGAGGGCTGGTGTAATACTCTGTCCAATTTTTTCATGGCTAAAATACGCACGATCCAGGCGGCCTTCACTCCCTGCACCGGACCGCCTTCTGATCCCGTGCATGGTGTTCCCTTGCCTGCCGCTCCCAGGCACGCTCTGCAGGCTTTCAGCTCTGTGGATTTGCCTAGCTCTCTTAAAATCCTGAAGGGCTTGAAATCGGGCTCGCCCGCTGACCCCTGCGCGGCCAGACTGTTAGCCGCTGTCGCGGAGACCATCAACCCCGAAGTAAATACCATCTTAAACGCCTCCCTTTTTGAGGCCTGTGTACCGGAGGCCTGGAAACAGGCAAAAATCCTTCCCCTTCTGAAAAAGCCCACCCTTGACCCCCTGATCCCGAGGAATTACCGTCCTATTTCCCTCCTGCCTAGTCTAGCCAAAGTCTGTGAAAAGGTGGTGACCAGACAACTTACAGAGTTTGTAGAAGGGTCAGACGCCCTGCATCCAGCACAGTCTGGGTTTCGCTCCTTTTACAGTACTGAGACAGCACTGGTGGAGATTTCCGAGGCCATTCGCGAGTGTCTAGACGCCGGTGGAAGAGCAGCTTTAGTAATGCTCGACCTATCAGCGGCATTTGACATGGTCCCGCACTCGCTGTTGCTCGCCAGGCTCACTGAAATCGGTGTCACAGGTGCCACCTGGGGCTGGCTGAGGTCCTTCCTGGAAGGGCGGACTCAACAGGTCTGGCTGCCACCGGTCGCTTCAGATTCGCAGCCGGTCACCACAGGTGTCCCTCAGGGGTCTTCCCTTAGCCCCCTTCTTATTAACATCTATGTTACTCCTCTGGTCTATTTGGCCGAGGACTTGGGGGCCAAGGGGATAGCCTACGCAGACGACACCCAGCTTCTCTTTACCTGGAAAAAGGATGAGGATTCTGTATCTTTTGTTCAGCACTGCCTGTCTTCGGTTTTTGAGTGGCTTGCGGCCGCTCAACTTAAATGCAACGAAGACAAGTCAGAAATCCTCCTCTATGGTAACTTCCCCCCTGGCTTCAGAGACACGATCTGGTCTTCTGGGTTCCCTATACCAACTTCCAATGGAAAATCCGTTAAGAACCTGGGGGTGTGGTTCAAGGACAACCTTTCCTTTTCCACCCAGGTAAAGAAGCTTTCCAGCAGCTGCTTTGGCCTCCTTAAAACATTAAGGAGCTTTCTCCCTCTCCTCCCCAGGCCTGCTAAAGAGACGGTCATCCGTGCCTTGATCCTTTCCCGTTTGGACTACGCTAACGCTTTGTATGTGGGCATCCCTGGATATTCTTTGAATAGACTCCAGGTCATTCAGAATGCGGCCGCCAGGCTTCTGCTAGGAATCTCCAAGAGGAGTAGTGTGCGAGAATATTTCCGCACACTCCACTGGCTCCCCGTGGCTGATCGGGTCAAATTCAAATCCCTGGTGATTGCCCACCGAGCCCTCCATGGTCATGGGCCCGCTTATTTGCGGAAGCGGTTTTCCTTCTACGTCCCACGGAGACAACTACGCTCATCAGCTCTTCTCTTAGCTAAAGTGCCCCGCTTCATTCGCCACAAGATGGGCGGCTGCTCCCTGGCCGTCAAGGCTGCCCAGGCTTGGAATGCTCTTCCGTTTCCATTGCGCAATACCCAAGACCCGTTAGCCTTCAAGAAACTTTTAAAAACTTACCTCTTCCCCTAGTGACAGTTAGGTGACCCCTCTTGGACCCGCGCCGGGACACTCCTTGGAGTAGCTGTGCGCGTTATAAGAGTATATAACATAACATAACATAACACATCCATGGCAGTTGGTTATGCTATTGGTTGTCCCTGATATATACTTCAGCTCCCAGGTCCAGTGCACTTGGAGATTTTCAAACATGTGCAAAATGTACTGTGCCCCAGCCTTTCAGGCTTCCCCCTGATAGAGGCATAGGTATCCTGCAGAGAGGGTTTTCATTGTGCCCTTAGGATGCTTCTCACACTGAGTCTATGTAATCCAATTGACTGACATTGCCTTTTCATGTGGGTGATGGGTGAGAGTCCAATACAGAGTTGTAGCAGAGAACCGCATAACTCAACCACCGCCTCTCCTTCCACACCCCCCACCAGACATCTCCTTTCCCCCCATCAGGCCCTTGCCACCACCCCACGGATCTGCAGGACTACCACTGGAGGAAGATCCTTCTCCTATTTCACTGCAAGGACCTGGAACTCCCTTCCTTTGCATCTCAGGCAATCACCATCTCTGCCTCAATTCAGGAAGGGCCTCAAGTCCTGGCTCTTCAACTGAACAGCAGACCATGCCCCCGCAGCACCTTGAGACCCTTATGGGTGAGTAGTTGCACTTTACAAAACCCTGATTGATTGATTGAAGGACCCCATTTTCTCCAATTTGGAGAATCTTTTAGTTGGAGATCCTGTTAGGCTACCTTGGTCTGACCATTTCTTAATCCCTTTTACTTGGATTCCGCAAGTGATCTCCACCGCGACCATGGGGCACAGGAAATGCTCACGCATATGGTCCAAACTACCAATTGATTCATGGGTAACAACGTTGGAATCGTCTAGGCCCACTTTCGATCCTGACCCTGTAACTGCCTACAATAAATTTAATTATTGGATAGAATCCTCATTGAACTCTGTCCTTCCAAATAAAACGACATTTAATAAAGCAGAAACCAAGCGCAATCCGTGGTATTCCCCAAAACTTCGCGAACTTAAAAAAACTTGTAAGAGAGCTGAAAGGAATTGGAGGAAGGATTTTTCTGCCAGCAACAAACAAATTTATAGAGAGGCCATTAAAACTTATAAAATTGAAATTCAACTGGCCCAAACTCTATATTATGAAGAGAGAATCCTGGCAGCTGCTAACTCTCCTCGCGAAATCTTCCGCATCACTAAGGGCTTGCTTACCATCCCCACCCACCCCATTGTATCTGAAGATACTTCAGCACGATGCAATGCCATGGCAGAATTCTTTTCGGACAAAATCCAAGTCATTTACTCATCCTTCCCTCAAAGAATATCTCAACAACTTATCAGAGATCAGGAAAACTTGGTCAAAGGGAGAGTTAGCCTAATTGAGGAAATTCCCCCACTTAATACGTCCACGTTGTTTGATATTTTGAGCAAATTAAAATCCGGTTCCCCCACTGATCCTGCCCCCCCAACATCTTAAATCAGGCCTCTGAAATCCTTTCCCCAGTAATCCTTGACCTGATAAATGCCTCTCTTTCCTCAGGGATAGTCCCTCCACTGTGGAAACAGGCTATGGTTAAAGCCTTATTGAAAAAGCCTACCCTGGACCCTGAAGTCTGGAGTAATTATCGCCCCATCTCCCTGCTGCCGGCTATCAGTAAGATCGCCGAGAAATATGTGAATTCTGTTCTATCTACCTTCCTGGAGAGCAATAACTGTTTCCATTCTTCCCAGATGGGTTTTAGACCTCAACATGGTACAGAGACGGCTCTTCTGGTGGTAGTGGAAGAGGCGAGAAAAATCCTAGACGCAGGAGGCTGCGCAGCTATTATCCTTCTAGATTTAAGCACAGCCTTTGACACGGTTAACCACCAGCTTTTGATAGAGAGACTGGGCGAGGTAGGGATTGCGGGGACTATGCTCAACTGGCTCCAATGTTTTTTAGAAGACCGATCTTTCAAAGTTTTTGAAGACGGCATTTCTTCTAAATCTATACCGCTGACTTGTGGGGTGCCTCAGGGCTCCTCCCTCAGCCCCACACTTTTTAACGTGTATTTGAGGCATTTGGCAGAGATTGTGCTACCATTTGGGATTCGGATAATTACATATGCTGATGACACCCAGTTGGTTGTCTCTGTCAACCAGCGGGATCCCTCCAGTACCTGTCTTGCCCTTTGTCTAGAAAAAGTTTCAAGGTGGATGGAAGAGTCTTTCTTGAAACTCAATGGATCAAAAACAGAATTAATGCTCCTAGGGAACAAAGAAAATATAAACTTTGAGCTACTCTGGCCCAGCTCCTTTGGTCCTGCCCCTACCCCCAAATATCAAATTAAAAGTCTGGGTGTCTGGCTCGACCAGAACCTTGATTTTAAAGAACAAGGGCAAAAGGTAGCGGCAAGCTGTTACGGGATCCTTCGAATGATCCGTAAAGTGCTCCCACTACTCCCTTTCCCTGCAAGAAGAGTCCTAATTCAGGCTCTCATTTTATTCCGACTTGACTATGCCAATGCTCTTTATCTTGGAGCCCCTGGCTCCTCGATACGGAAGCTACAAATTGTTCAAAACTGCGCCGCCCGCATGCTTATGAACATTCCAAAGCGGTCTTCCGCCAAACCAGCTTTGGCATCTTTACATTGGCTCCCTATTCGTGAGCGCATAGAGTTTAAGGCTCTATGTATAGCCCACAGGTCACTTTCAGGTAAGGGACCTATGGTCATTCAGTCCCTTACCCACCAATACCGCCCTAACAGAGCCCTCAGGTCAGAAACTAAACATCTATTGGTAATTCCAAGAATAACGAGAGCACGAAGTGGCGGCCGCCTTTACTCGTATAATGTGGCCAAGATCTGGAATGGCTTGCCTCCGCAGATCCGTGCCCAACCTAACTACCTCATCTTTCGGAAGCAGATTAAAACATTACTCTTCCCTAAATGAATAGCTCTCAGATTAGTGTGTTAGCAGGCATTAGCGCGGGGATGCCCATGGGTAACCAGGCGCTTTATAAATCTTGTTTTCATTTCATTTCATTTCATTTAATGTCATATCCATACAGATGTTTCTTTGACATCAAAACATGACCTGGGATGTGTGCAATGTGAGTGGGTCACATTCACTCTAGCATCTTGGTTAGAGTTGGAGTGAGAGGGCATCATGGTAGTTGTAGTCACTTCAATGTCACTTTACCAACACTCAACAAATGGTAAGCTGCATGATGTGTGAAGATCAGTAGTAACATGTCATATAAGTGAGAAGGGGCAAAAAGAGCCTAGCATCTTGGTTAGAGTTGCAGTGAGAGGGCCTCATGGTAGTTGTAGTCACTTCAATGTCCCTTTACCAACACTTGACATATGGTAAGCTACATAATGTTGAATATCAGTAGTAACATGGCAGACAAGTGAGAAGGGGCAAAATGAGTCTAGCATCTTGGTTAGAGTTGCAGTGAGAGGACCTCTTGGTAGTTGTAGACACTTCAATGTCACTTTACCAACACTTGATATATGCTAAGCTCCATGATGTGTGAAGACCAGTAGTAACATGGCAGTCAAGTGGGAAGGGGCAAAAGGAGTCTAGCATCTTGGTTAGAGTTGCAGTGAGAGGGCCCCATGGTAGTTGTAATCACTTCAGTGTCAATTTACCAACACTTTACATATGGTAAGATGCATGATGTGCGAAGATTAGTAGTAACACGGCAGCCAAGTGAAAAAGGGCAAAAGAAGTGTGTGACAGACATTAATAAGTGTGATAATGATGAGGAGGTGCTATTGTGGAACACAAAATAATGCACACATCACTATCACTGAATATAATCTGAAAACACATGGCCATTTGTGTACAGTGTGCCTGTGCAGTACCAGTATTTTGGCCTAGGAGGGCATCCTACAGATGTATTTTTGATTATTGTTGTGAAACAATCCCAGACAGGGTACCTGTATACGTGAAAATTACTTAAGGACCCCAGCAAACAAGTTACTTACCTTCAGTAGCGCTTTTTCTGGTGGATACAGCATCTGCCTGTGGATTCCTCACCTTTTGAATTACCCCTGCGCCAACATTCCACGGAAATTCTTTTCTTAGCTCTCCCACGTCGACGAGGACGTCATAATAGCACGGCTCCGCTCGCGACTCCGTATGACGTCACCTGAGCCATAAGAAGACCTTGTTGGCGTGCTGACGTCAGTTCCACCCATTTTTTCCGAGCCTTCGAGGCGAACGGGCGGACTGACAACATAACACAAGTATACCTAGTATACAAAATATATATACAAATACATATAGTATATACATAAGTAGAAAGGAAAAGCCAATAACCAAAGCATTTCCTAGCAACAAACTGTATGCATAAAAATGACAAATAGAAAATGACAATGTCATACAGACAGAACTTTTTCGGTATATGCAGGAGGACAACGGGGAGGCGGGTGGGTCAGTGAGGAATGCACAGGCAGATACTGTATCCACCAGAAAAAGCATTACCGAAGGTAAGTAACTTGTTTTTCTGATGGATACATCTGCCTGTGGATTCCTCACCTTTTGAATTGAATCCCCAAACTGTCCCTCTCCCGGAGGAGGGTGTCCACCTGTCTATACCAAAATACCAAAAAATCTTGCAGTACATAGCGTGCAAAATGGCCGTCCCTCTTAACCTCCGAATCCAAACAGTAATGCTTCGCAAAGGTGTGGAGGGAGGCCCAAGTTGCCGCCTTACAGAGCCAAAGCAGAAGAAGAAGACTTAGCTCTGGTGGAATGAGCTCGAATACCTTCAGGAGGCTCCATCTTGGCCAGGGTGTAGTAGATCTTGATACACAAGATGATCCACCTGTAGAGTCGTCGTTTGTGGACAGCTTTGCCTTTCATTCACCCGATGTAGCCCACGAAGAGCTGATCATCCAGCCTTAGGTCCCTGGTTCTGTCCCGGTAGAAGCTGACAGCCGTCTTAGGGTCCAGGCGATAAAGTCTCTCCTCCTCCTTGGAAGGGTGAGGGGGAGGATAGAAGGTAGGTAAAGTAATAGACTGTCCTAAATGGAAAGGAGTAACCACCTTAGGCAGGAAAGCAGCCCTGGTCCTGAGAACCATCTTTTCTGCATGAATGGTCAAGAACCGAGGTTTAGAACTAAGAGTCTGAAGCTCACATACCCTCTTGGCTGAGGTAATGGCGATCAGAAAGACCGTCTTAAAAGAAAGAAGCCTCAACTGACAACTATGAAGAGGCTCAAAAGGAAAACCCATCAAAAAAGTAAGCACTAAATTCAAATCCCACTGAGGCATAATAAAAGGAGTGGGAGGAAACTTATTGGTGAGGCCCTTAATGAACCTCATAACAATGGGACACTTAAATAAAGACGGCTGGTCCGGCAAACAGAGGGAAGCCGACAAGGCCGACAAATAACCCTTTACTGTAGCCACAACACAACCCTGCTGGGCCAAGGAAAGTGAAAATCCTAGAATGTCAGATAAGTGGGCTTTCAAAGAATCAATAGACTTCTCTCCACGCCATTTCACAAACTTGGACCACCTAGAGGAATAAATAGATTTGGTGAGGTGTCTCCTGGACGATAAAACAACATCCACCACATCCGGTGGGAGAAAGAAAGAACTCAGATTGCCCCGTTCAATCTCCAGGCATGAAGGTGCAAGCTCTGGAGGTGGGGGTGTAGGACCTGCCCCTGTGACTGCGAGAGGAGGTCTGCCCTGAGAGGGAGATGGAGCGGAGGGTGCGATGAGAGGTGAAGTAGATCTGTGTACCACACCCTTCTTGGCCAATCCGGAGCGATCAATATGACTTGGGCCCGGTCTTGGCGAATCTTCCTCAGAACCAGAGGAATCAAGGGTATGGGAGGAAACGCGTAAAGGAGTTGCAAACTCCAATCCAATTGAAACGCGTCCCCCAACGCTCTCTGCATTGGATACTGAAGGCTGCAGAACAATGGGCAGTGCACGTTGTCCCAAGTGGCAAAAAGGTCTGCCCGAGGAAACCCCCACATCCTGACGATGTGCTGGACCACCTCCGAATGAAGCCGCCACTCGTGATCGGCCGAATAATGCCGACTGAGTCTGTCCGCATGCACATTTAGCACCCCTGCCAGATGATTTGCCATCACACAAATCTGATGGCCCTGAGCCAGGACCAGATCCGCAGAGCCTCTCTGCAGAGACGATACGACCCTACTCCATCCTGTTTGTTTATGTACCACATCGCGGTAGTGTTGTCCGTCAGGACTTGAACCGACTGATCGCGAAGGGAGGGAAGGAAGGCCTTGAGAGCCGAACGTATTGCCCGCAATTCCAAAAGGTTGATGTGAAGCAACCTTTCCTCTGGAGACCAAAGACCTTTGATCACCAGATCCCCCAGATGAGCACCCCACCCTAGAGTGGAGGCATCCGTGATCACTGTGGCCACCGGTGGATGAGGATGAAAGGGCTTTCCTTGAGACAGGTTGCCCTGCACACTCCACCAAGACAGCTCCGCTGCAGAGTCTCTGGAGATTCTGACCTTCTCCCCGAGATCTCCACTGTGCTGATACCACTGCCTGCGGAGGCACCACTGGAGCGCCTTCATGTGCCAGCGTGCATGGCTGACCAACAGAATGCAGGAAGCGAACAGACCGAACAGGCATAGGACCTTCAGGACTGGAACAACCGCTCTATCGTGAAACAAAGGAATCATCTCCTGAATGTCGAGAATCCTCTGCGGTGGCGGAAAAGCTCGACATACAGTAGTGTCCAGTACTGCCCCTATGAACAGGCTGCGCTGAGAGGGCACCAGGTGAGTTTTGGCACATTTATCGAGAAACCCAAGTTGAACAACAATTGCGGCATTGCTTGCAAGTGACGCAACACCATCTCTCATTACTTGCTTTGAGCAGCCAGTCGTCCAGATAGGGGAAAACAGGAATCCCGACCTTCTGAGATGTACTACCACCACCACCATCACCTTTGTGAAGACTCGTGGTGCGGAAGTGAGACCGAACCGGAGGACCACAAACTGGTAATGTTGCGACCCAACCGTAAACCAGAGATACTTCTGATGCGACTTCAGAATAGGATTGTGGAAATACACATTCTGTAAGTCGATCAACACCATCCAGTCTTCCTGTTGTAGTGCCAAAAGAACCTGAGCTAAGGTCAACATCTTGAACTTTTCTTGCCTGAGGTAAAAATTCAAAACCCTGAGGTCCAGGATCGGTCTTAGCCGGCCGTCCTTTTTGGGAATCAGGAAATAACGGGAATAACATCCCTGACCCCATTCCTGCTCCGGAACTACCTCTATAGCACCTTTCTGTAGTAAGGCAAGATCCTCCTGCAGAAGCAGCAAATGGTCCTCTGAACACCAGTCCTGGCGAGGAGGGTAAGGAGGTGGAAACTCTTGAAAAGGTAGGGCGTACCCATTTTCCACAAGATTCAAAACCCAACGGTCTAAGGTAACCGATTTCCAATCTTGTAGAAAATGGGACACCCGACCCCCTACAGGACCAGCATGCTCCAAGATGGGGGATCTAGAGCTGCTTTCCCATGGTACCAGTGGTGGGGACAGGGGAGGAGGAGGAGGAGGAAGACTGCTGTCGAGAAGCTCCCCGAAGACGGCCTCTACCTTTTCCTCTGTACGACCTGTACATAGGGTTCTGTTGCTGCTGGTGCTGAGGCTGCTGACGGCCTCTAAAGGAAGCCACCTTCCCAAAGCCTCGATACCTTTTGTATCCATAGCCCCTGGGCTGGGACTGCAGGCCCAAGGAGCCTGCAGGAGCCCTACTGTCCTTGAACCGCTGCAGTGCAGAATCCGCCTTGGTACCAAACAACCTTGACCCATCAAAGGGTAGATCCAGCAAAGTAGCCTGAACATCTGGTGAGAAACCTGACAATCTAAGCCAGGCATGCCTTCTAGCAGCAATCGAAGAACCCACGACTCTGGCAACCGAGTCCACTGTGTCCAAACCCGACCGGATGACCTGACGGGCTGCTGCTTGTGAATCTGAAAGTTCCTCAAGAAAATGAACACGATCATCTTCAGGAAGTTTAGGAGCCAATTGCTTGACAGAGTCCATTAGAGAATGTACCTTCCTAGCAAACACGTGGCGTTCGTTGACTTCAGAGCCATACTTGCTGAGGAAAACACCTTTTTGGCCGATTGCTCTAACTTTTTTGAGTCTCTAACCCCCGGGGTGGTAGGGAAGGATCCAGTTGACTGCTTGGAACAAGAAGCCTGAACCACCAAGCTTTCTGGAGATGGATGAGCAGAAAGGAAAGCTGGATCACCAGGAGCAGGTCTATACCTTCTTGCCACTGATCTAGAAACTGCAGGGGCAGACAAGGGTTTCTGCCACGCCTCCATTATTGGTTCCGTCAACGTCTCATTGAAAGGCAGCAGAGGCTCATTAGAAGAAGAAGGAGAATTTAACACTTCAGTCAGAATATTTGACTTTACCTCAGCTGAGGGCAACTGAAGGTCCAACAATTCAGCAGCCTTTCTGATGACCAAGTGATAAGGAGCAACATCCTGTGATGGTAAAGCCTTCGGAGAAGATAGCTCCCACTCCGGGGAAGTATCAATGCCACTAGCCTCACTTAGACTTTCGAATACGTCTACGGAATTGAGAATCTCCCCTTCCTCCTGCTCCTGCTGGTACTCATCTTCCTCCAGCAGTCTTTGCGCTTCCCTCCTGGAACGCTGCTTCGGGATCGGCGGCGGCGGCGCTAGACCCGGCGCCGGTGACAACGGCACCGGCGTCGAAGGAGGACCTTCCGAAGTGGGCAACGGCACAGATCGAATCCGGGATGACGCCGGCCCAACACGAGACGGCGCCGGTGATTGAGGTATCGGAGTCGAAAACCTCGGCACGGGGAACTGCCAAGATGGAGCCGTTGGCATAAAAGGCACAAAAGGTGCCTGGGGGATGCCCAAATTAAAGGCAAGGGGACCCACGGGGCCAGAAGGCGCACCGGTAGGGTAGGATGTCCTGGCAAACATGCCAAATATCGCATTAAGGAAATGCGAAGGATCCGATCCTGGTCCTGGAAAAGGAGAATACGGATCCAAATTCCCCTGGTCTGGATCTATCCGAGGCCGTACGGGGGCTGAGGTTGCAGAGCCGGAGATATCAGCGCTCGCACAGGTGAAGCCGCAGGAACAGGAGAAGACTCCCTGGGAGCTGGACGCCGGTGAGCCTCTGGGCGCCAGAGAATCCCTGGATGCCGGCGAATTCCTAGGAGCCGGAGAGAGGGCCAGAGTCGCCTGCGGAGAAGGAGAAGGCGACGGAGAGATAAAGTCCTTTTCACGACGCCGCTGTTCGGGAGAGGCTGATCTCGAAGCCCTGCCCTTCAAAGAACGACGTTGTGATCCATGTCTTCTCTTCGACTTCTTATGCTTCTTTGACTTCAAAGTATGCGAGGTCGACGACTTCGATCGCTTACGACCCCTCTTCTCCTTTTTCGCCCGCGCCATGAAGAATTTGGCCTCACGTTCTTTCAGTGCCTTCGGGTTCATCTTCCGACAGCACGAACACCCTTCGACGTCGTGGTCTGAAGAAAGACACCAAAGACAGTCATTGTGGGGATCCGTGATGGACATATGGCCCCACACTCCCTGCAGGGCTTGAAACCCGACTTCTTCGAAGTAGCCATTCTCACTGCAGCACGAAGAAGAGGAGGAAACAAAGTAATCACAGCAAAATGGAGAGTCCAAGAAAAAAAACGTTATCCTTTGATGGCGCGGAAAAAGGGAACTGACGTCAGCACGCCGACGAGGTCTTCTTATGGCTCCGGTGACGTCATATGGAGTCGCGAGCGGAGCCATGCTATTATGACATCCTCATCGTCGTGGGAGAGCTAAGAAAAGAATTTCTGTGGCATGCTGGTGCAGGGGTAATTCAAAAGGTGAGGAATCCACAGGCAGATGTATCCATCAGAATCCCTTGCCTGGTCCATGGTGGGGCATCGTTTTGCTGAGGAGTCAATGGAAACTAGTAGTTATATGACTTACTGCCAATTTAATTCGCGACGGAGTGGGTTTTGAACATGGTCGAGCAGGTAGAACAGTGGCAGGACGTGTCCGATGAGCTCCATGATGGCAGAAGATGAGTAAAGGTGAGTAGAGGTGAGGTTTGGCCTTATATACCTCCCTTTTCACCATCTCAGATGTGGCAGTTGGACTGCTATGGTCACGCCGGCTGTAAAGCAACTTGTAATTAGGCTTGCATTTCACTGGCGGTCCGAGCCTCCCACAGCCACAGAGGCCCATTCCACGGCCACCGCGGTCAGAGTTGGGTGGCAGTGTCAGCAGTTCAGCAGAGGTCTTCACAAAGCCAATCCGCACAACTCGTAATACGGCAGTCGGACCACAGAGCTCGTAGCGTTTGGACCGCGACCGTGGGTACCGTGGCCCCTGGACCGCCAAACTCGTACTAAGGCCCATATTGAACTGAATTACTTTACATTGCTCTAAAATTAGTCATTCAAGATACGTGAAATACACACCTAGTTTGGTAAAACAAGGAAACTAGAGATGGAGGGAGATTTCTTGGTTACACATTGTGCAATTCAGCCTCTGCATGGCTAGCTCCTTCAAGATCCCATTTAAGTACAAAGGACCCAATTTAGAAATTGCCTGTCGGCCTGCCAGGGCAACAGAGATAATACCCTCCACTTCCCTTGTGGACTGCCGTCTACTATATTTAGAGATCATCGTTGACCTGGAAGAGATCTCAATGCCTTCAGAAGATGTTCCATGTGGCCGCTCAGTAAACATTTTTGTTTTACAAAAACAGACTCCCAAATTTGAAGTTTGTTTCTGTGAAACAAAACCCAATGACTATGACACCCTGATATTTTTTTCCTAGGGCGTGGGGTTATTTTTTTCTCTTTGACACCGCCAGGCTTTTACTTGTGGTCCCGAAGAGAAAAAAAGTATATCAGACCATACGCTGTCAATAGGCAGGGCCACTGGAATTATGCTATTCTACAGCTGTGGTGTTTTTTTGCAAAATGATGGATTTGCCGTATTTGTCACATAATCCACCATCTCCTGCGTAATCTGCAGATTTTAACAAAAAAAAGTTTCTAGCTCAAATGGTACAAAAGTTACTAAAACACGGTGACGTGTTGCTGCTCAAAGGAAGGCCCTTTTCAGAGGTTGATTGGTCACCTTTCTGTTGCTTATTGCTATATTTGGGCATTAAACCAGTACTAATGAGTTGTAAAATATGTGTTAGGTGTAAAAATGGGGGGGGAAAGTATTACTATTACAGAATGTGCCGCATTATGCAGCATAATTTGGCTTTTTGTGCTGCATAATTTACTCAATCCTGCCGCATAATTTGACCCTGCCTCTTCTTCATAATTAAAGTGGCCCTGTCAATAGGGCAGAAGCACTGATGTATTTACATTGACGGCCCCAAGTCCATTGGACCACTGGTGTGGGGTTTCCGCCATTGGGGACGCTGTCAGAGGAAAGATTAAAATGTACCCAACTCTAGCTAGAGCAGGAGTACCGGCAGCTTAGAAGACAGGGTACTCCACCACGGTTGCCTGCCAAACTCAAAATCAGGCCCTAGAGCTTGTATGAATTTTCAGAATTTGGTTTCTGACAGGAAAGCCAAGGGAGCAGGTGCTGCTGATAAGAGAAGGCATTTTTGTCCTTTAAGGCGTAATTTGTACAATTACCCTGACGTTGGCCCATTAAGAATGTGCAAATAAGTGTTGGAATCACAACTTTCCTATCCTTAAGCCATGAATGGTTCTTTATTTTTAACTCCCAAGACCATAATTTGAGTTTTGTTTTGTTAAAAGCAAGCCTTCTGTCTTTAGCGCTGTCATTTAGCACTGCAGACCAATTGCAGGCTGGTCTAAGAGAGCCCAATTATATTTAAGTTGCGGTCCTTTGCTGGTAAACAGTTCACATGCCTTTGTATTCTAAGCAGATGAGCCAGCCCCGGGGAACTAACAAGGATGTGGTTACCAGTTTCTGGCACCTGCCTTAGCACATTATGCCGCTCATCCAATAACTAGTCATCAAAATGAATGAGGAGACATTGACGCTTCAGGCTGTTTCTATTCATCATGTTGGCTGTTCATTTGGTTTCCTTGCTTGGCTGACTTGGGCTTAGTTTGCTGAGCGCAATGTATTCAGAACTGATCAAATTCCTAGTGGTATTTGCATTGCCTCCAGTTTTTTTTTCATTTTCACAACAAATGTTTATTGTCAACAGCCGTAGCAGTCCTGGTGCGACCAGGTTTATCCATAATTCAATATACATAGTAGCGATATTGATTTCGACATTTGCAATATCAATAGAACACAGTCTAGAATCTAATAATGCCAAAAACATTACCCCAACAGTAAACAGCATTGACTCCAGTTTTTGACACATTATTTTTATTTATTTATTTATTTAAAAGGTTTTATATAGCGCGGACAAGACCCTTGCGGGTATCAGAGCGCTTTACAAGGTAAGTATAGGAGACAAACAGGCATACATGACTTGCACATTATCAAATAGTACCTGAAGTCAACAAAGCAGCAGAAAAGATGTCCCCTATCAAGTTTCTCTAACTTCTGGTTTATAAACCACAATGAGAAATACTGGTAAGTAGTACTGAGATCTAGGCCTAGATTTACTATTGCTTTGCCCAGGGTTTGCATCACTTCTATGACGCAATACCAGCAGGAAGAGTTGGAGTGAGATTTACTATCCAATGCAAATCAGGATTTGTATTGGAAAGTATCCCAAAGTAACACAAAGTTGCGCTATACACCAAGGGGGCATGCCATGGATGGTACATGGGCATCCTAATGCACCCACCCATGGATTTTGATTTAAATCTCTATGTACTACATTGGGAGACAGGGATCTGTGCCAAAACCTTACTCGTCCTCGAGGCAGGTAACAAGGAGAAATGTTTTTATTTCTTTTTATTTTCCAACTTTGCATGTGTGCTGCATTGTACACCACACATAAAAAGTGGGAAAAGTTTTAAGACATAGGGGCATATTACTAAGGTCCGACGATAATTATCGCTCAGCGCGATTAGCGCGAGGATAATTATCGCCTGACTAACGCTGAATTTTATCACTGAGATAGCGTGCTATCAGCAACGCTCATCTTAACAGTGATAAAATTGCAAGCGCTAACTGCCAAATGTGCGATTATCGCTGGAAATCCAGCGATAATCACATAACTTTTGGCAATAGCTTGCTGATAGGGCAGGACAGACTCAGCCATGATATCCACCTTCCATTGGATATCATGGCTAAGTCATACTGAGAGCAGGCGTTAGAAAAGTAGCGCTAACCGCGGTTAGCGCTACTTTTCTAATCGCTCTGCATGTTCGCCTGCAGCTTGATAATAGGAGAAATGTCGGTTAGCGACATTTCTCCTGTTATCCTGGGAAGGAACGCCCACTTTGCATCTCATTAGAGATGCAGAGCGAGGCGTGGGGAAAGCGGGTGCTAACATGCGTTAATGCATGTTAGCACCCGCCTTGGTAATAGGGCGGTAATATTATCTCCGCTTTTTTGGCTCTTAAAGCCAAAAAAGCGGAGATAATGGCCCTTGCTAATATGCCCCATAGTTTTTGTACTGGAAGGGCCCAATCCCAGTACAAAACCTATAGTTTAGAAAATGCACACACACCCTTGAACACTGGTGCAAGGGTGTGCGCATTGGCGCATGACAGTCAAAAGTGCGCCAGTGCTGTGGGAGAGAAAAAATGTGCCTTATATATGGTGCATTTTTTCTATCTCCTTTTGAAGCAAGGCAATGCAGCAACTTTGGTTGCTGCACCGTCTTGTGTCAAATAGTACATCTGGGCCATGATCTGAATTCTACCTGTTTGTGGATTAGTTGCGTATTCACCACACACTGTTTGAAATGTAGGAAAACCAGTTATGCAAAGATTTTTTTCTGCCCTAGCTATAAACAAGAAAGTATGAAGGTGGCCATATGAGAGTATAGGTGGCCAAGTCCCTGACTCCTCTGTTCTTAAATATTGCTTTAATCAGTGATCCTTGCCACAATTTTGGAATCTGGCCAGTTTTAAGAATTTCCTCAAACTTTGGCATATGAAGGACAGCTCACCACTGTTTGTAGATTTTACATCACTATGAACACTGTCAGGACTTGGAGTGTAACTGTTCTTTGACAGATGCTAAATTACTGATTATAATCAAATTAAGTAGTTTCTCTTTTATGTAACTATTACCATCCAACTGTATGTCACAGAAATGGCTACAAAAATATTGTGATGTAAAATAATGATATGAAAACTAACCATTTCATATATCTATAATGTAAAGTATATAAATATTGACAGGAAAAAATATCATAATTATAAAAATATCTGCTACCGAAATATCTAATATAACAATGTAGCATTTATAAGAATGCATTAGACTTGAGCAAAACGTCTACTACAAAGATATAATGTACAAAAATATTGAAAAAATAACATTAACATTTATTGTAATCAATACTATCTAAAAACAAAATGAAAGATAATTATTTGCAAGACTATTTTATAGATTGGAATGTTTTCCTAGTAGACATAAAAATACATGTGCAATTAAAGCATAAAATAAAACACACATTTTACATTTTAAAAGGATAATTTAGAAAAATACATTTAAGACCATATATTGGTTTTTTATCACAAGCGTATTAAATCTTACATTATAAATTACATAATGTATGTATTTATTTATTAAATATTATTTTTTAACTATTTCATAAACAACATAACATATGTATCATACTTCACAGATTTAAACTACAAATGAAAAATAACCGAAACAAAATAAAATAAAATAGTTAAACAATCCTTCAAACACTTAACCATAAATTGGGTTTAGAAGTATAATATTTACTATTCTAACTATATTCCATTATAAAAAGAGGAAAATGCATAAGTTAAAAGGGTTCATATTTTCATTCTATCTCCAGTCTCATAAACATTGAAGAAAGTGCATAAATCAGACAGGCAACATTTAGTATTCTAATTCCAATCCAAATGAAATTGAGGAACAAACATAAATAAAAGGATTTAGGTTTACTATTCTCACTCGAATTCTACAAAAACTGTAGATATTGAATAAGTCAGTGAGGTGAGATTCACTATGGTCTCACAAGCATTGTTGAAAGTGCATAAATCAGAATGGTGAGATTTACTATTCTAACTCCATTCCAAATGAAATGAGAGAAATTGTAAATGTAAAATTAATTTGATTTACTCTTTTCACTCCATTCCCCAAACATTGTGGAAAGTGCATGTGTTTTTGTGGGGGTATGGCATCAAAATTCCTATTCTAACTCCATTCCACAAGCATTATGGAAAGTATTTTTTTTGGGGGGGTAGGGGCTGGATCAGATAAAGCACTCGAATTCCAGTCCTAAAAACACTGGGGAAAGTGCATATATTTGTGAGAGGGTTCCAGATTTACTATTCTCCATCCCACAAATTTTTAGGAAATTGCATATACATGGGATGGCAGATTTACAGTTGTAACTACAATCCTAAAACATGGAGAACAGTGCATTTATTTGGATGGGCAGGCAGATTTATTATTCTAACTCCAGTTTCAAAAACATTGTGGAAAAGGCAGACACTGGCCATGGAAGATGAGTTGAGGTCTGAGTTATTCTCTTAACTCCAATCAAACAAATTGCAAAAACATTAAATGTGGGGTCCTTTCAAATAAATATCCTAAAATAATCCTCTATTTTTAAATAACAATTAAATATTAATTTTATAATTGGTAAATACAAAAATAGTTTCAAAAAAATGTTGTAACAATATTTTCAACTCTTAAGGTAGTCATATATAAATTTAAAGAACAAGTTACTTACCCTCGGTAACGATATATCTGTAAGAAACATAGATTAGTTATAGATTCCTTACCTTAGAATTACCCCCAGGCGTCAGACTGGATCCGGAAAGTTTTTTCGTCAGCAGTACCTCTGCGCGTCGAAAGGTGGCGTCGGTCGGCTCCGCGTCGGTCGTTGGCGTCGTGGTCGCCGGGATGACGTCACAGTAGCTACTTAGACGCCGCCCTCGCACACTGACGTCAGTTCTGTACACGACTTTCCGCGCCAGAAACGCAGAGCCATGCAAGACACTGACCACTGGTGCACAAAACTAGGGCCCTGAAAGGATGTCCTTAACCCTAGAAGTCAGTTCGCAGAAGGGGGAGGATGGGTGGGGCGGTAAGGAATGTATAACTAACCCATGTTTCTTACAGATATATCGTTACCGAAGGTAAGTAACTTGTTCATCTGAAAGAAACAGTTAGTTATATATTCCTTACCTTAGAATAGATACCCCAGCAATACCTACCTCAGAGGTGGGTCTGCGAACCAAGTTCACACCAGAAAGTCCTGGAGAACAGAACGGCCAAAGAAGCGGTCTCTCCGGACTTGGCTGTCCAGGCAGTAGTGTCTCGTAAACGTGTGCAGCGATGCCCACGTAGCTTCCTGACAGATGTCATTTAGAGGGACCCCTCGTCCCAAAGCAGCAGTGGCTGCCGTCGCCCTGGTGGAATGGGCGCGTAGCCCCACTGGAGGCTCCTTCTTTGCTAGAGAATAGCAGGCTTTGATACACAAAACGACCCATCTGGAGATAGTCCGCTTGTGTACGGCCCGACCTTTCTTGGCTCCCAAGTAGCCAACAAAGAGCTGGTCATCCACCCGCAACTGTTTGCGAGCCCGCCTTCAACAACCAGTTGTTGAGATAGGGGAAGACTGGGACCCCTGATCTGCGCAGATGAGCTGCAACCACCGCCTTCACTTTCGTGAACACCCGAGGAGCACTGGTAAGGCCGAAGGGGAGCACGGTAAACTGAAAATGCTCGGGCCTACCATGAACCACAAGTAGCGCCGGTGGGCCGGCAGGACGGAGATGTGAAAATAGGCGTCCTGCAAGTCCAACACTACCAACCAGTCTCCAGGGTCGAGAGCAGACAAGACCTGAGCTAACGTCAACATTTTGAACTTCTCCTTCCGGAGGAAGCGGTTGACGTTCCTGAGGTCCAAGATAGGACGCAGGCCCTTGTCCTTCTTGGGTACCAGAAAGTAGTGGGAATAGCAACCACGACCTACTTCTGGGGCAGGAACGCGCTTGATGGCTCCCTTGGCCAAGAGAGACGTAACTTCCTGTTGGAGAATGCCCAGGTGATCCTCCGACATGCGATGGTACTGAGGTGGAATAGCTGGGGGGGTAGCCTCAAAGGGGAGGGAGTAGCCCCTTCGGACTATCTGCAAAACCCCTCTGTCTGACGTGATGGTGCGCCAGTGGGGGAGGTGATGGCAGATCCTGCTGCCCACTGGCGATTGATGGGCCTGAAAGGCCGGACTAGGAAGGTTTGGAGGCTGAAGCAGAGGGGGGGTTGGTGGACTGGCCCGCTCGCTGGCCCCCTGAACCACAGCGGTGGTTCCCACGTTCCCGGCCGCGCGAAGGTTGTGCAGCTTGCGCCGGCCTGTGGCTCTGGGCGGGACGTAGTGGGGCACCCCTTCCGTAGCCACGAAAGGGGCAAAAAGCAGACTGCGCAGGGCGGTTGGAGAGGCCCAAGGACTTGGCCCTAGCCTGTGAGTCCTTGAAACGCTCTAGAGCGTTGTCTGCTTTGTCGCCAAAAAGGCGACGGCCATCAAAGGGCATATCCATAAGTGTGAAATGGACATCCCCAGAAAAGCCAGTCGATCTCATCCTGGCGTAGCGACGAAGGGCTACCGACGTGGAAATCGTCCTGCCTTGAGATGCGGCGGTATCCAGCCCACAGCGGATGGTAAACTTCGCTGCGTCTCTCCCTGCGGCAACAGCCTGGGAGAGTACGGTCCGGTCCTCCTGCGGACACTGAGGCAGCACTTGCGCAACCGTGTCCCACACAGAGTGGGAATAACGGCTCAATAGACATGCCATGTTTACCGACCGCAGTCCCAAGCTGGCGGAAGAAAAAATCTTCTTCCCAAGATGATCCAGCTTCTTGGATTCCCTATCTGGTGGTGCGTTAGGGAATGCGCTCTTGGAAGTAGAGGCTTGGACTACCAAGCTCTCTGGGGTGGGGTGTTGGGAGAGGAAAGTGGGGTCGCCCGAGGCTGGGCGGTGGCGTCGGGCAATCATCCTATCCACGGGAGCCCCTGTGTTGGGCCTGGACCAGGTGCCCAAAAGGATGTCGGTAAGGGCTTCATTAAACGGAAGCAGGGGCTCCGAAGAGCTCGCCGCCGGTTGAAGCACCTCTGTTAGGAGGTTAGTGCTGACTGCCACCGTAGGTAGCTCGAGGTGGAGAGCCTCGGCCGCCCTACGCAACACCACTGCATAGGAAGCTCCCTCCTCTGTAGCCACGGTAGGAGGAGACAACATGCCAAGGTCTGGGGAGATATCGAGACCACTGGCATCCTCCAGGTCCTCTCTCCAGTCCGGATCATAATCCAACTGGTCGGTCAGAGGGTAACCTGACCCCTCTCAGTCCTCCTCCTCATCCTCTGGGTGTCAATCTGGCGGGAAAGGGACCCCAGGGGCAGAAAGACACCACTCGGCGCCGGATCCGGCGCCGGGCGACGCCGGTCCGGCTCCGTGTCCACATCAGGATGGAGGCACAACCGGCGTCGAGTGTGGTTGCGGTGCCGAAGGAAACGGCGCCGGTGAAGGTGTAATGAGGTCAACCGGCACCGATCCGGATCCAGGCCTGGATCCATTGGGGCCCTGCGGCGCCGGAGCCACCAGCAGAGAAGGCCTAGGACCCCCAACCGAGTCCACGGGGCCCAAAGGCGCGCCGGCGGAGTCGGGCTGCCCAAAGATGGCATGCATCGACTCGTAAAACTGACAAAGCTGGGCAGGGGTCGCTCCAGCTCCCGGGAAGGGAGGGAAACTCGGAATCCACCCTTCAGGCTCCACACGGGGAGCCGCGGGAGTGGCACTGCCCGCATCCCCCGTTGCGTCAGCCGACCGACGGGGAGAAGTCGAAGAGCTACGATGCTTCTTCGACTTCTTCTTGTGCTTCGACTTACCTGACCCCAAGTGCGAAGACTTGGATGACGAGTGGTGATGGCTCCACGACCGGTCCCTCAACCTCCCTCGTGACCGGGACCTCGAACGGCACGGAGCCGGCTGCTGGCGCTCAAGAAGCTTTCGGGACTGCCCCCGCAAAGACTTCGGAGCCATGGTCCGGCAGTCGGAGCACGACTTGGGGTCATGGTCGCGCTCCAGGCAAAAGAGGCACTCGCGGTGAGGATCCGTCACCAACATCAGTCAGGTACAGGAACCGCAAGCCTTGAAGCCGGGCATCCCTATGTGCACCAGGAATCGGTAGGACTCAAGAAGACGTCGACAAAAGTCGCTCAAAAAATTCAGTCAAAAAGTGACTGGAGGTACCACTCCCTCCGGATCTGCGCTGGCTGGCGCGGAAAAAGAAAGAACTGACATCAGCGCGCGAGGGCAGCGTCTAAGTAGCTACCGCAACATCATCCCGGCAACCACAACGCCAACGACGGACGCGGAGCCGACCGACGCCACCTTTCGACGCTCAGAGGTACTGCTGACGAAAAAACTTTCCAGATCCAGTCTGACGCCTGGTGGTAATTCTAAGGTAAGGAATCAATAACTAACTGTTTCTTTCAGATTTGTTTCACAGTGAGCAAAGACATACAACTCCAAACATATGGAAATATTAAAAGCCCAATATATTTTTTAATTTAAGCAAACATTTCTAAAAAATATATATGAACTTAAACATTGAACTCCACCTTTTTTAACTAATACACTTAAAACGCATTCATAGAAAATGTAAGAAAAATCCTAAAAATAACAAAATACCTACTGAATTTGCAAAAAAAGAAAAACATGTGCCTTATATTAAAAATGTCAGAAACACAGATCTATAAACTCCAATATTTTATTCAATAATTAAAAACATCAAGTCATCCAATAAAATAACAATTTAAATTAATAATATAATTAATCAATACTTAATTTAATAATAATAAAAAACAATAATACCCACAAACCCAAAAATATGTATTATTCTAAAACAATAATTGAATACATTATACATAATTTAGCAAGGTATCTCCACCTTGTGGCATGCTAAACCTGGGGCATCCAAAATGGATACCAATACCATCAGTAGGCAGATTCACACATGCACACAGAGTTCTAGTACCACACATCACATATATCATAGACTCATTGTACACGCACACACACTTGACATATTCATGGGATGTCAGCGTGAAATGTTGGGTCCCACAAAACACACTTTTCATGGCAGTCGCACCATCATGAAAAGTGCAGCGGTGAGGAAACTCCTAATATCGTGCATCTCTAGCTGCAGCAACGGTCCCGTGGTGGTCCAACCGCCACAGTCGTAATGCGGCGGGCGGACCGCCACCATGGGTTCAGCGGTCCATTGGACCGCCAAACTCGTAATAAGGCCCTAAGCTTCTGTGCACAAGCCAGACTAGCATGATGCTAGGGCCCCAAAAAAAAGTCAGGATACTAAGTTCGCGTGAAGTTCGTTCGTTCAGAGCAGGGGAACATGGGGGCATATTATCAAGGGCTTTATCGCCGGCGATATTTTTATCGCCCTATTAGCAAGCTGTCGCTAACAGGTGTTAGCGACAGCTTTTAAGCGTTAGCGGCCGGGATATACATCGCCTTGCATGTCAGCGATAATTATCGCTAATGACATGCAAGGAAGGCGTTCCCCACTAAAAGCGACTGAAAACAGTCGCTAACACCACTACCCCCTATTAGCAAGGCAGGCGAAGCGATAAAATAATTCGCGCCAAGCGCGTTTATCGCTAGATTTTATCACCTGCTAGTGAGGATGACTTACCTGTTTAAAGTATAGGAGGTGGATTCTAATGCTGAATCCACCTTAGCGATAATGCGAGAATATCGCTGCTTTTCCAGCGATATTCTCACATTTTGCCGCTATCGCTGGAAATGTTATCGCTATGGAGATAAACCTTGTTAATAGGGTGTTATCTCAGCGATATTTTCCAGCGATAGGCGGCGTTAAACAAATTCGCGCTAAGCGCGGTTAGCGATAATTATCGCTATTCCTTGGTAATATGCCCCCTACTCTCTAAGCAAGTGCAAAAAACTCTGGCAAATCTCCCAAGAACATAACCATTTATAGGATTATAGAGAAAGAAACCATACACTCAGTATGTTCTGACATGACATAATAGGACTGGATTAACAAAGATACATTCACTTAAACCAAATTACTTTTCAAATACACAAGAAACCTCAAATAAGACACATCTAGCAGACACATACTTTTCTTCATATATATAAAGAGGTGTGCATAGGAAATGAAGGAAATGACATGTCATTTATATAATATTGAACAAGAATAAACATTTAAGCTAATGATTGGTTCCTAGAAAAAACTGGATCAAAGGACCTTGAATGTTGCAAAGGCAGGAACATCCCGCGCATGGCTTCCTCAGAAGAACACAAATTGATATAATTATGTTACAACATCACAAATTACACTTTTATTTTGCTGATTTTCTAAAATGGAAAAGTAGACGGAGAAACATATGCACGTGGCGAATGCTTGTTCACACAAAATGAAAGAACAAATGAGAAATGATGTCAGTGCAAGCTGTTTGAGGCCTAGTCAAGCTGACATAAACACATCTAAATTAAGCATTTTTTCTTCTTATTAAAAACACTTTTTTTAGTATCTTTACTGGTGTCTTGTGTGCAAGCCAGTGAATGAGGATGTAAGGAAAAGCTGATCCTATGGCTAGTGCCTCTATTCTTTCCATTCCTTTCAGGAGAAAGATAGTGCACAACCTCAATACTGGCACATTTAAATGACGATGGTCCTTCAGTGCAGTACTCAACATCATAAAGCACTGGGAAGTGTCAAAGCATCAACACGATTAAAACAAAAAATGTAACTGAATATGAAACGTAGCCATAAAATTTACTTTGTGCTATATCCATTGCAAAATTAAAAAATAAGGTCATGCATAAGTTTCAATGTTTGCTCCCTCAATAGGTATGGAGGCCAATGGGAAGCTGATACAGTCTGTATTTCCATTGTATTCCTGCAAACTAGGGGCATAACAGACTCCAGGCTGCAGAGGGTCTCTGTGTCAGGGCCTTTCTGCCCTTCAGAGTTGGACCACCTGATGACCACTTGGAGATGTATCAGTACACAGGTAATTTCTGGAACATAACCTTGTGCACAACCTTTTGCATTTTCTGGCATAAGTGCTCTATAATATAGTCTCCACTTTCAAACGGATCCCTAGTCTTCTTTCTCTACATAACGAACAACAGCCATGGGTGTGTATTTCAATATTGTGACAGGTGCAGTGTCACTGGGGACCAGAGTCTGAGGGGCCATCAGCACCTGAGTTACGGCTGCATTTTACTAACTAAAAGTTGCATAGAGTCCCTTTTCCTTGTTTTCAAAAGAACCCATAGCCCCAATGCTACGCAACTGATAACCGCACAATAATATCCTTACTTTTCATCAACTCCTCTAAAACCTTTGTAGGGACGTAGCTTTACCACCTGCCCTCCTAAAGAAGGTTTCAAAAGGAATGATGGGTCAACATTTCAAAGCCTGACTTTATTCTTTGAGTCGTCATGCCATTATCAGGCTGGCTGCTTCATAGGAAAACACTTGGGGGTCTATTAGTATAGCGGGCGGATCGCCAACGCCCGTATGGTGGTGGCGATCCGCCCGCCATTTCCCACCGCCCGCCTACCATTTACCCCCGCCATATTATGATGGCGGGGGGGACCCCGTCGGACGGAAAGACCGTCCGCCGGTTTTCTGCCGGTCTGACAGGCGACCGGGCGGAAAAGGGCTCCAATATGGTGGCAGTGTCTGCAAGACACCGCCATCCATATTAGGATGGTGGCGGAGATCAGCCTTTCCATGGCGGCGTTGCCGCCATGGAAAGGCATGCGGTCTTTGCTTCTGGGGGCCCGTTGCGGGCCCCCAGGGTGTTGGAGGGGTGGGGGGTGCACATGGGGGGTACCTATGGTACCCCCCTGCATTTGCATGCACAAGGTGGCAGGCACTGCGCGGTGCCTGTCACGTTGTGCATGCAAATGCTTGACATGCATTTCTGACATTGCGGCGGGTGCTGCTGACAGCACCGCCCGCCGCAATGTTAGGAATGCGGGATGCGCCCGCCAGTGTGGCGGGGGCATCCTAATGCGTACGGAGGGACCGCCGCACCTATGGCGGGCAGGACCGCCGCACCTATGGCGGGCGGTCCCTTTAGCCGTTGCGGTGGCGGGCGGACTTTGTCTGCCCGCCATCGTAATAGAGCCCCAAGTCCTATTATTACTTTTCATGCAGCTAACTTCGGTTAGGAACCTACTGGAAATATAATTACAATAGTTATTCATTCATTCATTAATCTTTATTCGGTTTAAAAAACCATAAAAGATACAAGATAAAACAGTTCATACATGGTATAGAAACACAATTGCAATAATCGTTTACATAGTGCACTCTTGGGTAACTATAATTGATAAAATGTTGCCTTTACATATAAAACCACTTGCTCGATGTGTCGATAAAAATACAATTAAATGGTAGGCTTGATGTACAATACATTTAAAACATAGAGGGAAATAAAGATTCCAAACAGAAGATACAATAAAATGCCAAGCTTGCTATACAACGCATTTAAAACATAGAGGGAAATATAGGTTCCCGGCAAAGAGTTTATAAAGTGCAAATGCTAGGAAGGTACATATGGGTGTTTAAAACGTTCTACATAGATTCTAGACAAGAAATAAAGTGCAAATGCTAGAAAAGTGCAAATTGGCTACTCAAGGCAACACATTTGAAATTGCACAAGAGCATATAGGTTTATTGAACTTTCTGCGTAGAATCTAGGCAAGGAGTAAAGTGCAAATGCAAAAGGAGAATATAGAAATTTAAAGTAGCACATGGAAGTGGTAACGTTAAAATTTCATGCCTGTTTCCTTCCTTATTAAATTGACAGCAAATAAATATCTGCTAACACTAAAAACAATTTTCTGTGAGGTATCTGTTTTTAGAATTCTTGTTACGTCAGAGCAAGACCTGGTTCCCAGGTTTCGGCAAATGGGTTTAATCCATTTTCGCCTTGGGGTGGCATATACTGGACAGAAAAGTAGTATATGGGAATCGTTTTCTACTGTGTTGGGTTGACATAAGGAGCAGTAGTCATCGTTGTCATCACCATTTTTGCATACCTATTTAGCTCTATTAGATTGAACTTGTAGAACGCCGTAGCGAAACTTCATGTACAAAGATTTTGCCAGTTGAGGTTGGACTTCATCCAGATATTGCTAAAAAAAAGGGAGTGGTTTTGTAAGGAGGCACTGGGATGTCAATCTGCCAGTATCTAAACTATGGGAAATACTGTTTTGCATGTATGCCCAAAATGTGGTTTTCAGAATCTTTTTTGAGGATGATGTCAATGAGATGGGCGCTTCCCAGTAATGGTTTAGCCCAAGTTTGCAGAACCAGGTACGCACGTGTTTAACCCTTTGAAGGCTTACACACTGATCAAGCCTTATGATCTCTTCTAGCCCTTCTTTATAACTTGTAAGTTCTACTGTAGTCCACAGACGCACCCAGAATAGCAATGGTCTCAGTATAGCCTGGTGGTCTACGCGCTTAATATTCAAATCTATGGTGATAGGAATCATGGGTGTGCGTACAGGAAGACGTAACAGCGTCCTAAAAAACTTGTTTTCCTCCCCCGCAAACTTATTCCTGCAGGTAGCCCCCCAAAGTTGTGCGCCATAGAGGGTTGCAGATTGTGCCCTGTATTTGTAGACTTCGAGTACAGGAGACACTGCCTTTGTTATACTATTCTGGTGTTTTTTTAGTATTGGTGAGAAATTTTGGAGCATAATAGTCTTACTTTTTTGCAGGTGCAGTACCAACTCAATTTAGTGTCTAACGTGATACCTAAATAATTAAAATTCGGTACATATTCTAGTTTCTTTTTTTGGACAGCAATATTCTTCTTGAAGAGCTTATGCGCGTTGACTGCCATATATTTTATTTTGCTAGAATTTATTTCAAGGCCCTTTGAGTCACAATAATCACTAAATGAATCTAGTAGGTTTTGTAGTCCCTTCGTGGTTTGAGATATTAAAATAGTATCGTCAGCAAATGAAAGAGCCAGTACTGGCACCCCCCCTAACTTTGGTGAATCATGTCTGCACCCCAGAAGATGTTGTCATTAACATATAGTGAGAAAAGGGTGGGTGCCAGCACACAGCCCTGCCTTATAATAGTTATCCAAAATCCAATTTAATAGTAAAATCAATTTTTTTGATAACCATTAAGTAAAAAGTACTTTTAGAAAGCTACCTTTTCCCTGCCTAAAGCCTTTGGAGGCCCATTTGCGTGAGCTCCAATTGTCATTTGGCAGCTGAATAGCTCCTTTGATGAGGCAGGCAGGATGACACTCATCACAGTGGGAGAGAAGATGCCCACAGAACTGGCTTGAAGTAACTGCCAAGTATGGTTTGCTCATTTCCCTAGCCACACCTTTAGAGTGGGCACACAGACTCTCCACCGAGGGAGAAGGGGTCTGCCATGTTGCGGTTAGGTGGAGAAATGAAATGTGTGATTGTTTACTGTAAGGCAAACAAGGACTGCTGCTAAAGTGGGTAGGGTTACCCATGGGTACGTTTCCCTACTTGTCAAGGTGGGCCCAGGAGTGTCCCCCGCCCACAAGCTAGTGCCAAGAATAAAAATGGCACCCCTCGGTACCTTCTTGTAGGACATTGCCTCTCTACATACTATACCAAAATGAGGTATAGTGTGCAGAGAGTCCTGTGGATCCCCAGAGGCTTTACAGAGGCTAAAGTAGATAATACTGATGTTCTCTTTTATGGTAGTGCAGGTGAGCAGTTAAACTTATCAGAGGGTAGTGTTAAGCATGTGCTGTACACACAGTGGTAATAAATGAGACACACACTCAATGAATAAATCCAAGACCAATTTATTAATATTATACTTGGTTATATTTATTTTGCAGAACCACAGAACGTCATAGGTAAATGCATTTCTAAAAAAAAATACTTTTCAGTTTAAAAAATGATCAACTTGTGCAATTTTCAGACTTTACAATGTTAACCTAAGGGAGGTAGAAAACATTCAGCATTTATAGAGATAACATCGACTTGCAAGACCAGTCTTCGGAAGTTAAGGTCAGTATTGGGCAAGTTTCAGTTCAACACCCACACTACACCACCAGCAGAACAGGGGCGGCCGGGTGCAGGGTGCAAGTTCGAGGTCAGGTGGCCAATGCGATTCAAAGGGGATTGGGGACAATCAGTCAGAGGCTGCTTACAGGTAAGTAGCAACGGCTTGGAGGGCCAGTCTCTGGGGGTTGAAGCAAGCACTGGACGGGGCCCAAAGCAGCACCAACACTACACCACTAGCGGCACAGGGGCGTCCGGGTGCAGGGTGCCAACACAGCATCAGGGGCCTCAATGCAAAGCAATGGAGACAGCCAAAATCGGAAACAGGCTGCAGGCTCAGGCCAGGAGGCCAGTCGCAGGAAACCAATAACTGCAGAGGTAAGTTGCGATGCTCAGGACATAGAAACACCTTTTGTCCTCTTCACCAAGGCCCAGGACGTACGGGTGCAGAGGTGCCTTTTGGAGTTAGAAGCTGCCTACCAGTGCAGGTCGCAGTTGAGGGGGTCTCCGTGCAGAGGCTGAAGGCTACGTCGAGGAGTCCAGGAGAGGTCTGCTCGGACTCTGGAGCACTGGGGAACCTCGCTGGAACCAGTGGGCCACTTGGACTCGTGCTAGTGGCATCGGGTGCAGAGGTGGATCCAAGGGCAGCCTTCAATGTTCTTCAGGTCACAGAGTCTTTGTTTTGAAGATGGTTGCTTTATGAACAGGTGCGCTGTTCTCGGTTCTGGAGGTCACTGGGCTGCAGGGTGAGTCATCTTTTCGTGCAGGATTGTCGAGGGCTGCAGACCGGCCGGTAGGGCTGGAGCCAAGTCAGTAGTTCTCTGCTGGTACAGCTCTGGAGAGTCCGGCTCTTCTTAGGTCGTCAGGAACTGAAGTTCAGGGTCTGGGAATGCCATCTAAATGCTAGATTTAGGGGTGTTACAAGAGTGTGACAGGTAGTGGCCAATGGGGGCCTTATCTGGGGTGTCTACACACTCTCTCACCATAAGTCCCACCATCTTCAAAATGGTGGGCACTGAAAAGTGTACTTCACCTTGCCTCCAGCACCTGAGGGATGAAGTTTGGCAGAGGGGGGCACACCTCCTATTCTTTCTATATTTTCCTGCCTGCCCTCCTGCCAAAAAGGGGGTGAGGACAGGAAGGGGGCCTGCTCCCTCTAACAGGAGAGGCTGGGGTCACATTACAAAGGTGCAAGGCCTTTGAAGCTTCCAGACACCGATAGCTCTTAATGACCACGGTGAGGTGTGAACACCTCCACGCTGGAAAGTCATTGTTCTAGACCCCAGAGCGTGCAGGAACTCTCCCCATGGGGTCAGAACACTGTCTGGTGGTAGCGGGCTAGCTCAGGCCAGTCGGTGACCACAATAAGGATTAGTAGGTTTCAGGGGACCCCTCTAAGGGGTCCTCCGTGTGCAATTTTAATAAATCTGACACTGGAATCAGTGCAAGTTTATTATGCTGAGATGTTTGGTAAGAAACATCCCATATTTCAGTGAAGCCACCATGGAGCTATGGAACTCGTAGTGACGAGTGTCCAGCCCATGTACTAACTATGGCTTCCCTGGTCACTTACAATATCCAGGAATCGACAAGGATATTGCGGGTTCATATCTGCTCATGCTGATATGCCCTCAGAGGAGATATAGTGCACCCTGCCTTAGGGCCTGCTAGAGGGGTGTCTTACCAATATCCCATGAAGTGTCTATTGGCATGGCACACAGGGAATCGTGCCATGTCGACTCTTCAGTTTTGTCTGCACCAAGATACACAGGCTGCAGTGACAGTGTGAATGTTCTTGGTGAGAGGTCCCGTAGGGTGGCACAATTTGTGCTACAACCCTTAGTGACTCGCTTTAACCACCAGGTCCTTGGTACCAGGGGTACCTTTTACTAGGGACTTACATGTGAGCTAAAGGGGTGCCAATTGTGGACTGTTTAGGGAAGGAGATCTGGCACAGGGGGCCTGTTTGACAGGGACCCTGTGCACTTCCAGTCAAAACTACATAATTTCCCAGGCACAAAGTGGGGGCTAATCACGTCCAAAAGAGGCACTTTCCTACATTCTTCAGAACACTTTGAGCCTAAGGAAAAGTAAAAGAAGAACTGAACCTGCTGTTTAAGACCTGTAAGGAGACGTAAAGGGCTGGATCTTCTCCCACTTGTTCTCAGGGCAAAGAAGTGGACTCTAAGACCCAGTTGGCTGGCCTCCTGTTAGGCCACGGGGACACAACAAGCTGCAATAGGCCTTTTTTCCTGAAGTATCCACCTGATCAGTTGTAACTGGACCTAGACTGGACCCTGCTGGTGGCCTCTGCTGCAGTGAGTTCTGACCCCTAAGTGCTGTGTCTGAGGTACTGGGAACCATGACTGTGCCTAACTAGACTTCCCCTAATATTGGTGAAAAGCTATGGGACTTAGGAAAATTCTGACTTCCAGCTGCCGGAATACCAGGGGCCATCAACCTGAGTTGATCCAGTCAATGCACAACTTTGCTGGGTTGAAGAAACATATTTGTCCCCCTTGCAGCAACAAATCTCAGCAAAAGTTTCCGGATCCAGCCTGATGCCTGGGAAATTCACAGATAAGGAATCTGCAGCTAGAAGTCTCTATCAGACCCTCACGCAACCATTCCTGAATTTTTTAGGATATTAAAAGAATACTTTAATGTATCAGGGTATAAGCTAAATATTGACAAACCAGAAACCATGGCCCTTAATAAGCACTGTCTGAAAGAGATATTAAATGACTCTGGTTTTAAGTGGTATTCCAAACATATCAAAAATCTTGGTATCCTATACACCAACTCCATAAAACAAACTATAGGCTGTTAAACATAAATTATTATATCAAAAAGTTGAGGCAGTGCACATTGAGGGACACTTCCCGGTGGGGAAGTGCAACTGTTGTTGTAAACATAAATTATTAACACTGTCCTAGAAATGGTCACCGCTGTTCTTATCTTGGTGGGGTAGACTAGACACCACTAAGATGATGTTCTACTAGTACATTTTTCTGTCTATCTATGCTCCCAGTTCCTCTCCCAAAACATTTTTAAAATCTATAAACGGTTTGTTGATTACATTTTTATGGAACAAAAGGAAAGCACATATATCATAGTGTAAGCTTCAACAACCCAAAGCTTCCAGCAGCGTAAATTTTACTAACCTTTTCAAAATATCACTCTACTTTTACTCTTAAACAGATTTGGACCTTTCTATCGAATCTACTTGACCCCACTCCCACTATCTGTCAAAAACTAGAAAAGTCTCTTTTTACTCCATTTTCCTTTAGGTGTATAGTTTACATTTCACAACCTTCCAAATCTTTCTTTTTCCCTACAATCCTGCATTCCTTTTCCTTAGCCCAACATTTAATTCCATGCATGCAACTCCTAGATAATTTAAAACTTTCTCCTATATGGTAGAATAAAAATATATAAAAATAAATAACAGAATACTTATATGAAAGGACTGGACTCATAAAGGAATTATAACAATAGTACAGCTTTTCTATAATGATCATCTTCTTATATTCCAGGAATAGCAAAATACATGTAATGTACCTTCTTCATATGCTTCAAAATATGAACAATTAAAACCTTTAATCCTACACATTTTTTAGCCCCCACTGATTCCACAACAAAATCATCCAGACACATCTCCTAATGTTGATTTTTCTCTTGAAGTGAGTGCTTCTTACATTTATAAGCGCTTGCATATAGTTCCTAAAGATAGAATAAAAGCCACAATTGAATTGCAATGCGAAAATGACCTCCAGCAGACTTTTCACATTCAAACCAAGACCAAGATTTGGTGTAAGATTCATTCTACTTCTCACTTGGACAGCCCCTCACAAACACTATTCTGTTTTATAACAGATTATTTCTAACCCCACATTTGCTGTTTCAATGTAATGTATCATTAGATAAAATATGCTGGTCCAGTAATTCTGGAATCAGTAATGTTATGCATATGTTTTTTGAATGTCCAAAAGTCAGCTTATTTTGGATACAAATTTGGGACAAGGTCAATGATATTTGTTCTACTAATATACTGTTTGATAAAATGCATGTCTTTTTAGGTGGTTCATCTCCTGTTTGGCATAATAATGTTAGATTAAAAAGCTTGTTGACTTATTCCTTGCCATCACTTTACAAGTTATTACTTCCAGCTGAAAAGATACTCAAAGTATAACCTTATCAAATGATGGAATATGTTATGCCATACTCATAGATTAGACAGTGTTAATGTACCTTCTACACAGCTTCTTATTAAGAGAGACCTGTGTTGGTTACCATGTACATCTTTCTTATCCAGGGAGTCAACCACTCCTTCTGATTCGAACATCTTGTTTAAACCACTGTGACTTGTTATATATCTCTTGCAGGTTGTTTCTTTATAGGCTTCAGTTAATCAATTGTTCATTTGTACTCTCTCTAATTTAAAGTTTTTCCTGAATTCTTCCTTCTCTCTTTTCTTTTTCTTCATTTTCTTTTTTGTCCTCTATCCTTTCCCTTAAAACATAAAACTCTTTAAAAATGCTGCTTGTTTTATTACCCTCCTTTAATTCCAATATATTATGTTTATGCAACAGTTTGTTTCCATTTGCTGTTTCTTATTATATACTTATGTATTACTGGTTAGTTATAATGGTTTTCATCTTGTGTTATAATACACTTATACTTGTATTTCTTTCAATAAAGCGTTTAAACAAAAAAAGAACTTCACTGGCTCCCCATACACATGAGCACTCAATTCAAACTACTCACACATAGTAAGCATTACACAACATAGACCCCCCCTATCTCAATAGCTGCATACACTTCCGCCACCCCTTTAGACACCTCTGATAAGCTGGGCTCTCATTTACACAAGTGCCCCCGCATACACAAAAACAGAACCAGAGGTTGTGCCTTCTCTTACATATCTCTGAACGCATGGAACAACCTGCCCCAACTCATCAGAGTCTTCTTGATTTTCTCAAGAAGCTAAAGACCTACATCTTCGAGTAATCTCACCTTGGGGGTCCATAGCCTACCGATCTGCAAAGCACCTGGATACATTCACGGGTGATTAGTGCGCTACACAAATAGACATAATGTAACATAACAAAACATAACAATCATGGAGCTCGGGCTCTGGCAGTACAATCCTGCACACTGCTAATAGGAGGAGTGGCAAGGCCAGTGGAATGTATGCCCTTTTATGTCCAGTACTGTGTCCTCAGGTAGGCAGCAAGGCGAGCGCAAAGTCTGCGCTTTCATTTATTACTCACATACTCTCGCTGCCAAGTCTTTCCTGGTCCTGAGCCTTCACAGCCTGCCTCACCTCAGTTCACGATGAGCCAGACCCAGCTGCAGCTATCTAATGGGATAGTTAGGACAGGCTGCATGAAGCAGGCGCAGTGATAAACGGATGAGGGAGCACTGCACAGTTTATTTAGTGATTGAGCAGGGTCATGGCAACAAGGCATGATGACGTTACTAACATGATAAACAATCCACATTCATCATGCCTGAAGCAGGGTGGGTCAGCCTGTGAAGGCACACCAGGCACTCACCCAGCCAGGAATATTTATTTTGAAATGTTATCAGGAATTCTGACCACAGAATAAGACATTTATAGTCCCAACCTGTGAAAATAAGTACCAGTGCTGGGCACCGCAGACCCCCGGCACAAATTAAGCACTGGAAGAATATCACTGACTGCACAGCATCTGACATAAATATTGCATTCTAAATGTAGATTACAAAAATCTAGCCCCCCTTGGAGCTACAACAGGAAATCTACACCTAGTAGGATGATAAATGTGTAAACAATATTAGACAGAAGATATTTGACACACAATCTATGGAAAATATTATACCAGCAACTACTACTAGTCAAACAGCAACATAACATATGTCATACTCTGTACAGTGCATTTTTGATGCTGTAAAATTGTACTGGTTCAAAACTATAACTATATCATATTTCACCTCTAAAATAGCAGGTCAAACTACGTACACAGCAAGCGCTAGGGGACGCTGTGTATTGGTATTTCCCTACATTAGAAGAAAGGGTTAGAGTACTACACACGGTCAAGAGCAGTGTGGGTTTAGTTCTCCACTCCCCTATGTTTTGGCATATTTCTTATGTTGAATTACATGGACTGGTGCATTTCAGCACTGGGCCCAACACAAAGGTAAACTCGGTTGTAACTATATGTTTACAAATATATTCCTGGCAGGTGTAAGCCCAGTCCCATGTGGGTAGTTCTCTGCACCCATAAATCCCGCTCAAGGGGTAGGCAAGTGTGTGTTATTATGCGTGGTTGTCCATAAAAGTTTATGAACAGCCATATGCCATTTTTTGGCATTCACAAACTCCTCTCACTTCCCTGTCTATTCTGGAAAGGGTAGGATTTTTACTACAGCCAATAGCTGATGTAAATCTCTTTCCAAGGTGAGAAAGGGAATGGTTCACCTTGAGATTTAGTGGAGGTCTAAGGGAAACATATTTGCAATATGAAGAAAAAAAGCAAAAGAAACATGCGTTTGCATGTGGGATCCCATTCTACCTGTGGGAACTTCTCCCTTATGGAGAACTCTGAACAACGGGAACGGAAGACATTTCTAAAAGTCACCTAACCTTCCCACTACTAGCCCTGAAAACCTGTATGGTACTGTTTTCATGACGTACTTCTGGGAATGTTTGTAAATAGGAAAAGCAGTAAAGTAAAAGTTACTTAGCTTTGGTAACGTAATATCTGGTAGAGACACAGTCTAGCCGCAGATTCACTAACTTTTGAATTCTCCCCATGCGCCAGTCTGGATCTGGATTTTTTCAGCAGTACCTCTGCGGCCCGGGGTAAGGCACAGTATGGCTCCACGATGACGTTGACTCGGTCATGACATCAGTGGAGCCATATAAGTCCCCTCCGGTGTGCGGATGTCAGTTTCTTCTGTGAAACCTTCCACGGCAGAACGCAGAACCACTATAGAAACTGGTTGTGGAAGCAGTGTGCCAAAAAGACCAAAAATCTTTGAAACATTAATAATGAAGAAACCTCAAAAGGTAAGTTGACACCTGACCTGTTTCTCAAAGAAACCCCAAAAGAATCAACAAAACCCTGTGCCTTGGTGAATAACCCTCATGCAAGGGAAGAAAACGTTACACTCGATAGTCTATTCATCAATGGTAATGAATGGCATTGTAATAGCGAAACAAAATCTATAAAAACAACACCAAGCTGTTTGTTAAATCACGCCATTACGTGAAATATTGATAGTGCCAATACAAGGTATGATGATACCAAACAAAGACTTTCAAAGAAAGAACAGATAAATCAATACTGCTCAGTGGTGACTAATCCAGTGTGAAAGAGACTCCCCCCCACCCTGCAGACCACTCACATCTGGAAATGGATGATATGGCAACATCAAAGCAAAACCATGTGGCCAGGCCAAGTGGTCTGTTGAGTCCCAACATAAGTTGAGATAGTGATCACCAGTATATAAAACCAGTACTGAAAAAAGGGTATAACCCTTACCTCATAGGTCATTTGCAGAGTGGGGAGGATGGGCCGGGAGTTAATGAATCTGGGGCTAGACTGTGTCTATAGCATATAATACGTTACCGAAGGTAAGTAACTTTTACATCTGATGGAGACATTTAGCCGCAGATTCCTTAAGTTTTGAATTAAATACCATAGCTATATCCCCCTGGAGGAGGGTCTGCGAACTAATCCTACAAAAGTTCTCAAAGAGAACCAGCCGATCATAACTAACAACCGACCAAATGTACGTAGGAATAGCAGAACAAGAGCTTGGCTCTTAATAGAATCCATGATCACTGCCACAGAACATATAAATAATAAACAACCCTACAGGCCTTACAGGCCCGAGAGAAGGAATAAAGGGGAAAAAAACCCTCAAGAACCATCTGTCAGTTATCAGACATTAACCTCTTATCCCGCAAGGGGAAAGAAAACTTGTTAACCAAAAGGGTCGAGTACAAGACACAAGTCATGTAATCCACATTCTTCATAACTGTCCTGATAAAATCCAAAAGAAGGACTCTCAGAACTCATTCCATTATACCAAGATGAATGAACACCAAAAGAAAGATGAACAATAATACCTCCATGGTATAGAGAATTTTGTTTGAACAAAATGACCACTCGATGGTTACATAATGCTCTCTAAAGAGACTAAAGTGACACTAATAGGATTGAATTTAATATTGATATTTATCAATTATGGCCACAAGGTTTATCACCTGGACATATACATAGTATATATAAAATTGTGTCACAAAAGACTCAGAGTGGACACATAGAGCATCGCTGGCCCACTTTTACTGCAGGACCGCATGTATCTACAAAGCCTGCGCCTGCATGGCCTTCAGTGTCATGGTCCGAAAGTCTGAACATGACTACGAGCCTTGGGCACGCTCAAAATACCAAGGCAAACGAAAGAAGAAAACGGAACACACCTATTAGTGCAATATCAAAACATTAAATAAGGAAAAAAACGAAACATTAAAAGGAAATAATATATCAAATGAATCCTTGTTAGCAACAAGCGCATTCAGCAACACTTGTGATACGAAACTCAATTTGATCACAAGTCCGCCTCAAAAACTAACAGCCATGATTTCCCAAGGACTTGTAAAACACAGAGAAAATAGATACATACCGAAAACACAGGTAATACATAACCTCCAGATGGATGCAAAAAGCATTGTGGGAGAAAGACAAGGAGAGCTTCTTATAATGCCTAAAAACTCCAACCATAAATTGTGTGACCGAAACAGGTAAGGAATTTGCAGCTAGAAGACTCCATCAGATTGTTTCCGAGACTACCTATCACACAGCGTAAGATAGAGTTCACCCCATTATGATCTAGGAAGCAACAAATGAATTACCTATCCCTTCCTCAGAGGAGAAGGCAACTAACTTGTGTATTCCAAAGAATACACCATAAACTCTGAGTTTACTCTCACAATTTTCCAAAAAGTGAAGCACATATAATAAAAATGTAGATATGCAGTCCTCTCAGAAGAATAAAATAACCTGCACCATAAAACACATAGTCCAAAAGGACTTTAATGAAGGATGAACCACAAGAACATGTATTCAAAAGAATACAAAACATAGGTCCTGAATCCATCAGCGCCATAATAAATATGCACACCACAAGAGTAGTGAGGACATACTACGCTGTTTACGCTAACGAGTAAAGACCAGAGCGTCCCTATATACCAGACTTACCACTGGCATACTAACATGTCCCTTAGAGACAACTAAAGGTTGAAATCATGCACATTTTAGCATACTGAACTGCTTCAAAGAAGCTTGCTCCGGAAAATCTTCCATACAAGTAGACACGTCTCTTGACAATAACCTCCTGAGCACAAAGCTCCTCCTCAGAGGCCAAGGGACAAAGGGAAACCTCCCTTGGTCATCTAAGTCAATACCAGCCTAAAAAAAGGGGAAAAATGGTACTGAGAATAAAACATCTGCACTCACAGGACCCCAAGGGGTCCAACCAACAACGGACATGTAAAATGCCCTAACAAAGCGTACTCGTTTATAAAAAAATTGCCGGCATCTCAAGTATAAAGACAAGTTACAACAGTAAAACAATGAAAAGCTATGACTCTGGAGACCTCTGTCTTTCACAGAAGCGTCTTAACGTTGCATCAGCTTGACTCCCAAAAGGATGGGCACTGTTAGACCTGGCATCCTTGGCGTGGTTTCCCCTGACTTTTTGCCTCTACCCCCTGTATTTTTGACACTGTGCTGGAATTCGTTTTTGTTGGTTTAGATGCTTTGGGCACTTTGCCACTGCTGATCAGTGCCAAAGTGCAAGTGCTCCCTGGTTAAATTGTTATTGTGATTGGCTATCCATGATTGGTATATTTGCTTTACCAATGAGTCCCTAGTAAAGTGCACTAAGTGTGCCAGGGCTGGTGATTCAAATGCTACTAGTGGGCCTGCAACACTGATTGTGCCACCCACAGGAGTAGCCCTAGGATGGTGTCTCAGGCCTGCCACTGAAGTGCCTGTGCGCAGTTTGTGAACTGCCATGTTGTCCTGGCCAGTGTACACACTTCCCAGGCCTAACCCTTCCCTTTTCTTACACATTGGACACCCCTATGGTAGGCCCAAGGTACCCCCCTGGGCAGGGTGCAGTGTATGTGAAAGGTAGGACATGTACTAGTGTGGGTAACATGTCCTGATAGTGAAATACTGCCAATTTCGTTTTTTCACTATTGAAAGGCTATCTTGCCCATAGGATAACATGGGGAATGCTGTGTAACATGTTTACCTGCATATCTTCCCATAGCAGCAAGATCAAAAGTTGGAATCTGGTAGCCCTGAACTCAGAATTTAATAACACATCTTTTAGTGAAGATGGTTTTTAAATTCTAGGTTTGGAAATAGCACTTTTAGAAAGTGGATATTTTCTTGTTCAACCTTTCTGTGTGCCTCTGCCTGTTTGTGAATTGACTGTCTGGTTTGTGAGTGACAGGGGCTGGGGGTGGCTGCAGGAGGCTGGGTGAGTCAGCACTAGGCTGAATAGACCTATCTGCATTTGGAGTGGTGGGAGGAGTAGCACCTGGGTCTGAATAGGGCTGTGCCTGCCTTCCACAATGCTGGCTCCACCTCCTGCGGTGTGTCTGATGACCCTGGCCCACACTCACAAAGGAAGGAGAGGTGCCCTGGCAGAATGCACCCTGAACTGTTTTGGACTGGGTCCAGGACCCCTCACACATGGAGAACAAAGACTTTTGGGGTATAAATACTAGAGCTGAAACCCCTGAACTTTAGACTACTACTTCCTGATCAAGAGGAATCCCTGCCAACGAAGATCAGCTGAAGAGACTGAGGAGAAGTACTGCCCAAGTGTGTCTAGGGCTGGCCTGCAGTTTGCTGTTTCTACTGAGGAGAGATCTTAAGGACTTTGCTGTGTGCTGTGTCCCCCTGCTTGAAGAAGGACTTTACTGAGTGCTGTGTCCATCTGAAGAAAAGTCTCCAAGGGCCTGAGAAGAGCTGGCCTCCTGTTTCTGAAGTCCCAGGCACAAAGGACTTCACCCCAGCTTCCCTGAACTTCCTTGCTGGGAGTTCCAGTTTGCCAGGGGGCCTGTAACTGTGTGTGAGGCCTCTCTTGCTGTTGGGAGCTGGAAGCGCGACGCAACGAGAGAGAAGCGTGACGCCGCCGCAGCAGCCGCTGTCGCATCATCGAGAAGCGTGTTGCCGCTGCCGCTGTTCGCCATCGCATCATCGGAGAAGCGTGACGCCGCCGCAGCAGCCACTGTCGCATCATCGAGAAGCGTGTCGCCGCTGTTCACCGTCGCAGCACCGGAGAAGCGTGTCGCAGGGCCGTCGCATCGCTGAGGAAGCGCACCGCCACTGATCGCCGCCGCATCACCTGAGAAGCGTGTCGCCGTCACCGAGGGTGTCGTCGCATCACCGGAGAAGCGTGTCGCAGGGCCTGTCGCGGCTCAGAAGTTCACCGAGTTCGCCGCACGGTCGTCGGGCGTGCACGCATCGCATCTACGTTGTTGCATCGCAACAAAGACGCCATTTCATCGCATCGCACCGGATCAGCGCAACGCATCAAAGCGCCATTTTGTCACACCGGAACTGACGCATCGCCTTCACTGCGCCCCTTTTGCTTGTTTTGCGTTACGCATCGCAGGTACTTTGAGACTGAAAGTGTCGCATTTGAGAGCTACAAGTTTATTTTTGCAACAACCCTTTTTAAAGACATTCTACTGAGTTCTGTATGTTGGATTTTTGTCGTTTTGGTCTTGTTTAAGTTTAGTAAAGATATTTTATTTTTCTAAACTGGTGTAGTGTCCATTTGTGGTGTTTTCACTGTGTTACTGTGAGTGTTAGTACAAATACTTTACACATTGCATTTGGGATAAGCCTGTCTGCTCGTGCCAAGCTACCAAGGGGGTGAGCAGGGGTTATCTAAAGTGTGTATCCCCCTTACCCTGACTAGAAGCAAGGGTCCCTATTTGGACAAAGGTACCTACCTCTGCCAACTAGAGACCCCCAGTTCTAACAGGCACCATCAAATGGCATGTCGACCAAAGTCGACTGGACAGCCTCCGAGAAACCTTAAGTTGCAAACCAAGCTTGACGCCTTAACGCCACTGCCGATGCCACAGCACGACCTACAGAGTCCGTAGTGCAGCGGCTAGGCTTCTGCTGGGGATCCCTAAGTTTCAATCAATAGATAAACACCTTAGGAGACTGCATTGGCTTCCAGTCAAGGGTCGCATCAAGTTTAAGGCCTTATGTGTCACATATAAGGCACTCCATGACATCGGCCCTCAGTTTCTGAGGCGCTCATTAAACTGGTACTCCCCAAACAGATGTCTTAGGTCCGTAGGGGCAAAATTGATGCTCTCTCAAAGATTCTGTAAGGCTAACTGGGGCAGTAGAAGCTTTACTGTGGGAGCTACGAAACTTTGGAACACCCTCCCCTTTTCCATCAGAAATCTTCCATCTCTTACATCCTTCCGTAAGGCCCTAAAGACTTGGCTATTTAATGAATAGTTCACCTGCCTGCTTTCTGGACTGTTAGCGCCAAGACACCGTTTGGTATTCGTGCGCTGTATAAATATTAATAACATAACATAACGTAGTGTCCATACCACACCTTATGGTAAGCCTAGCAGCCTGCTGACCATCTTTAATCAAATAACCAATCTCCGAGCGGACGTTATCCGGAAGAGATGGTAACACATTCTGTAGAGAATCCTATAAAGCATGGGAATTTTGCCCCAGCAAACAAGATGTATTTGTGGATCTCAAGGCTGAGCTTGCCGAAGCAAAGTTGTGTTGACCACATGAATCACAAGTACTAAACTCCTTTCCCACTGGAGTCTTAGGAACAAAATCTACATCCTGTGAAGAAGTCGCAACCTGAGTCACCAAGCTACAGGTGGAAGGGTGTCTATGAAGACAGACTGGGTCCCCAAGCGCAGGCAGGTGTCTACGTGCAATATCTCGGTCCACTGAGGCCTCCAACACAGGCTTGGCCCAAGTACCTAATAAAATATCAGAAAGAGCCTCCCCAAATGGAAGAACAGGTTCTTCCCCTGTCTATCCCTGAAAAAGGACCTCAATCAAAGGTTCTGTGGACCTTTGCACCGTAGGAAGTGACAAGTTTAAAACTGTAGCCACTTTCTTTAGCATGTCTGCAAAGGAGGAACTTGCCTCCATAGCAAGGCCAGGGGGAGAAAGCAACCCTGAAGCTGGTGAAGAATCCAGGCCACTAGCCTCTCCCAGTACAGACATCAGCTCTCCTCCATCTGAGGCACATTAATGTCAGAAATGGGCTGAAAGGGCCCTGCCTCAATTGACACAGGCTGTCTTTCCACAACCTCTTCCTGAGACGGAATCAAAACTTGCATATTCGAACGACACCTACACGGAGACGCAACTTCGACCAACGGTGTTGGCGTCGGCTGATCAAAGTTGGGAGTCGTAGGTCGGGATCACAAGGCCTGTGGACCTGCGCCAAAGCAGCGCCAGCCCACGTCGACCGGCGCCGACTCCTCAACTCCAAATGCTCAACCGTCAGTGAGGGGAAACCCTCCGACGGCGCCCCACTCACCTCCTTGGGGCCGAAAGGTGCTCCAGAGGGAGATGGGTTACCAAAGATGAGGTGCAAGGAATTATAATATTCCCTCATCTGAGCCATCGACGCCCCGGCTCCCGGAAAGACGGGGAGATGTGCGGTTCAACCGTCAAACGGGAGAGCCCATGGGAGACGGAGTCTTCACGGGGGGAAGTCCGAGAATGCCTCAACTTCACCCGCTTATCTTTTGACTTCCCCGGAGAATGACGTCCTCCAGAACGGCTTTGGCTCCTAGATCGACCCCGCAAATGCTCTTCCTGAGACGATGAAGACTGAGGCTGGGAAGCCTCTGAGGATCATGACACTTGCGCTGCCATGAACTTCAAACGCTGCTACTTTAACGACTTTGGTTTTAGTTTCTGGCAGGAGCCACAATCCTCGGCTTTGTGGTGCTTGCCTAAACACCACATATAAATTGTATGCGGGTCCGTCACCGACATATGTCGGCTACAAGACCCACAAGGTTTGAAACCTGTAGACATTAGACAAAGGCACACTGTTCCACCGACACAAAGTGTCGAAGCAGGTCAAGAAAAAATCAACCCAAGGAACCGCTTCTACGTATCTGCGTTACAGCGCGGAAAAGAAGAAACTGACGTCTGCATGCCGGAGGGGACTTATATGGCTCCACTGATGTCAAGCCCGGAGTCAACATCATCGCAGAGCCGTACAACACAGTCCCCCGGCTCACAGAGGTACTGCTGAAAAATTTCCGGATCCAGACTGGGGCCTGGGGAGAATTCAAAAGTGAAGGAATCTGCGGCTAGATGTCGTTATCAGATTTTTCACCCACACAGCCATAAACCCCAGGGTGCAGATTGTATCGTTTTTTCATGATTGGACCCCTGCATGAGGCTTTTTATCTGTACCTCGGTGAGTCTCCGCCTGACTCTTCCAACTCTTAACAGAACTGTGATAATAATTGTAATTCCCAATAATTTAGATGTCATTTAGGCACGCAGGGGTGCCTGCACTGTGTAGATGTATTGTGTATCCTGTTCTGCTAACATTTAGAGCCACACATGTCAAGGAAAACTCTGTGGGTGCTCTGCATAGCAAGGCTCTGGGCTACACATTGTGAACTGGGCCCATTGTACCTAAAGGGATGTTATTAAGGACAGCTTTGGTCACTTCATAGGGAATATCCTAAAAACTGAAAATTATCTAGATCAGTAATTCACATTTGAATACAGCAGCAGTATGGTTAGTGAGGCCATCTACAGATGACTCTGTCAATATACCCTGTTAATCTACCCTTTGTTAACTATTGTACGTCTCTCTTGACACAAAAACTAGCAATGTCAATCCACCATATGCATGCCTACTAGGCACTCTTACTCCATATAATCAACTGAGCACTCCCAATACAATAGGGAGAAAAGTATACCAAGGCTCCTACATGAGCTGTGACCCTGCTGCCCAAGTCTTTTGTTGCTTTCACTCACTTTTGTAGTGACTTGACACAAAAACCTCCTCTACTGTTGATAGCACTGAAGCCACAAAAAGGATTAATGGCAAAAACCCAACACGAGTCTTACCTGCTACAGGTAAAATCATGGACTGCAGCAAAAATACCAATTTTTCAAAATTGAAATACTCCTCTCAGGTAACCAAATTGCCTATATTTACAGAGATTTTGGCCTGAAAGGGTCAGCAGACCAATATTCATTTGATTGCGTTTAAAAACTGAAACTTATTTTTTCAAAAGCAGCCCTGTTTCATTGAAGGAAAAACGATTTTCTATTTTGAAAAGCTTCAGTGAGAATTGCCAGTGCCCCCCTAGTCCCAATGCCTAGCCGCCTTAAACTGCTACCCCAATTTCCAAAGGTGAAGGGGTGCAGAGAAGACTCTTTTTTGTGAATTAGTTACCCCAGTTTGGGTGACAGTAACTTATTAATAGTTTGTGAACAAAAGTACGGTCACAAACCATTGATACACATGTGGCAGAATCACGTTTTTGAAGGGAAACCCACAACACATCCCTGCTGCATTGCATCACAGTATGCATTCCTAAACTCATTTTAAGAGTAGGAAAACCTTTACTGACTCCATCAGAAAAAACCTTTTAGCAATTACATACTCTCTGAATATGCAAAATGCAGGGTTTGCGAAAGCTACATTTTTTAGTACACCAGGCCATATATGTAAAATAGGATATGCTACAATAGGTGCTAGTGGAGATTTTTAAGGTCCACATGCATAACAAATGAAAATTAAAAGACACTCTCATGACGTTAATTCTTATCACTCTATTTCAAGACTGTTCAGTTTTAAACTCCTGAATGACTGGCTGAGAACGCAGATACCATGATTTTTCTTGATCTAAATGTCTTTCCCATGCAACGTTTTAAATTCATAATCAATGCACTCCAGAAAAACAAGTTACTTACCTTCGGTAACACTTTTTCTGGTGGATACAGTATCTACCTGTGGATTCTTCACCTTTTGAATATTCCCCATGTGCAGCATTACACTGAAACTTTACTCTTTAGCTCTCCCACGTCAACGAGGACGTCACAATACCACAGCTCCACACTCGAGCCAAAAAAAGACCTAGTCAGCGTGATGATGTCAGTTTCCACCCATTTTTTCCAAGCCTTCGAGGCGAACAGGTGAACTAACAATGTATTTGCCATTGCATGCATAGCATGCGGCATGGACCAACACAATCTCATACATATATAAACATAACAAAAAAACACTTAAAATGTACATACAATAGCATATCCATGAACTTCATAGCATTCCTATTGAAAATGCCATACGTGAACTACAACCACACTAATTTTCGGTATACGCAGACAGGCAACGGGAAGGCGGTGGTCAGTGAGGAATCAACATGTATACTTTATCCACCAGAAAAAGTATTACTGAAGGTAAGTAACTTGTTCTTCTGATGAATACATCTACCTGTGGATTCCTCACCATTTCAATAGAATCCCCAAGCAGTCCCGCACTCGGAGGTGGGTTCCTGCCTGCCTATACCAAAAAATACTGTAAAATAGAATGAGAAAAATGGCCGTACCTCCTCACTTCCGAATCCAAGCAATAATGCTTTGAAAAAGTGTAGAGGGAGGCCCAAGTTGCCGCTTTGCAAATGGCAACCACAGGGACACCTCTAGCCAAAGCAGAAGTTGAAGAATTAGCTCTAGTAGCATGAGCTCTAATACCTTCAGGAGCCTCCTTCTCAGCCATGGCATAGCAAATCTTGATACACAGGATTGTCCATCTGTGTACTGCTTTCTCACTCATTTTGCTCACATATCCTACAAACAGCTGGTAATTCATCCTGAACTTATGAGTTATGTCTATATAGACGCTCACAGCCATCTTAGGGTCCAAACAATGTAGTCTATCCTCCTCCTTCGATGGATGAGGGGGAGGGTGAAAACTAGGCAAAGTAATAGACTGTCCCCAGTGTAACGGAGTGACCACCTTTGGCAGGAAAGCAGCTATGGTTCCAAGCACCAACTTGTCTGCATGAAAGGTCGTGAAAGGAGGCTTAGTACTAAGGGCCTGTAGCTCACTCACCCTTCTAGCAGAGGTTAGCGCTACTTAAAATATAGTCTTAAAAGTAAGAAGCCTTAATAGGCAACTATGTAAGGTTTCGAAAGGAGAACACCTAAGATTATTAAGCACTAGATTAAGATCCCACTGAGTAATACTAAACGGAGTGGGAGGAAACGTATTAATAAGCCCTTTAATGAACCTTAAAACTATAGGGGACTTTAAAAGGAAAGGTTGAGCGGTCAAACAAAAGAATGCAGATAGGTCAGACAAATACCTCTTAACCATTTCACCAGCGCAACCTTGCTGAGTCAGGGAAAGTGCAAAACTCATAACTTCAGACAAACGGGCCTTAAAAGGGTCAATTGACTTCTCTCAACACTATTTCACAAATTTTACCCATCTGCCAGCATAGACTGTCTTGGTGGAGTGTCTTCTGGCCAATTAAATAACATCCACCACATCAGACGGGAGAGAGAAAGAACCCGGGTTGCCCAGTTCAATCGCCAGGCATGAAGTTGCAGTCTCTGAAGGTGGTGTTGTAGAACATGCCCCTGCCTCTGCAAGAAGAGGTCTGCCCTGAGAGGGAGATGGAGCAAAGGACACAATAATAGGTAAAGAAGTTCTGTGTACCACACCCTTTGCGGTTAATCTGGGGCTATTAATATGACTTGTGGCCGTTCTTGGTGAATCTTCCTCAGAACCCGAGGAAACAAGGGTATGGGGAGAGAGGCATGGAAAGCAGCTGGGAATACCAGCCCAATTGAAACGCGTACCCCAATGCTCCCTGCATCGGATACTGGATGCTGCAGAACAATGGGCAGTGCGCGTTCTCGTGAGTGGCAAACAGGTCTAATTGAGGTCTAAACTCCGGCAAAGTGATTTGTGATGATGCAAATCTGATGGCCCTGGGAAGGGTATGCCCAGACGTGGGTCCCGTGCTCACTACGCCACTGGAGTCAAGCTATCCTGGCTGATGAGGGCTGATAGCCTGAAACCGGTCCTAGGATGCTTGATTCCGGTCCAGGGAAGACATGGCTTGGCAGTTCGGTCTGGACTGTTCCCATGAGGCACAGGGTCAAGACTGATTTGCATATGGCTATGTCTGAACTGGGGTGGCGTGGTGAAGCAAAATAACGATGGATTAAACCCAGATCTGTGACTGGGGGTGAATGTTTGCCAATGTGCAGCATTCCGTCCATCATCTTGTGTGTTTTGCATTTCGCCCTAAGTGGGAAGGGTATGCCCAGACGTGGGTCCCGTGCTCACTACGCCACTGGAGTCAAGCTATCCTGGCTGATGAGGGCTGATAGCCTGAAACCGGTCCTAGGATGCTTGATTCCGGTCCAGGGAAGACATGGCTTGGCAGTTCGGTCTGGACTGTTCCCATGAGGCACAGGGTCAAGACTGATTTGCATATGGCTATGTCTGAACTGGGGTGGCGTGGTGAAGCAAAATAACGATGGATTAAACCCAGATCTGTGACTGGGGGTGAATGTTTGCCAATGTGCAGCATTCCGTCCATCATCTTGTGTGTTTTGCATTTCGCCCTAAGTGGGAAGGGTATGCCCAGACGTGGGTCCCGTGCTCACTACGCCACTGGAGTCAAGCTATCCTGGCTGATGAGGGCTGATAGCCTGAAACCGGTCCTAGGATGCTTGATTCCGGTCCAGGGAAGACATGGCTTGGCAGTTCGGTCTGGACTGTTCCCATGAGGCACAGGGTCAAGACTGATTTGCATATGGCTATGTCTGAACTGGGGTGGCGTGGTGAAGCAAAATAACGATGGATTAAACCCAGATCTGTGACTGGGGGTGAATGTTTGCCAATGTGCAGCATTCCGTCCATCATCTTGTGTGTTTTGCATTTCGCCCTAAGTGGGAAGGGTATGCCCAGACGTGGGTCCCGTGCTCACTACGCCACTGGAGTCAAGCTATCCTGGCTGATGAGGGCTGATAGCCTGAAACCGGTCCTAGGATGCTTGATTCCGGTCCAGGGAAGACATGGCTTGGCAGTTCGGTCTGGACTGTTCCCATGAGGCACAGGGTCAAGACTGATTTGCATATGGCTATGTCTGAACTGGGGTGGCGTGGTGAAGCAAAATAACGATGGATTAAACCCAGATCTGTGACTGGGGGTGAATGTTTGCCAATGTGCAGCATTCCGTCCATCATCTTGTGTGTTTTGCATTTCGCCCTAAGTGGGAAGGGTATGCCCAGACGTGGGTCCCGTGCTCACTACGCCACTGGAGTCAAGCTATCCTGGCTGATGAGGGCTGATAGCCTGAAACCGGTCCTAGGATGCTTGATTCCGGTCCAGGGAAGACATGGCTTGGCAGTTCGGTCTGGACTGTTCCCATGAGGCACAGGGTCAAGACTGATTTGCATATGGCTATGTCTGAACTGGGGTGGCGTGGTGAAGCAAAATAACGATGGATTAAACCCAGATCTGTGACTGGGGGTGAATGTTTGCCAATGTGCAGCATTCCGTCCATCATCTTGTGTGTTTTGCATTTCGCCCTAAGTGGGAAGGGTATGCCCAGACGTGGGTCCCGTGCTCACTACGCCACTGGAGTCAAGCTATCCTGGCTGATGAGGGCTGATAGCCTGAAACCGGTCCTAGGATGCTTGATTCCGGTCCAGGGAAGACATGGCTTGGCAGTTCGGTCTGGACTGTTCCCATGAGGCACAGGGTCAAGACTGATTTGCATATGGCTATGTCTGAACTGGGGTGGCGTGGTGAAGCAAAATAACGATGGATTAAACCCAGATCTGTGACTGGGGGTGAATGTTTGCCAATGTGCAGCATTCCGTCCATCATCTTGTGTGTTTTGCATTTCGCCCTAAGTGGGAAGGGTATGCCCAGACGTGGGTCCCGTGCTCACTACGCCACTGGAGTCAAGCTATCCTGGCTGATGAGGGCTGATAGCCTGAAACCGGTCCTAGGATGCTTGATTCCGGTCCAGGGAAGACATGGCTTGGCAGTTCGGTCTGGACTGTTCCCATGAGGCACAGGGTCAAGACTGATTTGCATATGGCTATGTCTGAACTGGGGTGGCGTGGTGAAGCAAAATAACGATGGATTAAACCCAGATCTGTGACTGGGGGTGAATGTTTGCCAATGTGCAGCATTCCGTCCATCATCTTGTGTGTTTTGCATTTCGCCCTAAGTGGGAAGGGTATGCCCAGACGTGGGTCCCGTGCTCACTACGCCACTGGAGTCAAGCTATCCTGGCTGATGAGGGCTGATAGCCTGAAACCGGTCCTAGGATGCTTGATTCCGGTCCAGGGAAGACATGGCTTGGCAGTTCGGTCTGGACTGTTCCCATGAGGCACAGGGTCAAGACTGATTTGCATATGGCTATGTCTGAACTGGGGTGGCGTGGTGAAGCAAAATAACGATGGATTAAACCCAGATCTGTGACTGGGGGTGAATGTTTGCCAATGTGCAGCATTCCGTCCATCATCTTGTGTGTTTTGCATTTCGCCCTAAGTGGGAAGGGTATGCCCAGACGTGGGTCCCGTGCTCACTACGCCACTGGAGTCAAGCTATCCTGGCTGATGAGGGCTGATAGCCTGAAACCGGTCCTAGGATGCTTGATTCCGGTCCAGGGAAGACATGGCTTGGCAGTTCGGTCTGGACTGTTCCCATGAGGCACAGGGTCAAGACTGATTTGCATATGGCTATGTCTGAACTGGGGTGGCGTGGTGAAGCAAAATAACGATGGATTAAACCCAGATCTGTGACTGGGGGTGAATGTTTGCCAATGTGCAGCATTCCGTCCATCATCTTGTGTGTTTTGCATTTCGCCCTAAGTGGGAAGGGTATGCCCAGACGTGGGTCCCGTGCTCACTACGCCACTGGAGTCAAGCTATCCTGGCTGATGAGGGCTGATAGCCTGAAACCGGTCCTAGGATGCTTGATTCCGGTCCAGGGAAGACATGGCTTGGCAGTTCGGTCTGGACTGTTCCCATGAGGCACAGGGTCAAGACTGATTTGCATATGGCTATGTCTGAACTGGGGTGGCGTGGTGAAGCAAAATAACGATGGATTAAACCCAGATCTGTGACTGGGGGTGAATGTTTGCCAATGTGCAGCATTCCGTCCATCATCTTGTGTGTTTTGCATTTCGCCCTAAGTGGGAAGGGTATGCCCAGACGTGGGTCCCGTGCTCACTACGCCACTGGAGTCAAGCTATCCTGGCTGATGAGGGCTGATAGCCTGAAACCGGTCCTAGGATGCTTGATTCCGGTCCAGGGAAGACATGGCTTGGCAGTTCGGTCTGGACTGTTCCCATGAGGCACAGGGTCAAGACTGATTTGCATATGGCTATGTCTGAACTGGGGTGGCGTGGTGAAGCAAAATAACGATGGATTAAACCCAGATCTGTGACTGGGGGTGAATGTTTGCCAATGTGCAGCATTCCGTCCATCATCTTGTGTGTTTTGCATTTCGCCCTAAGTGGGAAGGGTATGCCCAGACGTGGGTCCCGTGCTCACTACGCCACTGGAGTCAAGCTATCCTGGCTGATGAGGGCTGATAGCCTGAAACCGGTCCTAGGATGCTTGATTCCGGTCCAGGGAAGACATGGCTTGGCAGTTCGGTCTGGACTGTTCCCATGAGGCACAGGGTCAAGACTGATTTGCATATGGCTATGTCTGAACTGGGGTGGCGTGGTGAAGCAAAATAACGATGGATTAAACCCAGATCTGTGACTGGGGGTGAATGTTTGCCAATGTGCAGCATTCCGTCCATCATCTTGTGTGTTTTGCATTTCGCCCTAAGTGGGAAGGGTATGCCCAGACGTGGGTCCCGTGCTCACTACGCCACTGGAGTCAAGCTATCCTGGCTGATGAGGGCTGATAGCCTGAAACCGGTCCTAGGATGCTTGATTCCGGTCCAGGGAAGACATGGCTTGGCAGTTCGGTCTGGACTGTTCCCATGAGGCACAGGGTCAAGACTGATTTGCATATGGCTATGTCTGAACTGGGGTGGCGTGGTGAAGCAAAATAACGATGGATTAAACCCAGATCTGTGACTGGGGGTGAATGTTTGCCAATGTGCAGCATTCCGTCCATCATCTTGTGTGTTTTGCATTTGGCCCTGAGCCCAGGAGCAGAGTCATAGAGCTTCTCTGAAGAGAAGATATGACCCTACTCCTCCCTGTTTGTTTATATACCACATCAGGGTAGTATTGTCAATTAAGACTCAAACTGACTGACCGCAAAGGGAAGGGAGGAACGCCTTGGGAGACAGATGTATCACCCGCAATTCCAGAAGATTGAAATGCAACAACATTTTCTCTGGAGACCAAAGACCTCTGATCCCCAAATCCCCCACATGAGCTCCCTACCTTAGAGTGGAGGCATCCGTTATAACAGTGGTCACAGGAGGTGGAGGGTGAAGCAGCTTCCCTTGAGACAGATTGCCAAACACATCCCACCATTACAGATCCAATGCAGTGTCTCTGCAGATCTTACCAACTCCTTGAGATCTCCGTTGTGCTGAAACCACTGCCTGTGGAGGCACCACTGAAGAGTCCTCAGGTGCCAGCGCGCACAGTTGACCAACAGAATGCCAGAGGCTAGCAGACAGCGCAGGCACACCTGGAACCAAAGCTTCGTTCTGAAACAGCAGAATCATAGCATGAATGTGCTGAATCCTCTGAGGAGGCAGGAAGGCACAGCTCACTGTAGTGTCCAGTACTGCCCCTATGAACCGGTTGTGATGAGAGGGCTCCAGGTGAGACTTGGACACATTTATTGAAAAGCCCAGGCTGAACAACAGTTGTGCTGTCAACTGCAAATAGCGCAACACCATGTCTGGCAAATTGGCTTTGTTCAACCCATCATCCAGATAAGGGAATACTAGTATCCCTGACCTTCTGAGATGAACTACGATCACTGCCATTACCTTTGTGAAGACCTGAGGCGCAGATGTAAGTCCAAACGGAAGGACGCCAAACTGATAATGCTGAGACCCCACCTTAAAACTGAGATACTTCCAATGCAATTCCAGAATGGGGATATGTAGGAAAGTGCCCTATTTTGCAGGGTTGCCCCCCACTTTTTGCCTGATGTTGATGCTATTTGACTAAGTGTGCCCTGGGTTCCTGCCAACCAGGTACCCAGGGCCTATGTTCTTCCCCTAAATTGTACTGTGTACCCCCAAATTGGCACCTCTCTGGCCACATGTAAGTCCCTCGTAAAAGATACCATGGGTACCAAGGGCACTGTGACCAGGGAAGGCCTCTAAAGGCTGCAGCACATATTGTGCCATCGTTAGAGGCCCTGTACCCTGACACACACACACTGCCATTGCAGGCTGGGTGTTTTGGTGCAGAACAAAGTGAAGAGTCGACATGGCACACATCCCTGTTTCCATGCCTACAACCCACTGCCTATGGTATAGGTCAGCCACCTCTATAGCTGGGTGCACTATGCCACTGGTGAGGGTACAGGTGCATGAGCCCTGTACCCTTACAGAGTCTAAGTCCATTCTTAGACATTGGAAGTGCAGTAAAGCCATAAAGAGTATATGGTCTGGGAGTTAGTCATTACGAACTCCACAGCACCATCCCGGCTCTACTGAAAACTGGGAAGTTTGATATCAAAGTTCTCAGCACATTAAGGGCCAGATGTACGACCCTTACAATTTGCGAGTGCCAAATTGCGTCGTTTTGCGACTAGCAATTTGCGACTCGCAAATTGTAATTTACAACAGTGTCTCAGACACTGTTTGTGATTCCTAATGGGGTCGCAAATTGCCTGCCTCATTAATATTCATGAGGCAGGTGCAATTTTCGACCCCATTGGGAATGGCTAAAACTCCCAGGGATAGTGGCCTGCTGGGGTCAGCAGACCACCATGTCTCTGACTGCTTTTTAAATAAAGCAGTTTTTTAAAAATGCAGCCCGTTTTCCTCAAAGGGAAACAGGATGCATTTAAAAAAGAAAAATGAAATTTTCTGTTTCAATCTTTAACAGTAGGTAATGGTCTGTGGGACCACTGCCTGCTCTTAAAAAATATTTTCGCATACATTCACAAAGGGGAAGGGGTACCTTGCGGACCCCTTCCCGTTTGCGAGTGGCTTACCACCTACTTGAAGTAGGTGGTAAACTGCGAGTAAACAATCATACATTGAAGTGCGACTCGCTATTAGGAAGGGACGCCCTTGGGACGCCCCTTCCTAATAGCGAGTTGCAAAGGCTATTTTACAAGTCGGTAATAGGTTACTGACTCGCAAAATTGGGTTTGTACATGGGGCAGACCAATTTTGCGGTCGCAAACGGGCCGAATTCCCATTTGTGACCGCAAAAAAACGGTCGTACATCTGGCCCTATACCCACACTGATGCCAGTGTGGGATTTAATGTAAAATGCACTCAGAGGGCATCTTAGAGATGCCCCCTCAAACACGACCTGACTCTAGAGTCTTGGCTAACTGGCTACTTGCCAGCTGCCACCACCAAACATGTTTCTGGACCCCTGTGTCGAAAGCCTCCCGCTCTCGGGGTCCTGAAACAAAGCACATCCTGGGCAGAGGTGCTAAGCCTCCTCCCCCAGGATGGGCAGGGTCCACGAAGGGGAAGCTTCTAAGGCTTGCCGCCTTTGTGAGCCTCCCCAGCCATTTGCTGCTCCCAGCAACTGGCCCCCACCGGTTCTGATCCCCACTTTGGACAGGAGAATCAGCGGGAAAACCAAGATAGGAGGAGAGGTGTGCCCACCTTTTCCAACCCCACCCTCAGGTGTGGGAAGCGAGGCTAAGCACAACTCACAGTCCCCGCCATCTTAAAGATTGGGGGACCCAGCCAACCAGAGTGAGGCTTAAGCCCCCCTCCAACTAGAGGGTGGCATTATAGGGGGTGTACCCACCCCAAGGAAGGGACCTATTGGTCCCAACCTTTACCTACCTGAAACGCCCCTACATTTAGTATTTAAGGGCAACCATGAACCTTGCCTCCTCAGACAAAAAGAGAGAAGAAGAAGAAGGACCGAAGAGCCATGCTGAAGGAAGAAGAGGAGGACACCAACTGACTCAGCCCAAGCACCACCGGCCTGTCCCGACCTTGACCTGCTCCAGCGGAATCCCGGCATGTCCTGCAGCCAGCAGCCCCCCAGAACCTGGAGGACCTGCCCTGCCTTCACTGAAAAGACTTTGTCTCCCGTGAGCACTGGATTTGCTCTCCAACAGACTCTGGTTCCGGCCAAATCTGCGAGTCTGCACCACTCTGCACCCACAGCCCGAGTTCCAGTGGCCCAACACCACGAGGCGGTCTCCCCGGCGATCCTGACCTGGGATCTGGTGATCCCTGATCTACCTCAAGCCTCCAGAGGACACCTGCAGCCCCTTTCTGGAGGATTCCCCCGACCGGAGCCGGTAAGAAAAACCTGATGTCAAAAGACACCCCTGCACCCGACGCTCCCCGGCCTTGGGTGGCCTAACCGACGGTGTCCCGGCATCCCACGACATCCCAACTTACCTCTCCAACCGGTGGTCACCTCCAGAAGATCTTTGTCCCAGAGCCTGCAGTGTTTGTTGCAACCAGAGAATCCCCATTGAAAACAACAGGGCACCCGACGCCAAAACTGCACCCTGCACCCGGCAGCCCTGGTGCCGATGAGGGTGTACTGTAGTGTAGTTCCTATTTCCCTAATAGGCTCTGCGCATTGGAATAATATACCCTATAGATTCGACATAGGACTGAGGTCAGTATGTCCCTATCGAGTATATTAAACTTAATTACTTTGTGCCAGCTAACTCAGAGGCCACTAGAAACTCCTTGTAAACAAGAAGGGAGTAGTTTCTGGCAACCGCATAAACATGACAACTTTGTTTCCCTTTAGAATCGGAACACTCTCAGAATCGTGGAAACAACAGATAACAGTTTCACTCAGCTAATCGTGCATGCTTAGTTTCTTCAGAGTTACACAGAAAGAATAGACGGGCGTTTCAATAAAAGGATTTATTGAACAGTCTTGTTTCTCGTGTAAGAGATATGAGCTGTTATGATCACAAGACAGTATGCGAGATATATTATGTACAGCTTAAGCAGTAGAAAGAAATAATACTGCGCTAGCATTATCTTTTAGCTATGACACATATATTCATATACATAAATAACATAAGCTAAAAATGCGAGTACTCATAAGATGCTTCTCTAACTAGTTCTACCCCAGTGTACCTAACCTAAGTGTAGTGCAAGGTAAGAAGTAGGTGATGTATTCTATAGTATGGTATGCTATAGTATGCCAAGTCTCTGGTATGCCAAGAGTCTGGTATGCCAAGAGTCCCTCTAGGTTATAGTCAGCTCCATACCTTGAGAATGAGAGAGGTGGGAATCTCTTTCCGGGTCTCGAACTCTAACACCCCGCGAAGGGAGTCAGAACACTGGAAGCTGGATTCTCTGCGAGCAGGGATGACAGCGCCTCTTGTCAGTGCGTCAGGCCGGGATACAGGCTCCTCTAAAGTCGAGGTCTCCTCCTACTTGCTTGGGCAAGGGAAGGTATATTTATACCCGGTAGGTGCCTTGGAATGTTAGCATTGACGTAAAGTCGGGCAGAAGAAGACGTCAGGAATGAACCCTTAAGGAATAGCGGTTCATGCATAATAAATGAGTTCTTGGAGAAATCAATAATCCTGTGCTAGGGGAACTCCCAAGAGCTTAAGGGTCTGGTTTCTAAGAACTCGTTGTGACGTTGGGGTGGACGGATGTAGGTGACCATGCCTGTATTTGGATAGCATGACTAATGCCTAAATAAGGACTGGGATCTTATGCCTATATAAGGGCAATGTGAATTGTGCCTATATAAGGACATGTTTCAGGAAAACCTATATACGGACACCTAAAGCGGAATACAACACCCACTCCACTTTCGAATGAACGATAGTACTAAATGCTAAACATTAAATGCTAAACATTAAACCGAGTACCACATGTTGCTAAAAACATTTCTAAAAGCATATTAAAAGAAGTTTTTTTTAAAGGAAACTGTTGCTAAACATGTAATGCAATAGGTACTGTACATTTTAAAGCATTTTTTCATTCTAGGCATATATCATAAATAAAATGCAACATGAATGATTAAACAGAAATATATACATATGACGAAATGGTTGACAAGTATTCAAAAAATCAAAGCCATTTCATATCATGGTACTAAATGAAATTGTGGTAAATAAGGTGACAATGTGTCCCTGGAAGTATTCAAAGAAGTCCGTTCTATATGAATAGTTCTACTGTAAGCAGATTGAATTGCCATGTATTTTCAAAAAATAGAGAGAGAAAAAAAATTCAATTCTTAGGAAGAGTTCCAAGTTTTGTTCTGTTTTGAAAATATGGAGGCCAAATTCATTGCGTCCCCGGTACACTGTGAGCCGAATCAAAGTCAGTGTGTGGGTCTGGTGTAAACATGAAATCATCTATTCCTGTAGACCAAAGATCGTCTACCGATGTCGGTGACAGTTGAAATACCTCATTTAGAAGGTTAACTGCACAGAGATGTGAAGCATCGCCTTCAGCATAGGACGCCGCAGCAATGTTCGCGTCCGTTGTTACCTGTGTGCCTGTTGATCCATCTCGTACCTCAGCAGCAGCAGGAAGCGTCTGTGAGATCTCAAGGAATGCCGTCATCAGGATTGGTAGCCTCTGGGGACAACACAGAGCATGGGCCGTTATCGGGTCCAGCAGAGTATCGATATCCGTTGGCATGACTGATGGGAGTGTTAGACAGATGTCTAACACGCATTCTTCACCGCAAAGCAGGCAGCGTAGAACAGGTAAGATGCAATCTTGCCAGATTGGTCTAAATGACAGAAACCATGTTGTATTAAGTTCCTGTAGACGAGGTATGCCCAAAAGTTGCACTATGCGCTCACGGCACTTCCGTTCTAGGAGAGCTTTCTCCAAATTGCTGGGAGTGACGCCGGTTGATAGGCTTGCCATAGCGTAGTAGTAGGAATAAAAACAGGATTCCTGCAACGAGTGCTAGAATTAATGGCACACCACCAAACACCGAATATGCGAAGTTTGGAATGATTCCGAGGACTGCCTGAAAAGGTGTTAACAGTCCTGAACAGATGGTCTTAAATACATGTACAATCCCGCTCGTATCAGACATGTTTAAGATACGTCCCATCATTTCTACGAAATGTATAGGGCAGTTTGCACGAATTAAAGCCTGTATCTCAGCCTAAGTCCTTGCAATTTGTAGATCATAGATTTCTTTGGCCGAGGTCAACGGCATGGTCTGTTGTAAAAGGATGGCTTTCATTCTGCTTAAAGTATCAAATCGTATAAAAGAAACATTCAATGAAGGCCATAGAGGCGACTCCCTGACTGTCTCTATTTGGGGGAACAATACTTGCATACAACAATTAACCCGGGAGCCAACCGTTACCAGATATGGGATTCCTTGCAACATGCCACAGCAACTCTGATCATTCAACATGAGGTAACTCCCATTAGAAAGTTGGCCAAACGTCGGATTAATCACAGCAGCTGGTGTACCCTGCAGGTGGCAGGACAAGTTTGCCACAGAACCATTACAAGCCCCGTGTAAAGAAATGTCCTGACATATGAGAGATCCGCTCAGTGCACTTTCACAGTGTGTACCGCTTAGAAACACTTCACGATACCCACTCCAACATCTGTATTCATAAGGTAAATCCCAGGATGTCTTAATGTATTCTTTACCCAACCTTTCATATTTGCCTGCTTGCATTTGTCTGAGGCAATACTGAAAATGAAAAGTAGAGACAGGCAGAGTTATTTTGCCATGAATAAGACATTCTGTAGCTGGTTTTTCTGCTATCGTAAATGGTAATTTTTCCAGTTTTTCAATGCTCAGCACTGTATATTTTGCTCCCCTTTGTGCCAGTTCGATCTGTTTATCCGTTAGATTGTATTCTGCAAACAGAGACGACGTGTTGATAAAACGCCAAGGCACATAGCCTGCATGCAAGGATTGCAGCGTCCAGCCTAATAACATAATAGAACGTAACTGAGATTGGCCTTGTTGTAACATGGCTAAATCTTGTTCCAGTATGTCTATAGCAGAGGATACAATGCTGTCCAATGAATAAATTCTGGATGACAAAGTTGTTAACCCATTGTCGACCACAGTGAGAGTTTTCTCTATGTTAATACGATCAAGCTCACGTATTCGTTCTGCGGCCTCTGCCTGTGAAACCTTCCCTATTTCATTATAAGCAGCATAAATGCCGGCATATATGAAACGTTTTTGACGCAGTTTTCTTGGTCCTAGCAAGAAATCCCTAAGGTCTGCGTCTTCTTTAAGTAAAGATAAGTGTTGTTTCACATCCTCGAGTGTAGATTTTTGTAACCAGTCGAGGCACAATTTTCCTACACTGTATGTTGTTACTAATCCCGGATGTTGTCGTTGAACATTACGTGGGTCTGGCCTATGAATAGTAAAGCCCTGTATTCTATTCAGGAATCTTTCTTGACAGATGTTTGTGTCTGTGGGCCAGAGCAACCATTTCTTCCAATCAGGATCTGATCTGTTGTTTTGTAGTATTGTGTCTACTGTGACCGCTCCCTGTGTAGTGCTATTACTTGCAGGTGTTGGTACAGAAGGTGTGTTCATGTCTTTGATCTTGGCTAAACCAAGGCAAGACGTTTGTTGCACAGTGTCATTCAAAAACATTATTTGATGTGGGATGATACAGGCTCTAAACAAAGCTTCTATCCCCTGCACTTGCCAATCTTTAGAACCCCAGACAGATTTTGTGTCGATTGTGTCTTTCCAAAAGTCAAATCCTTGTCTAGACAGTTGGGTAATAAAGGCTGCAGAATAAATCTGTTTTGTATTAGTTAACATAATTTTCTGTCCTGTTTTGTTTACATTCTTATAGTAAAATGTTTCTGGATCAGATGTATTGTACCCTGAAAAATATGGAAACTTATTTGCAAACTTTTTTGAACTACCCTTTGGTGGTGTAGGACAATGTTCCCATTGGTTAAACATAAAAATATTTCTAGGTGTTGCAGATTTATGCAAGAAATGATGACCATAGTGGTTGTAACAATAAAGCTGTTCGTAGTCTGATGAGCCCTCTAAGTATTCATTGTTAGAGAACGCAGCAGACCTTTCTAGATCAGACATCATATCATTAACAGTCTCAAAGTCCCAATCATCAGAATAGGTACTGGAGGTGATAAAGTCACTTAATGAAATTTTAAATAAATGTGGAATCTTCAACAGTTCCGTTGGGCCGAATATGTCGAAATCGGTTTTGTCCCAAACTATACCATCCTGTATATGAACGGCTGTGATGTTCACTGCTGACAAGTCTCTTGATTCACGATGGGAAGATTTGTGTGGTTTTAAAAGTAAGTTCACATTTTTACTTTCAGTGTCCATACGAATGTATCTGCCATTTATAAGCATGCTAAGAGTCATAACCAAAGCTAGCCAAAACAGAAAGAAAAATATTCCAGAAATAATCCATATTTCAATCTATGGTGAAACCAGATAAGTCTCTTTCAGAAAATGAAAAAGGTCTTGTACTTGTTGTTTGAAAGTTTTTGAGGCTGGCGTCATTTCAGGCTCACTCGGATCCTCAGAAAACGTATCAAAGTTAATGAAATAGCCAGAAGCAGTTCATCAGGATTCGTAGAAATCGCTGGAACCAGTTGATCACGTGTTACGTTGGTGTAGACAGGTGTATCTGGACGAACTTGAGTTTCAAGAGGGATGAGTTCCATGGCATTGTTGCTTAGTCCTTCATCTTTTACTGCTGAATTCTCGATGGTTAAGAGTCTTTCAGTCTGAACCTCTTGGATAGTAGCGAGAGGAGTGCGTCTGCTACTAGGTCGGAGTCCACGAGGCCTACTATTTAGTATTGGCCACATACTGTGGTTTGATGAGGTCGATTGACACAAATCTTTTCTCCTTTTTTCCAGCAAGGGGTGGCAGAAGTACTGTTCTTGTTCCGTGGAAGGCTAGGACAGGTACTGGTTGTCTGTAAGAAGGCCCAAATTCCTTCTTGTCCGCAATCTTCTCTCTGACTAGATCCCCAACTTTTGGGATCCAGACAGGCCTTGCTGGGACTGCCGGTTTTTCCCCAGTGGTGGTTGGCTTCAGGAACACGTTGCTTTGTTTCGATCTTAGTTCATTTAGATCCTGTAAAACAGCCAAACGATCTTTGATATCAAAGGGTTTATTTTCCACCACTGTGCCTTTACATTCGAGATCAGGAACCCACATTCTTGTCCCAAATAGGACCTCATATGGAGTGACCCCCTAGAGAACTTCTTGGCAAATTATTTAATGAGCGTTGGACCCCATAAAGATGTTTGACCCACCCATCACCCGAACCTAATACTCTAGCTGTTATAGACTGCTTTATGTCCCGGTTTTCCTTTCCACAACAGAATTTCCCTCAGGATGAAATGGAGAGGAGTACTGCAATGCTACGCCCAAACTGGCCATGGCTTCTTTGTAAGCCCGAGAGCTAAACGCAGGGCCCTGGTCAGAATGTAGTGTGCCAATTGCGTATGTGCTGATAAAGACTCGCAAATCTTTTATAACAGTTCGAGCGTCAGCCGAGCGCTGAGAGCCACATCCATAGGAACCTTGACTTAGTATTTGTGGGATTGCATTTGTCCAAAAGGACGCCTGCGCGTAGATAGTCTAATGCTGTCTCACAATGGTGTCTGTACTGGGCAGGCTATTTCGTAGTCTGGTGTCTGATGGCGTTCTGCACCACACTGTCTATTGCAGTCTCTGCAGTCATCAATGAAGATGTGAATCTGTGTATTCATTCCAGGCCACCAGTACATCTCTTTTAATGTTAATATTGTTTTAGAGATCCCTTGATGTGACAGACCCTCCCCCACATGTGCTTCATAAATCAAAGCTGCTCTACGTTCCATGTTTGGAATTACCCTATCCCCCACTCCAGGGATTCGAGCAAAAGGAACTTTGTTCGCATCAATTACATAAGAGTACTTGAGTGGAAATTTCTTTGGTAACGCTGCACCACTGCCTTTGCTTGAAGCATTGACAACCAACAATATCTCACTGTCTATTCTCGTTTTTGAACGAGTGATCGCAGCTACGGAAGCCGTCTGAACAGCCCCCTTTGTGGCTTCATCAGCCAATGAATTCCCTGCAACGTGAACGCCATCACGTTGATGACTCAGCGTGTGTATCACGTGAGCTTTTGGTAGTTCGTCTCTCAACTGAACTACTTGTTCCCAAAGCGTTTTATGCTTTATTGTGCCACCTTTTGCATCTTTGAACCCGTTTTCAAGCCAATTCTGTATATATTCATTATACGATTGAACACAGTAAAAAGAATCGCACACTATAAGTGTGGGGAATTCGCGATCTGTATTTTCAAGTGCCAGTTTGAATGCTTGTAGCTCAGCTCGCTGAGCTGTACAGTCTCCTAGAGATTGAGTTTTAGTGACCATTGGTCTGAAGTTACCATCGCGCATGCGACCTTTAACGATTGCGCACGCTGCACTGTAAGCTTGCTTACTCCCTGTAGCGGGTTGTGCTGATCCGTCAGTATAAATTATAAATTCGTACTGATCGAGAGGCAGAATTTCAGTGGGAAGAGGACATTCATGTTCATATTGCAAGAACGCTTGTGTTTTTAAATCAGGATCAAAAACATATTCAACATCTGTTGCAGCAAGAGAATTAACCCATTGTATCCATCTAGGATGTAAAGCTTTTGCATTTGCAATGCTCGCTTTTGTGACCGCCTCTAAGGCTGGTACTGGAGTTACGACAATAATGCGTTTCCCTTGAGCTAGAGCTCTTTCTTTTGCTACAGCGGTTTGAACTGCTGTCAGTATTTTTCTGTTGAAGTGAAGCGCATTTCTGCTTGTGTATACAAATGTGATTTGTATGCTATTGGTACTTTTTCACCCTCATTAAATGTTAAATAGGTGAATCCGCATTGTCCCGAAATTATTCGGATCACTAAATTGCGTGTATTTACGCGTGTTTGTAAGTGATTTGTTGCTAACATGTTAGCTTGGAGTGAACGCAGGATTTCTGTGTGTTCTTGTGTCCAATGTTTTGTTGAAAAATCAGGTTTGATTAATTCGTAGAGAGGTTTAACCCTTTCTGCATAATTTAGAATGTAAGTTCTTCCAAAATTTAGGAAACCCAAGATGGATTGTAAATTTTTCAGCGTTTTTGGAGGTTGGAGCAGCGCGCACTTTTCTAAAAAGTTACCTTGCCTTCACTTGAAAGCTCATATCCTAGGAAAAGGACATTGAGATGGGCAATTCTGGATTTTTTAAAGTTGAATTTATAGCCTTCAGAGGCGAAGCCCAATATAATGGTACTCAAGGTAGGTCATCGTCTGTCAGATAGATGTCATCGACATATGACAATGCCTCATTATCATAAATTTGTAGTAACTCTGTTACTCTTGCTGAGAATAACCCCGGGCTGTTTTTGAACCATTGTGGGAGTCTACAAAATTGACGCTGGGTCCCCATTATTGAGAAAGCTGTTAAGTACCTGCTTTCAGGTGCTATGTTTTGACAAAAGAAACCATTTGAAATGTCCAATGTGGTTTTATATTTTTTGCGCACAATGTTATTCATTAATGCTGTACTATGTGCATTTTGCACTGCAAATGTTTTGGAACAAGTGTTCAACTGTCTGTAATCCAAAACTAGACGATATATATTGTCTGGTTTGGATACAGGAAACAAAGGATTGTTCATTGAGGAGGTGCATGTTTCAATCACCCCTTGGTATTCAAGTTGATCTAAGATCTCCCTGACCTGTTTTTAGCTTCTTGCTTTATTGGGTACTGCCTTTGTGCAGTAGGTTCATTTTTTAGCTGTATTTTATGGTGAGGTGAGTCCTCATCCCAGCCTACATGATTTTTATATAATGCTGGGGCCTAGGCAACTGCCCATTTCCTGGCATAAGTATATTTTAGGTGAATTGGAATATGGTTGGAGAAGGCTGGCATAATGATGTCCTCGCCATGTGGGCACTCCCTGACAAAGTGTGGTGGCCAGTCTTTTTCTGCTAGAAGTATATCATAACCCCTTGAAAGTTTCTCCCAAAAGAGTGTTTTCACTTTTCTTGGTATGTCTCCCTCCATTAGGAGTGTTATTTCATATAACTTTTGTGGAGTACTAACCCTGGTGTCTACAGTTTCTACTGTGATGTACTCATTCAAGTCCACTATCTCCAGAAGTTCCTTCAGGTTCTGGCGAGCTATTGTTACTTCTGCTGCACTGTCCAGCATTGTCTGAGCCCATTCTCCGTTCTTGAGCTGTGTTCTCAGTATTCTCGGCATGTCTGATCTTCAGACCTGCTACCTTCTTTTTTGTGAATTGAGGTTTGGATTTATTTTTCTGAACGTGTTTATCGTCTTTGGATTTTACGCGTTCTTCTCTGTGTTCTGACCGTCCTCTTCTTTCTGATGTCTGTGACGATATCTGAAAGGTACGAGAGGAACGTGTATCAGTATCGTGATACCTGTCAGGTTTTCTTAAATTATCCCTATTCCTGAGGTTATACCTCCTTTCAGAGGGCTCCTTTTGAGGAGACCTACCTCGGGATTGAGAACGTGTCTCGTTTGAATTTTGTTTATTAGTTTCCCACTTCTTTTTAGAAGATGTAGGATTTTGTTTAATAGAGTCCTTCTCAGGACTTTCAGATAGTTTTGGCTTCAATGGTTTTCCACCCAAACTATCTCTGCCTAATTCTGCATAAGATTTTTCTATTATTCTGGGTAGTTCATGTTGATGTTCTGTTACATCAAATTCCCTTAAGCGTTGGCGGATCGCCACCGATGCTGCCTCCCCTTTAATATTAGATAATATTATTGTTGAGACCTGGTCGAAGTTTTTCAGTAATTTCATACCTAAATTCAGAGCAGGTTCTGCCCCGTATTCGTTTTGAATTTGTTTCAGGACATCTGGTATTACAGCAATTGACGGAACACCATGTGTTTTAGTATAGATGGCAGCAAAGACTGCGCCCCAAGTGGTGCAGTCTTCCAGTTGTGGTGTGATCCCCATTGGTAAACAGATTGTTAGGATTCTAGTGTTTCTCATAAGGGCTAGTATTTGGAAATACTGCTTCGATTTGAGTAATTTTTTGCGCTATCCAGAATGGAATTTGTTCACGTTTTGTGGGCATTTTACCCATGACTGCGTGTAAACTCTGTGGAGTAATTTTTAGTGTATTCCCCTGTTGAGGGGTTTGATTTGGAATGGTCATTGGTGGTTGGACTGTGAAAGTCCGCATGACATATTGGACTAATTGTCTGTAAATTTTTATTAACTCTTGTAGTTGAGTAAGTAATTCCTCGTCTGACATCTCATCGATGTCAGGATGAGGTGTGTAGCTGGCTAGAATCGGCCATGTTGCTCCTGGTCTACCTAGTAGACCGAGCCTGGTAATATTTTTGTGATGTTTTAGGGCGCCTTTAAACCAGAGATTATGCTCCTGGTATGTGAGTGGAATTTCAATATCCTCGAAAGGAATATATTCCTCTGGTGGTTCATCTTCTTTAAAGAAGTGAAACACTTTTGTTACTGGATTTGATTCTGGGAATACTATCCATGAATAGAATACCTCTGTCTGAAAGGATTTGTGTGCCTTCTATCACGAAAACTGCTCTACCACCTCTTGGTGATAGGCCGTGTTTTATAAGTTTTTGAGTGATGGCTCTCCTTAAGTTTGGAGGGATGTTTATAACACCCTCATCGGTTTCATTTAAACCTGTAAAGTTAAAAGCTGTTACGACTGGATCAGCCGCAGCTACACCATTCTCGGTGGCAGTATCCCCGTTCAGGGACATTGTTTTTTTTTAAAAATGTAGAACAAGTTTCAAGGAAACAAAAGACAAGGTGCACAATATTTTGGAACACTGTATCCTTCAACGTTGAACAAACCAAACAGCTAATATATAGGATTTTTGTCCTATTTAGCTTTGGCGGATACTTAACCCTACCCACTTCAGACATCTTATGGAGTATGTGAGTAGGGATCTCTGAGAAAAGCACGACTGAGTTACTCAGTATCTAGCGTTAAATTAGTGGCTTACCAAACGTTGGGCGCCATGTAGTGTAGTTCCTATTTCCCTAATAGGCTCTGCGCATTGGAATAATATACCCTATAGATTCAACATAGGACTGAGGTCAGTATGTCCCTATCGAGTATATTAAACTTAATTACTTTGTGCCAGCTAACTCAGAGGCCACTAGAAACTCCTTGTAAACAAGAAGGGAGTAGTTTCTGGCAACCGCATAAACATGACAACTTTGTTTCCCTTCAGAATCGGAACACTCTCAGAATCGTGGAAACAACAGATAACAGTTTCACTCAGCTAATCGTGCATGCTTAGTTTCTTCAGAGTTACACAGAAAGAATAGACGGGCGTTTCAATAAAAGGATTTATTGAACAGTCTTGTTTCTCGTGTAAGAGATCTGAGCTGTTATGATCACAAGACAGTATGCGAGATATATTATGTACAGCGTAAGCAGTAGAAAGAAATAATACTGCGCTAGCATTATCTTTTAGCTATGACACATATATTCATATGCGAGTACTCATAAGATGCTTCTCTAACTAGTTCTACCCCAGTGTACCTAACCTAAGTGTAGTGCAAGGTAAGAAGTAGGTGATGTATTCTATAGTATGGTATGCTATAGTGTGCCAAGTCTCTGGTATGCCAAGAGTCTGGTATGCCAAGAGTCCCTCTAGGTTCTAGTCAGCTCCATACCTTGAGAATTAGAGAGGTGGGAATCTCTTTCCGGGTCTCGAACTCTAACACCCCGCGAAGGGAGTCAGAACACTGGAAGCTGGATTCTCTGCGAGCAGGGATGACAGCGTCTCTTGTCAGTGCGTCAGGCCGGGATACGGGCTCCTCTAAAGTCGAGGTCTCCTTGGGAGAGGGAAGGTATATTTATACCCGGTAGGTGCCTTGGAATGTTAGCATTGACGTAAAGTCGGGCAGAGGAAGACGTCAGGAATTAACCCTAAAGGAATAGCGGTTCATGCATAATAAATGAGTTCTTGGAGAAATCAATAATCCTGTGCTAGGGGAACTCCCAAGAGCTTAAGGGTCTGGTTTCTAAGAACTCGTTGTGACGTTGGGGTGGACAGATGTAGGTGACCATGCCTGTATTTGGATAGCATGGCTAATGCCTAAATAAGGACTGGGACTGGGATCTTATGCCTATATAAGGGCAATGCGAATTGTGCCTATATAAGGACATGTTTCAGGAAAACCTATATACGGACACCTAAAGCGGAATACAACAGTACCTTGGATGCTAACTTGAACCCCCCTATGCCCTGTGCTTTACCCCAGGATCTTTGCTCCCTCAACCTTGTGGCCTGCTCGTGAGCAGCTACCAACCGGATGCCCCCTATCCCCCAATCGATAACATTGGGCCTCAGCACTCTGCACGCAGATGCCCTAGTGCTGCTGAGGGTGCTTTGAGAGTGCATCCTTCACCCTGGGGGAACCCTTGTTCCAACCCCTGAAACCCAACCCCCTAAAACCAAGTACTTACCTGTAAACCGATAACTTCATTTCCTCCCATTGGATTGCATTGACTGCTTTTCTGTGGAAAAAGTTCTAAGTGTGGAGTTGGAAATTCTATGAAAAATCATACACGTATGTTTTGATAACAAATTGCATTACTTACCTTTATCCAGGAAATGTCCCAGTGTGTATCTAGGTATACCACACTGAGGGGGATATTCACAAGAACGTGCGCTAAACATCTCCCAAAAATGTTAACGCAACTTTACACATCGCAGTCCATTGCGTGAAAATAATCCTGTGTTAACGTGGAATTCACAACACGGCGGTACCATGCGATAGTCTCCCGAAAACGCGGACAATGTCTGCGATACAACAACCGCGACCGTGATAAAAACCCAAACCCCAACGCAAAAAAACATGCGATGGGCCAAACCGCGATGAGGAAATCAGCGATAAGCAGCGCCAGGCCTGCTATACACACACGGCAGGCGGGAAAATCACTACAAAAGTAGAAAAAACACACAAACACAAAATGACCAACACCGAAGCACCATGGAGGCAGCCGGAGCAGGCGCAGAGGACGAGCGGAACCCCACAAGCACCCCGGTCGACCAGCCTGTGACCTCGGGGACAGGGAATGGGCAAGGACAAGAAGAAGAGGAAGACGAAGTTCAGTCCGCAGGAGAATAGGATCCTGGTCATGGAGGTGATAGAACACCATCAACAACTGTTCGTCACCTCCAATGTGTCATTGGGCACCAAAAATGGAATATGGCGGTCCATCGTGGACAAGGTGCATGCCGTCGGAGAGCACAAGGGGTCAATGGACGAGGTCAAGAGGCGATGGATTGACATCAAGCGCAAAACCAAGGAGAAACTCACAGGCAACCAGAAGGCAGCAATGCAGACTGGAGGTGGGAGCCCAGCGCCACAGCTGGAGCTGGATGACATGGAGGAGCTGGTGCCGACAGTCATCAGTGTGGAGACCGTGGCAGGATTTGGGGCACCGGACACTGCACGACATGCACAACACAACAGTAACAGGGTGAGTAACCACCAGGTAGTGGGGGGACGGGGGCAGATGGCCACAATGGCACACATGCACAATCAAGCAGAGCACAGTGCACACCCACAATGACTCTGGATCATGGCCCTGATCTACAGACTGTCACAATGTACATTGCCATGCTGTCTGAATGTGAACATGTACCATGCGGCTACATACATGTGGACACATTGTAACACAGCATCTCCCCTTCACATTGCAGGGGCACCGTCAACACCTCCTGCAGAGCAGTCCCAGCCACTCTTCACTGATGACGAGGAGGACACCACCAGCATCGACACCCAAGCCCTCCAAGACATCATTGAACTCATCCGCCAATCACCTCCAGGACCAGGGCAGCCCAGCTGCATCGAGGAGACCCCACCCACTCCACAAACCACCCAGCAGGAGGCACCCACAACCCCGGCTGTCTCCCAAGACCCCCCGAACAACACATGGCCTTCCAACGCCGTGTGTTGGAGGGCCAGAGGGAGATGGCTGAGCAGGTGCGGGTGGGGTTCGACCTCATGGCCACCAAACTTTTTTTTTGTTTTTTTTAGATTCTTTTTATTAACATTTTCAAAGAAAATGTACAATAACACATACAAAACAACAAGCCAGTATATAAGCGATACATTTTCAGGAGTAAAATCTGCACATTCAGTTCAATTGCAAATGTTATACATTATGCGCCCTTACCCTAATACTGACCGGAGATATGTAAGACCAATGTCCGGCACCATTAATGAAATAATCACATGGGGGACGTGCCCACAAGTCTATGGATTCAGCTCAGCCCACCTAAATCTTAGACCAGCTAACTTTAAATAGAGGCAGCAATAACATTTCGCAATGGCCAATCTGGTGACCCCGGCTCGCTTGAAGCATCCTCGACTGCCCCCTGTCTCTCCCGGGCCCAAACGATGAATGGTTCCCATATGTCCCTGGGTCTTGAAGTAGCGGGCATTAATTCCCAGAATGTAGTCAATTGGGAATGACCGTACGTGACATCCCTGATCCACTCCTTAATGGAAGGCACCCTCCTCCGCCCCCAGTGCACGGCAACCCGGCGTTTGGCGAACAGGAGAAGCAGTGCATGCAGCTTGCGTACCCTCACTGGCGTGTCCTTGACATAGCTCAATAATCCCAGCACGGGGGTGGGCGATGCAGGTGTGCCAACTATCTGATTAATCAGCGTGAATTTCATGGACCAGAATGCCGCTAGCCTCGGACAATCCCACGCCATGTGTAAGAAAGATGCGGGAGTGAACCCACAGCGCCAGCAGCTCTCATCTTCCCTCAACGGTGCAGACCGAAAGGTGTCCTATAAAATCTATGGAGGAATTTGAAATGTATCAGGCGAAGCCTGTAATTGGGGGACAGCTCAGTGAGTTGGCAGCAACAATACACCCACTGATCTTCAGTCAGCGGAACAGGGAGTTCGTCGTTCCACCCCTGTAATGCTCTGGGTGTCACCAGTGGAGCCGTGTTTTGCATGTGTGTGTAGATACGTGTGACAAGTTTGCGAGGGGAGGGTGAACTCAGCAGATTCTCTAATGCTGACAGAGGTAATGGGGACGCCGGAAAGCTGTCATGCAAGGAGCGACAAGCAGCGCGTAGCTTATAATACAGGAAGACGTCAGCAAAGGGCACCTTTTGACCCTCATCTGCCACCGGGGGGGATCTGAATGTGTTCTTTGGATAAAGATCTGCAAAAGTGCGGAGATTCAATTTTTGTGTCAGTGTTGCACTAATACCGTCCTTCATGTTTGGTAACATAGGGTTATAGGCTATTGGTATAGAAGGGGCATATAGTACAGGGGCACCCGCCCGCTTCCGCAGCTCATTCCACGCCCAACGTAAGGTCTCTGCAGTGTCTATGCCGTCTCGGGGTCTGCGATACGGCTGGTACTGTGCCACCCGAAGAGGAACAGGCGCCACTGCATCCGTTTCCACTGCTACAGGAGGCTGGAAGGGTGTGGGGTGTACCCAGTAGTGAAGGAACTGAGCCTGAGCATAGCAGGCATATAAGTGCATATCTGGAGCACCCATCCCACCCTGTCTCAGCGGGAGTGTCAGCAAATCCCATGATATTCTAGCCTGCCCGCCCGCCCATACCAAAGAAATCAGCAGTGTCCTCAAGGACTTGAAAAAGGCGTGAGTAAGGGGAATCGGGATGTTAGCAAATAAATAAAGAAATTTCGGTAGTATGACCATTTTGGCTAGGGCGATTTTACCTGCCAGGGATAGTGGGAGTTTAACCCATAATGAGACCTTTTCTTCAAGCCAGGTGATGGCGCGTCCGTAATTTAAGTTCCACACCTCCTGCAGACTCCGGCTGATCCAGATGCCCAAATATTTAACGGCCTCGGCCTCCCATCGTAAAGGAAATTCAGACACCACCGGGACCGTGTTATCCGTCAAGGGAAACACGACAGATTTAGCCCAATTAATAGAGACTCCAGCCAGCCCTCCGAATCTGATGAATTCTCGCAAGATGGGGTCCAGATTTGTCACGGGGTCCGTGATATACAAAGTTACATCATCAGCATATAACGAAATGAGGAGGCTTCTGGTGCTAAAACCGATCCCTCTGGCAGTGTGATGTTGCCTGATACGCGCCGCGAGGGGTTCCATCGCAATCGCGAAGAGCAGGGGGGACAGGGGACATCCTTGCCTTGTGCCACGTGAAATAGGGAAAGGTTCCGACAGGAGGCCATTCACTCTGATCCGAGCTGTGGGCTTAGTGTATAACAATCGGATGAGATTAATAAAAAGCGGGCTAAATCCCATGCGGCCTAAAATAGCGAATAGATATGGCCATTCGAGCGTATCGAACGCTTTGGTAGCGTCAAGGAAGACCGCAGCGGCCTGAACGTCAGGGTGAAGATAATGTAGCACCGAAAAAACAGTCCTGAGGTTGTGGGAGGTAGAACGCCCGGGGATGAAGCCCGACTGGTCGGGGCGAGCAATAAGGGGAAGTAGAGGCTGCAGTCTATTGGCTATCAATTTGGCCAGAATTTTAACATCTACATTTATCAGAGACAATGGCCGGTAGGAATCTAGCTCAGTCTCAGGTTTACCGGGTTTCAGCAGAGTGATTATGATTGCCTCCCGCATGGTTGGTGGCAATATACCAGTAGTTAGGGCTTCCTCGTAAAATGCGAACAATCGTGGCGCTAGTTCCTCTACGTAAGCTTTTTAGAAGGCAGTAGTTAGTCCATCAGACCCGGGGGCCTTGTCCAGAGGCAGACCTTTGATGACTTGAGAGACATCGTCTACACTGAACGGGAAGTCCATGTATTCCCTGTGCAGTTGACTAAACCAAATTAACTCCAAAGAGTCTAGAAAAGACTGCATACCCTCTGGGCTCGTCTCCCGGGTGGCAGTGTAGAGTTTAGAATAAAATGAGGAAAATTCGTCTAGGATACCCGCCTGACCTCTAATGACAGTTCCCTGTGTGCCATTTAGCTCGGGAACGAAAGTAGTGGAGCGCGGGGGTCGGATCATACTGGCCAACGTCCTTCCCGGCCTATCGCCCTCTCTATATCTCCTTGCCTCTGCATATTTCCCAAGAAATTTAACCTCGCGTTGCGCTTCCTCATCGTAATCAAGCAGTTTGGTCTTCAAGTGAGCCAGAGTGTTGTGGTCATTGGAGGAATAGAATTGTGTTTCCAGTCCCCTGATCTGAGACACGAGAGAGGCAAGTGTGCCCCGAATGGCTTTTAACACCCCTGCTTGGCGGGCAATGCACTGACCTCGTATGACCACTTTAAATGCCTCCCAGAGTGAGGCCTCTGTGTCCACCGATCCGGAATTTAGGGTGAAATAGTCTATGATATCTGTCCTTATTTCTTCTTTAAAGGCCTCATCTAAAAGGGCATGTGGGGGGAGCCGCCAGGAGTACATGCGTGGAGGGGTCATAGGAAGTGCCAGTTTCAAAAGACAGGGGGCATGATCTGACAGGGTTCTAGGTAGATGTGACACCTCGGTAGTCCAGGTGGCCACATCTCGTGAGACCAGCCAGAAATCCAAGCGGGACCAGGCTCCATGGTGTTGTGAAATGCAGGTACCTTCCTTACTCGCAGGGTGTCTACAGCGCCATATATCTACTAAGTCTCCATCTGAGATGATGGCATTCAGGGCATTGCTTGCTGAGGGATGAAGGGCCCGGGCCGCCCCCCTTCTGTCTAAATCATCATCTAGTATGGCATTAAAATCTCCCCCCCAGATGATGGTGCTGCAGCCAGTCGCCCGGATCCGAGCCCAGATGACTAAAAAAAAAACAGGTGAGTCTACGTTAGGACCATATATCACTATTATCCCAACTGGGGCCCCACACAGTGTGCCCAACAAGATAATGTATCGGCCTTCAGGATCCCTGTGAAGCTCTCCCTCCCTCCAATCCAAGCCCCGCTTAACCAACACCGCTACACCTCGCGAGTAGTTGGAGTAGATGGAAGAATACACGTGACTCCACCTATTGTGCTTCAACTTGGGGGAGGGCTCGACATTAAGGTGGGTTTCCTGCAAGAGACATATGTCTATGTTGTGCCTCATGAGATATGTATGGACAAGCCTGGCCTTCCTGCCATCGTTCAGTCCCCTAATGTTCCATGTGAGAAAATTTAGACTGGCAGCGTGGTGATGAACTGTGGCAAGTGTACGTAGTTCACGGGGCGAGAGCAGCACCTCTTATGCTTAGATCTATCAGTGCGGTCCAACAAGCAGCGAATACTTATACTGGCAAAAAACACAACAACATTCCCATCCCCCAACCCTCCACCCACTCCAACCCCCCAATCAGGTTGTAGAAAACCCCCGTGAACAAAAATAGAAACAATAGGCACCCGGGAATCCTCCCATAGGATGCGGGAACACCGGCATACTTCCCTGCCATGACAGGGTGGCCAAGATACTGCAGAGACCAAAGTCTTTGCGCCGATTATTGCGCCAATCCTGTGTGCGATACGATGTATAGACCCCCCAAACCCCCGCTGTCCCCCAAGCAGGCCTACGCAGCAACAGGACCCGCACCTCCACCCGGAGGAAACCAACTGTACAAGGAACAGGCAACCCACAGGAGCGCATGGTAGATCAGATTTGGGCCAGCCCAGCCTGGCAGGCCAGATAGGGCTCCCATCAGAGAGAACAATATTGGACACAGTGAACATAGAACATGGATTGACAAGGGAACTGTTAGTCATTGTCACTTAGCTGGGTTTCTGCCAAGTCCGTCGTTCTGGTACCATTTTTCGACCTCTTGCCACCGATGTGTTTTGCGAATTTGAGGGCAGACTTGGCATCGGTAAAATAGTGGGGAGAGCCATCATGTGTCACCTTGAGTTTGGCGGGATACAATAAGGAGTAAGGGACTTGGGCCTGCAGGAGGATCCGCTTCGCAGGCAGGAACTCTCGTCTCGCCGATTGCACCGCAGGTGTAAAATCCGGGTAAAAGGAAATCTGATTGCCCTTGTGTTCAATTTTCCCCATTTCGCGCGCTCGGCGCAAAATCAAATCACGGTCATGGTAGTTAAGGATTCGAGCCAGGATGGGCCGAGGTGGAGCTCCGACTGGCGGCTTGGGTCCCAAAGTGCGATGAGCTCTCTCTACCGCAAAGACAGGGGAGAGGTGAGTATCAAACAGTTCGCGGAGCAGGTCGGCTACGTAGGTCTCCATTTTAACAATGGCCGTGGTCTCCGGTATGCCCGTGATGCGTAGATTGTTGCGGCGCGACCTCGCTTCCAAATCTTCATTCTTGGCGCGAATTAGACCCAATACTCTGTCCATCTGTAGGAGTTGTTCCTTGGTTTCCACTTGAAATTCATGGAAGTCAGATTGTTTATTCTCCAGCACGTGGAGCCTGTGTTCGTGAGTTACCACCTGAGATTTGACGGATTCCAGCTGTGTAGTGAGCGTGTCAAGTTTGGTATCAATATTGCGTAAACTTGACCGCATTTCCAGCATGAGTGTCCGGAGGTCTTCCCCTCGATCCTCTGCTTGTTGCTCCACGGCTCTCTCCGCTCCAGCTTCAGGGTCAGTTTCCGTGAGTCGGGTCGTTCTCCGCTGGTCAAAGGTTAACTTTGGTTGTTTGGCGTCCTGTTTCCCCATAGCGAGCACTGGCCACAGCTGCGAAGTCACACCAACCGTCGAGGCGCAGGGCTCACACCAACCTCTCTCCCTCACGTTTCGGGCAGACTCGATCAACCTCACGTGGATGGATGTTCAGTCCCAGCCCACAGGGACGCAAGGAGGACCACCCAGTAGTCACGGCTGTGGGGGTCGCCACCACCCTGCAAACGCAACTTGTGCCACAGTTGAAGTCAAAGCGAACAGCCTGTTGTGTCGCCTAAGATGTCCACCCCAATTTGCCTTTTGCTGCTGTCCTCGCGCTCCAGCGCTCCGCCGAATATGCCCTTCATGCAAAATGGCGGCTCCGCGGGGGTTAAAGCAGTGCGCCTCCGGTAGGGGTGATTGGGAATACACTTAGCAGGGTCTGAATACACTGTGAGGGAATTGTGTGTCCGTGGGTCCAGGGAGAGCGACCACTGGGCCAACGCTCCCTGCCAGAGATAGTTGAGGCAAACTTCCAACCGGCGCTGCTGCAAAATGGCGGCCACAGTTTACGAGGCTCTTCTCTGCCTTCGTCGCGCCGTGTCTCACCTTATGAAAGCAGGGTGTGCGCCGTGAGGAAATCAGCGGGACCGCACTGCACCGCTGTCCGGTTCAGCATTCAGGCGGGAACGCCAAGCCCAGTGGGGTACCTCTCCGTCGCTGCGGCCCGCACCGCGCCAGCCGCTGCAGGCTATATTTTCGAGTGCTGCCCGCCCGCGCAGCGTCTGGGCTCACCTCCGCAGCCGGCGTCCGCTCCGTAGATCGCACAACTCAGCACCGGAGCCGGGCACACAGTTGCAGGTCACACCGCTCGAGACCTGAGGCAATCTGCTGTCAGCGGGTGGATTTTAGCAGGACTTTAGCTCTCAGTTTGTGAGGATAAGTGAAGGATTGTTTCTCGGCCGGCGGATCTCACTCACAGAGCGGCCATTCCGCAGCTCGGCAGACCACGCCCCCCATGGCCACCAAACTTGACGCCATCCATGGGTGTCTGAGTCCCATCAGGGACCACCTCCAGTCCCTAACGGACACCCACAGGCCGCTCCATGGTCTCCAACAATCCCTGGCTGACATCGCTGGAGTCATGACTCGGAGACAAGAACACCTGTCCGCTCAGAGTGGCTTCAGCGATCTCAGCCGTGATCTGGCACACATGCGGAGGCTCATGGAGGACATGGTGCGGATGGAGGCAGAAAGGATGGCAGCCGCTGCTGCACATCAGCAAAATGTAGCTGGGATCTACCATGCCCTGCATGTCCTCAGCATGGCATTGCTGCCACAAGGCGTGGCTCAGATGAATGCTGCTGCTCCTACACCTTCCACATCTCCGCCCCCTGGTGTGTCAGTGCCTCACAGTGCGGCAGGCATTACCACTCCGGCACCTGATGTGTCACTGCCACACAGTGCGACCGACAATCCACCTCCGGCCCCTGATGTGTCAGTGGCACACAGTGCCGCAGCCGGAACTGCACCACCCACAGGTGGGGCAGAGCACACATCCGAGGACGAGGACGTGGATGGGCTTGAGATCAGAAGGAGGCACTAGCATTCATGTCCGCCACCTGGCCTGTTGCTGCTTGGTGCCGCACATGGCCCCATGACCTTCCACTGACCCCCTATGCACTCTGCTGCACTCACCTTGGACCGCGACATGGACTGCCATATCCTGTTTGGTGACCAATGACACGGCGACCAGACTGCGGACTGTACCCTTCTTCTTCCGCTGTACTTGTCATTCCTCGATGGACTCTGGCTGGCCCTCCACGGGCCCATATTGTGAAGTGGGGTTGGCATGGCCCTGTACTGCTCCTGCTGCAAAACTCCACTGGATGTGCATTAAACATTCAGAAACGCACTGCTGTGTGATGTCTTTCATCATTCATGTATGAATGTGTGGATGAATGTAGGGTCAGTGATTCCCACTAACGTCAATGATGCTCATCTAGTGGGATTCCAGTCACAGTGTGCTACATTGCCGATTGCGTTCCGGGTGCCGTAGACACTACAACAGGGACACACGCATTAGTCACTTCCTTGTCCGGAGATGGACTGAACCATGCCCAGAGCCCCCTAGTCATTGTTGCAAGCCCTGCGCTGGTCCGGCATACGCCAGGCCAGACCACTCCGCTTACGCTCCGAGGGGGGGGCCACATAGCTACATGTCGCAGGTTTACACGCTAGTGGTCTGCAGGTCGCTGGTCTAGTTGTCAGCATGTCACGGCCACTCCCTGAGGGCAGGTTTGCACACACACCACACCCATCCGGCACAGGTGTCACAGGCCATGTGACCCCGCCAATATAAGGGGCCGACAACGTCACATTCCCCACTGCCGGTGGTGACTGGATGACGGACGTTCCACGATTCTCAATCATAAAGGGCCCATGAGTTGTTGCGCACAGGGTTAGTGGCACCCGAAGCCTTGCGGCTGTCACGGGCCTACCACCACGTGGCACTGACTGGGGTTGCACAGGGTTAGTGGTACCGAAATTGCTGAGCGGGTGTGCAGCCTGCGATGATGACGTGTGCACTGATGTGGTCTCTGCAATTGATGCCTCAGGACTCAGCGTCATGTGTGGGACCTGCTGGGCCGCGGTGCGGGTCTGCATGATGTGGAGCATGCCATGGTGGCGGGACCTGGGCCTGGAGCTTGCACGGGCACGTGGTGTGCCGACTGGTGGACACACCGTTGGCGGCAGGTGAGCAGTGGGGCCTGGGTGCGCAAGTGCGGACAGCCAGCGCTGTCCGGCGGGAGGGGGTAGGGTGCGGCTGCATGTGTGCGCAGGGACGGACAGGCGTTGTTGCCGTGTGCAGTGAGATGGACTCTGCCATGATTGACTCTGGCCTCGATTACAGATTGCAGACCTGGTGGCTTGCAGTGTATACCGGCACGTGGTTGGAGACACACCGGTGGCAGCAGGTGAGCAGTGGTGCCTGGGTGCGCGGGGGCGGCAGTGTCCCCCCTTCTCTCTCTCTCTTCCTTTCCTTCTCTCTCTTTCTCTCTCTGCCTTTCTTTCCTTCTCTCTCTCTCTCTCTCCCTTCCTTTCCTTCTCTCTCTCTCTCTCCCTTCCTTTCCTTCTCTCTCTCGGCCTTTCTTTCCTTCTCTCTCCCTTCCTTTCCTTCTCTCTCTCTCTCTCCCTTCCTTTCCTTCTCTCTCTTTCTCTCTCTGCCTTTATTTCCTTCTCTGTTTCTCTGTGTCTCGCTCCTTTGATGTGCGCATGACACACGTTCTGATTTTGTGCTTTATTTTCCAGGCTGTGGCATCAAGATTGTCCCGGACGGACCCGACAGGAGTCTTCCGCATTGGTGTTTTGTGTTGTATTTCAATAAAATTTTTGGTTGTTACTTCAATGATGAGTGACTGTTTCTCGTTCTTCTGACCACACATGTGTGTTTCTTGTTGTCTTTGTGCAACATCATGCACTTTTTGTGGCTCTTGTGTCGTGCACGGTATGTGTTTGTCCGGGGGGGGCCTGGGAGTGGTGGCGGTGGGTGTTGTGGCCCTCATGGGTCTCCGAGCTGCATGATCATTGTCTCCATGGCATCTGTGGGTCTTCAGATGTGGCTCTGGGCTGGGCTCCCTTTCATACTGCAGGTAGTCGTCCTGCTTAACACCAGCAGAAGGCAGGTGTTAAATCCCTGCTGCTACCGCGGCTTATCGCCTGTTTTTGGTTCGCATTGCAGATCTGGCAGTTCGTTGTGAATGTGGTGTAGTGGCGTTTTCGTGTGTTTTTGCACGGGAACGCCTACTCTGCATCTCATTAGGGTTAGTTGGTGGTGTCACCCGTGGAGGTAAATTTTGCTGCAGTTATCGCGGGAATACTGGCGTTGTCTGCAGTTTGCACCCGCTTGTGAATGGGGCGTTAAATCTATCTCCACTTTTGATGCGTTAAGGTGGCGATAACTCGGCGATAAGTCCTTGTGAATATGCCCCTGAGTAAGAAAAGTAATCTGGAAAGTAACTTAAAATGTAATTCCAATAGTAACTGTGAAGCAATTACAATAGTAACTGAAAAGTAATTTCAACTGTTGACTTACCTGTACTCAAACCTATTGCATTCAACTGCATTTTAACTGCATTATTCTTTCAAAGTACTATTACACTTGCCTGTGCCAGGCCTTGCTAGGATCTAAAAATAAAATACAACTAAATAATATTTTTACACAAAACAAATTGGTCAGAGTTCAGTCTTTGAGTGTGTGAAATCATTTTCTGCCTGAGTGTGTACAATAAATGCTTAACACTACCCTCTGATAAAGCCTTACTGCTCGCCCACACTACCACAAATAGAGAGTAAGGTATTATCTACTTTTTCCTCTGCCTACCTTTGGGGATCCACTGGACTCTGTGCACTCTATACCTTACTTTGGTATAGTATATACAGAGCCAGCTTCCTACAGGGGGTGAAAATACACATCCTGAAAATAGATCAAAACCATCCAGTCTTCCTTCTCTGGTGCAAGAAGCTCCTGTGACAGGGTCAGCATTTTTAACTTTTCCTGCTTGAGTATCAGGTTCAAAATCCTGAGGTCGAGGATCGGCGGTAAACAACCATCCTTTTTGTGAATCAGAAAGTTACGGAATAACATCCCTGACCCCGTTCCTGCTCTGGAACTAATTCTATTGCGCCCTTCTGAAGCAGTGTTTGCAACTCCTACTGGAGGAGCGGAAGATGCTCTTCCGAACAAACCCCTTGTCATGGAGGAAAGGGAGGGGATACTCCTGGAAGGGTAGGGCACACCCATTCTCTACAATGTCTAATCCCCAGTGTTCTGTAGTGACATGTTCTAAGATGGTGATACTAGTGCTGCTTCCCTGCAACATTGGCCGGGGAGGAAGAAGAGGAGGAGGAGGAGGAGGCTGGTTGATTGGCAGATCCACGCAGACGATCTCTGCCCCTTCCCCTGTAGCTTCTATAAAGGGGATTTGAGGCCTACTGCTGTTGCTGATGTTGCTGCAAACTTCTCCCTCAAAAGGACAAGTCCTGACTGAAACCCCTGAACCTACGGACTGTCTGTAGTCCTTAGGTTGCGACTGAAAACCCAAGGACCTTGCAGTAGTTTTATTAAACCTTTGTAGAGCAGAATCCGCCTTGGCAGCAACAGCCGTGACCTATCGAAGGGAAAATCCATTAATGTTGCCTGTACATCTGGTGAGAGGCCTGACCCCTCAACCAGGCATGTCTCTTTGTGGGAACAGAGGAACCCATAACCCTTGCCACCGAGGCAGATGTGTCCAGACCTGACTGTATCACCTGCCGAGAAGCTGCTTGAGTATCATTCAGGAGCTCCGAAAAATGTCCTTGGAGATCACCAGGCTACTTCCTCCCTTGCCAAGTCCATTATAGCACCCTAATAAACATGTAGCATTGGTAGATTTAAAGGCCATACTTCCAGAAGAGAAGACACTATCTTGGCAGATTGATCCAACCTCTCTTCTATTTCTTCACCATGAAAAACTTTGCCTCCCTTTCTGCCTTTGGATTCATCTGTCGACACAATGAACAGGCTTCAACATTATGATCAGATGACAGGCACCAAAGGCAATTGTTGTGTAGGTCAGTGATGGACATTTGACCACCGCATACCCTGCAGGGCTTGAATCCTGACTTTAGTGGAGGAGACATCTTCACTTGCAACAACGTTGCACCCTCAAAAAAGGAAAAAATCTCCCACAATATGGAGAGCCTAGGAAAAACCGTTACGCGTCGAAAGCGTGGAAAAAAGTCGACTGACGTCAGCACGCTGATGAGGTCTTCTTATGGATCCTATGACGTCACATGCAGTCGTGTGTAGAGCCATGGCATTGTGACGTCCACATCGACATGGGAGAGCTAGAAAGAAATGTTTTCGTGGAATGCTGTGCATGGGGGATATTCAAAAGGTGAGGAATCCACAGGTAGGTGTATCCATCAGAAATGTTTGTTTTTATGCTATGTTCTTATTTATTAACAGTATTCTTTTGTATTCTTTTGGGGCCCGAGTAGTCCAGCCGCAGACCACAGGATGGCAAACACCTCCACAGCCACCATGTATTTCCCCCATGTGCTCAGGTACATTGGAATTGTTATTGTTGTTATTGTTAATTGCGATTTGTAGAGCGCTTAATACCGGCAGGTCTCTAAGCGCTTGAGAGAGAGTAGCCACAGCCCCCAAGAGTGAATGTTAACCCCTGATCAGTCTGCGTTATGCCCAGGCCTCAGTGAAGAGGAGAGTCTTCAGTTTCTTCCTGAAAGGGAGAAGGGCTTTTTCTAACCGGAGGTGGCCCGGCAACTTATTCCAAAGTTGTGGGATAAGGACAGAGATGGCTTGCCCTCCTTTAGTCTTGTGGTTAAACCGTGGGCAGGCTAGCTGGCCTCCCACGGATGACCGGAGGGTGCAGCCGGGGACGTATTTCCCCAGTCGCTCTTTGATGTATCTTGGGGCCTGTCCATACAGGCCCTGTGGGCGATACAAAGGCCCTTGAATCTAGCCAGTGAAGTTTTTGCAGCAGGGGAGTGGCCCGTGCGCGTCTGGGAAGCTTAAAGAACAGCCTGGCAGCATCATTCATCACAACCTGTAGTTTGCCTAGCAACTTTTCCGGTAGCCCAATGTAAAGCGCATTGCCATAATCTAGTCGTGACATGATCAATGCGGTCACCACCGTCCGCATGGTGGAAAATGAAAGGAGGGGTGATAGTTTCCTTAACTGCCTCAGCAGGCCCACGCAGGTCCCAATCACGGAGGAAAGTTTGGCATCTATTTTAATACCCAGGCTTTTTACCACTGGGGCTGGAGACGGTGTGTCTCCCAGCTCCTGTGGCCAGAAGTGGTCGGTCCACGGGTTGCTGCCCGTAGTGATGGCCAGTACCTCCATTTTATCTGGGTTACCCTTAAGTGAGTTGGCCGTCATCCAGTTGACCATGTATCTGAGTGTGTCTTGCACACGGTTGTGGGCTTGTGGGTTGTTGTCAATTTGTAAAATAATTTGCGTGTCGTCGGCGTAGTTAAACACCTGGCAGTCCATCCGGGCCAAGTCCCTCACCAGCGGTCTGAGATAGATGTTAAACAGAAGTGGGGACAGTGCTGACCCTTGAGGGACTCCACAGGTTATTGACCCTCTGTTGGACACACAATCACCCATCTGAATTCTTTGGGTACGGTCTGTCAGGAAGGAGGTGCTCCATTGGTGTATCTTCCCACAGATACCAATGTCCCTGATTCTTGCCAAGAGTTGACCGTGGTTGACCGTGTCGAACGCCGCCGACAGGTCTAGGAGGACCAGGGCGCACGGCTTTTTGCTGTCAGCTGTGAGCCTGATTTCGTCCTGTACCGATAGCATCACCAACTCGGTGCTGTGGTGGGCTCTAAAGCCTGCCTGCCTGTCCCCAAGTAGTTGATGTTCTTCCATAAACATTGATAGAGTTTTGAGGACGTGCTGTTCCATTATTTTAGCCAGAAAAGGAAGTTGGGAGATGGGCCTATAGTTTTTTCATGTTGGTGGTGTCTGCTCCCATCTTTTTGAGTAGGGGGATTACTCTGGCTTCTTTAAAATTCCTAAGGACCTTCCCTGTTTCCAGCAAAAGGTTAATCAGGGTAAGGACTTCTCCCTCAATCGCAGGGAGGGATAGCTTGAATATCATTGGTGGGCAAGGGTCAGCGGGTGAGCCTGACTTGATTCTGGTCGCAATGTGGAGTAGGGACTCATGGTCCAGCTTTGGGAAGGAGGTGATCGATTCTACCATGTCACTGTGTGGCTCCGCCCTGGCCAAGGCGTGCTGGTTAATGGGGGTGTTGTGTATGTCTGTTAGGATGTCTTTTACTTTGTCTAGGAAGAAGGTCAGGAACCTGTAACAGTGTTCCTGGCTGGTTGGTGGGAGCTTCTTGCATCTGCTTTTGGCTAAGCTCCTTCAGGATTTTGAAGGTTTCTTTTTGTTTGTTGTCTGCCTCCTTAATCCTAGATTCATAGAATTCGGCCTTTCTTATAAGGATAGATTTTTTGTAGGTGGAAAGTCTGGACCTATACTCTATAAGCGCCTGCGGCTCATAGGCTTTACGCCACTGTCTTTCGTATTGACGGAGGGTCCGTTTCAGTCCCCTTAGCTCTTCCATGAACCAGGGGGGTCCCTTCCCCTTGTTTTCCACTCTTACTTTACAGGCCGGTGCTAGCCTGTTAATGGCAGCTCTCAGTTGGTTGGAGAGGGATTCACTCCTCTCCTCGAGATCCTCAGGCCAAGTATTCCTTGGTGAGTAGCCTCGCAGAGCATCCACCAGGCTCTCTTCCTCAATTTTGTTCCAGCTCCGCACCATTTTCCATTGGGGGGCGGGGGGGCGCATGGAGCGGCTAGCCTGGGAGATCTGGAGGCTAATCAAGTATTGGTCTGACCAACCACAAGGAATAGTATCTACCAAATTAACCTGTGGCTGAGTGGACCAGATGAGGTCTAAGGTGTGGCCTTTCTCGTGGGAGGGGGTGTCCACTAGTTGCTGTAGCCCCAGTGAGGACATAGTTTCCTCTAGCTGTTGGGCCTGTGCCTCTCTCAGTTGCTGGTCCCAGTGGTAGTAAAAGTCCCCCACCACCAGGACTTGCTGATACCGTGAGCGTAGATCGGTGACAATTTCAGTAAGGTGGTCAATGAACCGCGGGGACTCTCGCGGGGGCCGGTACACCACCATTATTGCCATACATGAGGTGTTGGAGCGTACTTTGGCCACTAAAATATCGGCTCCTTCCAGATTTTCTCCAGCCAATTTTTCTATTGTTAGCTGTTTATTATATAGTACCGCCACCCCCCTCCTCTCTTCCCATGCAGCCTATTGTGCCATAAGGCATCATACCCTGAGGGTAGTGCTGCGACTATGTTCGGCCCTGAGTCACCGTCAAGCCATGTTTCAGTGAGTGCGAGGATGTCGGGAGAGTCTTCTTGCAGGAGAGTGAAGATCTCTAGACAGTGCTTCTGGAGTGAGCGCGTGTTGAGTACTAATATTTTCAGGTGCTTACTGTAACTACGGTCTTTGCCCTTATGGGTCTGGGGAGGTGTGGCTCTCTCCTCTCCCCCACTGTGCGTGATGAGGAGTTTTTCGGTCAGGAGTAAACACTCTACCTGTGGCTCCAGGGGGAGGTCCCTGCGCTCTAGAGCCCTTACTTCTTCCCCGGAGTATGACAGGGTTAGGCCAGGGGTCCTGCCCCCTGGTCCTGGTCGAGCACGGATGGGCGCAGATGAGCTTGCCTTAGGCGCGTGTTTGGCGCGCCAGCAGCGCTCCCACTGCGCGCGTCCGCTCCAGCGCGCTAATTAAGGCGCCCTCGCCCCTCCCCACCAATCAGCCCTGCAGGCAGCAGCTGACTTCCCCCATGGCCACTAGACCGCGTCCGTAAAGCGGAAGTGGTGAGGAGGAATGCCCCGTGAGTTGGAGTCAGGTCTGTGCCCAAGTTTTAAAAACCGGAAGTCGTTCCGTTTCTTCACTCGACGTTACGAGAGATCGAAAAATAAATTATTCTCTTTAAATAAGATTTTGAAGATCCTACACGGGATTTAGAAAAAGGCGCGCCACTTGGAAAGTGCACAAGTTGCAATTGATTATTGGGTCTACCGGCTGGTGACCGAAGAGATTGGTGCTCGTGGAAAATGAAATTGAGCTTGAAGTTCTATGTCCTGAGGAGAACCCATCATTTATGTTCTTAGGGTTCGAAACGGGTCGACTGGTTTTTGTCTTCAACCAAATAGGTGTCCACTAAGATTGATGACCACATTTGCTCACTAGGGACTAAGGGGCCGATTCCGATTCGGGCCGGAAAACGTACCGACCGACTCGGAGCCGGAATAAATACCGACCGACACGTACCGGTGCAGCCCGACCCGCAAAGTACGATGAAAAGCGTGCTAAATCCGACCGACTCGTACGGAACACAAGCCGACCGACCGAGCTGCGCGGAAAACAGCCATCCGGCCGGAAAAGCACGCGAAGCGAACCGACCGACACGCACCAGGAAGAATCCCGAACGAAACGTACCCGCGAACGTCGACCCGCCAAGTACGATGCAACGCGTGGAAAACACGACCGAGTCGCACGGAGCCCAAGCCGCACGACCGACACGCATTCAAAACTGCGAGCCGAAGCAAACCAAAACCCCGCGACCGACGCGTACGCAGCACAGAAAACAGCACAAACACAGCGTGAACGAATAGGAGAGGCTCGCACGAGACAACTGGAGGGTCCGACTCGGTCACAAGAACGTCTCCTACATGCACAACAATAACCAAGGAAAAAAAAGACACAAAAAAAGGCCAAACAAGCTATCACAAAGCAAATAAATACTGGGGGAAACAGGGAACAAAGACACACCCACAACTCCACCCATATAAAGGACACAAATCCCTACCATGATCCTTTGCAAATTCTAATTACCTGCCAGCACTCAACACCAACAGACAGCAACCACACACACACTCACAGCTCATCCATCACACAAGCCACACACCAGCAGCACCACAACAAATAGCACCCTCACATACACCCAGCAAAACACACACTCACACACCCTCACTTGCACACCAACACACACATCACACACCAGCACCACCCAACACCATGCCCCCAAAGAAGAATCACAAGTTCCTAGATAGTGAATTGGAAGTCCTGGTAGATGAGATCCTCAGGGTAGAGCCACAGCTGTTTGGTACATTGGTCCAACAGACACCCATGTCGCAGAAAACCAAGATGTGGGAGAGGATCGTCGACAGGGTGAACGCACAATCACCATGTTTGCGCACAAAGGTAGACATCCAGAACAGGTGGTATGACGTGCGCAGGAGGGTCAAGGAGCTGTTGAAGAAGGACTACATCTTGAGCCAACACACCGGCAGTGGCCCTCCTGCCAAACCAGTATACCTCAGGCCCTGGGAGGAGAAGGTGCGGGCCATCCTACCACCAGTGAGCGTCTATGGACTAGAAAACATCCCAGAGCCTGGTGAGTACACAACTAATGTACACAATATTGTGCCACAATACACACACATCACTGTCAAGGGGAGAGTCAAACCATGCATCCTTAGCAAATACACACCAACCAAAACAGATCATCCCAAAATGTGTATGTCAGCCAGATAAACACAATACATGCCAGCTCATAGTGAAATGTAACTGTGTCATGACATGTACAAACCTAACAACAAATACAGCTAGGCAGTGGCACAAATATAACCAACAAACACAGTCAGACATGTAGCCACCACCACAACACCACCCCAAAGGGAAGCTCACTGAAAGGAAGGAATACTGTGTATGCTGGGCAAGTCAGTGCAGCCAATAGCATCATGGGAGTCGTAGTCACAGAAATTGCCCACCCTCACAATGCGCACATCAACACCACCATGAACCATGCACACATCACAGGCAGTGCAAAACAACTGACAAGATGGCTGACACTGGCTACTGCTGTGGGGAGCACAAGGCCCTGCTGGCAACTGTGCACCAACAAACAGCACAACACCACTGCCTGACATCCTGAAAGCCAACTTGCACTCTCTGCAATGCAAGCACGTTGCATGGTGGGATATCTGGCTGGGTGGGAAGGAGGACTCACAGCACTGACCATAGTTACAAGCAGCTCACCTCACACACCCCCTCAACACAAACTCCACATAACCCACCTGGGAGAATGCAATGCCTCACATACCAAATGAAGATCCCACAAAGAACCACCACCCTGGGTAATGCTGTGTGAAGCACAGGGACACACCTGGGACTTGTAGCCAAACAAACGCAAGGACAACACTGTCAGCCTTCCTGTCAGCACAGGCACACTACCCCACAGGGAAGCAGAGTCAAAAGGAAGGAAGTATGGGCATGCTGGGAAGGGGGTGTAGGCAATAGCATGATGGGAGTTGGAGTCACAGATACTGCTCACCCTCACAATTGGCCCATCAACACCACTCTGAACCATGCTCATATCACAGGGAGTGGATAAGGACTGACAAGATGGCTGACACTGGCTACTGCTGTGGGGAGCACAAGGCCCTGCTGGGAACTGTGCACCAACAAACAGCAGAACACCACTGCCTGACATCCTGAAAGCCAACTTACACTCTCTGCAATGCAAGCACGTTCCATGGTGGGATATCTGGTTGGGTGGGAAGGAGGACTCACAGCACTGACCATAGTCACCAGCAGCTCCACCCACACACACCCCTAACACAAACTACACACAACTCACCTGGGAGAAAGCATTGCCTCACACACCAATCAAATATCCCACAAAGAACCACAACCCTGGGTCATGCAGTGTGAAGCACAGGGACACACATGGGACTTGTAGCAAAACAAACCCCAGGATAACACTGTCAGCCATCTTGTCAGCACAGGCACACAATCCCACAGGGAAGCTGAGTCAAAAGGAAGGAAGCATGGGCATGCTGGGAAGGGGGGTGGAGGCAAAAGCATGATGGGAGTGGTAGTCACAGCCCAACATCCCCCACCCACATGGCCCAGCAAGCTCACACTGAAGCATGCACACCTCACAGAGAGTGTAAAGCCCCATCAAAGATGTCTGACACTGGTGCTCTGTTGTGGGGAGCACAAGGTCATGCTGGGAACTGGACAACAAGCAACAGCAGGACACCACTGTCAGCCATCTTGCCATTGCTGTCACACCCACACACAGTGAAGTACACTCAAATGGAAGGAAGTATGGGCATGCTGGGAAGGGGGTGGAGGCAATAGCATGATGGGAGTGGTAGACACAGATATTGGTCAGCCTCACAATTGGCCCATCAACACCACCCTGAACCATGCACACATCACAAGGAGTGGAAAACAACTGACAAGATGGCTGACACTGGCTACTGCTGTGGGGAGCACAAGGCCCTGCTGGCAACTGTGCACCAACCAACAGCAGGACACCACTGACTGACATCCTGAAAGACAAATTGCACTCCCTGCAATGGAAGCAAGTTCCATGGTGGGATATCTGGCTGGGTGGGAAGGAGGGCCGGATGTCAACCCAATACAACCAATGCAGACCATGTACACACCCCAACATTCACATGGAAATGCCCAAATAATGCAGGACAATGTGCTACACCAATATCAACCCCTGACTGTGACAACTTAGGACAATGCAATGTACAGGCCCGCATCCAGAGGCACAGTCACAACTGTCAGGTGTGTCAACCATTGATGCCTGCAGAAACATAACATACATTGTGTGTGTCTCCCTAAAACAGGTGATGATGGGGACACAGCAGCAGACGCTGAGGAGTCCCCGTCCCAGGCTCAAGAGGATACGGAGCTCACTGGTGTGGAACAGCCACTGCCCTCCTCGGATGAAGAAGACCAACCTGGCACCTCCGGAGCAAGTCATCATGCAGCACCAGCAGGACCACCAGCTGCACCCCCTGTACCCACCCCTCCAACGACTGTCAACACACATACCACCCCTTCCGACATGGAAAGACCAAGGAGCACCACCACCACCAGCACAGGGACCCTGGACCAACGTGGGGCCATGGACACCAACACCACCAACAACCCCCAAGGGGGCCCAGGGTCACCTGTGCGTGCCACCTCAGGTACTGCACGTGTCGCCAGGGGTGGTGGGAGGGGTGGGAGACACAGGTCACTGATCGCAGAGGGGTCTGGACTGCATGATGACCCACAACTGGCACGCATAGCCGATGCGTACCAGTCCAGCACCGGAGAGCTCAGCCAGGTAGTGGGGCTCCTCAGGGACATTAAACAGCAGCAGGCTGCCCATCATGCCCGCTTGGACTCACACATGTCCCGCGTGGAGTCCAAGTGGGACACACTGCAAGAGATGACGGCGGTGCATAGGGACATACTACAATGCCTCCGCCAGATGAGCAGCAACCAGTCAACACCTCCCTGTGTGCCCACAACATCTGCTGCTGAAACAACTGCAACTGCCACAGGGAGGGAGGATGACTCTGGCGGAGAGTCCCCTGCACCGCAGCAGCCTGCACTTGAGGGTCCTCCCCCAAAGAAGAGGGGCCGTCCGAGGAGGGGCAAGTGAGAGGCCGATGGCCATGTGCAACCCCCAGGAAGCCTAAACCTGTTCTGGATAATCACCTTTGTGCGCAAACTGTTCACCCTGTTGACTGCAACACAACTCTCCCACATGACATGGGGAGCTCAAGTTGGACCAATGTCTCAGATGACTGTGGACTTTACTCTGGACATTTCTGCTACCAGGACTTCCAAATCATCTAGGAACTTTGGATTACAATCACAATGTACAGCACCCACCATCCTGTGCACTATACTCACACATGTATGTCAATAAACTCACTAATACACCATACTTGCCTCTGTTGTGATTCCTACGTTGTCTCTGAAGTGGCGATGATGATCTGGGAAATGACACTGTGCATGCTAACTGCTACAGCAAGTACAACACCGGCATGTGAGTCATGGCGACGTCACACATATGAGGGAGGCACACCACCAGGGCTACACAACACATACACACCATGGCCATCTGACTCATCGCCTACACTGATGTTGCCAGGAAATATGTTGCATTGCACAGACCCAACACCTATTCACAGTCTGTGTTAACTAGCCCACTGGTGCAGTAAGCAAATGTCAGTCAGATGTGTGACCACAGACAACGCACATCACAAAGTGAAGCACAGGTTTATTACACATTTGCAACATGTTGTAACCACCACAGATGCAAGGTAATCCCACCTGGCAGCGGGCACACAGTCAACAAGTGTAGAAGGAAGGAAGTCCATGGGTGTGGTGCACATCACCTGTAGGGACACGACAGCTACCACCCTGGAAGTCGAATCACGGTGTCGGGGATCACAGTTGACCAAACGACTCTGAAAGTACCCTGTGAAGGACAGAAATGACACACAGTCAAAAGCACTGAAGAACAGGACAGAACTGCAATACTCATGCCCAATACATGTCACAAGATACCCACCCAGAACCAAGTTAGCATGTCAACACTGTTGGGGAGTACAGACTACCTGTAAGGACACATCGCTACACGCATACAGTCATGTAGCACATGCACACACTCAAACAGCACCAGAGCACCACCAACACATATCATGCAAACTCACATCAGTTACATGACATCTCTGGATACTTACATTCAGCTGAAGAAGTTGGTGATGAGCTGTGTGCGGACATCACCATCATCATCATCACTGGCATCGTGGTCCAGGCCAGGATCCTCCACAGGTGGCGGACGTTGGTCATCGTCATCCAGGATGAGAGGCAACTCCTTCCGCACTGCCAGGTTGTGTAGCATGCAGCAGACGATGACAATCTTGCACACCTTTGCCGGGGCATATGGGAGGGACCCTCCTGTCTTGTCCAGGCAGCGGAAGCGGCTCTTCAGGAGACCAAATGTCCGCTCAATAACTCTCCTCGTCCGACCATGTGCCTCATTGTAGCGCATCTGGGCTGGTGTCACAGGGTTCCTGAGGGGCGTCAGCAACCACAGCATGTTGGGATATCCGGAGTCACCTACATACAGACAATTGCACATTAGCTGAGTTGGAAAAGAGGGTGGAACACTACATTGCAGAACACACACAATGGTACAAAGTCAGTACACACCAACAAGCCAGGCATCGGCCAGGCTGGTTCCGCATCTGTGACATCATCCTCGGGATGCGACTACTCCTCATCATGTAGGCATCGTGTGCAGAACCGGGGAAACGGGCACACACGTGTGTGATGGTCATATCTGCAAGACAGACCACCAGTGCATTGACCGAGTGGTAGTGCTTGCGGTTCCTGTATGCCTGCTCCTGGGCCTGTGATGGTACCAAAGCCACATGTGTCCCATCAATGGAGCCAATGACATGCGGCATCCTCCCCAGGGCATAGAAGTCACTCTTCACGCCAGTCAGTTGCTGGAGTCTAGGGAAATAGATGTACTGGTTCAGGTATATCAACATAGCCTCCAATACATCGTGGAGCACACGGCTGAACATGGTCTGTGACATCCCACCAGCAGTCGCCAGAGTGTGTTGAAAGGTACCGGTGGCAAAGAAGTGTAGGGCTGCCATCACCTTCACCTTGGGGGTCAGCGCTGTAGGATACGGCCGGCCAGGTTGCAGGTGTGGTGCCAAGCGCACTGCCAAATCATCAATCAGCTGCCTTGTGAAGCGGTACCTTCGGATGCTGTCACGTTCCAACATCGTTGCCAGGTCAGGGAATGGTCTATGGACAGCTGGTGCCCTGCAGTGCATAGGTGAAGAAAGAAAGATTGTCAGTCACCCCACATATGTGGCATTGAACACACTCAATATCACATGATACATCATTATGAGGCACAAGTACATGATGTGTGCAGTTCCGTAAGGACATGTATGGCACATACATGGCCAACATCCAACATCACAGTTCAACAAGTGGCATCAATAAGTCCCAGGTTGTGCCATTGGGTATCATGAGGACGTGTCACATTTCCCATCTCCTGCTGCCACGTTACAAACACACCCCACAGTGACATGTGAGGACAGATGTGCCCCAGGCATCACAGCCCAACGACAGGTAGATTCCCAGGGACCCTGTATTGCCACATGGACACTGGCATGACATGGCGTATCATGTATACACCACAGCAAAACAACCATGACCCCCACAGGTAGTGGTCCCTGTTGCCTCGGCAGGACAGACATGGACGTCTGTGACACACACACGCACAACATCAAAGTCCATGCACAAACAACGTGGATGTGGAGACTGTCTCCCATTGTGCACATGAAATCAGAGACATTGTAAACACAACATGCACACAGACTGCGGAGGACCATCACTATTGTGCCAATGGGTCAGCCTGGGTTAAACATACCGTCCCACATGGGACTCAGGGGGCATGTGACATGACATACACATACAACACCGTGAAATGTGACCATGCCACATGCTCAGATATGAACAGTTGCACATCACAGTGTTCATGTACACGAAACACCAAGGATACTGTCCCCATGAACACGTGCACAGCCTGGGGGTGGCTGCCCCAAGTGACACCCACAGAACAACATGTTCACCCCCATACACGGAATAGGTAATGCAGCCTTACATGCCTTAGGATACAGTTTGGACAGGCTGTGGTGTTGTATGTGTGCCCCTCACTCCCTGGGAAGTATATGTGGCTGGCATATGTTCACCTGTGACAGGCATGGTGACATATGCCAGTGACATGTACAGGGACGCGTTGGACAGCAATGGACCGATCGGTGCGCACACATTGGCCATTGCATTCAATGTGTGCTGGTACGCGTTGTATTCGCAATACGCGTTGGACAGCAATGGACCGATCGGTGCGCACACATTGGCCATTGCATTCAATGTGTGCTGGTACGCGTTGTATTCGCAATACGCGTTGGACAGCAATGGACCGATCGGTGCGCACACATTGGCCATTGCATTCAATGTGTGCTGGTACGCGTTGTATTCGCAATACGCGTTGGACAGCAATGGACCGATCGGTGCGCACACATTGGCCATTGCATTCAATGTGTGCGGGTACGCGATGTATCCCGGGTACGCCTTGAACAGCAATGGACCGATCGGTGTGCCCGGCCGGCCCATTGCAATCAATGTGTGATGGTACGCGTTGTATCCCGGGTACGCCTTGAACAGCAATGGACCGATCGTGTGCCCGGCCGGCCCATTGCAATCAATGTGTGAGGGTATGCGTTGTATCCCGGGTACGCGTTGAACAGCAATGGACCGATCGGTGTGCCCGGCCGGCCCATTGCAATCAATGTGTGCGGGTACGCGTTGTATCCCGGGTACGCCTTGAACAGCAATGGACCGATCGGTGTGCCCGGCCGGCCCATTGCAATCAATGTGTGAGGGTACGCGTTGTATCCCGGGTACGCGTTGAACAGCAATGGACCGATCGGTGTGCCCGGCCGGCCCATTGCAATCAATGTGTGCGGGTACGCGTTGTATCCCGGGTACGCCTTGAACAGCAATGGACCGATCGGTGTGCCCGGCCGGCCCATTGCAATCAATGTGTGCGGGTACGCGTTGTATCCGAGTACGCCTTGAACAGCAATGGACCGATCGGTGTGCCCGGCCGGCCCAATGCAATCAATGTGTGCAGGTACGCGTTGTATCCCGGGTACGCCTTGAACAGCAATGGACCGATCGGTGTGCCCGGCCGGCCCATTGCAATCAATGTGTGCGGGTACGCGTTGTATCCCGGGTACGCCTTGAACAGCAATGGACCGATCGGTGTGCACCCATTGGCTATGGCCTGGCCTGGCAACGGACGCGTTTTCAAATTTTGAACGAGTCTGATGCTGGAAATTCAGTTGGTCACCCACAACAATGTTGCAAATTCATGGGTGTCATGAAGTTGAACTTTTGAAGGATGCTGTGGGCGTGTGTAAGTGGTGCAATTCCATGGATTGGCCAGATTCAGAAGATGCTAACTACTTGGACCTATCACTTTGGACACATGGGACAGTAACTGCCTCTGCAGCACACATATAATGCTGGCTGTTCCCCTGAGAGCTCACTTGCCTGCACTACATGCTCCAGGACGACATCTGCCACCACCACTGCTGCTGAATCTGCACCCTCCGGACCCTGCAATGGCACGTACTGTGGAGAGAGCCCCAGCCTTCAGCACTGAGGAGAACCAGGCCCTGCTGGACAGCCTCCTTCCACAGTACAGCAAGCTGTATGGGAAAGCAGGGGAGCAGGTGAGTGTTCTGTCCACTGCCTTCCTAAATGTGCATGTTGTCTGACTAGCAAGGCTAACAGTCTGCACGCCACTGGCTAGCAGGCTCACTGAGTAGTTGTCACCCCCCATAGTGTGTAGTTACATGCACTGGACAGGTATAGTGCAGTGACAGTGCATTTAAACAAGGTTTTACTTCCCAGGCAATGATATCATGTAGTTACTGCTGGCATACTGTCCATGGCCATCTTTGCACTGCCTGTGTACATCATGTGCCCCTGTGATTGAGACATGTATACACAACTGTGTAATGCACGGATATGTTGCATGTGTAGTAATAGCATTCTCACTTTGTCATCCTCACAGGTTGATGCCCACCAGAAGCAGAAGATATGGCTGACCATCGTCCGGGCAGTGAGATCCGTGGGGGACTACAAGCGCCGGATCCGCAACTGCCAGAAGAGGTGGCAGGACCTTCGGGGCTGGACCCGGAGGATCGCACGGGTCCAGCTGAAGCTGTCGCCTCCTCGCAGGAGGGGCGGACACCGGACCCTGACCCCCCACATGCTCAGGATCCTGGCGGTGGTCTTCCCTGATCTGGATGGGCAGCTGAAGGCCAGAGAGCAGGAAGGAGGGGGTGAGTCCATGACTGCATTGTGAACTTTGTCTGCCATGCTATGTGCCCTCCTCTGGCCTGGTTAAACTTCCCAAGTACATCAGTCATGTGGTCCAGGACCCATGTCCCTCAATTGTGCACTGCCCACTCCTCATCTGATACCCAGGTGTGGCCCTTGCAGTCAGGGAATTGTGTCACTTGGGTACTGTGTCCTTGCAGTTTGCTTGACTCAAGGTGGGGGACAGCATCTGTACCCCTAACTCTGTGGTGGGCATCATGGGTGGGTCCATTGCTTACACAATGCCTGTGTTCTGACATGTAATCTGCGTGTCACTTTGATATGTGGTCCAATTGCTGAGCTGATCCACCACATGTGCCTGGGGTATCTGGCACACACCCATGCTGCGGGTGGGAACAATGTTTGGGCCCCTGGAGTGTGTATATTACGTGTGTCACACATACTTAGCCAGCTGCCTACTGTCCAGGGCTCATCCCTCATTCATGTGGGGCAGGACAGTCATGCCTACTCCAGGCCATACAATACACTCTGTACTCCCACTCCCGTGTATCAGCTGACACGTTGTGCTCAGTGATATGTCCCCTCAGGTGTCTGCCTCTGTGTCAGTGTGCTGTGGCTTCGTTGTCAGGACTGCTGGGGTGTTTCTCGGTTGGGGCTCAGCATGCCACCGGAGATGTGACCATAGGAGACGATACTTGTGTGACACATAGGTGTTTGAACACCTGACCGTGCTGACTGGGGTATGCGAATGTGAAGTCCATGCAGCTGTTTCCCATTCACAGCAGATTATGAGGTGCTCAGGTTCAGAGGGTTGTGTTACAGGTCTCCCATATGTCCAATCGGTATGACCTGGACAGATAAGGGTTCAGATGATGTGGTGTGTGGGGGATGTACATGTGCACTTGTTCAGCTCCAGGACTTGCATTCCCCATGACCTACTATTGTGACACAGTGCAGACTGTTGTTGTGTGGCTGCCCTGCCCATGTGACTGGAGACAGTGATGTATGACTTAGCAGGCATGCCTGTGCCATGGCATGTGACTTCCTATGGGTGATCCTGCAGGGGAGTGACATGTGCTACATGCACACCATAGTGGCAATGGCTATCAGCACATGTGTGCATCGTGGTGTCTGTTGCTGGTATGCATCACATGCATTTCATATATCTGACTCTGGGCATCACTTTCATCCGGGCACCTGTACTGACTCAGTGGCAAGAGTTGTGATGTGTGCATGTTCACATGCTTCACCGTGTTCTCTGCACCGTCCAACTACTGTGTAGGTGGTGCATGTGTCCACACTGGGGTATTGCCAGCCAACGGACGCCAGACAGATGGGTGCAAGGCCAGGTGGGATGTGAGTGCCATGGTTGACGATCAGACTGACAATTGGCTTCTCCTATTCTGTTTGGGCAATTTTAGCAATGTCCAACTAAGGATGCCAGGCCTTGCTCTGTATTGTGCTGTACTTACTGTGGTGTGTGCGTTCGGTGCAGGTGACTGATGTCTGTCTGTTTCCCTATTGTTTGCAGATACATCCACGGCCACAGGAGGGGACAGCTCCACGGACCAGGAGGAGCCGCAGAGCCAGACTGGGTCAACAGCCGAGGAGTGGTCGGAGGGACCCAGTGGCACGGAGGGCGAGGGGAGCCACACCGAGGAGTCCTCAGCACCATCCACCTCAGCTGAGGACCACAGCAGCTCGGAGGATGACTCCCTTATGGAGGCGGGTGTCAGCAGCCACCACACCCCAGCTAGTGTTGCTGTCCCCGCCACCACCACCACCCCGCCCTCCCATCGGCTCCCATTCCCGAGGTCCGTGGAGGCTCCCATGTTCAGGAGCGTGTCTCCTTCGGGCCAGGCACCGCACCCCCTGCCCCTGTGTCCCCCGCTGCCCTGAGTGAGGAGTCTGTGTACCTCCTTCGCCAGCTCCATGTAGGGCAGACAGCGATGCTGAGTGTCCTCCATGCCCACACCACTCTGTTGACTCAGCTGGTGTCGTTCATGGAGGGCATCTCATCGGGCATGTCTGCCCTACAGAGGGGCAATAGGTCCACGGACTCCTCCCTGACGGCAGCAGTGTCCCTCCTCCAACAGTCCCTCACCCCTCCTGCCTCTGCCCCATCCACACTCCCCAGCACCTTACCTGTCCCAAGCACACACACACCGGCACAGGCACACACCAGCACAGACACGAGCAGCACACACACACACACGCCACAGACAAGACGCACACGCACGCACAGTCAGGGGACTGAAACCACACTCACAGGGGATGGGGCCCAGTCACACACACACGCATCCACGAGCACTGCGCAGTCCACAGTTGCCTCTCTCTCCAAAGCCCCCTCCGTTGCCTCACCTGCAACCCCAAAGACCCAGCGGCTCTTCCTCAGTGACCTCGGCCTCTTCCCCTCCGATCCAGCTGATACAGCATTCAGGGGGAAGAGGAAGCCCACCCACACGGAGCGGAGTGCCCCTCGCCACCGGACACCCTCCCCCAGGCGCAGACCGACTGACGCACCCATCCGCAAGTCCCCCCGGACCCGGAAGAGCAAGACCCCGCCGCCGCCCTGCAGCTCAGGCACCAAGTCTCCTTCCTCCATCCCTCAGGCCCCCACTCCACAGGTGCCCCCACCACACCCTGCCCCAGGTTCCCCCACCCACAGATACACCATCCCCAAAAGGATCAGGCCTTCTCCCCCTGCCACTTGCTCTTCCGGCCCCACACACCCCGCTGCGCTTGTCTGTGCCACTGGTGTGGAGACGGTGTCCTCCCCCTCTGTCCTGCCCACCTTACCTGATCCCCATTCTCCTCCCCTGGAGGTAGGCACTGCAGTGGAGTCCACTACCACCCTGTCTGACTTGGGCACTGCAGTGGGGAACCTGTCCACTCCATCTGCACGGTCCCCTGCAGTCTTGCTGGCACCCACACCATCAGAGTCATGCCCCCCACTTGTGCCGGCACACACCATGTCAGACACCTCCACTGCAGTTGTCAGTGGCTCTCCAGCACCCACCACCCCTTCCCTGCCTCCTTCTGGTGAGCCCTGATCCTGTCCCTGCGGTGCCTGGCCTGCCCCCCCGTATGCCCCTCCGAGGGGATTGTCCCTGGCTTTCATCAGTGCAGGCATGCGTTGGGTGACATCTGCCACTATCACCCTGTTTTGACTTTCAAGTTGGACTGGCCATTGGCCTTTGTTAACATTTGTGCTGGACATCAACTGTTAGACCAACATATGCTGAATAAAGCACCTTTCTGTTCTCTAGTGCTTTTGCTTCTGATGTACATGTTGTTGATGATGCTAACCATGCCCTTGCTGCAGTGATGGTGATATTTGGTCTCATTATAATGAAGTGTTACTGTGCAGGAACACATGTGGTCCAGGGGGAATGTGTCCTATCCTGTGGTGTAGCCATGTCATCCTTAGCAGCATCTGAGGGTGTCATGTGTTCAATATTTGGCAATGGGATTTCCTACTTACATTAGCAATTTCACATCTGTGGCTTCCACCCCTGCACATCTGTTGTGCCTGCCATTGTTCAATTCGTCTACTTCCCTGACCGTGTGGCCATCTCCACTGGACATGCAGGTTTGGGCATCAATGGGGAAGGACTCATCTGTGTTGTCAGTGCAACATTGCTATACAAGTGTTTTGGATCAGTGCTGATGATTTCGTTGGCACTCCCATGACCAGGCTGATGTGACGGGAGCATTCATTTGGTGCTAATTGTTGAGTGTGTGACCAAGTGCTCAGCTGACATGATGGAGCCCTACTGAGGCAACATATGGCACAGCTTTCCTCACACAGGAGTGGAGTCCCCTCATGGCAGTGTGTACTCCTGTGACATTGCCTGCGCCCAAGGTGTGTGTTATATGAGCATGTCTGTGTGTTCACTTCCGTTTAGCTGTGCATGCTGGGATCCCTAGTGTTGTACCTGTTTGTGATGCTTGCTGAGTTGACCTATATACCCCCCAAGTCTTCTCCCTGGATTCTCTGTGATGTGGGTGCTTGGCACATTACTGGTCATCAGGGTGTCACCCATAGGTGTGTTTGGCTGAGTTTGTGTGCAGACGCAGATGGGTCACAGTCAGGATTCCCCTTGGCACTTGTTGTTTACACCTGTCATGTGATTTCCAGTTTGTGTTATCTTTCAGTGATTGTGATACGTTGTGTGTGTGACTGCTGGCACTCCTCAGGGTCCGGGCTGCAATGTTGGTAGTTGTCTATGTGTGTTCTTTGTGGGTGTCCTTGGCTTCTTCATTGGTGTGTGACTGTGGCTGGGATCCCATTGGTTGGTGTGGTATTGCCGTCATGTCCATGTACAGCGTAGTGTGCAGTGTGTCAGACATTCAGGAGTCTTGTTGAGTGGCCATGTGTGATGTGTTTCTGCACCTTGGTTCCCACCCACCACCCTGGGATTGTCATGGGTGCATGTGCAATGTCACCAGTGCATGTGTGCTTCACTGCTGCACATTGTTGGAGGTCGAGGTGTGTGGTGTTGAGTGTGAGCAGATGAGAGTTGTTGCCCGGCTAGACCCCTGCCTCCATGTTGGCCTTGGCTTACTGGCCGTGATGATTCATTTGTGCTTGTGTAGGTGTGATGGTAGTTTGTTGCTCAGGACACATGACTGTGGTTCACAGTGTGAACGACATCTAGCTTTGTCATCACAGTGGGATTGTAATGCAGCCCAGGGTCACCACATTGTGGGGACCCTGGGGGTAGTGCTGTGGTGTGTCTGTGTCTTGCTGTGTCAGTTGCTGTTCCTACATGCTTGTGTGACATGTGTGATTTGTGCTCCCTCTCATCTGACAATGCCTGATTGCCCACATAGGGTATTTGGATCCATGAGTTACCTTTGTGTGGCACTGTATGCACATCTGTGTAATTGGTATTCAGGCCTCCCTGTGTTGTGTGGTTGCCTGGGGACACTGGCACCCCCCCCTCACCTGTTATGTTTGATGTGCAGTGTGGGTCTGCCTGTTTGTGTTTGTGCATCTGCACCACTGCATTGGCATATCTTTGGTGTGCCATTGGCTGTATGTTGTTTGGTGGGTTTCCCCTGCTGTCCCTGGGACTCCTAGGTCATTGGTCAGCACAATGATCATGGTTTGTGTGTCCCATTGCTGCCATGGTATGGTTTCTGTTCACCTCACATCTACAGTCTCCACAGGGTATCTGCATTTGTGTGCCCATTGTTGCAAATTTGTGGGTCTGCATTCTGATGGTCACTTCTGTCATTGTGTCATTGATGAATGTTGACAGTGTCAGCCCCCATGGGTGTTGTTTGTCTGCACATGGCCAAAGGTATGTCTTATTTGCACTGCAGTATTTGCCTCCCCCAATCTATGTTGCAATGGGACACATGCACTACTTTGCCACTGATGTGTTTTATGTTCTGTGACCAGGAATCATCCATGCAGTTTGGCAGTTGCAGCTTTTTCTTTGTCAACACTTGCATTTTGGTCACTGTGATGATGGGGGTTTGGACCCCATTGCCACAATGTTCAAGATGTGCTTCAGCCATGGACCCCACACTTACCTTTTGGTCACTGTGATGATGGGGGTTTAGGCCCCATTGCCACAATGTTCAAAATGTGCTTCAGCTATGGAACCCACACTTCCCTTTTGGTCACTGTGATGATGGGGCTTTAGGCCCCATTGCCACAATGTTCAAATTGTGCTTCAGCTATGGAACCCACACTTCCCTTTTGGTCACTGTGATGATGGGGGTTTAGACCCCATTGCCACAATGTTCTGAATGTGCTTCAGCTATGGGCCCCCACACTTACATTTTGGTCACTGTGATGATGGGGGTTTGGACCCCATTGCCACAATGTTCAAGATGTGCTTCAGCCATGGACCCCACACTTACCTTTTGGTCACTGTGATGATGGGGGTTTAGACCCCATTGCCACAATGTTCTGAATGTGCTTCAGCTATGGGCCCCCACACTTACATTTTGGTCACTGTGATGATGGGGGTTTGGACCCCATTGCCACAATGTTCAAGATGTGCTTCAGCCATGGACCCCACACTTACCTTTTGGTCACTGTGATGATGGGGGTTTAGACCCCATTGCCACAATGTTCTGAATGTGCTTCAGCTATGGGCCCCCACAGTTACATTTTGGTCACTGTGATGATGGGGGTTTGGACCCCATTGCCACAATGTTCAAGATGTGCTTCAGCTATGGACCCCACACTTACCTTTTGGTCACTGTGATGATGGGGGTTTAGACCCCATTGCCACAATGTTCTGAATGTGCTTCAGCTAAGGGCCCCCACACTTACATTTTGGTCACTGTGATGATGGGGGTTTGGACCCCATTGCCACAATGTTCAAGATGTGCTTCAGCCATGGACCCCACACTTACCTTTTGGTCACTGTGATGATGGGGGTTTAGACCCCATTGCCACAATGTTCTGAATGTGCTTCAGCTATGGCCCCCACACTTACATTTTGGTCACTGTGATGATGGGGGTTTGGACCCCATTGCCACAATGTTCAAAATGTGCTTCAGCTATGGACCCCACACTTACCTTATGGTCACTGTGATGATGGGGGTTTAGACCCCATTGCCACAATGTTCTGAATGTGCTTCAGCTATGGACCCCACACTAACATTTTGGTCACTGTGATGATGGGGTTTTGGACCCCATTGCCACAATGGTCATGGCCTGCTTGCATTGTGGGGGCCACACACATATATGTGTGGCACATGTGATAGGGGGTCACATTGTATGTTCAAAGTCATGTTCAGTGTTGTAGCCATTTGACGCAGTCTACACACTTGTCATGGTGTTGGGGGGATGTCTTTTTCTTGCATTCCCTAGGTTGTGGTGTGCTGGTTGTGTCATGCATTGTCCATCCTATGAGTGGGGGTGGTGTTGGTAGTAGGCATCCAGCCCCCATGGGTAGAGGTGGTAGTAGTGGTAGGCATCTGGCACCCCCTGGGTAAGGGTGGTAGTAGTGACAGGCATCCAGCCCCCCATGGGTAGAGGTGGTAGTAGTGGTAGGCATCTGGCACCCCCGGGTAAGGGTGGTAGTAGTGACAGGCATCCAGCCCCCATGGGTAGAGGTGGTAGTAGTGGTAGGCATCCAGCCCCCATGGGTAGAGGTGGTAGTAGTGGTAGGCATCTGGCACCCCTGGGTAAGGGTGGTAGTAGTGACAGGCATCCAGCACCCCATGGGTAGAGGTGGTAGTAGTGGTAGGCATCTGGCACCCCCTGGGTAAGGGTGGTAGTAGTGACAGGCATCCAGCCCCCCATGGGTAGAGGTGGTAGTAGTGACAGGCATCCAGCCCCCCATGAGTAGAGGTGGTAGTAGTGGTAGGCATCCAGCCCCCATGGGTAGGGGTGGCAGTAGTGACAGGCATCCAGCCCCCCATGGGTAGAGGTGGTAGTAGTGGTAGGCCTCTGGCACCCCTGGGTAGAGGTGGTAGTAGTGGTAGGCATCTGGCACCCCTGGGTAAGGGTGGTAGTAGTGACAGGCATCCAGCCCCCATGGGTAGAGGTGGTAGTAGTGGTAGGCATCCAGCCCCCCATGGGTAGGGGTGGCAGTATTGACAGGCATCCAGCCCCCATGGGTAGAGGTGGTAGTAGTGGTAGGCATCCAGCCCCCATGGGTAGAGGTGGTAGTAGTGGTAGGCATCTGGCACCCCCTGGGTAAGGGTGGTAGTAGTGACAGGCATCCAGCACCCCATGGGTAGAGGTGGTAGTAGTGGTAGGCATCTGGCACCCCCTGGGTAAGGGTGGTAGTAGTGACAGGCATCCAGCCCCCCATGGGTAGAGGTGGTAGTAGTGGTAGGCATCTGGCACCCCCTGGGTAAGGGTGGTAGTAGTGGTAGGCATCCAGCCTCCCATGGGTAGAGGTGGTAGTAGTGACAGGCATCCAGCCTCCCATGGGTAGAGGTGGTAGTAGTGACAGGCATCTGGCACCCCATGGGTAGAGGTGGTAGTAGTGGTAGGCATCTGGCACCCCCTGGGTAAGGGTGGTAGTAGTGACAGGCATCCAGCCCCCCATGGGTGAAGGTGGTAGTAGTGGTAGGCATCTGGCAACCCCTGGGTAAGGGTGGTAGTAGTGACAGGCATCCAGCACCCCATGGGTAGAGGTGGTAGTGGTGGTAGGCATCTGGCACCCCATGGGTAGAGGTGGTAGTAGTGGTAGGCATCTGGCACCCCCTGGGTAAGGGTGGTAGTAGTGACAGGCATCCAGCCCCCATGGGTAGAGGTGGTAGTAGTGGTAGGCATCTGGCACCCCCTGGTTAAGGGTGGTAGTAGTGGTAGGCATCCAGCCTCCCATGGGTAGAGGTGGTAATAGTGACAGGCATCTGGCACCCCCTGGGTAAGGGTGGTAGTAGTGACAGGCATCCAGCCCCCCATGGGTGAAGGTGGTAGTAGTGGTAGGCATCTGGCACCCCTGGGTAAGGGTGGTAGTAGTGACAGGCATCCGGCACCCCATGGGTAGAGGTGGTAGTAGTGACAGGCATCTGGCACCCCATGGGTAGAGGTGGTAGTAGTGGTAGGCATCTGGCACCCCTGGGTAAGGTGGTAGTAGTGACAGGCATCCAGCCCCCATGGGTGGAGGTGGTAGTAGTGGTAGGCATCTGGCACCCCCTGGGTAAGGGTGGTAGTAGTGACAGGCATCCGGCACCCCATGGGTAGAGGTGGTAGTAGTGACAGGCATCTGGCACCCCATGGGTAGAGGTGGTGTAAGTGGTAGGCATCTGGCACCCCCTGGGTAAGGGTGGTAGTAGTGACAGGCATTGAGCCCCCCATGGGTAGAGGTGGTAGTAGTGGTAGGCATCTGGCACCCCCTGGGTAAGGGTGGTAGTAGTGGTAGGCATACAGGCCCCTATGTGTATGTGTGGCATTGGTGAGGGCCATCCCGCCCCTATGGTGCTGCTGTTGCTGGTGTAGGTATTTCTGCATCCCTCTGTGTGTGATGTGTCGGGTACGTGTAGTTTGTTTTTGTTGTTGGTGTCTGACTTACCTTCTGCGCCGTACGCGTCCGTGCCTGTTCCGGTAATAGAGGTAGAATATTGGTAGGATCGGTACGAAGGGATTCATGGTTGGTTTGTCTCGTTCGTCTTTCTCTTTGATTCGCCTCGTCCTCGTCGCTGGCGTGTTTGTCTCATAGCCGTGGATCGTGTTGTGGCGCGAATCGGAGCTTATGTGCGCCTCGCCCGGATGCTTTGACGTGACGTGCGTAGCGACGGGTTCGGCGCGTACGGGATGCGCATCGTACTTGTCCGGCCGGACGGGGCTGCATTTTTGCTTCCGTGCGGCTCCATTCTACGATTCCGGATCGGTCGGGGAACAGGACCTGGATTGGGTGAGTACGACTGGGTCGGAATCTATGCTGTAGTGCGCATCGTACTTGCTCGTTCGGAATAATGTGCGGATCGGTCGGGAAACAGGCATTCGAATGGCTTTTTTCCCGACCGAATGGGGTTAGGTGCGTCTCCGACCGAGATCGGAATCGGCCCCTAAATGTGTATAGATACCAGAAATCACTAAGTGAGCCCAGTAGGTCCAATATTTGGGTTTGCCCTCTGAATTATACCAAAAAGGATTTAACTAATAAGAATCAGAGGCTTGGTGTATTTTGTATAATTGAAAAGTCAAATTTGTACAGAACAAAAGCTTTATATATAAATGTTGTATTGTTTTGCGATTTAAATTGTATATTTTTGTTGTTTTTTGTGGTGTCTTCAGTTTATGTAAAATATTTGTATTGTATTAGAATTTTGAATTTATCCGTTGTTTGAAAACAAACATAACAAATAAGAAAAAGTAAAGGAAAAGAATCTTCGATAAAGAAAAAGAAAATTTAAATTTTTTCCACCAGAGTGTTTAGGTTATCTGTGTGCTGGTATAAATGTTTGGTTGTGAATGAATGTCAGTATTGGCAGTTGTATTGTATTGTTGGTTAATCAAGTTTTAAAAACAGCATCAAATTCAATTTTATATTTAAACAGTTTTTAGAACAGTGTTAAAAGGAAACGGTAAAAAAGCAGGTCTGCTCGGGGAGTTAAAATATGCACGCACCACCTGGGATGCTGTAGCGCGTCTTCTCTGAAGGAGATTCACAAACTGACAAATACCAGCATATTGAAGGTGATCAGATTTGCCTCGTTGAAGTTTCCTTTTGCTTGTTGGAGGGTATCCTTCCAGTGATGATGTCAGCCAATTATTTTTCTAGCCTCGTTTTTAGGTCTCGTCTAGCAGCGCGCATGCGCTGCACTGCGAGACTTATTGTAAGGGGGCTTCAAAAAGCTGACCACACGCTCGTGCGTGTGTGGCCTATTGCTTGCGGTTACCCGCACAGGCAACATCTGTTTTGAATTATTGTGCCCAGACGCGTGCGCGATAATTCAAAACAGATGTTGTGGCGCGTGCGCGCACCACTCGCGTGCTTCTAAACTTGTCTCAATAAGTGCCCTTGTTTGCCTGCGCCTTTAAATAGAAGCAGCACTGATCGGGGACATTTTTTGCCATTTTTGCTGCGACCTCCTCCCCCACTGTACCTGCAGTGGTACTTAATCTCCCGGTGGCGATCCCCAAGGGCAACAGTCAGTCATCACCACTGCTGGTATGGATTTATTCTAATCTGTAATGAGGGTCTCACGGCGAGTTTCATATTTTAAACGTCTTCTATTATGGCATGCTTGTAGCTGGAATCATGTTGTTGTTTCCTGCAGGTGTGCTTTTGTATATTTTAACGTAGTTTATTCACACATTCATTTGCCTTTAGAACATTGAGTGGAAATCTCGTTCTAAATTTACACCGTTGAAGTTCGCTTCAAAACGAACAATGATAACTAGTGATTTCTTCTAAAATTAATTGGCTTCTCGGGCTCCGCTGACTGCTGGTGTTAAAGACTGAAAGAGGACATAAAGGAATGGACAAATTGGAGGACACTCCCTACATTTGGCAGATTTCCAATTACATATATTTTCAAACAGTTTTCATTGGCGCCTTTGGGACAGTACTTGTAGATGCTTCAGTAGTGATGTTCCTACTTTACGCTTTCGGTTCCAGAAAGATACTGGGGCATATTAGCAAGACCCACGTTAAAATTATCGCCGTTTTAGCGGCAGGAAACTGCCGGTAAAACGGCGATAATGGGCTTGCTAATATGCGTTATAGAATTCCAATAGAAGCCCAGGTTAGATGTCCTGCACATCTAACCTGGGCTTCTATTGGAATTCTATAACGCATATTAGCAAGCCCATTATCGCCGTTTTACCGGCAGTTTCCTGCCGGTAAAACGGCGATAATTTTAACGTGGGTCTTGCTAATATGCCCCACTGTTCTTTCTGCGATACAGAATCCCATCTTTATCCCAGTAGGGACGCTCTCCATTCCATGCAGTTGCTTAGTGTTTGTTAATCAACTTGCTTCCAAAATATTCAGGACTAATCAAAATAAATATAACTACTAGTTTGCTCTATCTTATTTTAATAATTATTTTGCTGAAATTAATTACTATCCACTTTCGCGGTCATTTCCACAGATTTCAAATATATACTAATCGTAGATTTTAGCTTTCTATTCCACAAAAAATTGAAACCATTTCCATACATTTATATATACTTTTCAGAAGATTTGGAGAGCCTCCCCTCATAAATATGGACACACAGAGCATAATGGCGTTGCCTTTCTTATATTATTGGTTATAGTGACAAAGTCATATTTCTTTAACACTTGTAGGCTGCTCAACTCATGTTTGTGGTTCAGTATGGCACATCGGTACACAGCTAAATACCCGAGTGTGCATAGTACACTACACACCCGTATATGTCTGATAATCCGAGCATTCATAAGGCGCACGCAGTGCACATGCATATCTAAGTCTGAGTAGCACTTAAACTCTTGATGGGCCTGGTCTTCAGAGCTTGCCTCCCAGCGATGCTGCTGCGTGTGGGGCACCTGTAGGGGCAAGGGTCTCCAGTGCGGGAAGCTGTTTGTCACTACTTACCTCATCTGAGGATAAATCTAAGACAGCAGTGACCTGCTGGCATTACCACGACTAACGCATAATTGTCTTACTGCATTGCTAGTCATGGTGAATTTAGTAATTGCGGTAGAGGAGCCCAGCATTGCTGCAAGTGGAAGCACCATCTTTGGCTTCAGTACTGTCACTGCACTGCATCATTTCTGCTTTGAAACAGGCACTATGCACACTGCTCAATTTGAGACTGTGGTTGCAGGTGTAGCCCACCAGCACTCATTTTTGGGAACCGTCATGCACCTTTACCCATCAAACGCTGACCCAGAGCAAGAGTAGTGGGGAAAGAGATGATGAATAAAGGCCAAAGCTGCCGATTTCGGAACTGAGGAATCTGGTTCAAGTCCCGGCCTAGTTTAACATCCTTTGATCTTGGGCAAATCACTTAATAGCCACGTTTACAAAATAATGTAATCTAGTGCTCATGTTAAGCGTGCTAATTTCCGTGTGCAAATCTCAAGCTATATAAAACTGCACAAAATAAATGAGGAAGAAAACACCAGAGGAAGAGACAGCAGGGGTTGAAAAGTACCTTAAGAGTAAAATAAAGGGACAAAGAGTGTAATGTGGTGGAAGAAAGAGACATGAGGTGGAATCAAGCCAATGCAGCCTTTACATTCTTTGTTGCAGGCTTCTGAGAAAAACCTTGGACACATCCAGCACGTAAAACAAATGTGTCTACTGCCTCACCCCCTCTCATCTCGCAATCCCACTACCCCCTCTCATTTCTCACACTCTCCTCTCTATACTGCCTGCTCACACATACTAAGCGCAGTTTCTTTCCCATTCTCCAAGGTTTCCATCCTTCAAACCCATGGCATTCTCCTCTTCTTAGGGTGTCTTCTGCATACACAGGTCCTCCCTCTTTATGCGTCTGTGGCCTACTCTCCCCTTATTTCTCTCTTTCTCACACACTTTCTGCTCCTCTGTCTCGAGTTCATCCACCACTTCCTGCACAAACTACCTATCCCTCTGTCTTCCCTTCTATCTATTCTACGCAGCTCTCACCTCTATCTATTCACCATGCCACATAGTTCCACCCCACACAATTCCACAACTATTTCAATACAACCCACAGAATTCCACACCTCATACATCCACTACACTCCAAACCAAAACACATAGGTAAAAGACTGTCATTTACAACGCCAATAGCTCTAACACTCCCAAATGCGAGACTTATTGCATTCCAAATGCTTGCTGTTTGGTTTCCTCACACAGAGCACTTCCCAATTACTGTTAATATTACGCTTCTGTGTTCATGTGTTCATTTGGCGACTATTTTGTTCTTTGATTCCTGCTCGTGTCACTGTTTGCTCGTCTTCGGAGGTTCACCTGCAGCGCCATTACTTAATCTCCCTGTCCCTTTCAAATACCGAGACGCTTCAGACGCCGTTTTCGAAATCACCTCTTTAATTTTCTCTGACTTCAAAGTGCAAGGATTTTCCCCAAACCCCTCCCGCTTCGGTGCTTGCTTGTTGCTTTAGCGAGTCTCGGTCACCGGACCTTCAGCAGCCCAACCTTGCTGCACAGTTAAGGGCAAGGCTTGGGCAACTCCTGTCGCATTTTCTATGACGCTTGTTTATATAATGTGAACTCAAGCAACCCGAAGGTGTTGGAGCACTTGATATGAGCGCTAGTAACATTACACTATGTCAGCTTAATTTTGGGGGGCATTTTTATAGAGCATTGACTGACCCCAAGGTATTGAGGCGCTTTACAAAAGCGCCAGTTACATTACACAAGGTCAGGTTAAGTTTTTTGTTTTTAGGTGTACGGAGATTAAGTGATGCTAACACTGCCCTTATGTATTTATTATTTCCCCTCTACCTGACAAAGGGGAGCAGCATTTGTCCATCCCACGTCGCTGCATGCCCGCCTCGCTGCCTCTTCTTGTCGTTCTCCTCCTATCACAGTTCCAACTTCAAAGCACATTCACAGCAGCTCCCCTGGGACTGTGAGACATTTTTTATTATCTAATGTGAACTCGAGTGGCTCGAAGGTGTTAGAGCGCTTTACATGAGCCCAAGTAACATTGCACAAGGTCAGATTAGTTTTGAGGGGCATTTTTATAAAGCACGAACTCGACTGACCCAAAGGTATTTTATTTTTAGAGTTTTTTTATAGTGCGAACTTGACCCGAGGGTATCAGAGCACTTTACAACAGTTGAACAGACATCAAGTACTTTTACAAAGTATACACAGGAATAGTAGTAGGTTTACAGGTTTGTAGTATACAATAAAAGGGAGATTAATTGTTACATTTTTCCGGAGGGAGGGATGGTGCACAGAACCAAGCTGGATCACTGACAGAACAGATTCTCATACGAAGAGTGGAAGTTGAGATTCTTTTGTAGATTACCTTGGACAACATGGAGGAGTTGGATTCTCTTTTCAGCGCCAAAGTGACACCATTGTGAGCAAACTTCACACACTTGCCTGTGAAACACAACTACAAATCCATGTATGGCGATGTGAGCGCTTTACAAAAGCGCCAGTTACATTACACAAGGTCAGGTTAATTCTTTTGTTTTTAGGTGCACAGACATTAAGTGATGCCGACACTGTCCCTGTTTATTCATTGTTTCCCTTCTACTTGACAAATAGGAGCATTTTGTTGTTGTTGCTATGTCCAGTGCTTCTATACCCAGGGTGCTGGGACAGAGGGTGGGGCCGGAGGCTTGCTGGTAAACGGATGGTGCGAGCAGTGTTTTCAATGGAAAACTCTTGAGAAGGGTGCCTGGTAAATAGAGGCCTGGGGGAGGAATAATGTGATGTCGCCGCCATTGGAAAGTACACCACTGCTTTTTTTCATAGACTGTTCAATACTCTAGTGATGCAGTCACTGACAGAATGTTATAGAGCTGTTGACTTGCATCAAGGCACTTGTCTTACTGTCTGTGTGTTAAAAGGCCTTGGGATGTGTACATAAATGTTTCCAGAGGCAAGCATGTATTCCTGAATCACACTGCATGATCCAGTGTATAGGAATTGTATATCTTTTCAATCCCAGGCTTCACAGCACCCAGGATAATGTGCTGCATGACTATACACTTATAAGGTCCCAAAGGCGAGACCTATTGGCTATGTCAATGCTTGTTTGTGTAGTTTTAGGTTTACCACTCATTGTGAACACATGTCCTGCTCCTTACTCTCTCTTACTTTGTCTCTCTCCCCAACTCTAGACACCCTCTATCACTACTCCATCATCAACCTTATTTCCCCCAAACTGACTCCATATACTGCCACCTCCTTCCAACACCAACACCAAGCACTGCTGTAGCTCAGTGCCTCACTCTCTCTTTCTCTGTCCTTCACACATTGCCCACCACTTTCACTACTGGTTGTTCCAATGCTTGTCCTGCAAATTCTCCAAGCAATGGCAAAAATATTACCGGCAGGAAGTAAGCCTCAGCAAAGAGAAACTGGTTAGATTTGCCAGTGCTTAGTTTATCTGGAAAATATTGTTCCTATAAGTTTATTTAAAGAAAACATTCCTTAAATCTTAATCATGGCCTTGCTCCTTGCACCCCAGGTGTTGAGGAGGGTGGAGGGGCAGTCCCTGACTGGACCGTGAGATGGAAAAAGTGCGAAAGGAATGAGGAAGCATTTACATCCCTTGTTGGCAATGTGCCTTTTGTCAGAAAATAAACCTGTAAATGTGTTGCATATAGTGGTTAGAATCAGATGATCCTAAACAGGAGGAGTGCTGTGACTTCCACTTCAAATCCTCTCAGCACAGAAAATGTGATTAACATTTTGGCTACCAGCACCAGCCCTGCCCAGTTTCCCAGGTCCATGCATGATGAGGTGCTCCGGTCCACATATTTTCTTTGAATTCTGGGACTTGTAGTCTTGTTTATTCCATTATAAACCCAGGACTACAAGTCACAGAATTCAAAATAAAAACTGGGCTGGAGCAGTGCTTCATGCACGGACCTGGGAAACGTGGCAGTTATGTCGTACTAAATGCAAATTAGTATCTATTCTTTATTCAGAGCCTGGCGGATTAAAAATGGGAACGTTTAAACACGTAAATATTTGACTTTCCATTGAACGTGATAGTGTTAAATGAATATTAAAGGGGTCATCTGGTGAATGGTATCGCAATGACTCAAAACCCCTGCAGACGTCACACTAAGTGACATTCTATAATACTTATTGTTGGGGATTGTTAGTGATGTGGGACTAGGTAAAGAGTAGTTTTAGCTGCTTCACTGATTGGCCCCTTTAAAAATAGACTGGGTAGGAAACTGCACGAAATAAGTATTTGTAGAGTGCTGCTAATCACCCTTGAGGGCATCCAGGCGCTAGGCTGCTGGGCTCTTGGGACATTCAGGTGCCTATAGGTTGCAACACAATTCAATGGCCAAAAAGCCAAGGTAGAAAGAATATCAGAGTACATAAACTGGTATTTCTGGAAGCATTATCTAAGTTCCGTCCTTACATGCTATTTACTTTAAAATAAAACAGGAAGCACTGCATGCAATTCGCCTGGGAGTCAAAGAAGGTCATTTATGAGGTACACGGCTGAAATGAGAGCAGGGCATTAAAAATAGTTTTGTTTACAAACAGAAAGACTTCGCCTGAACAGATACAATTTCACGGTATAAAAAACCCAGAAGGTTCTAAGTTAAATTAGTAAGGAAAGATTGGGAAGGAATCTAAATGGAAACCTAAATGATGTTGTTACACATGATTTTTTTTCAAGTTAATACTATGACCGATATCGCCGACTTTCTGGCTGGCGAGCTCACCACCACAGGTGGTTACAGCGCAATCGCTCCCGTCAGAGTTAAGACGAAGAAGTGCAAAAACAAAAAAAATATGGCAACAGAATGGCCAAACTCAAAGTCTCTGTTCCCTTTCGGAAGTCTCTGCCCTTGTTAGTATGTGTACAGTAGCTCCAGTACTTGCCCAGCTCTTCCTGCTAAACCCAGCCGCGCACTGGACTGCTCCCACAAGTGAGCAGGAAAGAGAGGGCAGGTCGGTCGCGTCTGCCAGACTGTCTTTTCCACTCCTGATTTTCTCGATCCCCCGGCTGTTTGAGAGGTACTGGCAGCAGCATTCTAAGGAGCAGGACTATCCGTGCAGCGAGAGTCCTTGGAAAAGACGCCAGTCTGTGGGAAACCCCTCAGCATATGGGTTTCCCTACAACAAAGGCGTGCTGGAGTGGATGCATGGTTGTGCCCCGGGGGACCCATAGAGTGCGTACTGATACAGGAGCTCTAGTCGGTCCCTGCTTGGGCCCAAGGGGCACTGCAAAGAGCACACTACATGAGAGCAATGCCGAAGACACGCGTCGCACTGGAAATGGAAAAGCAGGGGGAACAGCTGTGCGTAAGGACTGCGAGCACATTGCTGCTCGTTCCCGCAGCAATACTCCAAGGCAGTCAACTTTTTAAAAAAGGGGACAGGTACCAAACATTAGCCATTTGGAGGCTACGATTTTGAAATGACACAGGAACAAAGCCAATCCAAAGCGTGGGAGGTGTCAGACCCCACAAAGTACAGACAACAGATTGCCTAACAGGGCAAGCGCTGTATAGGCTCAACCAAAAAACCAAGAGAAAGAGGGGTCTTATGATCCGAAAATCTCCAAAGGGATTGTCCCTAAATTTTAGGATGGTGATGATATCACCAAGTGGTTAACAGACTTTGAGAGGGCTTGTGAAGCCAGAAAAGTGAGGAAGTCTCTCTGGGGGGGGCACTCCTTTGGGAACTGTTCTCTGGTAAGTGCAGAGACAGACTTCTGACCCTTACTGGGGCAGAAGCAGAGTCCTATGAACTCATGAAGAGCATCCTGATTGAGGGATTTGGACTCACTACTGAGGAGTACAGAATTAAATTTAGGGGGGCTAAAAAATCCCAGAATTATAAAGCACTTTTTAATTTGTTTATGAAGGAACGCATTTTAAGTTACTGCATCCATGAAAAGTTGCATCAACATCTAGAAGACCTAGGTCAAATTTCTCCCTAAGAATTGGAAAAGAAGGCAGACCACTGGGCCAAGACAAGGGTAACCAAGACAAAAACTGGAGGTGACCAAAAGAAAGGGTTCACAAAGCCTCCCCAGGGGAAATAGGGTGAGAAAACCAAAGATAAAATACAAGAGTCTCCTAAAGGCCCCCAAAATCCTGGTCAGGGGGTGGGCCCAAGTCTTCCCAGCCCACTAGCGGGTACAAGAGGAAACATTTTGATCCTGCCAAGGCCTGGTATTTTCACAGAAATAAGAAGGGACACGGAACTGGAGATCCTGCCTGTCCCAAGAAACCAGCACCTAGCCCCTCTCCAGTTTCTACTGGTGTGGCAAATCTCCAGATTGGATCAACAGTGTGCCCAGAGCAAATCAGGGTCCACACTGAGGCTGTTGTAGACTCTGAAGGGGAGGGAGGATTAGCCACTTTGGCTGTCTGGCCCCCTAATTTAAAAAAGTGCCTCCAGTACCCCTTAGTGAATGGGACTAGGATAGAAGCCCTGAGGGATACAGGCGCCAGTGTCACTATGGTGAGATCCACTGGTTTCCACAGAGCAATACCTGACTGGAAAAACCTATCCAGTTACCAATGCTGACAGATTTACTATTAACCATGCCATGGCTATAGTGACATTAGACTGGGGGGGGGATTGCTGGCCTGAAACAGGTAGTGGTCTCCCCAAAACTCACAGCCGCCTGTCTGCTTGGAAATGATCTGGAGACCTCAGCATGGACTAAGGTAGAAAGAAAGACACATGCAGGCATGCTGCAAATTCCTGAGATAGTGTGTGTGAAAACAAGGGCACAATGCCTAGCACAGGGGCTAAAAGGAGAGTTGGAGCCTGAAATGATGGCCAACCTCCCAAGAGATAAGGTAGGAAGACTGGTGAAACAGCTTCCACAAGGCAAAAAGATCAGGACCCCTCTACTCAGGGAGAGGCCGTGTTTCCCCCAGAGGGATCTGAGCCCATGGAACTTGAACCTTACGAGGTAGACATCTCGGGTCCAGGGGGACCCTCTAGGGAACAGCTGTGCCTTAGGCAGCAGGTCTGCCCCACTCTTAAAGGCCTGAGGCAGCAAGCTACTGCACAGGAGCAGGGAGATGCCAGTGGCTCCAACAAGGCCTATTGGGAGGAAGGACTCCTGTACACTGAGGCCAGAGACCCCAAACCTGGTGCCACTACGTGAGTGGTAGTGCCTCAACTGTATAGGAAGTTTCTACTCACTCTAGCCCATGACATTCCCTTAGCTAGACATCTGGACCAGACCAATACTTGGGAAAGACTTGTCAACTACTTCTATTGGCCCCAGCTGTCCCAAAAAAGTGAAGGAGTTTGTAAGCTCCTGTGTTACCTATCAAGCCAGTGGCTAGACAGGAGGACACCCAAAGGCTCCCTTAATTCAACAACCCGGGGGGGCTGCGGGGAATCGGTGGAGTCTTTGGAGCACGTTGTATGCCTCTGCCCAGCATTGCTGGCTTTGCGCAGACTAAAACTGAGGCCAGAGTGGAATAGATTGGGAGTCCGGTCCTGTAGGCAGGCAATCATTGCGGCATTGAACCCAGAGAACACTGCTTTAAACATAAGCTTCATAAGCTTCATAAGCTTCACAATCTTTATCCACCTTGCATATCGCAAGCTTAACCAGCAAACTCCAGGCCCTGTACTAAAACCAAGGAACGCGCACAGGTGACTAAAATAACGGTATATCTACGAAGCAGCATCCTAGCAAAATCTGTTTACTCTGCCCCTGCCACAATACGGAACGCGAACTTAATGACCTGTCATCGACTACTGATAATTGGCTGTTGTCACTCTGAACTGTACATTAACTTTGGGACACTTTTTCACAACTTGGTGCTTTATCTGTAGTTTTTAGAAGTAACCTCTATTGTCCTTTTTTATTATTATTAATTGTTTTTAACGATACTATGTTGCCACGTGGTTTTACGTAAGCGATGGTTACCTTGTATTAGAAGAAACTTTATATCAACTACTTTATTGCGTTATTTCAATTGAAAATGATGGGTGGACCCTAGTGAAAATATTATTTTAATGTTTTTCTACGTTTTGTCTTTTTACATGTGGATTGTAATGATTTAACAAATCAAACTGAAAATATATATATAACCAGTGGTTGGGGTCCCCTTTGGGAGGGTAGGGGTGGATATAGTGGGTCCACTTGAGCCTCCCACCACCTCAGGAAACAAATTTATACTGGTGGAAGTGGTTCATGCCATTAGGTATCCTAAAGCCATTCCCCATTAGGACTACTACAGCCCCTGTAGTAGCCAAGGCTCTCACTGGTGTCTTCACCAGGGTAGGGTTTCCTAAGGAGGTAGTATCAGACAGAGGTTCCAACTTCATGTCTGCATACTTAAAACACAAGTGTGATGAGTGTGGAGTGATCTATAAGTTCGCAACAATTTACCACCCACAAACCAATGGCCTTGTTATACCTCTGAGGATCCACTGGACTATGTGCATCCTATACCTTACTTTGGTATAGTATATACAGAACCAGCTTTCTACAACTATAGACTTATAACAGGATGAACAATGCCACTTATACAACCAAGCTGCCTGTTTGTCAGAATTCAACATTAATAGGCTTTAGAACGAAGAAATACACATGATATGACTACACTGTGTGTGTAGCTGGGTGTTAGAGATGTCACGTCTATCCCTAAATCCAAAAGAACATATAGCGTCACATCAAATGAGCTGATGAAATCAGATACATAGATTGAATGTCACTGAATGCCTAGTAACTAAATACAACTCCTTTCAAATTGCTGACTAAGGGAATCACTATCTTTTTTGGCCTCATAGGACCAGAATTAACCTGACACAAACAACCTGGATGTACATACCTCAATTTTACCAATGACTATGTTCTTCATTTCTCAACAGGTCAATCCACCACTGCATCTGAGCAGATCTGCATCAGAGAGATAGAGATCAAGTCCTCGAAGGACCCTTCCAACTGGATCCACTGGTATTGTAACTCCTCTTGCATTGGTCTCATATGGAGGCATGCCAGGGGAACCAAGCTTATGGCTGAGGAGATCATGCTCAGGAGCGACTTGAACAGTCTCACAGAAACGCACTGTCTTCCTGCAATGTTTTGAGCCAAATGCACTTACCTGGTTTGTCTTTCTTGGGAGAGGAAAGCCTTGTTCTGAACGGAATGGTATTGAAATAGGCTCCCAGGAATGTCATGATCTGACTGGGTATGGTGGAGGACTTCTTCCAAGTGACTGAGAGGCCTAACTTGCTAAACAAGGAGAGACAAGCTTCTGTTGCTTTGGTAGCTTGTTCTGGCATTGGGGCTTTTAGTAGCCAGTCATCGAAGTAAGGGAATACTTGATGACCTTGTTTTCTGAGTGCTGCCGCTACTTATGCTAATCATTTGGTGAATATGAAACGTGCAGACTTTAGACTATGGGTAGGACTTTGAATTGGTAATGGGTACAGCCACTGTGAAGCGAAGATATTTGTGGTGCTTGGGTTGGATGGGAATATGGAAGTAAGCCTCTTCCAGGTCTAGGGATGTCATGAAATCTCCGCTGTTGAGGTGATGAAGGATGTCACAGAGAGTTATCATCTGGAAGGTTTGCTTGCAGAGGATTTTGTTGAGTTTCCAGAGATCTAGGATCAGCCTCCACTCCCCTGATTTCTTGCGAATGAGGAAAAAATTGCAGTAGAATCCTTTTCCTTTCTGTGGCGTTGGGACCATCTCTATTGCCCCTTTTGAGAGCATTAAGAGGGCTTCTTTTCTCAATAAGTGAAGATGAGGGGGAGGGGCTTCCTTTGGTGATTGGGTGGTGGTATTTGTGTAAACTCCAGGGTATGGCCATAGGTGACAAGGTCCAATACCCACTTGTCTGAGGTGATGGCTTGCCAGTGAGGGAGGTATGGGATATCTTCCCACCAACAGGATAAGAGGATGTTGCAGCTGGTACCTGGAGAAGGTCACTATTTGGGACCGGGTGACAACTCTGAGTGGGCGTTCGTCTACAAGGTCCTTGTTCGGAGAAACCAGCTATAGAGGATTGTCTATGTGATTGTTGTTGGTTTCCTATTTATTGTGGCTGGTATGGTTGGTACTGCTATGAGTGTTAGTATCCATCCTTGTATGACGAGAACCAATGGCCATGCGCTCTTCTGAAGGGCACCTTGCGGCATTGGAACGTGCCTACGGACTTCACAGTATTAGTGTCAATCTTAATGGCAAGGAGGGCATCATCTATGTGCTTGCCAAATAGTGTGTCTCCATCGAAGGCCATATCTAGAATCTTCGACTGAACCGCCGGTCAAAATAGGTCACCTTTAACCACTCTTGGCGTCTTAAGACAGCTGCGCCAGGTAGCTGATGAAAGCCTGTCGATGCAATGTCCATGGCGCAGTCTATGATTTCGGACAATGTCCGTTCACTCTCCAACCGAATCTTCTTTGCTTCCTTCCAACTACCCTCAGGAATGAGGTTGATGACATCCCAATATCAGACTACATTTAGCGGTCATGGTAGCCTAGGATGGCTAGGGAGTTAGCTGTCCTCACTGTGATTGCGAACATGTCCGAAAACCTTTTCCCTATATTATCCATGCAGCGTCCCTCCTTATCAGATGGTGCGGAAATAGGAGTCATTGGGTTTTTCGACCTCTGCTGCAAGCCCTCTGAGATGACTGAGTCAGGCTTGGGATTTCCTGTCATGTGATGTAATGGCCGGGTTTTTCATGTTCTTCACTCCCTTTTGCCAAATGTAGTCAAATATTGGTATAGAGCGAACCGATCATCTCTTTGAAATCATAGAGGAAGCAGTAAGCCTGCTTCACTGACATTGGAAGGTGAAACCTTGTTGTAGCTCTTTGCATTATCTGCATTAGGTTATGAAAACCTCCAATATCTTCAGCAGGTGAATTGGTCTGACGAGGTGGGGATGGGATTGGGACTACATAGTTATCCCATTCATCAAAAGGTGGTGGATGTCCGGTATTTTGCCCTCTTCCCTCTCTTCGTCTGAAGATGAAGGGTCCTCCCTTGGTGGTAATGTGACATGGGATGCAGGTGCCATCCTAGGTGTAGCTGGTGGTGGAAGGCGTGGCAAAACAAGAGGGGCAGCAGGTGGTGGGGGCGTTGGTGGTTCAATATGCTGCTCTTCAGGAGGTTGTGGGAAATGCTTCCTATAATCAGAGAGCATGGCCTGGAGATCCTGTACCAAGGAAGCAGGAAGATGTGAAGTGTCAGAGTAGTATCCCTGTTGCTGATAATATCTAGGCGGGGGAGGATAATACTGTTGAAAATATTGTCATTCGTCCTCATATCTTCGTCTTTCTCTTGCCATTTGAGATTCAGCTCCGAAGGACTGTGAGCTGTGCCAAAAAATCCTCCGTCATCACCCGACTCTTCAATGTCGAGTAGGTGGCTAGGAGGCAGGGGTGAGACCTTGCCAGGTGACGTGACTTCAGGGAGGAGATTTTTATCCTCATAGATGAAGGCGTCGCTGGAGGAATTGTCGTCAATGGAGCCACAGCCAATGGGACCACCGTCGATGGACACATCGTGGAAAGAGGAATCGTCGGCGGCGGGGCTGTCGTTGAAAACAACGTGATGGCAGTGATGTCGACAGGATTGCCGATGACGAAGGCGTCAACTGGAACTTTGTAGAAGCCTGTATCTTTGCGAACATGATAGGAGCATCGATGGCTGTTATCGGAGTCGTCTTCGTCGTCGACAGCCTCGCCGACGATATGGTAGTGGTCGTTGACGATGTTGGTGTTGATGGAGAGGTTGTCGTCGACTGAGATTTTGAAGCAGACTTCTGTTTCATTTGAGGGTCGTCGGAGGAAGAATGAGGAGGGTCTCTGTCTCTGGCAGAAGGTGTCGACAGACCAGACAAAGTGGCCTCTGAGGAGAAATGTTTTTTCTTCTCCTTTTTCTCAGAGTTGTGAGGTACATGGGGAGTTTTGACAGATTTTTAGGACTTCTCAGAACCTCCTTCAAGGGATCTGGCCCTCTCGTGAGACCTGCCAGAAGAATCACTGTCCTCCTCAGATGATGTTCTCTGGCTTTTGGTCTTCTGAAGCCATATGAGAAGCCTGCCTTCCCTGTCCCTAAAAGTTTTGAGGAGAAAGTGCGGCAAATCTTGCACTTCCTTACCCTATGCTTGGGATTAAGGCAGTAAAGGTAATTCTTTCTTCCTACAGGTCTTGCAGGGACGAAAAAGGCCTTTAATTTTAGACATGCAATCAATATCCTGTTGAATAAAGCTTTGGAAAATGAGAAAAACTGAGCAGAGCTCATGGAGACTCCCTTCACACACAATATGGGGTGAAAATCTGAGGGACTCAGCCTCTTTTCGGAGTGTTCTAGAGGGTGCTTGCAGCTGATTGTTTGTTTGTCCTTTTTTTAAAAGGACATAGATAATCTACTAAACTGAGGGTCTATGGCCATTCTAGCCTATGATACATTTTATATTACTGATTGATTATGGCACCATGGGACTCCTACTTCGACGACGGAGAATGATTCAAGCATGTGAATCTATGAAAGATACCCCAATACTGGATAATACATATGTCCACTATTGAAGGTGCATTCATTGACTGATGACATGCATCAGGGAGTGACATGCAGATTTGGTGTGGGCATATGTGGGTGTTGACACACTATGATACATTGGTATTTGTGTGTGAAAAACCTTTTGGGTAGTGACATGTGCCTTCCCTTTTGGCCACAGGTGGCACCTCACATTCATGGACTGGAGCTTACCTGAACCTCTTAAACCTTTCACTATTCAATTGAGTTGTAGACATGCAATTTGAGGATGGTGTTCCCACCAGGACCAATGTGGAGTGGGGATGTCCCTAGCGTAGATGGGGTCTTGTACCATGGATATCTGTGCAGCTGCTGACAGTAAGCTTAGGGCCACTTTGTCTCCATGCAAGTTATAGGAGACCTTGTCGGTGGAGTGGTCTGTGCCACTTTGATTATGTTATTGTTGAAATATGTTCGTACATTGAGTTAACGCAGATGTCTTACACCTATTTCCACTGTCTTTTCAGCATCAAACTAGGCAGGCAGAACAGAACGTACCGACAATGTTGGGGATGCAGCTGGCCACAGTGCCTCCGGTCAGGAGACCACAACCGACGGAGGCAGTAGCCCAGGGGGTGAGGGACGTTCCCTGGAGGAAGCAGATTCAACATCGTCATCTTCAGAGTCGACCTCCAGCGGCAGCTCACTGGTGGTTGTGGACGCGAGAGCACCTTGTCCACATCATCCTTGTCCGCCACTGCCCATTCCATCTCTACCCACCGTGCTGCTCCCCACCAACTCATCCGGCTCTGCTCCCATAAGGAGCGCAATGTCTCTTTTGCCCCAGGCACCTCATCCCCTGACCCTGTGCCACCAGCTGCCCTGAGTGAGGAGGCTCTTGACCTCCTGAGACAGATCTCTGTTGGTCAGACTGCACTGCTGAATGCCATCCAGGCGCAGTCCATCCGGCTGGGACAGACGCTAGACTACCTAGAAGGCATTCACAGTAGTATGTGTGGCCTACAGAGATTGTTTCATGCTCTAAGCTCCTCACTGATGGCAGCCTTCCCCCACCCCAGCCTTCCAGCCCAGCTCCTGCCTCTTCCCCATCTCAAATCCCCTTACCCACACCTGTCTCCAAGAAACGCAAACATAAGCATGCACCCACACCAACATCCACATGCAGAACACTCCCAAATGCAGCAAGAAGTCCAGGCATACACCCACTGAACAGACCTTCACCATGCTCACCAACCCCACCACACACATACTCGCAGAGCCCGCACCAACAGACGCATCCCAGACACAACAGACATCAGACTCACACACACCAGCACCAACAACAGGCACACCGATGACACACACAGACACTCTCTCTACCTCCCAAAGTCCACTCCTTGTCATCCCACCTCCTCAGGCTCCCATGGAAATCCCTCAGTTTTCCCTTGACATTCCCTCGGCCACAGCCACTTCCCCCTCCCATAGTTGACCCAATCCCTCCCAATACTGACCCCGACCCTCCCTACTTGCATCTTCCAGGTGGCTGGGCTGACCGGTGGATGCCTCTTCCTGGAGAGGTTTCCTGGCAGTGTCATGTTAGGCAAGTTGAGTGGTACAGCATTGTGCTGGGCCACATTGGACTTTTGGACTGGTCATTGGCCTTCGTTCTCATCTGTTTTATTAAAACTTTTTACATTTTAATGGCACATTAGTCCTGCCCTTACATTTAATTCCTTTGCACCTGTTCAGGAGTTACAGTGGACGAGGGGACATATTCATTGAATGGATATGTGGGATGAAAACCAAATAGGGGGCGACATTACATTGTGTGGTTTTGCAAGTATTTCAGCTTAGCCGCTGTCAACGTAATTTAGCGTGCCCTTCTCCCTATGATGTAGGTTAGGTATGTGTTTAGTGTGTTGAAGTCAGATATTTGTGTATCCCCACATGGAGGGTGTCAACTGCCATCCCTTTGTGTAGTTCTGCATGGACATGTGTACATTTTGCAGTGTGTACTTTTCAGCTACTTTATCTAGATGTGTCCCAGATGCTATTGGTGCTGTGTTTCCTTTCATAAGTTGCATTTACCTGTTGCCTACACATGCCAGGCACTTCGTTATTCTATTGGTTGTCCCTGATATACTTCAGTTCCCAGGTCTAGTGCTCATGGAGTTTGTGAGGCATGTGCAAAATTGAATTATGGCCCACTGCCCCAGGCTTTCTGGGTTCCCCCGATAGAGGCCTTGGTATCCTGGAGAGAGTGTTTCCATTGTGCCAGCAGAATGTTTCTACCACTGGTTCTATGTAATCCCATTGACTTACATTGCTTTTTGATGTGGGATATGTGTGAGAGTTGACTACAGAGTTGTACCTGAGAAGGTGGGTTTGACTTTGAGGTCCATCCGTACTGATGTTTCTTTGACCTGATGACGGGAGCAGGGATGTATGCATTGTGATCACGTCATATTCACTAAGGCATCTTGGTCATAGTTAGAATCCCAAGGCCTCTTGGTAGCTGTAGTGAGTTCAATGTGACTTTAACAAAACTTGAGAAATGGTAAGTTGCACGACTAGTGAAGATCAGTAGTGACATGGCAGACAAGTGAAAAAGGAAAAGAGTTATGTGTAACAGACATTGATAGGTGTGATATTGTGGAGGAGGTGATGTTGTGGAACACAAATTAATGCATACATCACTATCCCTTTAAATAAAATGCTGACACGTTTATTTGTGTACGGTGTGCCTGTGCAGTACCAATGTCTGGGCATGGGAGGGCATCCTACAGCTTTGTTTAAGACGATCACTATGAAAACAATCCTATCCGGGGTCCCTGTATACGCGTGAAATACTTGGGGAACCCCCCCCTCTCTTGCCTGGTCCACGGCACGGCATCATTTTGCAGAGGAGTCTATGGCAACAGGTCGTTGTGCGACTTACCCCCAATTTCGTCTGTGACGGTGTCTGTTTTGGATGTGATCGAGCAGGTACAGCAGCAGCAAGATGGCGAGTATCGGCTCCATGGCGGCGCAGCACATGTGGAGGTGAGTTTCGTCCTTATATCCCCTCCCTTTTCTGCCATCTTAGATGTGTTAGTTTAGACTGCCACAGTCCCGCCAGATGTGAGGCAACTCGTAATTGGGAGGACGGGTTCACTGGCGGTCCGAGCCTTTCACAGAATAGGCCAGCATGGCGGTCCACTCTCGTAATCAGACCCTTAGTAAGTGCCTCTGTGTAGTGCACTTCTGTACATCTTTCACCATTCTTCTTTCCCAAAGTCTTTATTAGGGATCTCTCTATTGAGATCTCTGAACCACGTCTTTGAAAATTCCATGGGCTCCCATTCAGAGTATGTTATAGAAGTTGATAAAAACATGAACTCATCCACCAGTATCCAGATGGGTTCTTCACAATTTTTCCATTGGTTTAAACTCTCTAAAAACCGCTTGCATAATTGAGGATTACATCACTGAGTGGCTTATTTGAAAGTATTTCAATCTATCTTTTTTTTTTATTGTGGTTAAATATTTTCTGCATTGATAAAAGGACTTTATGATCAGTTTTGGCCAATTATCTCTATAGCAGGTCTCCATATTTCCTGTAACTTACAGACCTAAGTACCTAAGCGATTTGAAAAACCACCTAAAGAGACATGCCACTGCCACTTAGTCCTTCCTTGACAGGGTTAGGTACAATAGTTTTGAATTACTGTGACTAACTTTAAAGCCAGACACTTCCTTGAAGTCACTCGAAATGGACTCTAACGCTGACATCTGCAAACAGACAGACTTTGTACTGCAGTCCTCTAAATGTTACAACCTGCCCCTTTTGTGGGTTACCTTCCCAGCCAGATGGGAAGTTTTCTGAACACCCTCCTTCCTTGTCTGTCTTGCACAAACCCTTCATGGTCTGCATCCACTAGTCTGGGCATAAATGATGCTTGCGTGTTTTGCAAAATGTTTGTAAAATGTTTAGGCCCATGGATACCCTCACCAGTGATAAGTTGCGCCATACAAATACATTCACAGGTGATATGTTGCACCATACAAATACTCTCACCGGTGGCAAGTTGTGCCATGCAAATACCCTCACGGGTGATAAGATGCGTCATACAAATACCCTCACGGATGATGAGTTGAGCCATACAAATACCCTCATGGGTGATAAGTTGCACCATACAAATTCCCTCATGGGTGATAAGTTGCACCATACAAATTCCCTCATGGGTGATAAGTTGTGCCAGACAAATCAACCTGACATAACACCATAATCAGGACTATGGAGACATGTCCCATAGACCGCTTATAAAGGCCTACAGTACGAGGATACCCCCTCAACTACTTTACGGGGCAGAAGTACTCTACCTAAGTGATAAAAGCGGATGGGATTTAGAGGAAGGGAAGTGTATAAAATCCCTAATGTTGTTGCCAGGCTCATCTATGATCCAGGCAATCAGATTTGAGCTAGGAATGACATCATGGAATGTAAAGGCTCAATTGGCTCTGCTAAGGTTTTGGAAAAGACTGGAACCGAGAGTGGTCCAGAAGGCCTCGCAATAGTGCAGAAATGAGATACAGTTCAGTGATTTAAAATGGGCCAAGGAGACCAGAAAGAAACTGTATTCTGCTTGTGGGAACCTGAAGGTGAGAATTTGTCAACACACATTGCAAGCAGAAACCACCAAGAGCGAACTCAGATCACAAGGGAAGGAACTGTCTAGGAGAGAGGACGGGGAGTATCTGAGTAAGAAAAAATTGGTACAATTTATGATGTTTAGCTGGCTGAATGAAGCCTGGTACCCATACCTGGATACATTACCTAATCGTTGGCTCCGATGCGAAGTATTAAGATTGAGAATTGGTATCAACCCTTGGATGATGAATGAGAGAATAAAAACAGAAATGATGCAATCTGATGGCAATTGTACATGTATTGGAGGCACGAAATGTGATATCCTGTATATATATTAGTGGACTGCTCAAAAGTATTAGCTCTGTTGAAACTGTTTTTACGTCCCATTTTTTAAAAATATGGTATTGTATCTCGGGCACACGCAGTAGAACTCCTTGCAGATATGCCTAACCTTGATATCGCAATAGCAATTGGGAGATATATGAATGCCGTAAAAAGGTCTTTTATGGAAAAATGAATTTGAAGATTGTAAGTTTTGATGGAATTGGGTTTTTAGATGGTTTTAAGTGATGGAAAATTTTTAGACAACAATTTTGTAGATATTTCTTAATAGGAATCCTTATAATAATTTTTAATAAGTACTCAATTATCTTTCACGCGGGTGTGACCATAATATATATATTGAGGAATTGTGCAATTCTGTAATTCGTTGTATGAAAATCTGCGCTGCTTTCTACTTTTTCTCACAGGTTATTTATTGTAATGGAATTAGTTGATGATATTGTGATGATTTTAGATAATTTATAAAAATGTCATGTTTTTATGTTGTTTAAAGACCAGTGCTCTAAATAAACGTTGCTTTGACTGACAACAACATAACATGACATGTTAAGAAGTTCAATCTGCCTACGTGCAGGGGATAGTTCTGGGTCTTTTTCCACCTTATGTGTGAGGGAAATGCTAGCTCTCTGCATAAAGCATGTGATTCCTGACTGCCACTCAAATAAATGATAGAACTCCATCACGGGCTCCACCAAACATGAGATATAGGTTTTATAATACAGTACGGTAAAGCCATATGGACCCAGGGATATGCCGAAGCTCATCTCCATCATCATGTTTTTGACTTCCTAGACTTCAATGTGCTGTTCGTCTCTATTGGCCAATCAAATTTATATTTTACATTTTTCAAACCATTTTTGATCGCTCTATCAACTGGTGGGTCTTGGAAATATAACAGATAATTTTATACAGAGGGGCAATAGAACATCACACCTAACACTTTAGTGGGGCAGGATTAACAATAAATCAAGGTGGTGCGCGAGCCTGGAAGACCAGCCACCTTTTTTTCCTCACAGGAAAAAATCCATAAACAATTACAAAGTCAGATGGCCCAGCACCACAGTTTTGTTGACAAATTATTATGACAGTATAAAATTCAGTTCAATGTGATTCAGCACAAATATTTGACATAATGCACAGACTCCATTATATTTGCTCCCAAGAGATTCCTTTATTCGTGTTTTTCTTCAGGGCTTCACGTGGAGATTCTTCTGAATGAAGCAGTGTGGAAATGTTGTGAAGTTAATTGTTCGCTGACTTTTTCAGCAGAAATCGGATTTCCCTAGGACCACTGATGGAAAGGTGCCCAATAGTGGACAAACCACTCTGCATAAAATGTCCTGGGGCTAAATAATTCCACCCAGAATTGTCGTCTAATGCATCATAGTTTTGAACCCTGGTAGAAATTTCTTGTCTGTATTCTCTGTCCTTTTATAGATCCAATGGCGTGTTCCCAAAGCAAAAACGGGAACTTCGGGAACACGCCACGAGATTTTGTTTGAATTGTGAGCCACCTAACTCACTGCTGAAACAGTCAGTGCACAATTAACTTCACGAGTCTGTGCATTATGTGAAATAATTGTGCTGAATCATATTGAACTGAATTTTATACTGTGATAATCATCTGTCAACAAAATTGGTGCTTGGCCATCGGGTCTTGGAAATATGAAGTTTGGAAACATTTCCAAAACTCTTCTCTCTTATTGTTCTCATCTATTGAAACAGCCCCATTTACTCACTTTATCCTTTTTTATAAACCTTTTAGTCTATTTTGTACATAGCTGTCATGCTAGTGGAGTTCCCACCTTATTAGCCGTTCTGTAAAAGTTGCTGACTAATTTCAGTAGTGTCCGTTGTGCCTATTCGTTCATAGAACACTTAATTGCCCCATTTAATTGCCAGAATCTATTTTCAATTCTCTTGGCAGCCATCAGTGCTATAGCCTCTCCCCTCAACGTATCTTCATATGCATCTCACCGACTAGCTAACAATGTGTCTTCCTCTCCATTCAGTTCAAAAGCTCTACTCTAATGTCTTTTGGGCTAACTCCTTCACGATCGGATCCTGAACAAATCTGGGAGAATTCACCAATGGGCTCCTGAGCGAACCTGTGGGTTGTGATCCAAACTAACCTTGACATATCCATGATCTAATAGAGAGATATCAGAGATGTCTGCCGAAATGACTCTGTGTAGCATTAATTAGGACAATAAAACATAATCTATTCAAGAATAGTTGTATGTATAAGGGAATAAAACAAGAAGTCTCTGGCTTCTGGGTATAAAGCTTGTCAGGTGTCTTCAAATCCCGACTCTACCAGAACACTCCTCAGACTTTGAAAACAACTCCATCACATGGCACCCAGAACTACCTTCTTTCTCTTGAGTGTGATGTTGCCAAAAGTTGAAGGCCCTCTTCCACTTCCCAGATTACGTTTGGGATTTGAAATTGGAGTCTTGTTGGAAAGGTCCATGTATATCGTATATGTTGTTTAGTCAATATCTGGACAGCATGATACAGATCCCTCCTTCATTGGAAGGTAGTTGTTGGCAGGCTTTGCTAGATTCTTGAAGGTGAGGTAAGTTTTTTTTCCTAGCTGGTTGGAGAATGCTTTCTTTCGGCCTATGGTCTGCCATTTTGATAACTAGGTTTGCCCCCGGTTCTCTGGATGGTATTCTTACTCTGTGGCCAAGTTGGTGGCTCAGTGGACTGAAGCACCTCTCTAAAGATCTGTGTTTAACCTCATGATCAGAGGTCACAGCCTTTCATCCTTCTGAAGTCGATAAAATGAGTACCACATTGAGTTGGGTAAAAATAAGCATCTGTTATTTCAGTGCCAAGAGACCCAGAACTATAGTAAACGTGGGGTTTACCAGTACACATTATGTTATATGTTCTCTGATTAACCCTGCTGAAGTAAATTAATATGCTTGCAGCACTGCTCTGAACAGATTCATTAAGAATATATAAATCAGTTCCTCTTTAAAGTTACATTAATGATTATTACCCCTTGGAGACCTGTTTTCTAAGACTTTGCATTTTTCTCTGAGGTACTGCCTTTGCAACTTCTGTGTGGTAAGCAAGAGTGCATCTGATGTCAGAGAAGTCTGTAGAATACATTTGATTTTCTATTTATATTTATTGTCCTCTGCTGCAGGGTTTGGGGATCCCTTTGAATGTCTTTGATGTTTTTGTTGTAGTTCTGCTCACAGGAAGATCATTTCACTAGAGTGTGGTTTACAGTTTTTCAAAGCTCAACTTGAACTCCTTCAGCCAGTCTTTCAGGTCATTTTTATGCCTCAGCTCTAGACAGCTCATACAATGTGGGCTTCAGCCCACCCATAGGCTTCCCATTTACTGGCTCCATCGTCTCTCTCCTATTCTTCCTCCTCATTTGTCCATGGCATGCATGAATCATGCCTCTTCCTGTATTTAGCCCTCCCTGAGAGCATAGACCATTTACCACTATCCAACCACAGCTCTCATTGTAGAATATGCTTTAGGAACTCTATCTTTCTTTTTGAAGGCATTTCACCCAAGCGCTTGTGTTTTCAAGAGCTCCGAGCTCCGTTAAACAGGCCTATAAATCTTGTTCTTATCTTGTCACATTTACTGTGAGTCCCTTGCTCGCTGTGGCACTTGATTCAAGCTAGCCTGGCTGATGAGGGGTGATACCCCGAAACCGGTCTCAGTATCCTTGTTTCTGGTGCAGGGAGGACTTGGTCTGGCAGTTCGGGCTGGACTGTTCCAATGAGGAACAGGGTCGAGACTGATTTGAAGCTTTTGAACGCACTCTGCACCTTACCGAGGGCAAGGCACGCCGCATTTTACTCCTGCCGGGGGGTCAGCACGTAGCACTTTCCAGCACGGGGACGCGGAGAGGACTCCATCCCCCAGAAGGCCCAGCACCAGGAGGTGCCATTGTCATCTCACAGCACCCGGAGGCGCATATAAACTCCCCAGGGTTCCCGCAGCGCGGACGCGCCGGGCAAAAGCCCGGGCCAAGGAGCAGGCCCGTCTGAGGCCGGGCTGGGCCACGTTATTGTCATCTCTTGGTCTAGCGGACTTTCTACGGACCCTTGTTTGGACTGTAACAGCAAGGTATGAGGGTATAATGCGTATAACACGGTTATTATAACATTTGTTAATACTGGTAAATGGTTCAGAAAACAATGAGTAAACGCAAGTCATTAACTGGTCAGGGGATTGTGGGGACATTGGACGCATTTTTATTAAGGGCTGAGTCTGCACTTATTCATGAAATCGCACTCACTGAACGCAGACTGTCTCTAGAACCACAACTCCCCCAAACTCAGCTGGCAACGCCTGGCCCTGTAGAGCACATTAACTCCCAACTTAATTCTCCTCCGACGAACGAGCAGCATAATTTGGTATTTGAGACAGAGCCTACTGATGCTCCCAAGGCAAGTGACATTTCAACTAGGCCAAAGGTAACAACTAGGGGTCAAAAAGTGAAAATTAGCCAGGGGAGCAGTCCTGTACCCCCGTCCAAGAAAAGAAAGGGGCAGGATCCCAATAGGCAAACTCACCCCCTCCCAAAGAGAGGCCGCAAAACTAATACGGCAGAGGTGGAGGAGATTAGTCTGGAACCTAATCTGGCTCATAAAGATTCCACCCCAACAATTTTAACCCCGCCTCAGGCTATTGACAACGGGGAGTTTTGGACAAAAATGGGTCTGGTTGTTTCTGCTTTATTGAATCCGCTGATACTCAAGCTATCATTATTAGAAGCGAGCATAGATAAACTGGAAAAGCTCGCGGGTAGTACCCCCCCTCTTCTGACTAACACATTCCAATGTAGAACCACGGCTGCGCTGCCTAACAGAATCAGGGGTGCTATGTCTACTCAGTCTGATATTCCTGGGCAAGGAAATAGGAAAGCACCCCAAATTGTCTCCTTGAACACTTCACCTCAATCCCACAACTTGTTAGGCTCTGGAACGTCGCATATAGGAGAAGTACCCCTCACTTGTAAGCAAGTAGATACAGTACAGAGTACACCTACTATCCAAGAGCGACTGGTGAACATCCAAAAAGAACCCCTCCCCGCCAGCCATAATCATGTACGCAGAGAGGGAGCCCAGATTTTAAGTGACCCAAAACAGCAAAAACAGCCCCGGGGTAACTTGCCCTGTTCAAATATTCTGCACCTTCCCCCAGAAGCGACGCCTTATACCATCGTGTTGGCCAGTGTCCCTCCTTTGCCATGCGGAGTTATGGAACACTGGTCAACACTAAGAAACAAATCACTGCATGTACTGAGCGCAAGGACGGGATTATCTAACCCGCTTTTCGCTGAGTTCAAGATGGTACGGCGGATTAGTTGGATAGGAAGCTCTAAAAAGTCCCTTGAGGGCGACTGCGTAGTTTTAACATTTGGGTCACCAGACTTGGTTCGAACCATACTAGATAGGGTGGGTAATTGGCCAGTCAGTACTACGGGGATTAATATTCTACCCCTGGGTTTCTTCTATAAACCACTTGGTTTCCCACAGTTTATACCAGGGGTAGATAGAGATGGGGAGTGGAGACAGTCTAGGTATGCTATTCCAGTAGCAACTATTTCAATGTCCTCAATACTCTAGAGGATAACAACTGACTGTTACCAACAAATGGGCGCCTAAATGTTGATGTGGACCTTTCCAGGGGCTGTGAGGTTGTTGCACCATTAAACGACTGCACTGCAGAACAAGAGGCCTCAGTTTTTAGGTCACCTTACGTGATAAATGAAAGGGAATTCACCGAGAGAGATGCTACGAGCAGTTCTTTAGCCACCCTTTTGGAATTTTGTGAGCCACCAACCCAGGCTCAAGCATTACCTCGCATTAGTAGCCCCCCTGTTCAGAGTTTGTCTCCCCCGAGAATTATGTTGAGCGGTGATTGTTTGCAATGCAAGGTTATTTCCTGGAATATTGCAGGGTTATGTAATAAGACAAATAATCAAATATGGTGTGATTTTATCTCTGATCAGGACATATTATGTTTCCAGGAAACATGGGTAAGAGAACCAATTCATATAAATGGATTTAAAACACTCCATACGCCTGCAGTGAAGGAACGAGGGGGTAGAGCGAAGGGTGGGCTCTGCATGTATATTTCAAATAAGCTTGCATTGGATAAAATAGATTCTAAGCTGGGGAATAGCTACTATCAGCTGGCAAAATTACATCAAAATCTGACATATTGTATTATCTTGGTTAATTTTTATAACAACATTTCGCCAGATAACTTTGGTAATGTCATACGAAATCTTGGTAGTGACCTCAACTCATTTATCAATGCCAGCGCTAAAGAGTCAATGATAATCTTTGTGGGTGATTTTAATTGTGCTTTATGTCCACATGTGGATAGTAGGATTTGTGGCAATATTGATGAAGACGGTATATGTAGTACCCATTTTTGTCATACACCGTTGGGGGAGATGTTTAATGAATTGATTGTGAGTACTGAGCTTTGTTTCGTGAATGACTTATTGGCTAGACCTTTTCCGATGCCTTATACATTTAATGGAAGCGGCCTATCCTCAACAATAGATTATATACTGGTTTCACTCAATCATGCACCTAGGTTGCTCTCTTTCATGGTGGGCGATAATCCCATGAGTGATCATTTCCCCTTATGCCTAGAGGTCAACTTGCCATCACATAGGCATGTTAGGCCTGTTAATGCTATAGAGATGACGGGTAAGGTAATACTCAATAGAACCAACGGGTACACCCTGCGTTGGACAAAGGTTGATCCAGATGCTGTTATAAAACAGCTAGTATTAAAATGCAAAACTGCCTTCGATAACTGCTTGAGTGAAACAGCCCCACACAATGATATTTTATTGTCTTTTCAGCAAATAGCAGCTGGGGTTAGGGAGCTATTATTTGTGCAATCCCGCAATAAGGTTAAAAAACAGGGGTGGTTCACCACAAAATGTACACGAGCACTCTCCAACCTAAAACACGAGCTGGGCAGACAGGCCAGAAACCTCATTAAGGTCAGACAGGCAAGACTAGATTATCGACTGGCTCTCAAGGAAAGGAGATGTGCCCAGAGAAGGGAAGCATGGGAATCCCTTCATAGTGCGGCACAACTGAAAGATAGCGCTGCTTTTTGGAGAGCAGTGAAAACCCCGTTTTTACAATCCACGGGCGGCCCTACAATAGAAATCGCTATACCTGAAGAGTTATGGATTAAACACTTTGCAAAGGTGTTTAATGGGCAAGCGAATTCTTCCCTTCCAGTTAGCAATACGTCAGTGGAGCCCACTGACTATGCAGTTCTACAGTTCACCTTGGAGGAAGTGGAAAGAGCCCTGTTAGCGAGCCAGGGCGGTAAGGCGCCTGGCCCTAATGGAGTACCTGTGGACTTGTTTAAGTCAAATATCGTCCTTTGAGGGCCCATCATAACACAAGTTATTAATGCCAGCTGCATGTCCTCTATGCCAAAGACTTGGGCGGAATCCATTATCGTCCCAATCTTTAAAAAAGGGGACCGAGACGATCCCGGGTGTTACTGGCCTATTTCCTTAATAGATTCTATGGTCAAGGTAGCGGGACGGGTTATCTTGGAACGCCTGCAAGCCTGGGCAGAAGAGAACTCGGTCCTATCTGATATACAATATGGTTTCAGAGAAGGTTTGGGGACGATTGAGCAGAGTTTAAATATGGCCTTACTGGTGGGTAAATATATGAGAGCCAAGAAAGGCCGTTTCTACCTGGCATTCGTTGACCTTACCGCGGCCTTCGATTCTGTAAAACATGACAGGCTGTGGGAGGTTCTTGGGGTTCTTGGCGTTGATCCTCATATTATTCTCTTTTTAAGGTGCCTGTATGGGGGTGCAATGGCGAGAGTGCGTTTTGGTATGGGAGGCGAGCTCACACCTGCCTTTCCCGTTAAGAGGGGGTTCGGCAAGGCTGTGTGCTAGCCCCCTTCCTTTTTAACTTATGTATTAATGGACTGTCCCAAGCACTCCTCAGGAACAATCAAGATTTTCCCTCTGTGAATGGACGTCCTATTCCTGCTCTCCTCTATGCGGATGACGCAGTATTAATGTCAAGAACTCAAGTAGGTCTCCAGAGGGTTTTAGATAGTTTTAATGTTTTTATGGAGGATCTTGGTCTTAAGATTAATATTTCTAAGACTTACACAATGAGTTGTGGCCGTGGGCCCCAGAGGATGAAAAGCATGTTTGTGGACAGGCAAAAACTAGAACAAACTAAGAGTTTTTCCTACCTCGGCATTTTATTCAACCAAGGCGACTCGTGGGCTCAAGCCATTCTTGCAAGAAAACTGGCACTTGTTAAGACAACAGCCGCCCTGGTATCTTTCTCAAGAAAACTAGGTAGGAAGCCGCCAGGGGAGCTCATTCAAATTTACAAGGCTAAATGCACCACTAACATATTGTACGGGGCGGGTGTATGGGGTTTGTTAATACTTACCCTATCCAAACCGTGGAAAACTCGTTCTTAAGATACATTTTATCGGTGCCAGCCAGCTCACCTTCTTATGCCTGCCACGATGAACTAGGTCTTCCATTTATCTCTGATCTTATTAAATTAGAACCAATTCTCCTGTGGCACAGGATCTGGACAAAGGATCAGCCGAAGCTAAATAGGGAGATCTTACAGGACTGCCTAAAACTGGAAGGGGCCTTAAAGATCCCCAGGGTAAAGTATGTGTGCGATTTTACGAATGATATTGGCCACCCAGAATACTTTACTGATCCTAGGTCCATACAGGCAATCTCTAGAAAGGCCCTAAGAAAGGAGTGTCTTTAGCTATTGGTCACAATAAGAATGACAGGAGAAATGTTAAAACCTAGTGTAAGGCGACATCAGTTAATTATAACCACCTTTAACATGGAACCCTACCTTACTTATGTACCTGGCAGCTGGGACAGGCGGTTACTAACCTGGTTTAGGCTGGACATCGTTTATAGACTCGTGACCTTCCCAAAAATCAATGACTGGACACAGGTTTTGCCTCTATGTCCATGTGACAATCACTCTACCCAGTCCACCATTCACTTGGTTTTATTTTGTAAATTTTATGTAGTTTTGAGGAAAGCGTGGATCTTACCGATTTTAAAACAACAGGGACTGCGGCAATGCCGCCCTGCATTGATTAGGCTACAGTTTTTAGAGGACGAACAAACTGCCTGGTGCTTAACTATGTTCTTTAAGAAGGTACTCCTTCAAAGGAAATCCATTATGACAAATGAATTACAGTAGAACGGGCACTTGTTATTTTTGCGGTTTTTATTACTGTAGCTTCAACATTAACTGATATTTTAATGTCATTTTATGATTGCTGTTTTTATTATGTGTGAAATTTTGTGATAACATGTATTACATGTATTTTTGTCTTTTTATTGCTTTTATGATTGTTACAACTGCAGTCGAATAAAGCTTTCCTTGACTTGACTTGATTTGAATATGGCTAGGTCCAAACGGGGGTGGCATAGTGAGGAAAAGAACAATGGATTAAACCCAGATCTCTGAACTGGGGGTGTGGTTGAAACGCTTGAGCACTCCGTCTATCATCTTGTTGTGTTTGCTATGTTCGCCCTAAGTTGCCAAGGGTATGCCCAGACGGGGGTCCCTTGCTCGCTGTGCCACTGGATTCAAGCTAGCCTGGATGAAGAGGGGTGATACCCCAAAACCGGACCCAGGATGCTTGTTACCGGTCCAGGGAGAACCTGGCCTGGTAGTTCCGGCTGGACTGTTCCCATGATTAACCGGGTCAAGACTAATTTGCATATGGTTGGGTCCAAACTGGGGTGGCATAGTGAGCAAAAGAACAATATATTAAACCCAGATCTCTTAACTGGGGGTGAGTGGTTGAAAAGTTTCAGCACTATGTCAATCATCTTGTTCTGTTTGCTATGTAAAGAGATGTTCAGCATTTATCCTTCAATTGCTCTTGGAGTAATTAAACCAATGTGAGCAAACGTGAAGCATTGGCTTATATTCCCATTACTCTGCAGGGGGCTGTTGTGAGCATGCAGAATAAACTTCATGCTGCAGTAGCAGATCCCAACATCAGACGCAGAACGTCAAGTGAGTGACAATTTTCCTGACAGACCAACTTTGATTTTAGTGTACTAAATATAAGTAATCTGATTAATATGAGTGTTGAACATATAATCCTTGAAATGGAAGTATATGTTTGAATGTTAGGTCAGGCTACTCATAAATTAATGGAGTGATAGACATTGGGCTAGTTTGGGCTAGTATTTGGTTGCTTTTGGGCCTGAAAGTTATGAAAAAACCTGGCAACACTGGCGGTGATATAGCAGTCCTATCTCGGTTTCCACAGTCCGTCCATTAGAGGCACAGCCGCACAGCACTTCGGATGAGGGAACAACGGAAGGATCTTTTGTTAAAATATCGGCAGCACTGAGATGGATAATACAGTATTGATTTGCGCAAAATGCTTTCTCAATTGGACCAAATGCGCCATATTTACATCGTAGTGATAAAAATAATCACTCCCTTCACCTCTGTAGTTTGACTGGCGTGCCTCCCTAACTAGGCCTATGCCGACAGAAACGAAAAGCTCGAAACATCGCTGTATTTAGTACTTTCACATATCATCGCCCAATTTTGTGGAACGAGATTACTCTTGCAGATCATTTTATACTGTTTAAAGCTTTCATTTCAATTGTACCCAAACGCGACCAGGAGAGAAATACATTTGTAAACTGATACCGAATTAACGTGCCTTTTCTGGCCCCTTAAGTAGGCATCTATCTAATTGTAAAAATGCGTAATGATGATTTTGAGATGAAGTGAAAAGTGATGATGTGAGATAAAGCCCCAAAAATCACCATCGCCCTTCCATCGAACTCTTGGCTCATATTGGAGAGTCCCTTTGCACACCACGCAGTCCAGTAAACATATTGAAAGTGACAGATGCACATTTATTTGCCAAAGGTTAAATTCCAAACAGTCCTGTGTTCATTATGAGTATTTTATGTATAGCTGTCAAAACGCACTCTGGCCAGGGCTACTTGCTATAACAGACCCTTTCACACTACGTGTTAGGAGCATGTCATACGTGCTGGAATCGCCATGAGAGGAGGGAGAAGGTGAGAGGAGAAAGTGTTTGAGACAAAAGAGTGAGGGAGAGTAGTGCGAATAAAAGTCAAGTGAAGGACAGGGAAAGGCAAAAAGAGGTGAACGAAGTGTTAGAGGAGCAGAGAGAGAAATTGAGGTGTGAGAACGATGAAAGAGCAGGTAACCCATGAGAAGTTTAAGGCTTGCCTGGCAACCCAAATAATTTTGGAAGGTTGTATTCCTGCCCCCTCAAACCGCAGACTATTAGCCACATAATTGTGCTTTTAAATACATAATTTATCCATGCCGGTGTCCAGATTCAGTCCCCATGTCACCACAACCCCTTCACCATCACCATAATCAGTAAAGGAAGCCTGGCCCACTCAGTCCTGTTCTAAGCAGGTGTTTACGTAACACAACTGTGAAAGTTCACCACCTGCCCTTGGCCATTGCTCAGATTATAAGTAATGATCCATTTGCTGGGTTTAAATTCCGTGGGTCCACTCAGCGTGTCTCTTCCAAGGCTAATAAAATGAGTGCCATTGAGTTGGGTACTAAACATCTACTATTCATTGCCAAGGTGCCCCAGTGGGTACATGTTTTACAAATGCAAATTATGTTATGTCATTTTACCTATTCCCGTTAGGTTTCTGATATCACTGGCTTGAGCCTCAGACAGAAGAGTGAGGTAACAGGCAATATTGGATCTATGACTGCATTCACAGTGCTACAACATATAAAGTACATATTACCATGGCAGCGTTCTCAATGCACTTATATTTCAAATATATATTGACATGTCACCTCATTGTCACGTTGCCCTTGCATGAAAACATAAGTTATAATGCGAGTTTACACAATGCACAGTGAAAGAAAGTTCCTTGGGGAAGAATATTGTGTATTAATCCCCTTCTCTTTTGACTGTTACGGGTACAGTGTGCTTTGAAGTGCACCACTCATATACAATATTCATTTGGGGAGACGTGTGAACCCCAACATGCCCATTTGCCCCATCTCTCTAATAAATTCATTCAGTTTTGATCAAGACTGCTGTCCAATGTGCTTTATTCTCATCTGGACATTGGAGCCACAACTCCCAAGTTATATTTAAATTCTAGTCTTTTTTACCTATGTTAGTGGTCCAGTATGCTTTAAAAACCATGGCTGTTCATATATCTTGCCAACAATACCTCTGGTGAAAACAACAACTAAAACAACGAGAAAAGAAAATCAATTGTGTAGCTCCCAGTCTTTGTATGTTGTAGCAGCTTAAAAATTATAGACCTATCTCTCAGCTCCCGTTCCTGACGAAGGTTGTGGAGCAACATGTCCTGAAGACAACCTCGGCGTTCCTGGAAGAACACAAGCTACTCCAACCCCGCCAGGCTGGGTTCAGAGCCCACCATAGTACGGAGCTAGTAATGCTATCTGTACTCGACGATCTCAGGATGAAGGCCGATAACAAAGAGTCGAGCGCCCTGATTCTTTTAGATCTTTCTGCGGCGTTCGATACGGTCAGCCACACAACATTACTGACCCGGCTGTCGGACCTGGGCATCCGGGGGCACGCCTATAATTGGTTAGAATCCTTCCTATCATGACGTTCGCAGAGGGTCCAACTCGGCGATCAGGTATCGGAAAAGGGCAACATCTCCTGCGGGGTCCCCCAGGGCTCTGCACTGTCCCCGCTCCTTTTCAACATATACCTGCAGCCCCTGGTGGCCGCACTAACCAATATGGAATGCCGGGTTTTCAATTACGCGGATGATACCCAGCTCATCCTGAGGATCGATAACTCGGTCCGCGCCCAAGAGTCAGCTCAGAACATCCTCAGGTTCACAATAAACTGGATGACTGCAAACTCCCTAAAAATTAATCCAGATAAAACCGAAGTCCTAGCAATTCCGGCAAAAAACAACCCATGGAGCGGCTTGTTTTGGCCCCAAGAGCTGGGGGCCTGTCCCAGCCCATCACCAGTGGTAAAAAGCTTGGGAATCAAGATCGATTCCGAGCTCTCCATGACTAACCAAGTCAACTCAGTGGTGGGCACATGCATTGGTCTTCTAAGACAGCTGAGGAAACTGGTTCCACTGCTCTCAGTTTCATCTCTGAAAACCATTGTATCAGCAACTATCGTCTCGCGACTTGACTATGGCAACGCGCTCTATGTCGGGCTCCCCCAGAAACTTACGAATAAGCTACAGGTGGTACAGAATGACGCAGTTAGGCTGATCTTCAGGCTGCCCAGAAGAACTCATGCCACTCCTTTGCTGCGCAAACTGCACTGGCTGCCTGTCAAGCAAAGAGCGAAATTCAAGGGACTTTGCATTGCCCATAAAGCCCTTTACGGACACGCCCCAGGGTACATAAGGGAACGCGTAATCAAATACGTGCCTGGGCGGGCGCTCCGCTCAGCATAAGCCGCCCAGATGGTCTGCCCGTGGGGTAACTGCTTCCAAAGGAGGACGAGCCTTCTCGGTCCTTCTGCCACAACTCTGGAACCAGCTGCCCGACACCCTCCGCAAAGAACATGGTCTGCTTCCCTTCTGGAAACAGCTTAAAACCATTCTTTTCAGGGAAGCACTAGACACAACCTAATCATTCTTAGTACCATGGAGACTACCCCGCCCTGATGCTGTTTTTCTTCTTCCAAAGCGCTAAGAGACCTGTCGGTGTACATGCGCTATACAAGAACAAAATAACATAACAGTGTTTCAAATATTTTCTTTCCTAGTGTAAACACTCCCCTTATTTTTGCTGTTGTTAATACTGGGGGACAGGTCCCGCAATTAGTATACTCCTGGCTATGGGCCTATTTCTAAACTAAACCTACTATCCATCTAAATCACAAAAATACAACAATAAATCTGACGATCGAAAGGAACAGTGAAATATTAATGGGGAAAAATAAATGGTTGTTTAATAGCATATGGGTAGGTTCTCTGTGCCCATACATAAAACCATGACACAACTCAGTTTGTCAGGATTTATGAGCATAACGTTCCCATTCCTGCTAATAAAGTCTGGGTTTTAGGTAAATAAAAAAGTCAAGCTTTAGAACCACATCTCTCAATCGTATCACATGTCCCAAATAGTTAGGTTTGCAGTGGAAGATGGCACTCCATACACAGATGACTGGAAGCAGGAAGCTTAAATACAACACTTTAAGGTCGAAGCCTACCAGACAGAGCAACTGTCTGGTTTGCTAAATACATCTTGGGGCCTTTCAGAAAGCTGACCTAGGAATGCATTCCATCCATTGCCGACCATTGGCTTTGTGGTTTGCAACTCACACTTTCTGGCTATCTATTTGCTGGCTTTATTTGTTTCAGGCTGTCCAGCTTCAGTTCGTCCCTCTCGTTGCTCAAACCTTGTTTACTGTATTCTTCCACAAACTTGCTTTCTGTAAACAGGCCTTTAATTTATGTGACAATGAGTACCCATGTAAGAGGAGAGAGTGTAGGATTTTCTTTTCTAGTACACAACAAAAAAATGAACTGTGCTGATGTTTCAGAATATATCAGAATTAGTACAAATGAAGCACTTTTTTTGGTAATTCTGAAGTGTGGTGGAAACAAATATTTGAATATGATAAAAACACTGGGTGATGACATTTGCACACATTATCATTTGTCTGCAGTAAAACTGTATTTCGGTGCAAATGTAATAGTCATTTAAATTGAAAATGTGTTCTCTTTAGTGGCAGTGCGCTATCACACTATGCATACTCCACTCTATGCCACTCCACTCTATGCCACGCCACTCCATTCTACAGAACTACACTCCATGACATGCCACTTCACCTTATGCCCCTCCACTCTAAGACACTCTACGACACGCCAATCCACGCAACTCGATTCCATGCCACTCTAATCTATGCCACTCATTCCACGACACAACACCCCACTCTATGCCTCTCCACCTGACACCACTTACCCCACTCTACCCCACTCCACTCCACCCCAGTCTACCCACTCCAATTCGCTACAATCTACCCCAATCTACTCCACTCCAATATACCCCACTTCACTCTACCCCACTCCAATCTACCCCATGTCAATATACCCCACCCCACTCCAATCTATCCCACTTCAAACTACTATACCCTAATCTACCCCACTCCGGTCTACCCCAGTCCACTCCACTACCTCACTTGACTACTATCTACCCCTCTCCAAACTATCCCACTCCACTGTACCCAATATACCCCACTCAAATCTACCCCACTCCACTTCAATCTACCACACTCCACTCAATCTAACCTAATCATTCCCACGCCACTTCAGTATTTCCCACACCACCCCTATCTACAGGACTCCACTCACATCTACCCCACTCTGCTCCAATCTACACAGTCTAGGCCACTCCAATCTACCCCAATCCACCTCACTACAATGTACCCCAATGCAACCCACTCAACTCTAATCTACCCAACTCCAGGCCAATCTACCCCTCTACACTCCAATCTACCCCAGTCCAGTTTATTCCAGTCCATTCCATTTTACCCCACTCCACTCCAAACCCCACTGCAATCTATCCAACTCCTCTCCACTCCAATGTACCCCACTCCACCATAATCTACCCCACTCCACCACAATCTACCCCACTCCACCACAATCAACCCCACTCCAATGTACCAAAATCTATCAGCCGCAGCCACTGCAGGTAAGAGCGGTGGGGCCGGCTGGGGGGGATTTCAAGAGACGACCACAAGGGAAAATTTATTATTTATTTAATTTTCCCTTGTGATCGTCTCTCGAAATCCCCCACAGCCGGCCCCACCGCTCTTACCTGCCGCGGCCGCGGCTGCAATCTATCCCACTCCACTTCAATCCACCACACTTTAATCCACCCAATCTTCCCCACTTCAGTCCAATCTACCCCACTCCAGTTTACCACACTGCACTCCATTCTACCACACTCCTCTCCTATCTACCATGCTCCACTCAAATCTAACTCACTCCACCCCACTCCAACCCAATCTACCCTACTCCAATCTACCCCTCTCCAATCTACCCCATCTACTCCACTCCAGTCTACCCCACTCCACCCCAATCTTCCCCAGACCACCCCACTGTGATCTACCCAACCCCACTCTGCCCTACTCCAATCCACCCCACTCCACTCTACCCCACTGAATTCACCCCTCTTCAATCTACCCCACTCTAATTCACCCCACTCCAATTCACCCCACTCCAATCTATATATTCATAATTTTTAGTGCACAATTAAACTATAGCTATTACCCAACTCAGTAGAATACTTTTATAAGTTACCTTGTGTTGATGAAAGACTGAGGGGCATATTATCAAGCCCCTATCGCCACCACAACGTCACTTTTTGTGACGTTGTGGTGGCGATAGGGTCAGCTCCCTATTATCAAGGCAGCGTAAAGCCACTTATCGTGGCTTAAAGCCACGTTAAGTGGCTTAACGCTGCCTTGATAATAGTGCCCTTTCACGCTAAATTTAGCGTGAAAGGGGCCTGCAGTGGGTGTTGCGGTGGGCGTTCCACCGCAACACCCATTGAATTCGACGCTGCCACCTATTATCAAGGGTGGCGATAATAGGTGGCAGCGCCGAACTTAAGACCAGGAAAATTCTGGTCTTAAGATGGCGAAAAGAGGACAAATGCTTTATTTCTCCTCTTTTTTGCTTTTTCTATGTGTGCTGCCTTGTGCAGCACACATGGAAAAAGCAAATTGCCATGGTTTGTTTATGTACAGGAAGGTGTCCCTTCCTGTACATAAACAAACCTTTTTTAACCCTTTGGGTGCTCATGACGGAATGGTTCCGTCATGAGCACCAGTGCTAATGTGCTCATGACGGAACCATTCCGTCATGAGCACATGCTCAGAAAATCCCTCTGCTGCAGACAGCAGAGGGATTTCCCATTTTTTTTTGTTGCCTGGGGAGGTGGGAAAGAGTTTCCCCAACCTCCCCAGGCCTATTTTTGCATTTTGTTGCATGCGCGCGATCGTCATTGCAACGAAAACGAAACTGAAACTTAGTTTCAGTTTCTCAGTTTTGGTGCTTGTGGGGCTATCTCAGCCCCCCGAGCACCGAAAAAGATGGGAGAGGAGGGCGATCCCCAAGCAGGGATCCACCCACTAGCACCAGAGAGGGGGGAGCGGCCCCTTGGGCAAGGGTCTTTGCTCCCCCATATTGTTGTGGGCACAACAGTCTTTCTGCCCCCCCTGGGGCAGATGGGGGCAGTAGCCCCCAATCTGCCCCCCCGGGGGCAGAAAGCCCACTAGAAACCAGGGATTTTTTATTGACGTTGGGGTGGGGGCTGCCCAAAAGGGCATGACAATGCCCCTCCCCCCAGAGAAATGTCAGTCTTTCTGCCCCCCGGGGGGCAGAAAGCCCACTAGAGACCAGGGTTTTTTTTGTTATTGATGTTGGGGTGGGGGCTGCCCAAAAAGGGCATGACAATGCCCCTACCCCCCAGAGAAATGTCAGTCTTTCTGCCCCCCTAGGGGGCAGACGGGGGCAGTAGCCCCCAATCTGCCCCCCGGGGGCAGAAAGCCCACTAGAAACCGGGGATTTTTTTTATTGATGTTGGGGTGGGGGCTGCCTAAAATGGGCATGACAATGCCCCCACCCCCAGTGAAATTCCAGTCTTTCTGCCCCCCGAGGGGCAGATGCGGCAGTAGCCCCCAATCTGCCGCCCGGGGGGGGGGGGCAGAAAGCCCATTAGAAACCAGTTTTTTTTTTTATTGATGTAGTGGTGGGGGCTGCCCAAGATGGGCAGGCCAATGCCCCCACCCCGCCAAAAAAATGCAACAGTCTTTCTGCTTCCCCCCAGGGGCAGATGGGGGCAAAAGCCCCTGATCTGCCCCCGGGAGGGGGGCAGAAAGCCCACTAAGCACCAGGGATTTTTTTTTAAATAATGTAGGGGTGGGGGCTGCCCAGAATGGGCATCATAATGCCCCCACCCCAAAAACAATTACCACAGTCTTTCTGCCCCTCCCCGGAGGCATATTGGGGCAATAGCCCCTTATCTGCCCCCCCGGGGGGGCAGAAAGCCCACTAGGCCTCAGGATTTTTTTTATTTTAATTCAGGGTCGAGGTCAGCCCAGAATGGGCATGCCAATGCCCACATCTCCCCCCAAAAATGCCACAGTCTTTCTGCCCCCCCCTGGGAGGCGGATGGGGGCAGTGGCCCCTGATCTGCCCCCGGGGTGGCAGAAAGCCCACTAGGCGCCAGATATTACGCTGGCTTTTTTATGCGTGGGGGTGGGGGCTGCCCAGAATGGGCATACCAATGCCCCCACCCCCCAAAAAATAGCCACAGTCTTTCTGCCCCCCTTGGGGGCATATCCGGGCAATCCCACCACCCCTCCCCCCCCCCAATTTCCCCCCAGGGCGGCAGAAAGCCCACTAGGCACAGACTTGTTTTTAGCAATGTCCCTACCTGTGGATTTTGGGCCCTAGTGCAGCCGGCACATAGGGAAACCTAGCAAACCTGTACATATTTTAAAACTAGACACCAAGGGGAATCCAGGATGGGGTGACTTGTGTGCCTCTCACCAGGTTCTGTTACCCAGAATCCCTTGCAAACCTCAAACTTAGTTAAAAAAAAATACATTTTCCTCACATTTCTGTGATGGAAAGTTCTGGGATCTGCGTGGATCCACAAAATTCCACCCACCCCGCATTCCCCAAAGTCTTCAGAGAAAAATGGTACCTCACTTGTGTGGGTAGGCCTTGTGCCCGCGACAGGAAACGGCCCAAAACGCAACGTGGACACACCACATTTTACAGTGAAAACTGACACTATTTTGCAAAGTGCCTAGCTGTAGATTTTGAACCCAAGCTCTGTCGGCACCTAGGGAAACCTAGCAAACCTATACATTTTTGAAAACTAGACACCCAGGGTAATCCAGGATGGGGTGACTTGTCTGGCTCTCACCAGGTTCTGTTACCCAGAATCCCTTGCAAACCTCAAAATTTGTAAAAAAAAAAAACACATTTTCCTCACATTTCTGTGGTGGAAAGTTCTAGAATCTGCGTGGATCCACAAAATTCCACCCACCCCGCATTCCCCAAAGTCTTCTGAGAAAAATGGTACCTCACTTGTGTCGGTAGGCCTAGTGCCCGCGACGGGAGACGGCCCAAAACGCAACGTGGACACAACACATTTTCACAGTGAAAACGTATCCTTTTTTTGCAAAGTGCCTAGCTGTAGATTTTGAACCCTAGCTCTGCCGGCACCTAGGGAAACCTAGCAAACCTATACATTTTTGAAAACTAGACACCCAGGGAAATCCAGGATGGGGTGACTTATCTGGCTCTCCCCAGGTTCTGTTACCCAGAATCCCTTGCAAACCTCAAAATTTGTAAAAAAAAAAAACACATTTTCATCACATTTCTGTGGTGGAAAGTTCTGGAATCTGTGTGGATCCACAAAATTCCACCCACCCCGCATTCCCCAAAGTCTTCCGAGAAAAATGGTACCTCACTTGTTTGGGTGGGTCAAGTACCCGCGACAGGCAAGGGCCCAAAACCTATTGAGGCGACTTCAAAATGACCTATCACAAAACAACCTGGTTTTGCAAGGGTCCCATGAGTTTTTGACCCCGAGCTCGGCGGCCACCTAGGGAAACCTACCAAACTCACACATTTCTGAAAACTAGACACCCGGGGGAGTCCAGCAAGGTATGGCTTGCATGGGTCCCCCAACATTTCCCTACCCAGAATCCCCTGCAAACCTCAAATTTTGTTGAAAAAATCTATTTTTTCTCACATTTCTGTGTGGGAAAGTTGTAGGATCACCAGGCTGACACAAATTTCCTACCACTCAGCGTTCCCCTAGGTCTCCCGATAAAAATGGTACCTCACTTGTGTGGGTAGGCATAGTGGCTGCAACAGGAAATGGCCCAAATCGTACTGTGGAGCCTTCAAAATTACCTATAACAAAACTACCTGGTTTGGGGGGGCACCTGGGGTTTTGGCCCCGGGCTCGCCGCCATCTAGGGAAACCTACTAAACCCACACATTTCTGAAAACTAGACACCCTGGTGAGTCCAATGAGGTATGGCTTGCGTGGATCCCCCAATGTTTCCCTACCCAGAATCCCCTGCAAACCTCAAATTTAGCTGAAAAAACCAAATTTTCCACATATTTTTGTGTGGAATCACTGTGGCGGCACAAATGTCCTACCCCACAGCGTTCTCCTTAGTGTCCCGAGTAAAATGATACCTCACTTGTGTGGGTGTCCAATGCAGAATTGGCTAAAAACTTATTTTTAAAAAAATGTAGTGCTTAGAATTCTCGGTGCTATACCCTTATTCCCTATGTTTTGGGCTCTTCCCAGTCACAGGCCCTTGCCCCACCCACACAAGTGAGGTATCATTTTACTCGGGAGACTGAGGGGAACGCTGTGGGGTAGGACATTTGTGCCGGCACGGTGATTCCACCTAAAAATATGTGGAAAATGTGTTTTTTTCAGCTAAATATGAGGTTTGCAGGGCATTCTGGGTAGGAAAACGTTGGGGGATCCACGCAAGCCATACTCGCTGGACTCCCGGGTGTCTAGTTTTCAGAAATGTGTGGGTTTGGTAGTTTTTCAAGATGGCCGCCGAGCCCGGGGCCAAAAACCCAGGTGACCCCTCTTGCAAAACCAGGTTGTTTTGTGATAGGTCATTTTGATATCTCCTCAATATGTTTTGGGCCCTTGCCTGTCACGGATACTTGACCCACCCATGCGAGTGAGGTATCATTTTTATCGGGAGACCTGGGGGAACGCTGGGTGGTAGGAAATTTGTGGATTCACATGGATTCCAGAACTTTCCCACACAGAAATTTGAGAAAAAAGTGATGTTTTCAGCTAAATTTGAGGTTTGCAGGGCATTCTGGGTAGAAAAACGTTGGGGGATCCACGCAAGCCATACCTCGCTGGACTCCCCCGGGTGTCTAGTTTTTGGAAATGTGTGGGTTTGGTAGTTTCCCAAGATGGCCGCCGAGCCCGGGGCCAAAAACTCAGGTGACCCCCCTTGCAAAACCAGGTTGTTTTGTGATAGGTCATTTTGATGTCTCCTCAATACGTTTTGGGCCCTTGCCTGTCGCGGGTACTTGACCCACCCCCGCGAGTGAGGTATCATTTTCATCGGGAGACCTGGGGGAAGGCTGGGTGGTAGGAAATTTGTGGATCCACGTAGATTCCAGAACTTACCCACACAGAAATTTGAGAAAAAAGTGATTTTTTCATCAAAATGTGAGGTTTGCAGGGGATTCTGGGTAGGAAAACATTAGGGGACCCACGCAAGCCGTACCTCGCTGGACTCCCCCGGGTCTCTAGTTTTCAGAAATGTATGGGTTTGGTGGGTTTCCCTAGATGGCCGCCAAGCCCAGGACCAAAAACTCATGTGACCCCCTTGCAAAACCAGGTCATTTTCGGATACATAGGGGTCATCTGAGTTTTTGGTCCTGAGTCGGCAGCCATCTAGAGAAACCTACCAAACCCACACATTTCTGAAAACTAGAGACCCAGGGGAGTCCAGGGAGGTATGGCTTGCCTGGGTCCCCCAACGTTTTCCTACCCAGAATCCCTTGCAAACCTTAAATTCCGATGAAAAAATCACTTTTTTGTCAAATTTCTGTGTGGGTAAGCTCTGGAATCTACGTGGATCCACAAATTTCCTACCACCCAGTGTTCCCCCAGGTCTCCCGATAAAAATGGTACCTCACTCGCATGGGTGGGTCAAGTACCCGCGGCAGGCAAGGGCCCAAAACGCATTGAGGAGACATCAAAATGACCTATCACAAAACAACCTGGTTTTGCAAGGGGTCACCTGGGTTTTTGGCCCCTGGCTCGGCGGCCATCTTGGAAAACTACCAAACCCACACATTTCTGAAAACTAGACACCCGGGGGAGTCCAGGAAGGTATGGCTTGCGTGGATCCCCCAACGTTTTCCTACCCAGAATGCCCTGCAAACCTCAAATTTAGCTGAACAAATTACTTTTTCTCAAATTTCTGTGTGGGAAAGTTCTGGAATCCACGTAGATCCACAAATTTCCTACCACCCAGCGTTCCCCCAGGTCTCCCGATAAAAATGATACCTCACTCGCGTGGGTGGATCAAGTACCCGCGACAGACAAGGGCCCAAAAGGCATTGAGGAGACATCAAAATGACCTATCACAAAACAACCTGGTTTTGCAAGGGGAGTCACCTGGGTTTTTGGCCCTGGCTCGGTGGCCTCCTAGGGAAACCTACCAAACCCACACATTTCTGAAAACTAGACACCCGTGGGAGTCTAGCGAGGTATGGCTTGCGTGGCTCCCCAACGTTTTTCTACCCAAAATGCCCTGCAAACCTCAAATTTAGCTGAAAAAATCACTTTTTTCTCAAATTTCTGTGTGGGAAAGTTCTGGAATCCACATGGATCCACAAATTTCCTACCACCCAGCGTTCCCCCAGGTCTCCCGATAAAAAGGATACCTCACTCGCGTGGGTGGGTCAAGTACCCGCGACAGGCAAGGGCCCAAAACGTATTGAGGAGACATCAAAATGACCTATCACAAAACAACCTGGTTTTGCAAGAGGGGTCACTTGGGTTTTTGGCCCCCGGCTCGGCGGCCATCTTGGAAAACTACCAAACCCACACATTTCTGAAAACTAGACACCCGGGGGACTCCAGCGAGGTATGGCTTGCGTGGATCCCCCAAAGTGTTCCTACCCAGAATGCCCTGCAAACATCAAATTTAGCTGAAAAAACCACATTTTCCACATATTTTTGGGTGGAATCACCGTGCCGGCACAAATGTCCTACCCCACAGCGTTCCCCTCAGTGTCCCGAGTAAAATTATACCTCACTTGTGTGGGTGGGGCAAGGGCCTGTGACTGGGAAGAGCCCAAAACATAGGGAATAAGGGTATAGCACCGAGAAGTCTAAGCGCTACATTGTTTTAAAAATACGTATTTAGCCAATTCTGCATTGGACATCCACACAAGTGAGGTATCATTTTACTCGGGACACTAAGGAGAACGCTGTGGGTTAGGACATTTGTGCCGCCACAGTGATTCCACACAAAAATATATGGAAAATGTGGTTTTTTCAGCTAAATTTGAGGTTTGCAGGGGATTCTGGGTAGGGAAACGTTGGGGGATCCACGCAAGCCATACCTCATTGGACTCCCCAGGGTGTCTAGTTTTCAGAAATGTGTGGGTTTGGTAGGTTTCCCTAGATGGCAGCGAGCCCAGGGCCAAAACCCCAGGTGCCCCCCCCCAAAACCAGGTAGTTTTGTTATAGGTAATTTTGAAGTCTCCACAGTACGATTTGGGCCATTTCCTGTTGCAGCCACTATGCCTACCCACACAAGTGAGGTACCATTTTTATCGGGAGACCTGGGGGAACGCTGGGTGGTAGGAAATTTGTGTCAGCCCCGTGTTCCTACAACTTTCCCACACAGAAATGTGAGAAAAAATAGATGTTTTCAACAAAATTTGAGGTTTGCAGGGGATTCTGGGTAGGGAAATGTTGGGGGACCCACGCAAGCCATACCTTGCTGGACTCCCCCGGTAGTCTAGTTTTCAGAAATGTGTGGGTTTGGTAGGTTTCCCTAGGTGGCCGCCGAGCCCGGGGCCAAACACTCATGGGACCCCCCTCGCAACACCAGGTTGTTTTGTGATAGGTAATTTTGATGTTGCCTCAATAGGTTTTGGGCCCTTGCCTGTCGCGGGTACTTGACCCTCCCACGCGAGTGAGGTACCATTTTTATTGGGAGACCTGGGGGAATGCTGTGTAGAAGGAAATTTGTGGATCCACGCAGATTCCAGAACTTTCCCACACAGAAATTTGAGAAAAAAGTGATTTTTTCAGCTAAATGTGAGGTTTGCAGGGGATTCTGGGTAGGGAAATGTTGGGGGACCCACGTAAGCCTTACCTTGCTGGACTCCCCTGGGTGTCTAGTTTTCAGAAATATGTGGGTTTGGTAAGTTTCCCTAAATGGCCGCCGAGCCCGGGGCCAAAAACTCATGGGACACCCCTTGCAAAACCAGGTTGTTTTGTGATAGGTAATTTTGAAGTCGCCTGAATAGGTTTTGGGCCCTTGCCGGTTGCGGGTACTTGACCCACCTACACAAGTGAGGTACCATTTTTCTCGGAAGACTTTGGGAATGAGTGGTGGGTGGAATTTGGTGGATCCACACAGATTCCAGAACTTTCCACTACAGAAATGTGGTTTTTTTTTAACAAATTTTGAGGTTTGCAAGGGATTCTGAGTAACAGAACCTGGTGAGAGCCAGACAAGTCACCCCATCCTGGATTCCCCTGGGTGTCTAGTTTTTAAAAATGTATAGGTTTCCCTAGGTGCCGGCAGAGCTAGGGTTCAAAATCTACAGCTAGGCACTCTACAAAAAAAGGGTCCGTTTTCACTGTGAAAATGTGTTGTGTCCACGTTGCGTTTTGGGCCGTTTCCTGTCGCAGGTACTAGGCCTACCCACACAAGTGAGGTACCATTTTTCTCGGAAGACTTTATGGAATCCGGGGTGGGTGGAATTTTGTGGATCCACGCCGATTCCAGAACTTTCCACCACAGAAATGTGAGGAAAATGTGTTTTTGTTGACAAATTTTGAGGTTTGCAAGGGATTCTGGGTAACAGAACTTAGTGAGAGCCAGACAATTCACCCCATCCTGGATTCCCCTGGGTGTCTAGTTTTCAAAAATGTATAGGTTTGCTAGGTTTCCCTAGGTGCCGGCAGAGCCAGGGTTCAAAATCTACAGCTAGGCACTTTTCAAAATAGTGTCAGTTTTCACTGTAAAATGTGGTGTGTCCATGTTGCGTTTTGGGCCGTTTCCTGTCGTGGGCACTAGGCGTACCCACACAAGTGAGGTACCATTTTTCTCGGAAGACTTTGGGGAATGCGGGGTGGGTGAAATTTTGTGGATCCTCGCTGATTCCAGAACTTTCCACCACAGAAATGTGAGGAAAATGTGTTTTTTTTGACAAATTTTGAGGTTTGCAAGGGATTTTGGGTAACAGAACCTGGTGAGAGCCAGTCAAGTTACCCCATCCTGGATTCCCCTGGGTGTCCAGTTTTAAAAAATGTATAGGTTTGCTAGGTTTATCTAGGTGCTGGCAGAGCTAGGGTACAAAATCTACAGCTAGGCACTTTGCAAAAAAAGGGTCAGTTTTCACTGTGAAAATGTGGTGTGTCCACGTTGCGTTTTGGGCCGTTTCCTGTCTCGGGCACTAGGTCTACCCACACAAGTGAGGTACCATTTTTCTTGGAAGACATTGGGGAACGCCGAGTGGGTGGAATTTTATGGATGTACGCAGATTCCAGAACTTTCCACCACAGAAATGTGAGGAAAATGTGTTTTTTTTTACAAATTTGTAGGTTTGCAAGGGATTCTGGGTAACAGAACCTGGTGAGAGCCAGTCAAGTCACCCCATCCTGGATTCCCCTGGGTGTCTAGTTTTCAAAAATGTATAGGTTTGCTAGGTTTCCTAAGTGCAGGCAGAGTTAGGGTTCAAAATCTACAGCTAGGCACTTTGCAAAAAAAGGGTCCGTTTTCACTGTGAAAATATGGTGTGTCCATGTTGCGTTTTGGGCCTTTTCCTGTCGCGGGCACTAGGCCTACCCACCCAAGTGAGGTACCATTTTTCTCGAAAGACTTTGGGGAACGCGGAGTGGGTAGGATTTTATGGATCCACGTAGATTCCATAACTTTCCACCACAGAAATGTGAGGAAAATTTGTTTTTTTGGACAAATGTTTAAGTTTGCAAGGGATTCTGGGTAACAGAACCTGGTGAGAGCCAGTCAAGTCACCCCAACCTGGATTTCCCTGGGTGTCTAGTTTACAAAAATGTATAGGTTTGCTAGGTTTCCCTTGGTGCTGGCAGAGTTAGGGTTCAAAATCTAGAGCTAGGCACTTTGCAAAAAAGGGTCCTTTTTCACTGTTAAAAAAAGGGTCAGTTTTCACTGTGAAAATGTGGTGTGTCCACGTTGCGTTTTGGGCCGTTTCCTGTCGCGGGCCCTAGGCCTACCCACACAAGTGAGGTACCATTTTTCTCGGAAGACTTTGGGGAACGCGGGGTGGGTGGAATTTTGTGGATCCACGCAGATTCCAGAACTTTCCACCACAGAAATGTGAGGAAAATGTGTTTTTTAAACAAATTTTTAGGTTTGCAAGGGATTCTGGGTAACAGAACCTGGTGAGAGCCAGTCAAGTCACCCCATCCTGGATTCCCCTGGGTGTCCTGGTTTTTAAAAATGTATAGGTTTGCTAGGTTTCCCTAGGTGCCGGCAGAGCTAACGTTCAAAATCTACAGCTAGGCACTTTACAAAAAAAGGGTCAGTTTTCACTGTAAAAATAAAGTGTGTCCACGTTGCGTTTTGAGCAGTTTCCTGTCGCGGGCACTAGGCCTACCCACACAAGTGAGGTACCATTTTTATCGGAAGACTTAGGGTAAGACAGATTTGTAGAGCAACTGTTATTACCTATTGACTTTCGATGCATTTCTGCCTTCCAAATGAAAGACAATGTGTAAAAAAGAAGTCATTTTGAAAAATGACCTATAATTTTCATGCTAGTATGGGTACTCACAATTTCGGAAATGTGCAAATATCTACTGTTTCTAAACTCTATATTTTGTTCCAATTTCAGAAATACATAGGTGTCTTTCATACCTATTTTTCCATGGATATATTTTCCCAAATTAATTGCTATATACCCGGTACATAATAAAAAACCATTGCAAGACGCTGCTCAGTTATTGGCTCTGGGTTCATCGGGTTCTTGGTGAACCTACAAGTCCTATATATCCCCACAACCAAAAAGGTCCAGCGGATATAACGGTATATTGCTTTCAAACAGCTGTCATAATTAGAAGAAGTTACAGGTGAAAACGTTGACACAAATGGCTGTTTTTTTCAACTAATTTTCAATTTTTCCTATATTCAACTGTTAGTTTCTATAATGAAACCTTGAAGGATCTACACAAATGACCCCTTGCTGAATTCAGAGTTTTGTCTACCTTTCTAAAATGTATAGCTTTCCAAGATCCATTATTGCTTTCATACCCATTTCTACCATTAACTGGAAGGAGGTTGAAAGCACAAAAAATAGCAAAAATAGGCTATGTCTCAGAAAAATGCCAAAACTGTGTAAAAAAGTTTGGTTTTCTGACAAAAGTCTGCTTGTCCCTGAAAGCTGGGAAGATGGTGTTTTCAGCACCACAACCCCTTTGTTGATACCATTTGCAGGGGAAAAAACAGACGATTCCATCTGTAGCCCTTTTTTCCCATTTTTCCCCCAAAAAACAAAATTTAGCTGTATTTTGGCTAATTTCTGGGTCCCCTCCAGGGGAATCCACAAACCCTGGGTACCTTTAGAATCCCCATGATGTTGGAAGAAAAGGACGCAAATTTGGCGTGGATACCTTATGTGGTCAAAAAGTTACAGGGGCCTAAGCGCAAACTACCCCAAATAGCCAAAAAAAGGCTTAGCACAGGGGGGGAAAAGGCCTAGCAGCGAAGTGGTTAAAAATGCCATTTTGTAACTTACATGTGTGCTGCATGAAGCAGCACACACGTAAGTTACAAACTGGCATTTTAGGTCTGTTTATGTGCAGGAAGGGACACCTTCCTGTACATAAACAAACCTCCCTGCTCGCAGACACTCTTGCACTCTGGTGCAAGGGTGCCTGTATTGGCGCTAAGTTGTAAAACTTAGCGCCATCGCAGGGGGAAACGCAAGGCTGCACCATATCCTTGATAATATGGTGCAGCCTCGCGTTTCCGAAGTGGCGGAGAGAGGCGTTAAGCCAAGAAGGCTAACGCCTCTCTCCGCCACTTCCTTGCTAATATGCCCCTGAGTTGGTTCTGATGGACACACAAGCTCTCCCGCCCGTTCCCTCGCCCATATCCATGTGCAGCAGAGCAGCTTACTGAGTCATCTTACTGCAAAAACCTCACATGATAGCAGGTGATCTAACTCTCCATCTTTGTGCTGGTGTTTTGCTCCTCTTTTAGATGGGTACATCTCGCCTCACAGAGATGGGATCAGTTTTTCTTTGATAACAACCCCATTGCTTCCAAGCAGAAAAGGTCATGAACTTGTGAGACAAAGGACATTGCTTCTCAGGTGTACATTCGTTCAATGTTCATCTTCAGGTGGTTATTGTGAGACATTTTTTTCCACTATGCTTCTTAATGCTGATCTGTGTGGATGCGGCTATGGATCTATGTGAATATCCATATTGTTGAGGTGGGAATGGGCTTAGCCAACTGTGCCATGTTGTGCTCTAGTTGTTTCATTTTATCCTGCCACTGCCAGACACTGAAGGATGCTGGTACTCTTGGCAGTGCCAGGCCCAGAAGAACACATTTGTGTACCTCAGCATGCCACTGACAGACTCTGAAGGATGCTGCTACTCTTGATGCTGCTAGAACAGTTTTGCACACCATAACCAGTCACTGCCAGACCCTGAAGGATGCTGCTACTTTTGAAAGTGCCAGGCCAACAACACTTTTGTGAACCTTAGCCTACCACTGCCAGACTCTGAAGGATGCTGCTACTCTTGGCAGTGCCAGAACAATTGTGCAAACCTCAACTTGCTACTACTGGACTCTGAAGGATGCTACTCTTAGCAGTGCCAGAACAATTTTGCACACCTTAACCTGCCACTGTAACCCTGAAGGGTGCTGCTACTCTTTTTACAGTGCTACTGCCAGACTCTGTAGTGAAGAATGCTGCTACACTCGACACCGCCATACCCAGAACTCTTTGGCACAATTTAACTTTCCACTGCCTGAACATGGGTCCAGCCTACTGTTGCCTGGCAAAGAATAGGGGATGGAGAATCTTCTGAGCCTGCAGAATACACTTGCACTTTATTAGGTAGTAGCTCACAGGAACACATATATGCCTACCCTTCTGATTCAGACAGGAGACTACCGATTTCAAGGCCAGCCTCCTTATTCTTACATCCAAAAACCTGATTCCTTGGCAGGCTTCTGGATACAGGGTCTTGTCTTGTGTGACTCAGAGTGTGCACTACCAGTAACCTGCTCCCTTGTCACACTCTCTCTGTCTGCCATAGGCTTTATCAGTGCTCCTGACGGGCAAGGAAAAAAAATGTATATTTGCATTTCTAATATCTGATCCTGCAGCAGCACACTTGCAAGTCCAATACATGACAATAAACCCGATTCCGGCCTCAACGGAAGTCAATGGCAGAAATACAGTCTCCCTATTATTTTTTGTAAATCTCACACTTTCCTCTTCTGAAATGTTGGCATGTATGGGAACAGCAAGCAGCAAGTTGTGCACCCCATGCAATGGACCGCTCGCTTCTGATGAGTACCAAAGGTAGAAACATACATAACTTGTGTATGTAAAGAGATGTTCAGCATTTACCCTTGAATTGCTTTTGGAGTAATGAAACCAGTGTAAACAAACGTGAAGCATTGGCCTATATTTCCGTTACTCTGGGGGGCCTGTTGTATGTATGCAGAATAAATTTGAAGCTGAAGAGTACTTTCCCCCTGAAGAACCTTTCCGCAGTTGCAGACGCCAACATCAGACCCAGAACAATTTTCAGCAGCTTGCTCTACATCATGAGATATCAAGTGAGTGATGACAATTTTCCTGACAGACCAACTTTGATTTTAGTGTACAAAATATAGGTAGTCTGATTAATATGGGCGTTGAACATATAATCCTGGAAATTGAAGTATATTTTTAGGTTTCGCCTGGACAGTGCTTAAGCTGTGCTTCTGAAATGTATTGTTTTTAATATAATCCTAAAAGGGGCTACATCCCGTCCCCTTGCCTTCCTGGCTTTTCATTGGTTCCTGTGCTTGCCACTTTCTTTTGCTCCATTTCTATTGGCTGTCGCATATTTTCCTGCATTTACCAATGCTTGTTCCTTGCCTGCTTCTCTTATCAGTTTCCTGTACTCGAAATACTGTTAACATCTGCTTTGGTGGAACAATTTTTTCATAGAGTTTTGCCTGCTTCTGATTTTTCCGCTTGGGTGATACTTTAAATTAAATTAGCAGATTTATATAACCCAATTTATCACCCGAAGAGATTGTTTTTTGTCGAGAATCAAAGGATGTTGCACCACGGAGACTCGAACTGGGATCCCCAGACCTCGAGTCAGCAGCTCTGGCCGCTGCGCCACATCCTCGCCACTCCCTTGATACTTGGTTTTCCTGCTTTCTCCCATGTCTTTCATTTAAACTTTTTTAGCACGCATTTCAAAGTGCAGACTCCCTCCAGGGACGTTTTCCTGAGCAGATGGTTACGACTGTCAAATATAACAGACTTCCAGCAGCGATCCCAGGACTGCAGGAACAGTGGCCAATGAACAACAATTTTCCTTGATGTGTTTCTGGGGGAACACACAGGGCACAGAAGCCATTGGTCTCTCACAGAATCTCGGAGCTGGCGTGCCGCAATGAGGCTTTGCAGTTTGCACGGAAGTGACACTGGAAGATTGCATTGACAACATATGATGCACTGAAGCAGGAGCCCATGCATGCTCATTCCACCTGCAGGATGCTCACAAAGAAAAGAGAGAGCCCTGTCAGTGGTTCAGGCGTCACAGAGGTGGCCCTCTGCAAATAGGAAAGCGTGGTTAAAGGTGAGCGCTGCGCTTTTAGCACTTGATCATCTTCCCCCCAGCTGGTCTCTCTCTCCTGTCACCGCCAACATTCCAAAGCTCCAGAGGTTGAGCAAACCGTGATAAGAAATATCCGGTAGTGAAGTAAGACAAGGACATGTTCAACAAGCATTGGTAAGCATTGGTAATGCATTGGTTTCACCTATGTGATTAGAAGCTGTTTTTAGGTTTCGCCTGCACATCGCTTGCGCTGTGCTTGTGAAATCTATTGTTTTTAATATAAATCTTAAAAGGGGTTACATCCCGCCCCCTTGCTTTCCTGGCTTATCATTGGTTCCTGTGCTTGGCACTTTCTTTTACTCCATTTCTATTGGCTGTTACATATTTTCCTGCATTTACCAATGCTTGTTCCTTGTCTGCTTCTTATTAGTTTACTGTGGCCGAAATACTGTTAATATCCGCTTTGGTGGAACTATTTTTTCATAGAGTTTTGCCTGTTTCTAATTTTTGAACTTGCGTGATACTTTAAATTAAATTAGCAGATTTATATAGCCCAATTTATCACCCAGAGAGATTGTGATTTGCCCAGAATCACAGGATGCTGCGCTGGGAAGACTCGAACCGGGATCCCCAGCCCTTGAGTCAGCCGCTCTGGCCACTGCGCTACATCCTCTCCACTCCCTTGATGCTTGTTTTTCCTGTTTTCTTCCCCAAGTCTTTCATTTAAACTTTTTTAGCACACATTTCAAAGGGCAATTTACATGTTTGTTATTTAACTTTAAGTTCTCTTCCACAAGGCTCGGAACGCTTTCTTCACAAGCCTCACTTCAGCCCTGAGCCCTGTCACCAGGTTTTGCATGCAGCAACCAGAGAGACTTGAGGGAGAAATGCAGATGGGGGATTGGTACTCACAGAGATTGCTCGAGCCCAAGGTTTTGCATGCACAGCGCATATTTCTCACTGCCCTTCCACGTGGACATCACCCACGCTGCTCTGATGGTACAAAGCTTCTGGCGTGGCTTCATAATCTCCTGGATGCACGTGCCCATCGGGCCGCGCAGTTCATGCGGTAATAGATTTTATATATTAAACTATTTCAGGCCGTCCATGTTGTCCGCAGTGGCGCCCTTCTACACCCAGAGGCGCAACTCGAGCCAAATTTCGATGGGGGGGGGGGGGGCTAAGAAAACATTTTGTGGCGGCTAATTCTTCCAGCAATAGGCAGAGTGGAGATGCAGGGGCTCTAGAAGGGTTGAAAAAACAACAAAGCCTCATTAACAATCAAATGGTCTTTTAAAGACCTGTGAAGTACTCGGGTGCGGCTGTGTGTGTGCCCGGGGAGCTGTCTCAGCCCGGGCTGCCATACATGACGGGGGGGGGGGCTGAAGCCCTTTGAGCCCAATGGGCGATGCGCACCTGCACCTGCCTCACATATCTCGCGTGTTGGCCTGTCAAATGTCACCTGGCTTGCAGGATATGGTCTTGTGTTTTATGCAGAGCTTCAGTTCAGGGGCTGAGCTCTGATGTGTATGGGAAACGTGTTAAATTTCGATCCTGCAAAATGAATCGTGTTCCACCAGCCAGATTTTCACATTTGTCACACTGTGAAACACAGATGAGAACAAAGGTCACTGCATGTTCACCTTATTTAATTTTGCTCATGCACTCTTGGAGAGTGCTTGTGCACGGCTTCCTCTCCCTACCTCCACAGTCCTCTCCTTCACCCTCACCCACACCCACTCCGATAGTTTGACCCAAACCCCATCTCCCGCTCTACATGACCCGAAGGTATTGGAGCGCTTGATTTGTTTTGTACGGCACTGGGGAGATTACGTGATTTGTCCTGGATCACAGGATGTTGGGCAAATGCCAAGACTCAAACCCGGTTCCTCAAATCTGCAGCTCTTTCCGTTACGTCACATCTTTATGGTCACAACGCTTGCTTTATTCTCACAATGTGCCAGTGCATGTATCCGCAGTCCTCTACATGCATCTGCAGTACTCCTTCACCCCTGCCAGCTCTCGTGGTTTCACCCAAAGGAGTTACTGTGTCCACCGGCATGGTTCCCAGTGTAGGTACAATAGGTGAGGAAAGGTAACACTCTATTGGTTTATCAGAATTCTATTACAGGACCGGAGGCTTCAGATTATGCTTTCTCTTTCTTCACTGTTTATTTTACAGCAGCTAATGAAAAACAATTAAACACTTTTAATAAACTACATTTCCCATGTTGCAATGGGGCAGTCCAATAACCATAGAGACTATGCCCTATATATGTAACGTCATCCATTAGCAGAAACTTCCTCTTTCTTTGCTGCTTGCAGCCGAGTTAAGTGCCTTTTTACCTTTCACTTTATTGTGTTGGCTACTGTATATGTATTAAGTTATATTCAGGATTGTTGTGGTATTGAATATTTGGTTATCGCTGTTTTAGCTATATTTGTGTGCTGCTTTAACGCGGAGACCGCATTGTGCTAATTTTCACGGTCGGGTGGAGGCGAGCGCGATTTAGGCGTTTTTCCGCTTCGCCACTCACCTCCACCGAACTAGTTGACCCGTATTCTTTTCCGACGCTTTGAGCGTCTCTTCAGTGACGCGGAGCCTTCCCTAATCGGGCCCGCAAAGGTTACTGGAGCCAAGCGTCGCGTAGCCCAATTGGGCTCCAATTGGGCTTCCTTTGAGCTCCTTTTGGGCTACGCGACGCCCAATTACCGTTCCTCCTCGCTCCGCGCTGGTTTTTGAACGGAGCTTTACACGGGATAGGAAAATACTTTCCCCTGTGTAGACGGATGCCTTTTTCCAGGCTAGAAGAATAGTGAAGGCCCCAGCCAGGTGCAGGCTCAATACTTTGTTGGCTCATTTACGCCCTTTGTGCTGCAATAATTTCTGAATACATTGGGCTGAGGAGCTTTAGTTATACTTATATATTTGGTGCACGAAGGGTGGCTCCCCCTTTATTCAATCCCTTTGAAATTCAGACTTGGCCGATTACCAATCATTTAAAGTAATTTGTTGCTCCAAGCATTTCATGATGCAGGAGTGGGCCGCATTCGAGGAGGAGGAGTATGGATTTTATGAAGAAGAGCATGGTCCCTTACTTGAGGACACCTTGGTGGATGCCCTGGATGCATCCGTTCAACAATCTGTGAACAGGGCCATTGAGGCTGCGGTTCCCCAGACCGTAAACCAAGCTCTGGCGGCCGCCCTCAAGCCCATTACTGCGCAACTGAAAAGTTTTGCTAAAAGGCATGGTTTTCAAGCCTCTGAAGTCCCAGGTCCCTCACAGCGCGCTTCGCTTCTGACGGAGAGACTCAATCTAAGGCCAAGTCATCCAACTGGCCGCACGCGCAGGCCTTGGCTCACCTCACCCCGGCTAAATCTGGGGTTCACCAGTATTCGGCGCCCACAGCCCCTCCTTCGGCACCCAGCAAAGCCTACGATACTGACCCCACTACTGACACTGACTCTACCGACACTATCTCTCCTCCAAGAAAGAAGAAAGCGAAATGGACACATCTAGAGCCGCAGGCTGTCTCCTTCCAGGCCTCATCCCCCTTCGATTTTAATCCGCTGGACATTGTTCATCCAAGGTCCTTTGATTTGGCTCCACCCCCAGAGGTGGCTGATTACTTTCACCAGAACCTGAGGAGCCATTTTGATAAGGAGGTGCGCAGCAGGCTCAGGTCGGAATGTCCACGACCAGATATTCCTGATAGGGTTGCGGAGACCCAGGACATTGACCCCAACATGTTGGCGTTTCTCCAAAAGTTCGCCAAAGACCCTAAGAAGAGCATCGATCGCGCTTGGCGTGGATGCCAAGATAAGCTCTGGGACGTCGCAGGGCCCTTAGCAAAGATTCTCAAGATGGCCTTGGTAGCTAAGGACACTGGTTCTCCCATTGATCCAGACATTTTGGCGGGATGGGCGCAGCGCGCTATTTGTTTCGTGGGAAACGCGAACTGCGCCATTTCCGCAGAGAGGAGAAAATCCTTGCTCATGCGAATGGACAGCAACCTCACAGAGTTAGCGTCCGCAGAAGCAGGTCCTTTAGCAGCAGGGCTCCTTTTCGGCGACAAGTTCGTCAAGGACGTGTCCAAGTACGTGGGCACCTTCACCACACTGGACAAGGCTCAGTCAAACATTAAACGAGTCTTTCAGCAAGGCCTTTTTGGACGGGCCGGGCGAGGTCGGGCCGCTCGCCAGGCCGCCAGTACTATCAGGGCCCTCCCAGGGGCGGCTACGGTCACGGTAGAGGGGATTGGCAGGACCCTACCAGAGGGGGTACCTTCTACCCGACTAGAAGATTCTCTCGGCGCAGATACCATCGAGGCAGCCAAAGAGGAAACTTCCAGCTTCAGGTCACTTCAGGTAAGAGCTCTTGCTCCTCTATCCTATCCTCTGGGAGGTCGAATTTGTCACTTCATACACAATTGGGCTCAAATTACAAGGGACACCTGGGTCTTACAAACAGTCCAAGGGTTTCAAATAGAGTTCTTCCAGTCTCCCACGCAAGATTTTATACCGCCTCCGTTGGTTTTTTCCCAACAAGAGCAAACTTTTATAGAGCACGAAATTACAGAATTGCTAGAGAAGCACGCGGTGGCCTACTGCGACAACAAAACCGAGGGCTTCTGCAGCAATGTTTTCCTGGTACAGAAGAGGGGCGGTGGTTACATACTGGTACTAAATCTGAAGGGTTTCAATCACTTTGTCCTCTACAGACATTTCTAAATGGAGGGAATACACCTATTGACAGACCTTTTACGACAGGGGGATTGGATGGTCCGGTTGGACCTCAAGGATGCCTATCTAACGGTACCAATCTTTCCTCCCCTCCGGCGTTTCTTACAGTTCCGGTGGCGGGACCGGGGGTTGGAATATTTGGTCCTTCCTTTTGGTCTTTCTTCGGCGCCTTGGTGCTTCACCAAGTTGATGAAACCGGTGACCGCTCATCTCAGAGAGCAGGGTATTCGCCTCATAATTTATCTGGACGACATACTCATCATGGCACCATCAGTTACCCTAGCATCACAACATCTTCAGATCACGATGCAGCTATTGGAAAATCTGGGGTTTGTAATCAACTCAACCAAGTCTGTCCTGTTCCCCACTCAATCAATAGAGTTTCTGGGTTTCGTAATCAACTCTCAGACAGCTCAGCTTCAACTCCCCAAGGCCAAGTTGAGGGATCTGAAGAAGGAGCCGAAGATGACATTGACCAAACAGGCGATGTCGGTGCGAGCCATTGCTCGCCTGGTGGGACTGCTTGCATCCTCAATTCAAGCAATCTTCCCGGGACCTTTGCATTACCGGGCCTTGCAACGCTTGAAGATTCAACACTTGCGGAAATGCCTTGCCTACTCCGACCAGGTTCCCCTCACGGAAGAGGTGAAGGAGGAACTCAATTGGTGGCTGTCGCACGTAGATGCTTGGAATGGTCGAGCGATATTCGGTTCTCGCCGGGAAGTGGTGATAGAGTCCGATGCCAGCCGGTGGGGCTGGGGAGCGAGATGCAGCGAGATAACCACAGGGGGCAGATGGTCTCTCCAAGAATTAGCATTACATATCAATTGCCTCGAGCTTCTGTCGGGATCCTTCGCGATACGCTCCCTCTCACCCAAGGTGTCTTGTTGCATTCTTTTGAGAATGGACAACATATCGGCGGTGAGGTACATAAACAAGTTAGGGGGGACGCGATGTTATGGGAGATGGTCAAAGACTTTTGGCATTACTGCCTGGCCCACCAATTTACGGTGATAGCGGAGTACCTTCCGGGGCAGTACAATGCAATAGCGGACTGGAACTCCCGTCACCTGAGGGACTACAACGACTGGCAGCTTTTTCATTTTCAAATGATTCAGGAGACTTGGGGTCCTTGCATAATAGACCTGTTTGCCTCCAGGCTCAATCGCCAACTAGAGACGTTTTTCAGTTGGAGGCCGGACCCTCTGGCGAAGGCCACGGATGCGTTCACACAGGATTGGTCGAGGTCATTGAATTATGCATTCCCTCCATTCACTCTGATTCACAGAGTAGCGAACCAGATTGCCCTTCAGCTAGCGGAGCTGGTTCTAGTCACACCGGTTTGGAAATCACAACCATGGTTCCCAGTACTTCTGGAGTTAACCTGCGATTTTCCGCTTCCCCTGCCATGGTCTCGGACAATGCTCCAGGGCCCTCAGGGAGAATTGCATCCCTTAGTTCTGGCGGGGCAGCTGTCCCTGATGGCCTGGAGGCTTTCCGGCAACAGTGGTCGTTGCCAGGCCTTTCAACAGAGGCTTCAGGTTTCATCCAGTAAGCCTGGGCTCCCTCTACCAGGAAACGATACTCTTCAGCATGGCGAGCATGGCTGGGTTGGTGCCTGGAGAAACAGGTGGATCCCGTGGAGGCAGATCTCTCACAGACTGTGAATTTTTTGTTCAAGAAAGCCTCCGAAGGTTAACAACTTCAGGTCCGCTATCTCGGCGGGACATACGCAAATCGACGGTAAACCGGTAGGTATGCACCCGGTGATCTGCAAACTTCTCAAAGGTATACGAGTGGCAAATCCTCCTAAGGCTAAGTATTCTGCTTTGTGGGATGTTTCTAAAGTATTAGCTCTGTTTGATAGCTGGCCTCATAATGAGGAACTCTCAAGAAAGCAGCTGTCTGCAAAGCTAGCCATGCTCCTTTGTTTGTCAGCTTGTCGGCTTGTCAGCTTGTCTGATATCAGAGTACTAGACCTAACAGGTAGAGTGTTTTCCCCGGAAGGGGTTTCTTTTACAATTTCTGCTCGGACAAAGACGTTTTCACGTTCCATTGAATATCATGCATTCCCTGTTAACATTAAATTGTGTGTTGTAAAATGCTTGAAAACTTATGAACAAAGTACACAAGCGGTTAGACCGGTTGTTTGTTCAAGGTTGCTAATTGCATTGCAGAAACCGTTTAAGCCTGTTACGTCTGTGACTATTGCCAGATGGCTAAGGTATATAATGCAGGAGGCTGGTATTGACACTGAGATCTTTGGGGCTCATTCAGTAAGGGGCGCTATTGCTTCTGTTGTATTGGTAAAGCGTTGAACTAGCACAATCTGAAGCCTCCGGTCCTGTAATAGAATAAAAAAATTGCTAGCATTCGCGCCAAGAATTTTCAATTCTATTAAGGACACTGAGGCGAGGATTATCCCGCCCAATGTAATTTATTTCATATTCATGATTGTTTTTATTACCCGCCCTGATATTTCTGCTTATCATGTTAATACGATTGCGAATTTCTGTTTCAGGGGCGGAGCAGAAAGGCGATCAATGAACATCTCAATGTTTGCAAGTTTGGTGGGCGTGCTGGGCGCCCTTCACCTACATGGATGCCGGCGGTTCTGGCATGAAGACTGGTGTTCTGCGTTTCTACAAGTTCTTTTCATGGACATAAGTTTGGTTCAATTGGACAGTACTCGTTCAAGGCAAAGAAAGAGGAAGTGCTAATGGATGACGTTACATATATAGGGCATAGTCTCTATGGTTATTGGACTGCCCCATTGCAACATGGGAAATGTAGTTTATTAAAAGTGTTTAATTGTTTTTCATTGGCTGCTGTAAAATAAACAGTGAAGAAAGAGAAAGCATAATCCTCGCCTCCGTGTCTTTAATAGAATTGAAAATTCTTGGCGCGAATGCTAGCAAATTTTTAACTCCTTGATACAGCAGACTTTATGGAAACAGAAAAAGGACTATAACAATTCAATCCAATCCTGGCAGCGCACTAAACATTTTCCTTTACTTACCTTCTGGTTCACAGGTACGTATGGGGCACCCATAAGAGAAATGTGAGCCATTGCTGAAAATGTTGTGAAGGACATGTTATTGAAATATAAAGCATGAATATATTTTTATATTTACCATCAAATGTTGAATGTGCTCTGCGCATTTGATTGTGTTTCCCGCTTTGTTTAGCTTAATTAACATTTTTAAATCATAATTGAGCTTTTAAAATGCAAGCCATGCTAACCTCAGAGTCAAAATATTTGATTATTAAAATTGCAGATGTTTGGTGGCCGCTTTAAGATGGCAGGCCACTGGCCGCAAGCTGTAGTCTTCTACTTTTTTGTTTGTTCTCTAGTGCCGTCTGACGTCAGATGGTGACATCAGGTAGTTTCACCCAAACCCCCTTTCCCGCTCAACTCGACCTCAAGGTATTGGAGCGTTTTATATGGGCACCAGTTACATTTCACAATTTTGTTTTTTATGGCACAGGGAAGATGACGTGATTTGCCCAGGATCACAGGATGTTGAGCCGACGCCGAGACTCTAACTTGCTGTACTATTCTACCCATCACCAGCACAGAAGCAGACTTCCCACTCAGAGTACCCTAAAACCAGCTCTATAGGTGAGTAAACTTGCAATTACATTCTCAGAAAGCTTTGGCAAAGCCAATAGGTTTCGCCTTTGCGAGATCTAGTGGCTTCGTCATTGTTATTTTTACAGATTGCACAGCAGCAGAAGCTGATGTGCAACATGGCTCAAAGTTTTTAAAAATACGCTATGATGCAGTCAACGGTGCCCGCGTCATAGCGCTTTTGTTTTTATACTTTAAGCCATGTTACAGAGCAGCTTCTGCTGCTGTGGAAGGTGTAAAAAAACATTGACAAAGTCATTAGATCTCGCGTAGGCAAAACCTATAGGCTTTCAAAGGGCACTTAAAATTGCATTTTAGGTGGGGTTCGTGAATTTAGTTTGTAAATACCAGCGATACAACCTAGTATGCACATCTATGGGGCCTTAAGAGGAAATGAACCACAACTCTTAATCGCTGCATGACTAAAGTGCGCGTCTCTCTCTAGACCTTTCTTTTTTTTTTTGTGTTTGATAAACTTTATTAAGTAAGTAAAATTACACAAGAATTGGTCATAAACAATAGGTATCCATAATACAATATAACGCATGCAGACAAAGATTGCAAAGTAGAAAGTCGTTTACATTTTAGGAATAATAAAGGATAAGGAGGGAAAGGAGAAGAAGGGGGGAGGGAAATGAGGAAAAGATATTACAGTACTAAATTGAAGATCATGAGAGTAAAATTATCAACGTGTCAAACTTAAAACAATTGAATATATATTGTAAAACTTAAACTAGAACTGATCATGACTTATGTTAACGTATCTTATCTTATCTTATACAAGAGGCAAGTAAAGTATTAGCACAATAGGAAATGCAAATAAAAAACAAGAAGAAATAATAAATGTAAAGAAATATCTATGAAGGATAAAAATTTTCAGCATATGTACGAGTAACCTGAAGTGAGCATTTAGATAAATAATTAGATAAAGATAACCAAAATAGATCTCTATTTACAATATGTTGAACAGAAGATGCAAAAGCAATATCTAATCTATGATAGTGACAAACGTTATTCCACCAGGCTTTCACAGAAAGTTTTGACGAGCATTTCCAATTAAGTGTAATTTGTTGGAAGGCTAAAGCCAACATCAAATCAAATAAACCCCTATCATGTAAGGACAATCCAAAGGACTCCGATAAACTTCCAATGAAAAGGACAGTGTTAGATAATGGAGTGTGAAGATTGAAAATGACAGAGAGATGCCTCCAGACATTGTTCCAAAAGGAAACAACAGCGGGGCAGAGGAAGAGAAGGTGCATCAGATCAGCTAAGGGGGATTGGCAAGACCAACAAATGCCATCACCGGAGTGAGTAAATTTAGCTATAGATAGAGGGGTATAGTATAACCTATGATATAAGAAGAACAGAGATTGAGTAGTAGATGCAGACCTAGAAATCTTCAGAGATCTGCCCCAGAGGCTGTTCCAAAAATCTATGCTCCAAAGACAGCCCAAATCCGCCTCCCAAGCAACCTCAACCCTAGACTTTGGACGAATTGAATTAGGGGAGAGAAGAGTTTTATAGAGAAGGGAGGCCCTAGGACAAGCCCGCAATAGAGTGAGAACAGGATCTTCCGCGGAGGTGGGTATATTGGAAGGTAAAGAGTAGAAAACATCTAAGATGATTGCCATCAAGGCAGAAAATTTGCGCAAAAAAGAACGGGGGCAATTAAAAGTAGTTTGAAACTGGGGGAAGGAACATGGAGAAAGCCCGTCAAACAAATCTTGAACCCATATAATTCCCCTTTCTCTCCAAGACCTCCAAAACAGTGGTTTGTTATTAAGAGTAATAAGGCGATTATACCAAAGAGGAGATTGAAGAAAGGAAGTTCTAGAAGTAATCTCCGAATGGAGGTGGGGTTTTAGTAAGGAACAAGTGTGCTTAAATAATGGAAGAGATAAAGTCCTAACCTTGGACGAAAAGGAAAGAATTTCCTTGAAAGAAAAGGGCGTGAGCAATGAACGTTCAATGGAAAGCCATAACGGTGTAGAAGAAGGGAGTCCAGTAGACAGCCATTTAGAAGCTAGTCGAAGACAAAAGGCCTTATGGTAAACACGAAAATCAGGAAAATTTACTCCTCCCAGAGTTTTGGTCTTACGGAGAAGAGATAAGGAGATTCTAGATTTTTTATTTTTCCATAAAAATTGAGAAAGCAAAGAGTCAATTTTGTTAAAATATATAATGGGGATGTGAATGGGTATCATAGAGAGAGTATATAATAGAATAGGGGTGATCATCATTTTAATTGAATCCAGCCGTCCCCACCAGGAGAGAAAAAGAGGGTTCCAAGATAAAAGGAGTTTAGAGATACGATCAGTCACCTCCTTCATATTGATTTTTACTGAATCTAGTATAGAATTATTAAACCAAATGCCAAGATATTTTATTTTGGAACTATTCCATCCAAAACCAGTTGCATCAAAATGATGCTTAAAACAAAATTTAGTGAGGGGAAGGATCTCTGTCTTGTCAGAATTTATCTTATAGCCAGAGATAAGAGAAAAGTCATGGATTTCTTGCAAAAGGGGAGTAATAGAGGATTCGGGATGGGAGATGAAAAGTAAAATATCAGCGTAAGCTGACAACTTTAAGTGTTGGTCACCATACTCAAAGCCGGAAATTGATGTGTTCTGACGAATATGTGACAAAAAAGGTTCAAGTGCTAGAATAAAAAGGAGAGGTGAAAGAGGGCAACCCTGACGTACCCCGCGGTGCAAGTTAAAGGAGTTTGAGACGAGTCTATTCACTATTACAGATGCTTTAGGAGCTGAATATAGTAAAGATATAAGGGATATAAATTTAGGACCGAAACCATGCCACTGAAGGGCTTTAAATAAAAAGGACCAATTGACTCTATCAAATGCTTTCTCTGCATCAATGGAGACAGCAGCGAGGGGATAGGAAAGAGATGGGGCTTTGTTTAAAACATTAAAAAATAAACGGGAATTATCAGATGTTAGTCTCCCTTTGACAAAACCACATTGTTCTAAACCTATAAGTTTAGGAAGAAGATGATCAAGGCGGAGTGCAAGTAATTTAGCAAAGATCTTATAATCAACGTTTACCAGGGAAATAGGACGATAGTTTTTACAGTGCTTGGGATCTCGACCATCCTTGTGAATTAAACAGATTGAAGCATCTAGGAAAGAGCCTCGTGCAGCACCAGTTTTTTGAAAGAACTGGTAGAGTTGTAAAAGTCTGGGAATAAGAAGATGAGAAAAATGAAGAAAAAATTCAACTGTAAAGCCGTCAGGACCTGGAGTTTTATTTTTCTTAAGTGAATTTAAGGAATGGGAAATATCATGAATAGACAAATCTGATTCTAATAAACTAAAATCGAGGTCGGCATGAGGAGAAGGAGAAACGTTATTGAGATATGCATCTATGGAAGAAGATGACGGGTTAGATTCCGGGGTGTATAAGGTCTTGTAAAATTCTGTGAATTCATTTAGTATATCCTGATCTTTAGAGAGGGTAAGTCCATCTGAAGATTGAATGGATTCAATCAGAACGCGTTCCTTCCGTGTTTTAAGATAGTTTGCCAGGATTTTGCCAGATTTGTTACGACCGCCATAATATCGAGCAGAAGATCGAAGGAGAAACGAGGAAGCATTATCATTAGTTATTTTATTAAAATCTAGTTTAGCACAAACTAACTCTCGTAGGGAAGACTCCGAAGAAGATGTATAAAAAAGGTGTTCAAGACGTTTGATATTAGCAAGCAAAAGTTTCTCCTTATTGAGAAAGAACTTCTTCCTCTTGGCAACAAAGTCTATAATAAAACCACGGGCAGTAGCCTTAAAAGTGTCCCATAAAAGTGACGGAGAAATATCAGGGGAAGAATTTAAAAGGAAGAATTCTTCTGTGAAGGAAGTAAAGGAAGAGGAGAACCTTGGATCCTGTAAAAGGAAATTGTTAAAACGCCATCTAGACGACCTGGGGCCCGATCGAAGCAGATCAAAAACAGCAACAACTGGGGCATGATCAGAGATGACAATAGGCTCAATAGAAGAGGAAATAAGATTCTGAGATACGGCAGGGGAAAGAAAAATGTAGTGTAATCGTGATAGAGTGCCATGAAGTGGGGAGAAAAAGGAGAATTCAAAACTGTCGGGATTGCAGATTCTCCAGGTATCAATCAGATGGGTTTGAGCTATTGTAGAGTGGAACTGTTTATGTGTTTTGTGTGGTGTGAATCGGACCTGGGATTTTCGGTCAACAAAAGGGTCCATAACTTGATTGCAGTCTCCTCCTAAAATAAAGAATTCATCTTTGTGCTGGATACATTTTTCTGTGATGCTAGGCCAGAAGGAAGGATCTGGCAGAGTGGGACCATAAACATTAAAAACAGTAAGAGGGATATTATCAATAAGTAAGTGAGCTAATAACCATCTACCATCAGAGTCAGTCTCTTTAGAAATAACAGAGCATTTTAAACATTTATGCACTAAAATAATTACTCCATTCTTCTTCGTAGTTGTAGGGGATACCAAGACTAAACCCACCCATTGCTTTTTAAGTTTCAAAGCCTCTAATTCTGAAAAGTGGGTTTCTTGCAATAAAACTATATCGGGATTATAGGTAGCTAAATGGGAAATTATTCTTTGCCTCTTTATGGGGTTAATAAAACCTTTAACATTCCATGAGATGACTTTGAATTTTAAAGAATTGGATCAATATTATAAGCACAGGATCAACAATAATGCAAGAGAAAAAGACGATAATAACGAGAATGAAATTAAAAAGGGAGGAGGATGAAAGGGGTAAAAAGGGAAGAAGGAAAGAGCAAAGAGGAATAAGAAGGATATTCCAAGAAGACAGTACATGTTAATCATTGAAGAGGAGAAGAATTATGATGACAAAAATACAAAAGGAAGGGGGATTAACGACTGTAATACGTACCTTTCGGGGAGGGAACAATGAGAGTACAAGGGGTAGCGGGGCACAAATGAAGACGCCATACCCAAACAGGAGGAACGGAACGCAACAGGGAGATGTATATGACGAGCAGGAGATGGAAACACAAGGTAATATGGAAGACACTTCTGTGAGATGAGAAAAAGAAAAAAAAAGAGAGAACTACGTTAAAGAACAAATATCAACAGACATACTAGACATCCAGTAAAGAACCTGTAAGGAAAAAATTAGCATGTGAAATGACGAAGAGTAAGCATGTTACAGTAAGAATAAAAGTCATGGCAACGAAATTGAAGAGGAAGAAGGACCAGCAGTATCCATTGACGATGCCGAGTGAGACTGAATATATTTCCACAAGTTCACCGGATCTTCAAATGTGGAAGTCTTGTTTTGAAAAGTAACTTTAAATAAGCAGGGATGGAATAAACCACATCTTGCTCCCATGGTGCGTAAAGCAGGCCGAAGATCCAGAAATTCCTTCCGACGCTTGGCAGTCGCTGAAGAGACGTCTTGGGAGATGAAAATCTTCGAACCTGACCATGATAGCTGTTTTTTGACCTTAGTAGCAGTTAATACTTGCAGAAGGTCTGTAAATTTCAAAAAAAGGAAAATCACTCCCCTTGGCTTGGAAGGAGCTGAAGAAGAAGTTAGACGTGGACCCAGCCTGTGAGCACGCTGAATACTCAAAGACGTAGATGGAGGGAGATCCAGAAGTTTTGGGAGAAAATTTGTGAAGAAGGTCACGGGGTCATCACCCTCCACGCCCTCCGGAAGACCATATAAACGCAAGTTGTTGCGTCTATTCCTGTTTTCAAGGTCCTCAGCCGACCTCTTCAACTGAATGACCTCCTTCTCTAAGGTAGCAACCTTGGTAGACATATCATGTAGCTCTCCAACTTGTTGTTCAACTGTTGAGATGCGGGAATCCATGGAATTCCATTTAGCATCTAAGACTTGTAAGCGAGTATTTGTTTCTTCAACAAATGGACGCAGGGCGCGAATTTCATCGAGCACAATGTCCAGGGAAACAGGAGAGCTAGGTTTCGGTGGAGAAGGAGGGTCTTGCTTAAGACGTTTGGAGGTAGAGGGTGGAGCTTTAATTAAAGCAGTAGGCGAAGTTACCTGCCTAGAGGAATTCAATTGCGCCATCGCGTCAGGAGTGTGTGAAGACGAAATAGCGTGAGGCGGGCAGGATCCAGTAGCGCCAGAAGGAGCCTTCCTATTTGTAAAAAGTAAGGTCTTGCTTCTTCCCATATGAACTAGTATAGAAGGGTCCAGAGGGAATATTCCAGCATAAAAGTAGAAACACCCCAGTAAAGTAAAAGTCACTTAGGTGAAATGTCAACAAAAGTATGAAGAAGAATATCGTTAAAAACGCTGCTCATAGGAAGGATGTCCAGACAGTACTTCAAAAAACGTAAAGCCAGCCAAAGTAATCAGGAATACGCAATTTGCACCATGCCATAAGTAAATGAAGTCAATGAATGAAAAGGAACATGCTGTGAGGTTCTCCCCTCAAAAAAGAAAGGTTGAAAAAGAGAAGCAGTTCCTCAAAAGACAAAATGGCGGCTGGAGAGTGAGGAGATTAACCATCGGAGAAAAATGACGAAAGGAGGCATGAAAAAAGTTCAAAAAACATCACCATGCATGAAGAGGATCTTCCGACGCTAGGAAATCACTGTTTCCTGTTCAAACGTAGGCTGAAACCGCCAAAATCATCTCGGTGTCTCCCGTCGCGGACCGGAGCTCCGATTCAGGCGGCCATCTTGTTTTGCGCCGTGCGCGCGCCCCCCCTAGACCTTTCTTTTGACTTCATGTTTCATTTTTATTTTATTTTACAGTGTTTCCTGAAGTTACATCAAGTATCCTGGGACAAGAACAAACAGGGAAAAAGAGTGGGAGTGATGGGGTTTTAAACAGGCCTCTGTGTAAAAACTGCGAAATATGGCAATTCGTCCGTTTTCGTAAAGTGCTTGTGGAGCAAATTCATAGTTAACAAGCATTGGCAGTGCCAACAGGTCTAGCGTTGCCTGTCAGCCTTTTGGTTTTGCCATTGAAGAAGCAGGGCAAAATCAAATACTTACATAATAATCCCAAGCATCGTGTATACAGTGACACCAACCTTTATTGCTGAAAAAGAAATAAAAGGCTTTAAATGGAATTGGGCAATGTGTGCGCTAGCAATGTGTGGAGTCATTTTTCAACAAAAAGACTGACACTCTGGCTTTCACAACATCACCCAAAGGTACAGAACCACTTTATATAACCAGCAGATACTACACAATATATTGCCTTTCTCAAAAAACAAGGCATAATACTTTTACAGAGTTTCTGTAACTTATATTGCACAACTGCTCACCAACTTAAAACTTACCCAAAAAAATTATTATTAACCCCTTCCAGCTCATAACGGAATGGTTCTGTCATGAGCAGCAGTGCTCCGGTGCTCATGACGGAACCATTCCGTCATGTGCACAGGTGCACAAAATCCCTCTGCTGCAGACAGCAGATGGATTTCCTTTTTTTTATTTTTGCCTCGGGAGACTGAGGGGAAAGTTGTGTGGTAGGACATTTGTGGCGGTGCGGTGATTCCAGCCAGAAATGTGAGAAAAATTTGTGGTTTTTGTGCTAAATTTGAGGTTTACAGGGGATTCTGGGTAGGAAAACTTTGAGGGATCCATGCAAGTCACACCTCCCTGACTTCCCCCGGGTGTCTAGTGTTCAGAAATGTGTGGGTTTGGTAGGTTTCCCTAGATGGCTGCTGAGCCTGGGATGAAAAACGCAGGTGCCCCCCCTTGCAAAACCAGGTCATTTTGTGATAGATAATTCTGATGTCTCCACAATACGTTTTGGGCCCTTCCCTGCCACGGGTACTTGGCCCACCCACAGAAGTGAGGTACAATTTTTATCGGGAGACCTGTGGGAACGCTGGGTGGTAGGACATTTGTGTCAGCCCGGTGATCCCACAACTTTCCCACACAGAAATTTGATTTCTCAGCTAAATTTGAGGTTTGCAGGGGATTCTGGGTATGAAAACGTAGAGGGATCCATGCTAGCCACACCTCCCTGGACTCCACCGAGTGTCTGAAATGTCTGGGATTGGTAGGTTTCTCTAAATTGCCGCTGAACCCGGTACCTGAAACGCAGGTGCCCCCTTGCAAAACCCGGTCGTTTTGTGATAGATAGGGGGCATCTGCATTTTTGGTCCCGCTGAAGAGCAGGTGGTCGCTGACCCTAAAACTCAGACCACCCACCCCCCTTGCTACGCCACTGGCCTGCCTACACAAGTGAGGTAGCATTTTTATCGGGAGACTTAGGGGAACACAGAATAGTAGAACAAGTGTTATTACCAATTGACTTTCTTTGCATTTCTGCCTTCCAAATGTAAGAAAATTTGTAAGAAGTCATTTTGAAAAATGACCTCTAATTCATATGCTTGTATGGGTACCCCCAATTGTAGAGATGTGCAAATACCACTGCTTTTAAACACTAAGGGGCATATTACCAAGGATTTGCGATAATTATCGCAAAGCGCGCTTAGCGCTGTTTTTTTTATCGCCGGCTATCGCTGGATTTCATCGCGGAGATAACGTGTTATTATCAACGCTTATCTCGAAGGCGATAAAAAATCCAGCGAGAGCGGCGAAACCCAGCAATAGCGCGAGAAATCCAGCGAGAAATTCACTGCGCTAATGAAAAGCTTGCTAATAGGCAGGTGAGGACTTAACCTTACAATCCACCTCCCATTGACAAGATGGTTAAGTCAAGTTTTTATCAGGTGTTAAATTCCTGCGATAATCGCGGTTAGCGCGACTTTTTTTATCGCTTCGCGGGCATTGCTAATAGGGGGAAGTTGTGTTTGCGACTGTTTGCAGTCGCTTTTAGTTGGGAACGCCTACTTTGCATGTCATTAGCGATAATTATCGCTGACATGCAAAGCGGCAACAAAACGGCCGCTATCGCCATTAAGCTGTTGCTAACAGCTGTTAGCGACAGCTTGTTAATAGGGCGATAAAAATATCGCCGCTTTATCGGCAAAAAGTGCCGCTAAAGTGGCGATACTGCCCTTGGCAATATGCCCCTAAATTTTGTTCACATTTCCGAAATATATGTTTCCTTGGTACCTATTTTTCACTCTATATATTTTACCAAATGAATTGCTATATACCCGGTACACAATGAAAAGCAATTGCAAGACACAGCTCAGTTATTAGCTCTGGGTTCCTCAGGTTCTTGGTGAACCTACAAGTCCTATATATGAAGCAGGGTTTTGCAAAATAAAAACCTGCTCGGATCAAACTTCTCATTGTGTGGATTATTAACAAAAGTCATGTGAAAATTAACCGAGAAAAACTAAAAATGGGAGAACGTGAAACTGTGCTAATATGCTGGAAAGAGACCAGTATTTCCAGTGTTCTAGTAAGCTGCAAACGCAAATGATTAATGCAAAAATAACAGCCAAAGAAAATAATGATAGAAGCAACGAGTTTTAAAAAGAGACATTTTCTTTTCCTAACTGTTCGAAAATATGTGCATAATGTGTAGAAAAGTGCAAAGCATTAATAGAGCATTAATAATGAAGTTTTGTTATGACCTGATAACTATTTGTGTATTTGTTTTTCCTAGAGAAAAGGCACACTTTACTGTTCTGCAGAGAAGGCCTCAAAGAGCTTTTTAGGTTTAATTTGCTTTCTAAAACGTAGGCTGCAAAGAAATGTATTTTGTCCTTCAATAGTTCCTGACGATGGCCATGGTTATGTGGAGGGAGTAATGAATGTTATTAATGGAATTTCCTTGCTTACTGGAGAAAATGTTCTTGTGGATAATCGTGCTGAAAGTTTTGTTACAAAGCAAATCGAGAGACATGTGCAAGCTGCGGAAGAGATTATCAGAGTTTCCTCTGCTGAAGGACGATGACGATGGTTGTCTCAAGACAAAGGAACTGTTGAGAGTCAGGTGCGCTGGAAGTGGAGTGATCGGACACCCCTTGGCCTGGACCAATTAGATTCATGAACTCTTGAGTTTTGATACATGGGGGGCTGGATCTTTAGTGAATTAGGGTAGTGTTAGAATTTTTAGAGAGGGAGACGTCTGAACTTTGCGAGAGGAGAGAGCCGTGTTGCTGTTTTCCTTATTTAACTGGCTGGCTGTTGTTCTGCTGATCCTGACTATTTAACTTTGCTCCTCATAACCTTGTGAGGGTGCCCTAGCTTACCCTTCCGGCCGGAGGGTAGCTTTTCTGACTATTAGCATTTTGTGCTATAGTTGTTTCTAGGTTTGTATGATTATTCTGAATTTGCATTGACTTTATTTGCAAATGCTCTATTGTCTCTTCACCTATCCACTCACTCATGGCTCGTTGAGAGATGTTATCATGAATAATTGAATGTTGTTTTTCTTGTGTGATGACCTATGATTCGAACTGTATTGTACTTGATGAACATTCATATTCTTTAAAATAGATAAAAGCAAGTTGATAAGTAATCAGAGTCTGTCATTATTAATGTCATTTGGTTATAGTGTTATAGATTATTTTTCTTGTTTAGGTCCTCATAACGTTGGGAATCCTCTTATCAATAGTCAATCCCTTACAACTCAAAAAGGTCCATCGGAGAGAGAGAGAGAGGACCACATAATTATAGAAATTGGCAACATGTTTAGATTAGGCGGCGAAAGGGACTAGTGGAAATTGAAATTGGTTACTGATGGTAAATATTGACAAACAGACAACCCCCTTTCCGCTGCATCAGTTTTTGGTAGCAGACTGGATGGTTAGATTGATTAAATTGGCAATTGATTAGGACAGAATTGATTATTGTTATTAATAATATTGTGATGTATTTCCGTTATATGTTGTGGTCCGCCGTTTGACTTTAATGCAAGTTGAGTAATGAGTCCGAAGTGGCCTAAGATCCCGGGATATTTAGCCTACGGGCGTGTCTTAGTGTGGCATACACTAAGTGGTATTGTGTTGTCTGCTGTTGATGCGGTACTGAACAATAGTTGCATTGTTAGTATTCCACAGGGATCTTTGAAGTTAGTATAGTGGGGATTTATTTGGGTACCTTTAGAAAGCGCAGCTGAAGAAGTCCGAAGATTTTCACTTGATTGGGAGTAGAATAACACTGGTCGAGATTCTGCTGATAGCAAAAGAATTCTTGGAGTGATGGAATCTATTTTTCTTTTAGTGGAGCCAACAAGCGGGTTTGTTTAAATGTTCTAATTTTGTTTGTCTCATAAGAAAACTCTTTAATTTACTGCTGATTATTTTTGTAAAGGGAGGGTCAGTCGCAGGATTTATACTGACGTCACAGAGAGCCGCGCTGGCATTGGCCAGCTAGTGTAAATGGTCACAAAAAGTGTTGTGCTGCTATTGCATGGTTGGTGTTTGTCGCACTGGTATTAGTCAGTGTGAACGAATAGCTTTTGTGGAAATAGGAAGAATTTTTGTGCTTTTGCTTGGGCTTTAGTGTAGCGGACGAAACAAAATGAAGTTATTGAAAATGTTGAAGACCTTGTTTAGAAAGATGAGCATATACCTATTAGAGAGGGAATTCCTATACCGCCTGAGGGTATGCCTGCTTTTTTTATGTGCTTAGAAACTGGATATCATACGTGTACATTGTTGGAAAATTGGGTGAAATATACAGAAGAAGATGGGAATATGGAATTTCCAGAGTATGGTACTTTTAACTTGAGGATTTTTGAAAACCATCAAATGAATGAATTGAGACCAAATCCTAGACCTATGCAATATTAAGCGCTTGAGGAATGGGAACATGAGGCTTACAAAAGAGACAGAGACAGGTCTGAGAATAAATACAGAAACACAGTGAATAGATACTCAGAGGCAAAGTGGGATGCTCAGATGAAAAAGTGGAGGAGAGTTGTGATAGCAGTAGGTGATGGATTATATCCAGTTGTTTTAGTGGAGAATCAGGAAGGAGGAAAGTTTAAAGAGAAAAAGAAAAATGTTGTGGAAACGTGTACAGATCCAAATGAGGTTGATGATGAGTTGTTGGATGAATTATTGTTAAAAAGACCTCCACCATATCAGGAAGAACAGGAAAGAATTATCCCAAGTGCTACGTTAATTCAGGTGGAAGTTCCTCAGTTCTCTCAAAGGAAAAATACAAATGCAGTGAGCCAGGTGAAAAATGATTTAACAAAGAAGATTACTCAATTGAATTTGAACGCGGATGCTTTGTCAGTCCCCGTGACTATTGGTCCCATAGTTCCATTGTATGGTGAGGGCCAGAGTATTTCACAAGTGCATACATTGACAGTGCCTGTTAACAGTAGGACTAGTGGTGGTGCAAGAGAGATAGAATCATTGATTGACATTTCAGAAAGGTCAGTGGAAACACCAAAGCGTAATGAGCAAATAGAACCAAGAAGACTAGTGCAGAATGTGGGAGAAGAGACATCTACATCAGGAGGTTCAATAGGGCCATCTCCAGAGGAACTGGATGAGTGGATTAGAGGGATGGTGTCTAATAAAGTTGGTACGAGCATGGATGTGGGTACATTAAAAGCGGATTTGGAAGAAATGATTTTGGGTACGATCAGTCCTGAAAGATTGAGTAAATATCAGGAGGAAGAGTTATTATTTTTGTGTAAAAATATTACAATGAGGGCGAAGAGTCTTCATGAGAGATTTGCAGAAGGTGCACAAACCTATGGTGTTGACATAGAAAAATCAAAGGCTTTACAGAAAACATATAGATTGGATTTTAGTGACAAAGATTTGGAGAGTTTGAATGCTTCTGGAAAGCAATTGCAAATCAAAGAGCTGATTAATACATTGAGACGATGGGGTGAATTGGAACGTTGGAAAGGCAGATGGACTAAAAAGAAGGAAGAAATGGTTGCAAATCAAGGGGCATCATCAATGTTTCCAGTGAGGGAGACGGGTACAGAGAAAAAGACAGAAATGATATATACAATGAGAGAGGTAGCAGAAGGTGGCTATGTTCATGTCCCTTGGTCAAGGCAGGATATACTATATTTTACTAATGAGTTCCCCAGATTGAGAGAAAAACCAGTTGAGTGGTACAAACAAGTAGAGAGGTTTGTGAAAGTTTCAAAAGTTTTGTGGAAGGACTTAGATGGTTTGTTTGATATTGTGGTTCCAGCTGATTTGTGGGTTGAGTGTAAGATTGCTGTAGATTGGCCAAAAGAAGAATATCCCAGAGATGCAAAGACTGGAGCACCATCAGTTGAAGTGATGAAAAAGTATAATCAGGTCATTACCTATTTGAAGGGAAAGATTTCACTAAAGGAAACATATTGGGTAAAAATAGATAGAATGACTCAGGAAACGAAAGGAACATTGCATGCTTACTATGAAAGGCTTCTACAAGTGTTTAAACAGTACAGTGGTATTGAAAACATTACCGACAAAGACATGGGACAGGGACATTTTGTATATAGGTTTGTGTTTGGATTGAAACCGAAGATTAGTAGTATGATTCAGCAGCATTTAATTTTCTGGCAAAGCAAAGGCATAGATGAGACATTGCGGTATGCAAAATAATTTAGTGATGACATTGAAACAAGACACAAGAAGTTGAAAGAAAAATTAATGTGGGCTCAGATGAAAGCGCCACAGAAAGGTGGTAATTTTGTAGATTTCTCTCAAAAAGGTTTCCAAGGAAAGGGTCAGAATCAGAGTGTTCAGGATGGTCAGATTGCATGCCATGGGAGGTGTCATGGTGAATGGTGGTGTTTCTACACAAGGAAAGGGAAGAGGTAGAGGTAACAGAGAGGATTTGAAAACGAAATATCCGTGTTAAGTGTGCGGCAAGTTGGGGCATTGGAAGCGTGAGTGTAAGACTTTGCTAGGAAATAATGAAATGAACCAGAATTTTAATCAACAGATGCAGGTTGAAATGAACAAGAATCAACAACAACAGGTAACACAGGTTCAAATACCACAAGCACCAATGCCAAATGAAAATATGAATGCTCAAGTACAAAGATACAATGCGAATGTGGGTTTTCATATGGGTGAATCGGCTAATCAAAATGTACAAATGGCTCCACAATATTGGTTGCAGTGGCAGGAGAGTGATTCAGATACATCTCAATGACAGTGCCTGAGGGGGGAGGAGGAGTGCAGGCTTGGCGCATCTCTAGAGGTAGATTAGTGTGGTCCTTTTGTGGCTGGAGAAGTAGAAGGCAATGTGATTACATTCCTTGTAGACACAGGTGCTACCCTTTCCACTGTGAGAACTGTGGAAATCCCTAACCTACCTCTCTCGGGAGATGCTATCCAAGTCGTAGGCGTTTCCCAATCAATTGATCAAAACTCAAGTGACAAAACCAATGAAGGTACAAATTGGAGACTTTCGAGACTTGCATCATTTTGTGGTGTGTGATACAAGTCCGGTCAATCTGTTAGGTAGAAATTTGCTATGCAAAATGAATTGTTCGATCTATTGTACACCGGATGGAATTGCATTTCATACGAAGGACGAGGATGTGGTGTTCAAAATGATGATGGCAAGGCAAGGGACAGAGGTGAATGATTTATATCCTTTATTTACAGCGAAGGATTTGCCTGTTGAGTTGAGAGACACAGTGTTGACTTATGTGTGGGATTTTTCAGGGAAAGATATTGGACTAATGATGGAGTTGATCCTATTCAGATTTCAGTCAAGCAAGGTGCAGAATTTCCAAAAACGCCACAATACAAAACGAGTCCTGAGACAATTGCAGGAGTAACACCTGTAATAGAAATGATGATTGAACAGGGTATTTTGAGAGAGATACTAGGGAGTTCATGTAATTCACCTATTATGGGAATTAAAAAACCGAGTTGCAAGTATAGAATAGTTCAGGATTTGAGGAAGATTAATAAGATAGTGATACCCTTTGTCCAGTAGTGCCAAACCCCACAGTGATTCTTTATCAAATTCCATGTGACGCAGAATGGTTCACAGTGATTGATTTATGCCAAGCATTTTTCTCGATACCCTTGCATCCGGATAGCCAATATTTATTTGCGTTCCGGTTCGGAGACCGTGTGTTGGCATGGTGCCGAGTTCCTCAAGGGTATACAGAGAGCCCCTCAAGCTATAATCAGATTTTGAAGAGGTGCTTAGAGTCATTGGTAATGCCAAAAGACTCAGTTTTGGTGCAATACATTGATGATTTGCTCGTTGCATCAAGGACTAGAGCGTGCGTGACAGATACTATTGCTCTACTGAACCATTTGGCAGTAGGTGGGCATAAAGTGTCACCAGCAAAACTGCAATTCTGTCAAAAGAAGTTTTATATTTGGGACACAAAATTGAGAAAGGAGTCAGGAAAGTATCACAAGATTGAATAACTGCGATCTTGCAAATTAATCCACCAAAAACGCAGAAAGAAGTTCGAATGTTTTTGGGTATGGTTGGATACTGCAGACAATGGATCAGTGGTTTCTCACTGACAGCCAAGCCATTGCAAAGATTGACACATAAAGATGTGACCGATCCAATTCAATTGAATGAGGAGTGTATGAAGGCATTTGTGGAATTGCGAGACAGCCTTTGTCGAGCCCCTGCATTAGGAATGCCAGATTTCAACAAGGATTTTGCATTATTTTGCTGTGAGAGAGACGGTTGTGCACTTTCAGTTCTAACGCAAATGCATGGAACAGCACGTCGTCCTGTGGCATATTTTTCTGCAACAATAGTTTCAGTGGCTGCAGCTTTACCAGGATGTTTGAAAGCAGTTGCTGCTACTTGTGTGAGTTTGGAACAGAGTGAGACGATTGTGATGGGACATCCATTGAGAGTCTATGTGCCACATTCTGTTGAGATCTTGTTGACACGAACTCGAACGCAGCACCTTACAAGTAGTCGATTGACAAAATATGAAAGAGTGATTCTGGGAGCTGAAAATGTGACTGTGACAAGATGCACGAATTTGAATCCAGCTGCTTCGTTACCAAGTCCAAATTGTGAGGAAGTGGTGGATGAAGCTGATCATGATTGTCTGGGTGTGACTGAATTGTGTACAAAACCAAGACCTGATAGAAAAGATACACCATTGTCTGAATCAGATTGCGTAATGTTTATGGATGGATCTTGCTTGAGGGATGAAAGAGGTAGCTTGCGTGCTTCATATGCAGTCTGTACAGTGGATATGGTCCTTGAAGCTTCATGCTTAAAAGGAATAAGTTCAGCCCAAATTTCGGAGTTGGTTGCATTGACAAGGGCAAGCATCGTTGGGAAAAATTTGAGAATAACCATATTCACTGATAGTCAATATGGTTTTGGGGTTGTCCTTGATTTTGGACAATTGTGGTTGCAACGTGGGTTTTTAACCTCATCTGGTTCACCAATTCGAAATGGAAATTATGTGAAAGAGTTATTGGTTGCACTACAATTGCCCAAAGAAATTGGAGTTGTAAAATGTTCGGCACATCAATCAGGAAAGGATTACATTACAAAGGGGAATAGGTATGCAGACCAAGTTGCACGATTTTGTGCTCAAAATTCAATTTCAATAAACAAAAGTACACAGAAATCTGATGAAAAATACTATCTGATGTTTTCTTCTGTGGAGACTTGGGGTGAAATTAGGCAATTGCAGGAAGACGCCAGTGAGGAAGAGAAAGAAATTTGAATCAAGGCAGGTTGTTCACGTAGGGCTGAAGATGAAGTGTGGGTCTATACTGATGGAAGACCAATAATGCCAGACAGCCTGTTGTCACAAATGGCTAGAATGTACCATGGTCTAACGCACGTAGGAAGAGATGAAATGATTAGGTTATTCAGACAGACATGGTATAACCCCAAATTTAGGGTTATTGCAGAAAGCCTTTGCCAGAGGTGTATAACTTGCCAGCAGCAAAATGCAGGGAGGAAGACTGTTGTCAGTTGGGAAAGAATTGCAAAAGCAGCAGGTCCATTTACTCGGTTGCAGGCTGATTTTATAGAATTACCACCATGTAATGGATTAAAATATGTGTTGGTGGTGGTTTGTCTGTTCTCTCGCTGGGTGGAAGCTTACCCAACAAGACGAAATGATAGCCTAACTGTTGCTAAATTGCTACTGAGAGAGATAATACCTAGATTTGGATTTCCAGTCTCTTTAGAAACTGATAGAGGAACACACTTTAATAATGAAATAATTCGGATGATTTGTGCAGCATTGCAAATTGAGCAAAAATTACATTGTGCCTATCGACCATAAGCCTCAGATGTGGTCGAGCAAATAAACGGTACAATTAAGTCAAGACTTACAAAGGTGTGTGCATCCACAGCATTAAAATGGCCAGATGCTTTACCCTTTGTTCTGATGAGTTTGAGAAGTATCTCTGATAAAAAAGACTGGATTATCGCCCCACGAAGTCATTATGGGCAGAGCAATGAGACAGCCAATAGTTCCAGCAAATCAAATGATAAATATAACTGATTTAGTGCTCGATTATTGAAAAGTATTGGCTGATGTGGTGCGTTCTGTGTTTCATCAGGTTGGAGAAGTTGCAACCACAACACAGCAAGAACAAGCACAAGACTTGAGCTCCGGAGAGTGGGTCTTAGTTAAGAAACACGTGAGAAAGTCTTGTTTGGAACCATGTTGGCATGGGCCAAATCAAGTGATACTGGTGACAACGACAGCAGTGAAGTGTGGTGGCTTGCCAAATTGGATTCATGCTAGTCACACAAGAAGAGTCCCAAGTCCACTTGAAAGAACAGAAACAAATGAAATTGATCAAGGAAGAAGAAGAGAAAGTGATCAAAGACATCCAGAACAGACTGAAAGCCAAAGAGAGTCTGAACAGAATCGAGTAAAGTGGGCACCAGCTATTGGGTCTCATGAGACTGTTGTCAATGCCGATGCAGAAAAGAGTTTGATTCAAAAGCAAGAGCAAATCAAACAAGCATTGGCATAGCCAATAGGTCTCGCCTTTGGGACCTTATGTGTTTAGCCAGAACTTTTGGCTATGTTGTAGAGCATTGTGGCTGCTGTGCATTATGTTGAAAAGTAATAATAAAAAGTGTTAAGCATTTTTGTTACCTTTATACAAACGAAGACGACATTATATACAACTGAAAAATGTCTTCTAGTTTTTTTGTACTTGCACTGCTGGCAACTTCTTCCTGCCTGTTCTCATGCTTGTTTGTTATAAAAAATTTTGTTATGGGGGCGCGGGACATAAATAACGGGGGAGTGGAGTTTGGAAAACAGTAATTTAATTAGAACACGAGCAGCGGACGGACACTAGGGGAGAATCAACAGATGCCAGATTCCAAGGGCAGACTGACGTGATGCTTAGGTGGTGCGCGGATGCAAAATGGTGGTGGTGAATGATGTTTGGTGCTCAGGTGGTGACACTATATGCTGTGGATTGGAGGTATGTTGTGGATTGTGGAGTTGAAATATGTTGTTTGGTGTGTAATTATGCAGTGTGTATTGGAAATGTATGGAGTTGAATTGTGTGGCCTGGAACTGTGGTGTTGAGTGAAATTATGCTTAGTGAAATTGTGTCATGGTGTGGAGTGCATTTATGTTGATTGGTGGTATGTGGTATAGAGTGCATTTATGTGGAGTGTATTTATGTTGCATTGAGTAGAGTGCAATTATGTGGCGTGTAATTATCTGGCCCTGAGTGGTATTATGTGGAGTGTATTTATGTTGCATTGAGTAGAGAGTAATTATGTGGCGTGTAATTATGTGATACTGAGTGGTATGTGGAGTGTATTTATGTTGCATTGAGTAGAGTGTAATTATGTGGCGTGTAACTATGTCGCACTGAGTGGTGTTTTGTGGAGTGTATTTATGTTGCATTGAGTAGAGTGTAATTATGTGGCGTCTAATTATGTGCCACAGTGGTATTATGTGGAGTGTATTTATGTTGCATTGAATAGAGTGTAATTATGTGACGTGTAATTTTGTGGTACTGAGTGGTATTATGTTGAGTCTATTTATGTTGCATTGAGTAGAGTGTGAATATGTGCCATGTAATTATGTGGCACTGAGTGGTATTATATGGAGTGTATTTATGTTGCATTGAGTAGAGTGTTATTATGTGGTGTGTAATTATGTGGCACTGAGTGGTAATATGTGGAGTGTATTTATGTTGCATTGAGTAGAGTAATTATGTGGCTTGTAATTATGTGGTACTTTGTGGTATGTGGGGTGTATGTGTTGCATTGAGTAGAGTGTAATTATGTGGCGTATAATTATGTGCCACAGTGGTATTATGTGGAGTGTATTTATGTTGCATTGAATAGAGTGTAATTATGTGACGTGTAATTATGTGGTACTGAGTGGTATTTTGTTGAGTCTATTTATGTTGCATTGAGTAGAGTGTAAATATGTGCCATGTAATTATGTGGCACTGAGTGGTATTATATGGAGTGTATTTAAGTTGCATTGAGTAGAGTGTAATTATGTGGTGTGTAATTATGTGGCACTGAGTGGTATGTGGAGTGTATTTATGTTGCATTGAATAGAGTGTAATTGTGACATGTGATTATGTGGTACTGAGTGGTATTATGTGGAGTGTATTTATGTTGCATTGAGTAGAGTGTAATTATTTGGCGTGTAATTATGTGGCACTGAGTGGTATTATTTGGAGTGTATGTTGCATTGAGTGCAGTGTAATTATGTAGCATATAATTATGTGGCACTGAGTGGTATGGTGTGAAGTGTATGTTGCATTTAGTAGAGTGTAATTATGTGGTGTGTAATTATGTGGCACTGAGTGGTAGTTGGAGTGTATGTTGCATTAAGTGCAGTGTAATTATGTAGCATATAATTATGTGGCCCTGTGTGGTATTATGTGGAGTATATTTATGTTGCATTGAGTAGAGTGTAAGTATGTGGCGTGTAAATATGTGGTACTGAGTAGTATTATGGGGAGTGTATGTTGTATTCAGTAGAGTGTAATTATGTGTCATGTAATTATGTGACAGAGTGGTATTATTTGGAGTGTATGTTGCATTGAGTGCAGTGTAATTATGTGGCATATAATTAAGTGGCACTGAGTGGTATTGTGTGGAGTGTATGTTGCATTCAGTAGAGTGTAATTATGTGGCGTGTAATTATGTGGCACTGAGTGGTATTATTTGGAGTGTATGTTGCATTGAGTGCAGTGTAATTATGTAGCATATAATTATGTGGCACTGAGTGGTATTGTGTGGTTACTTTTCTAAATGTAGTTATGCCATATGAACTTGCTTTTAAATAAAAATACTTTGTTATTAAGAAAGACATATATTCTGAGCCACGGCTTTTCGCTTTCATTTTTCTCAACACTTTGAAAGGTCTGGAAGAGACAGTGCACACGATGCCTAGGCGAACCCTAAAAAGTATAACAGAAGGCTATTGATGTATACACATGTGGGAGTCATGGGAACGCTTAATCTCATCTGCACACTGAATGATGCTATGAGCCCTCTGTTGTACAGGTTACCATCACAGACTGACACCGTCTGAAATTGAGGGTTTCTCCAAAGCAGGTAAACTGAGCTTATGGTTGGTGTATTGAACAAAGTGTACTAATTTAGATCTTAAAAGACAACTAAGCCCGGGGCGTTGTTCTTTAGCATCAAACTGGAGAGGAGTACATGTTGTCAAGTGGCTGAATGACAAACTGTGTGTCTGTGAAACCTGAGCTCAAATCCTGGCTTCCGCACTTGACCAAATTGTGTGCTCCCAGGTATCTCGCTTTGCTTCACTGTCTCTTTCTTCACTAAGAAATTTTGAAACATCTAGGACCTCAGTTCTGAGTGGGAACTATACTGAAACAAAATCCTCACTCCTGCATGGAATGAAAAACACATAACTGTGCTCTACATATAACAACATTGGCCGTTTAAATATTGGACATCACACACTGAAGTGTCTCTGGGCTCAATCATGGCAGGATACCCATGCCATTGTGCGGGGGTATTCTTTCTAGAAAGTTTATATGTTTATGTTCAGAGTTTAACATTTAATTACATCACTCAGTGCATTAAAAAATGTAACGTGCTAAACTGGAGCACTTACATGTGTTCTATAAATGACATTTTGTTCACGGCTCAGCTTGTATTTTGACACTTAGGGCGTGGTCAGACCCCTGCTCGGCTGCTCCACTTCGGACCTTCCTCCCACCCCACTGATGAAGCTCTTCTGTGGGGCCGCATAGTTACAGGGCACAAATACAGACTGACAACACCAATAATATGCCCATCAAAATTATATGCCCCAATCAACTGTTTGACCTGAAACCTGTTTGTGGGAATGCCAGGGCAAGAGACTGTCCAGTTCACCCCGAGCGAAGTTGTGTGATCTTAGGCAATTCAGTTTGATTACCCGTGTCTCGGTTCTCTTATCTATAATATCAAGAATATTTAGAAACAGAATCACTCTAGCTTTAAAGACTTTAGTAAGGCTTATATTTTTATACTTATCATGCCTCGTTCTGCCTACGTGACTCCCACCTCCATGAAGACATTCAATCACCGGAGAGCATACTGTTAACCGAATAAATGAAGCGCGTTTGCATACAGCTCCCGTCTCTCCCCGCAGAGCCTTCATTCTCCTCGCCCACGTCACCTATCGTGAATTAGCCCTCGAGAGATGTTTGCACACAGACAGCGCCCTCAGGGGAAGGAGGTGCTCCTATTGTTATGACTGACTGCAGCTGTCAAGTTTAACAATACAGCTCTGTGAAATGGCGCAGCGGAGCATGAAGAACGCCCTACATGTCCAACTAAGCAGAAACAAACAAACACCTGAAGTCTTGGGTGTGGAGCTGTATGGATCACACAGCCTCTGAGCAAACGCCGGCCGTCTCGCCGCCCTGAGAAGTCCACGCTGCTAGGAAGCCAAACAGCAGACTCCATGATGCAGGTATCGCACCCCCACCCCAAGACACGCCTCCAAAGTGTACTTATTGTTTGTGTTAATTATAAATGTAGACTAACAAGTCAAGATGATGCATACTCGCAATGACCGACCAACACAACACGTTTCGTTACATGCCAGTAACAAAGGCTGGAAAGGCAACTAATAGTAACCAGCGCGACCAGCGTTGACCGCCATCGCGCCATCTGTTTCCAATTAACGCGAACGCGATAATTGGAAACAGATGGCATTAATGCTCGCTCCCGAGCACCCTAGGCCAGGGAACAAAGAAGGCGGGACAATCACCCGCCTTGGACCAATTGCGTGCTGTCTTTCTTAGAAAGAGGCATGCAAAGGCCAATTGCGGGTGATAAAAAATAAAGCACACGCACAAGTGTGTGTTTAGAATTTAAAAGCCCTTACTAAAGCCTCGCTGAGCAGTGAATGCGCGCTGGCTCAGGCGAGACCTAAAAAGAAGAAAGAAGTGAATCAAATAAAAGAAGTTTCGAGTCGAGTCTTGAATTTGGTGACTCTGTGCATGAGAAAAAGGCAAGAAAAGGAGATATATGGCCAAAAGGAGTGAAAAGGCCGAAATACACTCTGAATAAAAAAGCTCCAAATACAATAATCGAAGTATCGAGCCAATCAGAACAAAGTGATTCGGAAGAAGATACAGTTCGGAGAACAAAAAGAGCAAGAGTTCCGAACAAGAAATACACAGCACCTTAATGGACATACGTGGTTGCTGAAGCAGTTGAACCTACAGATCATTGTGAGGTAAAGACTGTTGCGGAATCAAGTTACAGAAACTGTTACAAGCCACCCTAAATGAACTGTGTTAAAAAATAGGGTGCAGAAAATTGAAAAAGCTGCTCTGAAAAGTGCAGAAAATTAAGCTGGAACTCAGTTAAAGGCTGATAAGTAAAAAAAAAAAAAAAGAAGAGAGAGAGGGGAGAATCAAGAAGGCTCAAGAGGTGCTTGGATACACATGCACATAATTTTTTTATACATAATTTTTTAGTTTTGATTTGTATTAAAGAAATGGCAAGGGCAAAATTTCAAGAGACTGGATATCAAAATCAAGGTTTTAAACCTAAATGTATTAACGCTTGCTTTATAAGTATTTTACTAATGATGTTTGTTTGGTTAAAACTAATTGTTGTTGTGCCTTATTTTATGTATCCTACTAAGAATAATATTTCTAATGATCTGGTGAATGAGAAAATAAATGTGGAAAATCTTAAAGAAGATCCACAGACTAACATTAAGAGATTAACCGGAAATAATTTACACCAAGATAACTCTATTAATGACTTCTCGTTAAATGTTTTCACCAAGTTGTTGTATGAGTATGTGGGTACTATGGATGCAAGAGATTGTTATGTGTGCATGCAATTACTGTCTTCTGTGTCTGAGGGGGTGACCTATCATCACCTACCTTTAACCTATGGAATTTCGTGTAGTGTACTAACAAGTGTATTCTATGAAAAAGGCAGTTTGCAATATTTCTATTTTAATTTCGATTTAGTTTTTTCTGAAGTACCTATTAGAAAGAATATGAATATGGTGAGTAGTGCAAAAAATGCAGATTACTTTGGGGAGTTTTTCCATACTACTAAAACAATAGATACTGTGTATGCACATCGTAATAATTTGACCTGTAGTTTGCGTCAAGAAGAAATTGAATTTATAACTGTAGTGGAAGATAGGGGACAATGGGCCAGATGTACAACCCTATTTTGCATGCGCAAACGGGTTTGCGACCCGTTTGCGCATGCAAAAAACAAATGGGCCATGTACTAACCCTATTTAGCGAGTCGCAAATGATTTGCGACTCGCTAAATAGGATTAGCAACTCGCTATTAGGAAGGGGCGTTCTAAGGGCATCCCTTCCTAATACCGAGTCTGAGCCCTATGTAAGACTGTTTTGCAACCGTAATTGCGGTCGCAAAACAGTCGCAGTTTACCACCCTTCTCAGAAGGGTGGTAAAGCACTCACAAACGGGAAGGGGTCCCCACGGGACCCTTTCCCCTTTGTGAATGCAGGGGAAAATATTTTTTAGTGGCAGGCAGTGGTCCCAGGGACCACTACCTGCCCTTAAAAAATGAAACGAAAACGTTTCATTTTTCTTTTTTAAAATGCATCCCGTTTTCCTTTAAGGAAAAGGGGCTGCATTTAAGAAAAAATAACTGCTTTATTTAAAAGCAGTCCCAGACATGGAGGTCTGCTGAGCCCAGCAGGCCACCATACCCAGGAGGGCCAGCCATTCCTAATGGGGTCGCAAATTGCGAGTGCCTCATTAATATGCATGAGGCATGCAATTTGAGACCCCATTAGGAATCGCTAACAGTGTCTCTGGCACTGTTGTACATTGATGTTTGCGAGTCGCAATTTCATGCATTTGCGAGTCGCAAACATCAATGGTCGTACATCTGACCCTGAGTTTCAAGAAAAAGGCTTCTGAGCAAAAATCCCATATCCCTCCTTGGGCTTTTAGAGAAGGAAATTACAAAAAGGGTGAGACATATGCTGCAATAACCCTACATTGGCATCATAGGGGAAAGCTTTGCTTATTAAGACAGAAAACCGAATATAACAACTATTTCATTGGTTCTAGTGAATGTGACCATACTTTCCTGATTACAGGGGGTTGAATAAAAGGTGGTACGGATCCTGTTTACCCTGGGATATATTATGTGTGTGGTAAGAATGCCTATTATAGGTTGCCCGCACGTTGGTATGGGTGTTGTTATATGGGGATTGTCTTCCCAAAAATTGATCATGTGGATAAAAGTCATGGAATCAATGAAAAGAAGAGTGGACTAATACGGAATAAAAGGAAAATTAGTGCTGCGGAAATTGTGGGTGATATCTTTGGAGCATTGATACCTTCAGTTGGAGTAATTTTGAATTTGCATAAAATTAGAACATTGGCCACAGTGATTGATCGTTTATCAACAGACACTGCTGGTGGGTTCATTGATACTGATATGGTGGCTATGAGATCTATGGCTTTACAAAATAGACTTGCTCTTGATGTATTATTGGCAAACGAGGGCGGAGTCTGTAGCATGTTGAAAATCCAACAGTGCTGCACATATATCCCTGACAAAAGTAAGAATCTAGAGGGATATATTACTAATATTACACATTTAGGGGAGGATTTAACTGAACTGAAGGTTGACGGTGCTTGGGAGAAACTTGGTAAGGGTTTCTCTTTAGTGGGTAACTGGTTTTTGGATTTTGGTAATAGCTTGTTAGGAAGAATACTAAAGCCAATAATTGCTATTGCTACTGGAATATTAACGCTGATATTAATATATAAATGCTGTAAGTGTAAAAATCAAACATTAGTAACCAAACGAAGAGCAAGAAAGAGAAAGAGAGAAGAAATGAGAGTTGGAAGACAGAAGAGGAAATTATTATGAAATAGTAAATGACATGGATGGGGTTAGGTTGAAACAGAAGAAAACTACTGCTTTCTAAATAGTAGTAATCAGATAGTAATCAGATTTTGGGATTTTTATGATGGCTTATGTTGCCATCAAAGGGGATTGATGGAGCAGGGTTTTGCGAAATAAAAACCTGCTTGGATCCAACTTCTCATTGTGTGGATTTGTAGGAAGGTGGAATCTGACTATATGGTTGCCCCCACTTTTTTTATGGTGTTTTGCTGGTTTATGACTTAGTTGGACTGGGATCCTGCTATTCAGGGCCCCAGTCTATCTGTTCTCTCTAAACGACATGGAGTGCACTCTAGGTGCACTAGTGATTGGATACTGTGGTGCCTTATGAGTCCCTAGTATATGGTACCTTAGGTGCCAAGGGCATAGGTACTTCACAGGCCTCCCAGGGGCTGCAGCATATGTTATGCCACCCCTGGGAAGCAGTCTAAATCTGACACCACAGGCCTGCTACTGCAGCCTGGGTGAGGTGGTGCTAGCACCCCTCACTGAGATATAGGTTTCCTATATCTCTCCTGCACACACATATAAACCTATCAGTCACCCCTAAGGTAGGCCCTATCAATCCTGAGGGCAGGGTGCTTGGCTTCTATGTGAGGGGGTGCCTCTGCATGAGCAGGGCCCCTCTGCAGTTCTCAGAGTCCATTCTCTGGTGCTGTTTGTGGATGCGGTTAAACCATATACTCTTAAGTGCATTATATCCTCGCGGTAAATGCTAACTTTGGAATGGCTGCATCAAAACATGTCGTGTTTGGTGTCAAACATCTTGGAATACTACCCCCCGCCAATCTTGGCGGCGGGGGTAGCATTCCACCCTTCTAGAGGGATAAGACATGTACCTGCTGTGGAAACGCGGTAGAATCCTAAAGAGCCCTGGCATCACAAAATGGATGCCACCAGTCACAGACACTGGGCTGCCCTCCTGCTGATGACCGAAACTCGCAGTGGAGGAAGCCCAACAATAGGCATCCTGTCACAGGGAGGTGTAACCACCTCCCAGACAGGGTTTAGTGTATTGGGGCTGGGTGGGTGCACTCTTAGAGTGCTTTGAAGTCCTGCACTGGGGGAGCAGAAGGCTCCTCTGTGCATATGCCAGTTCAAACCAGCTCAGGGGCTACCTGCCCCTGCTCTGGCGCGAAACTGGACAAAGGGAAGTGGGTGTAGCCACCCCCTCCGTTGACCCTCCCATAGGTGGGGTCATAGAGCTAGTCCATCCCCTCTTTTAGTATAAGAGGGGAACCTTGCCATTGCAAAGCAGATAACCCCTGGACGACGCTCTACAGAAGAATCCTGGCCCTTCGACGTTCCACTACCTTTGGAAGACAGAAGAATCTCCCTTGGAGTCAAGGAGTGACTCCCTGCTTGGCAGGCACTAAAACGACAACGACGGTCGCAAACTACGCCGCTCCCGCCGGAGTCCGAAGCCCCTGCAGCCCAAGAAGTGGATTTCCTGACCTCTCCCAGGCCATCGTGAGTCCCCAGCGAAGCTGAGGCAAGTGGACCCCACGAGTAACGAGGAACCGCGACCCCTGGGTACCGTGCACTATTGTCGAGTGCAACCCCTTCACAACGTTCTATGAACTTGTGCTTTGGACCACGTGTGGTCCCGACCTCCAGCAGGAATCCCTCCGAAGATCAGAGGCCTACACCGTCCCGAGTGACCGTGGGCCCCTGTTGAGTGATTCCGCCCGAGGTGTCTTTGCGATCCCTTGCCCGCTGGCTTGTGGGTCCCCAGAAGACTTCTTAAAGAAACCAAAGGGCTCCCCTGGTTGCTCCAGGCCTGCCCTGACTTACCCTCGCTGGGTGAGTTCCTCAGACCTTGCTGGTCTGCGCCATCGACTTTTCTTCATCTCCCCGAGACTTGCTGCTGCCAAGGCTTGTTGGCTCCTATCGAGTTGCCGACACCGCAGTCAGCTGCAGACGTCGAGGACACACCGAATCCAGCTCCTGGTCGTCGTCGACGCCTCCTGGACCACGTGGCTGAAGAGTCAAGGCACCCGCAACCGACCTGAAGCGACCGACGACGGTGGGCATCCATCTTCCTTGCCCCGGGTCACTGCCAAGTGACTTTGAACACTGTCCCCTCTGCTTTCAGGTCATCCTTCTTCAGAATCCAGGCTTGGATTCCAACGGACACTTCTTCAGCTCCCGCAAGCAGCAAGTCTTCTTTGTTCGCCATTGAAAACGACGCCGCGACCCGACACCAAAGGACACCTGTGCACCCGGCTTCCCTGGGTGAGGTAACTCCAGCACTACGGTGCTCCTGTGGGTGTGGGCCCTAGAACTACTTACCCTGTAAGTGACTTGCTTGTAGGTTCTCCCGAAGTATCCTAAAACTCTTTATTTCCAACCGCGACTTGCCCCATTGAAGTTAACGGTGATTCGCGCCTGTGTATCCACACTGTACGCGTCCCCCGTGGGTCCTTTACTTACCTGCCTTGGGTGGTTTCGTGAGGCCCCAGCACTTCAGGAAGGCCCTAGGCCTTGTCTCCTTGCAAGTCGTTGTTTCTAAGTCTCTTACTTAGTATATGGTCTGGTACGCCCCTAGGGCCCCAGCCATATTTTGTGCTTAACTTATTGTGAAACGTTGATTTGTGCATATGTTTGTCTTCTAATCTCATAAAGAGATTAGTAGAGAGTTATTTAGAAATAAATACATATATATTTGATATATATACCTGTGTGGTGTCTTTTCATTTGGTGATTCAAGAGATTATATGGTAAAACAAGCTGCTTTACATTCCTCCGAGACTTAGCCTGAAGGCTGCTCTCCACAGCTACCACTAGGATAGCTTTCTTTAAAAGGTTGTCTTAAACCTATCTACCATAAGAGTCGATTTGCCCTGGTGCAAGGTGTCCACTTTAATTAGTGAACAGCATATACCAGGCCAACTTCTCACATTGGTGGGCAGCGTGTGGGATTCCAGCTTGCCATTGTTTTACCAGAAAATCTCTATTTGAATTACTAACTGAAAACCATTATAGGTACTCAAGGTACATATAAAGTCAAGCTTAGTATCAATAAGTTCTACTGAACTTAGAGCTGTGTGCCAAGGGATAGCACACCCTTTCCACAGCTCAAGCTAGGATCAGTAGGCCACAAACTAGTGTAGGTAGTACAACACTGCACAACACTAGAATGTCCTTAAAGGGTGGACCCAGTGGATCCACTCAGCCTCAGTATAAGGACATGGCTTTCTCTGACTTGAGAGCCATGTGTGTTGACAGACACCTGAGACTAGGACAGAGTCCCTCAACACTACACCTGATAGATCTGCTGACAGCAGATGACCTTAGATTGGCTCTAGGAGCTAAGGGGTCTGAATCAGTGGGTGGGTCAATCATAGTATCTGGGTCAGATGAGGACAATCCGAATGACCAAGACTCTGCGGTTGAAGGGCCAGGCTTCAAGGAGCCTGAACAGGACAGAGGAGTTCTCCCTAAGAGAACTGGCAGAGTGGATGAGAGGCACAGATCCCCTTCCAGGGAATCTGAGCACTCTTATCACTCTGGCAGAGAATTTGTCCAAGAGAGGAGCTCATACTTTAACTTAAGAGAGACCTCCTCTGAGAGAAGGTGCAAACTGCTCCAGTATGAGGAAGCCAGAGTGGCCCTCAGAACCAAGCAGTTGGCACTGGATAGAGAAGCCCTGGAGATCCAGAGAGCTTCCAGAAGGGAGGGTTTAGAACCCCTGGTGGCAGCAACAGTGTCCCTAGAGGCAGAGAATATATCCCTGACCATAGGAACCTGAGCAAGGTTGTTCCTCCCTACCAGAGTGGGGATGATATCCACAAGTGGATAACTGCTATGGAGAGGGCCTGTAGAGTACAGCAGGTCCCCCAAAAGCAGTGGGCAGCAATCTTGTGGCTCTCCTTTTCAGATAAAGGAAGAGACAAGCTCCTCACTGTTAGAGAGGAGGATGCTGATGATTATGAGGTCCTGAAGAGTGCACTGATAGATGGGTTTGGCTTAACCACTGAGCAGTACAGGTTGAAGTTCAGAGATACCCAGAAGGCACAGACTCAGGACTGGACAGACTTTGTAGATTGTGCATCCAAGGCTCTGGAGGGTTGGCTGGTTGGCAGTAGGGTTACTGATTTCAAAGGATTTTATAATCTAATGATGAGAGAACAGATCCTTAATAATTGTCAAAACCAGCTTTTACACCAGTACCTGGTGGACTCTGATCTGACCTCTCCCCAAGAATTGGGAAAGAAGGCAGACAAATGGGTCAGAACCAGAGTAAGGCCTAAGAATCAGGGTGGTGACCACAAGAAAGATTCTACCAAGTCCCAAGAGAAAGGTGGGGATAAATCCAAGGATAAGTCCACTACAGGGCCCCAAAATTCCTCTTCTGGGGGTGGGTCCCAAACTCCTTCCTCTCCTGAAAAGAAACCCTATTGCCATGTCTGTAAAAAGCCTGGGCACTGGAAATCTGATCCCAGTTGTCCCAGGAATGGCAATAAAGAAAATGTTCCTCCAACAACTACTACCACCCCTCCTGGTACTACCAGTAGTAATCCTCCAGTTGGGAGTAGTGCACCCAAAAAGTTAGGTGCTTTTGCAAGAGGAACAGAGGTGGGCCCTAGTTCAGACAGGACCCCCTCAACAGACTCCTCAGATTCTGATGGTGGTATAGGATTTGCCACCTTTACCGTGGGTCCCACAGCATTGGGCAGGTACAGACTGGAGCCAATAATTAATGGTCAGAAAGCTGTGGCATTTAGGGACACAGGGGCTAGTGTCACCATGGTGGCAGGGAAACTAGTCCCCCTCACCAGCTTTTACCTGAGTTTAAATACCAGGTGACCAACATTGATGGTGTCAGAACAGATCACCCCATGGCCATAGTCAATCTCAGCTGGGAGGGGTCACAGGCCCAAAAAGAGTGGCAGTGTCCCCAACCTTGCCTGTAGATTGCCTGATGGGCAATGATCTGGAAATTTCAGCCTGGGCTGAAATTGAACACCAAACCCATCTGAAGATGTTGGGTGTCCCTGTAAGGTTAGTGGGGCTGTGATGGCCACAGCCCCAGCCCAAGATTTTGGAGAGATGGAGCCTGGAAGAATGGCCCACTCTCCCCCAGAAGAGAGCACAAGGGTTGAAGAAAAGTCTTCTTCCCTCCAGACAGTAGGTAAGGGTCAGCCTCCTCAGGGAACTGACCCTACCCCTAGTGAAGGAACTGCCACAGAGGTAGTCAGGCCTGGCCTGGCCACCCCCTGATGGCAGAGGACCCTTACAAGGTGGTACCCAGTCTGGAGCAGGTAACCTGCCCCTCTCTACCCTGCCTCAGTCAGCCCAGGGCTGCAGAGGTCAGGGAGGTCAGTGGACCCCCAGGGCCCCCTGTCCAGAGGAACCCCCCATCAGCAGATTAGGGGCACCCAGGCTAGTAGCCCTAGCCTGGTAGAAATTCCTCAACCCACTGAGGGATCCCCCATACCTTTATGTAGGGACCTCCCCCAGAAGGACTCTGTTAGGCAAGGGCAAACCTGGGACCAAAAGGTTCCAAACATGCCATGTCCCTCCAGTGTTCCACCCAAAGGGACCCAACCCCCGGCTGTAGGCAGTCAAAGGTTGACCCTTAGAGCAGAGTACCACTCAGTCATGGAAAGACAGGCATACATGGTGACCAGTGAGCTGAGAAAGCTGAGGCCAACATTCCTAGGGCCACACTTCCCTACTCAGACACCTCACCAGCCTGGTACTTTACCAAAGCACACCACAGGTAGTGATTCCCCATGGTGGAGACCCTCTCATACCCTTAGGGTGAGGGATTGCTTAGTGGACCATAAGACAGGGGGCAACCATGCTAGTGCAGGTGCTTCCTTATATGGCCACTTAGTCAATAAAGGCTCAACTGGCCAAGGTTAGCCTTATCTCCTTTCGTTTGGGGAGGGGTTATGTAGGAAGGTGGAATCTGACTATATGGTTGCCCCCACTTTTTTTATGGTGTTTTGCTGGTTTATGACTTAGTTGGACTGGGATCCTGCTATTCAGGGCCCCAGTCTATCTGTTCTCTCTAAACGACATGGAGTGCACTCTAGGTGCACTAGTGATTGGATACTGTGGTGCCTTATGAGTCCCTAGTATATGGTACCTTAGGTGCCAAGGGCATAGGTACTTCACAGGCCTCCCAGGGGCTGCAGCATATGTTATGCCACCCCTGGGAAGCAGTCTAAATCTGACACCACAGGCCTGCTACTGCAGCCTGGGTGAGGTGGTGCTAGCACCCCTCACTGAGATATAGGTTTCCTATATCTCTCCTGCACACACATATAAACCTATCAGTCACCCCTAAGGCAGGCCCTATCAATCCTGAGGGCAGGGTGCTTGGCTTCTATGTGAGGGGGTGCCTCTGCATGAGCAGGGCCCCTCTGCAGTTCTCAGAGTCCATTCTCTGGTGCTGTTTGTGGATGCGGTTAAACCATATACTCTTAAGTGCATTATATCCTCGCGGTAAATGCTAACTTTGGAATGGCTGCATCAAAACATGTCGTGTTTGGTGTCAAACATCTTGGAATACTACCCCCCCGCCAATCTTGGCGGCGGGGGTAGCATTCCACCCTTCTAGAGGGATAAGACATGTACCTGCTGTGGAAACGCGGTAGAATCCTAAAGAGCCCTGGCATCACAAAATGGATGCCACCAGTCACAGACACTGGGCTGCCCTCCTGCTGATGACCGAAACTCGCAGTGGAGGAAGCCCAACAATAGGCATCCTGTCACAGGGAGGTGTAACCACCTCCCAGACAGGGTTTAGTGTATTGGGGCTGGGTGGGTGCACTCTTAGAGTGCTTTGAAGTCCTGCACTGGGGGAGCAGAAGGCTCCTCTGTGCATATGCCAGTTCAAACCAGCTCAGGGGCTACCTGCCCCTGCTCTGGCGCGAAACTGGACAAAGGGAAGTGGGTGTAGCCACCCCTCCCTTGACCCTCCCATAGGTGGGGTCATAGAGCTAGTCCATCCCCTCTTTTAGTATAAGAGGGGGAACCCTGCCATTGCAAAGCAGATAACCCTGGACGACGCTCTACAGAAGAATCCTGGCCCTTCGACGTTCCACTACCTTTGGAAGACAGAAGAATCTCCCTTGGAGTCAAGGAGTGACTCCCCTGCTTGGCAGGCACCAAAAACGACAACGACGGTCGCAAACTACGCCGCTCCCGCCGGAGTCCGAAGCCCCTGCAGCCCAAGAAGTGGATTTCCTGACCTCTCCCAGGCCATCGTGAGTCCCCAGCGAAGCTGAGGCAAGTGGACCCCACGAGTAACGAGGAACCGCGACCCCTGGGTACCGTGCACTATTGTCGAGTGCAACCCCTTCACAACGTTCTATGAACTTGTGCTTTGGACCACGTGTGGTCCCAACCTCCAGCAGGAATCCTCCGAAGATCAGAGGCCTACACCGTCCCGAGTGACCGTGGGCCCCTGTTGAGTGATTCCGCCCGAGGTGTCTTTGCGATCCCTTGCCCGCTGGCTTGTGGGTCCCCAGAAGACTTCTTAAAGAAACCAAAGGGCTCCCCTGGTTGCTCCAGGCCTGCCCTGACTTACCCTCGCTGGGTGAGTTCCTCAGACCTTGCTGGTCTGCGCCATCGACTTTTCTTCATCTCCCCGAGACTTGCTGCTGCCAAGGCTTGTTGGCTCCTATCGAGTTGCCGACACCGCAGTCAGCTGCAGACGTCGAGGACACACCGAATCCAGCTCCTGGTCGTCGTCGACGCCTCCTGGACCACGTGGCTGAAGAGTCAAGGCACCCGCAACCGACCTGAAGCGACCGACGACGGTGGGCATCCATCTTCCTTGCCCCGGGTCACTGCCAAGTGACTTTGAACACTGTCCCCTCTGCTTTCAGGTCATCCTTCTTCAGAATCCAGGCTTGGATTCCAACGGACACTTCTTCAGCTCCCGCAAGCAGCAAGTCTTCTTTGTTCGCCATTGAAAACGACGCCGCGACCCGACACCAAAGGACACCTGTGCACCCGGCTTCCCTGGGTGAGGTAACTCCAGCACTACGGTGCTCCTGTGGGTGTGGGCCTCAGAACTACTTACCCTGTAAGTGACTTGCTTGTAGGTTCTCCCGAAGTATCCTAAAACTCTTTATTTCCAACCGCGACTTGCCCCATTGAAGTTAACGGCGATTCGCGCCTGTGTATCCACACTGCACGCGTCCCCCGTGGGTCCTTTACTTACCTGCCTTGGGTGGTTTCGTGAGGCCCCAGCACTTCTGAAGGCCCTAGGCCTTGTCTCCTTGCAAGTCGTTGTTTCTAAGTCTCTTACTTAGTATATGGTCTGGTACGCCCCTAGGGCCCCAGCCATATTTTGTGCTTAACTTATTGTGAAACGTTGATTTGTGCATATGTTTGTCTTCTAATCTCATAAAGAGATTAGTAGAGAGTTATTTAGAAATAAATACATATATATTTGATATATATACCTGTGTGGTGTCTTTTCATTTGGTGATTCAAGAGATTATATGGTAAAACAAGCTGCTTTACATTCCTCCGAGACTTAGCCTGAAGGCTGCTCTCCACAGCTACCACTAGGATAGCTTTCTTTAAAAGGTTGTCTTAAACCTATCTACCATAAGAGTCGATTTGCCCTGGTGCAAGGTGTCCACTTTAATTAGTGAACAGCATATACCAGGCCAACTTCTCACAGGATTATTAACAAAAGTTGTGTGAAAATTAACCGAGAAAAACTAAAAATGGGAGAACGTGAAACTGTGCTAATATGCTGGAAAGAGACCAGTATTTCCAGTGTTTCTAGTAGGCTGCAAACGCAAATGATTAATGCAAAAATAACAGCCAAAGAAAATAATGATAGAAGCAACGAGTTTTAAAAAGAGACATTTTCTTTTCCTAACTGTTCGAAAATATGTGCATAATGTGTAGAAAAGTGCAAAGCATCAATAGAGCATTAATAATGAACTTTTGTTATGAACTGATAATTATTTGTGTATTTGTTTTGCCTAGAGAAAAGGCACACTTTACTGTTCTGCAGAGAAGGCCTCAAAGAGCTTTTTAGGTTTAATTTGCTTTCTAAAACGTAGGCTGCAAAGAAATGTATTTTGTCCTTCAATAGTTCCTGACGATGGCCATGATTATGTGGAGGGAGTAATGAATGTTATTAATGGAATTTCCTTGCTGACTGGAGAAAATGTTCTTGTGGATAATCGTGCTGAAAGTTTTGTTACAAAGCAAATCGAGAGACATGTGCAAGCTGCGGAAGAGATTATCAGAGTTTCCTCTGCTGAAGGACGATGGCGATGGTTGTCTCAAGACAAAGGAACTGTTGAGAGTCAGGTGCGCTGGAAGTGGAGTGATCGGACACCCCTTGGCCTGGACCAATTAGATTCATGAACTCTTGAGTTTTGATACATGGGGGCTGGATCTTTAGTGAATTAGGGTAGCGTTAGAATTTTTAGAGAGGAGACTTCTGAACTTCGGGAGAGGAGAGAGCTGTGTTGCTGTTTTCCTTATTTAACTGGCTGGCTGTTGTTCTGCTGATCCTGACTATTTAACTTTGCTCCTCATAACCTTGTGAGGGTGCCCTAGCTTACCCTTACGGCCGGAGGGTAGCTCTTCTGACTATTAGCATTTTGTGCTAAAGTTGTTTCTAGGTTTGTATGATTATTCTGAATTTGCATTGACTTTATTTGCAAATGCTCTATTGTCTCTTCACCTATCCACTCACTCATGGCTCGTTGAGAGATGTTATCATGAATAATTGAATGTTGTTTTTCTTGTGTGATGATCTATGATTCGAGCTGTATTGTACTTGATGAACATTCATATTCTTTAAAATAGATAAAAGCAAGTTGATAAGGAATCAGAGTCTGTCATTATTAATGTCATTGGGTTATAGTGTTATAGATTATTTTTCTTGTTTAGGTCCTCATAACGTTGGGAATCCATCTTATCAATAGTCAATCCCTTACAACTCAAAAAGGTCCATCGGAGAGAGAGAGAGAGGACCACATAATTATAGAAATTGGCAACATGTTTAGATTAGGCGGCGAAAGGGACTAGTGGAAATTGAAATTGGTTACTGATGGTAAATATTGACAAACAAACAACCCCTTTCCGCTGCATCAGTTTTTGGTAGCAGGCTGGATGGTTAGATTGATTAAATTGGCAATTGATTAGGACGGAATTGATTATTGTTATTAATAATATTGTGATGTATTTCCGTTATATGTTGTGGTCCGCCGTTTGACTTTAACCCCTTGACCGCGGCGCAAATTCCGCCGCGGTACTGGCGAAATAATGAGTGGGCGGGGTTCGGACGGCCCCGCATGCAAGGGGTTAATGCAAGTTGAGTAACGAGTCCGAAGTGGCCTAAGATCCCGGGATATTTAGCCTACGGGAATGTCTTAGTGTGGCATACACTAAGTGGTATTGCGTTGTCTGCTGTTGATGCGGTACTGAACAATAGTTGCATTGTTAGTATTCCACAGGGAACTTTGAAGTTAGTATAGTGGGGATTTATTTGGGTACCTTTAGAAAGCGCAGCTGAAGAAGTCCGAAGATTTTCACTTGATTGGAAGTAGAATAACACTGGTCGAGATTCTGCTGGTAGCAAAAGAATTCTTGGAGTGATTGAATCTATTTTTCTTTTAGTGGAGCCGACAAGCGGGTTTGTTTAAATGTTCTAATTTTGTTTGTCTCATAAGAAAACTCTTTAATTTACTGCCGATTATATTTGTAAAGAGAGGGTCAGTCGCAGGAGTTATACTGACGTCACAGAGAGCCACGCTGGCATTGGTCAGCTAGTGTAAATTGTCACGAAAAGTGTTGTGCTGCTATTGGTTGGTTGGTGTGAGTCGCACTGGTATTATTCAGTGTGAACGAATAGCGTTTGTGGAAATAGGGAGAATTTTTGTGCTTTTGCTTGGGTTTTAGTGTAGCGAACGAAACAAAATGAAGTTATTGAAAATGTTGAAGACCTTGTTTAGAAAGATGAGCCTATACCTATTAGAGAGGGAATTCCTGTACCGCCTGAGGGTATGCCTGCTTTTTTTATGTGCTTAGAAACTGGATATCATACGTGAACATGGTTGGAAAATTGGGTGAAATATACAGAAGAAGATGGGAATATGGCGTTTCCAGATATTGGGTACTTTTAACTTGAGGATTTTAGAAAACCATCAAATGAATGAATTGAGACCAAATCCTAGACCTATGCAATATTAAGCGCTTGAGGAATGGGAACATGAGGCTTGCAAAAGAGACAGAGACAGGTCTGAGAGACTGAGACTGGTCTGAGACAGGTCTGAGAATAAATACAGAAACACAGTGAGTGGATACTCAGAGGCAAAGTGGGATGCTCAGATGAAAAAGTGGAGGAGAGATGTGATAGCAGTAGGTGATGGATTATATCCAGTTGTTTTAGTGGAGAATCAGGAAGGAGGAAAGTTTAAAGAGAAAAAGAAAAATGTTGTGGAAACGTGTACAGATCCAAATGAGGTTGATGATGAGTTGTTGGATGAATTATTGTTAAATAGACCTCCACCATATCAGGAAGAACAGGAAAGAATTATCCTAAGTGCTACGTTAATTCAGGTGGAAGTTCCTCAGTTCTCTCAAAGGAAAAATACAAATGCAGTGAGCCAGGTGAAAACTGATTTAAAGAAGATTACTCAATTGAATTTGAACGCGGATGCTTTGTCAATCCCCGTGACTATTGGTCCCATAGTATCCGTTGTATGGTGAGGGCCAGAGTATTTCACAAGTGCATACATTGACAGTGCCTGTTAACAGTAGGACTAGTGGTGGTGCAAGAGAGATAGAATCATTGATTGACATTTCAGAAAGGTCAGTGGAAACACCAAAGCGTAATGAGCAAATAGAACCAAGAAGACTAGTGCAGAATGTGGGAGAAGAGACACCTACGTCAGGAGGTTCAATAGGAGCCATCTCCAGAGGAACTGGATGAGTGGATTAGAGGGATGGTGTCTAATAAAGTTGGTACGAGCATGGATGTGGGTACATTAAAAGCGGATTTGGAAGAAATGATTTTGGGTACGATCAGTCCTGAAAGATTGAGTAAATATCAGGAGGAAGAGTTATTATTTTTGTGTAAAAATATTACAATGAGAGCGAAGAGTCTTCATGAGAGATTTGCAGAAAGTGCACAAACCTATGGTGTTGACATAGAAAAATCAAAGGCTTTACAGAAAACATATAGATTTGATTTTAGTGACAAAGATTTGGAGAGTTTGAATGCTTCTGGAAAGCGATTGCAAATCAAAGAGCTGATCATTGAGACGATGGGGTGAATTGGAACGTTGGAAAGGCAGATGGACTAAAAAGAAGGAAGAAATGGTTGCAAATCAATGGGCATCATCAATGTTTCCAGTGAGGGAGACGGGTACAGAGAAAACGACAGACATGATATATACAATGAGAGAGGTACCAGGAGGTGGATATGTTCATGTCCCTTGGTCAAGACAGGATATACTGTCTTTTACTAATGAGTTCCCCAGAATGAGAGAAAAACCAGTTGAGCGGTACAAACAAGTAGAGAGGTTTGTGAAAGTTTCAAAAGTTTTGTGGAAGGACTTAGATGGTTTGTTTGATATTGTGGTTCCAGCTGATTTGTGGGTTTAGTGTAAGATTGCTGTAGATTGGCCAAAAGAAGAATATCCCAGAGATGCAAAGACTGGAGCACCATCAGATGAAGTGATGAAAAAGTATAATCAGGTCATTACCTATTTGAAGGGAAAGATTTCACTAAAGGAAACAGATTGGGTAAAAATAGATAGAATGACTCAGGAAACGAAAGGAACATTGCATGCTAACTATGAAAGGCTTCTACAAGTGTTTAAACAGTACAGTGCTATTGAAAACATTACCGACAAAGACATGGGACAGGGACATTTTGTATATAGGTTTGTGTTTGGATGGAAACTGAAGATTAGTAGTATGATTCAGCAGCATTTAATTTTCTGGCAAAGCAAAGGCATAGATGAGATATTGCGGTATGCAAAATATTGTAGTGATGACATTGAAACAAGACAGAAGAAGTTGAAAGAAAAATTAATGTGGGCTCAGATGAAAGCGGCACAGAAAGGTGGTAATTTTGTAGATTTCTCTCAAAAAGGTTTCCAAGGAAAGGGTCAGAATCAGAGTGTTCAGGATGGTCAGATTGCTGCCATGGGAGGTGTCATGGTGAATGGTGGTGTTTCTACACAAGGAAAGGGAAGAGGTAGAGGTAACAGAGAGGATTTGAAAAAGAAATATCTGTGTTATGTGTGCGGCAAGTTGGGGCATTGGAAGCGTGAGTGTAAGGCTTTGCTAGGAAATAATGAAATGAATCAGAATTTTAATCAACAGATGCAGGTTGAAATGAACAAGAATCAACAACAACAGGTAACACAGGTTCAAATACCACAAGCACCGATGCCAAATGAAAATATGAATGCTCAAGTACAAAGATACAATATAATAAAACGAGGTCAGTCTGTGAAACTTCAAGATAGGTTTAATGTACACTCACCAGATAATCCATGCCAGCAGCCGGACGCTACAGCTGACTCTCAACTACTGAGATCAACGCGTTCCGATGCTGACATGGTAGCATTCTTACAAGAGAACATTACTGTTAAAGGGCAAGTTACAACACATCTTCCCTTTATAAAAACAAAAGAAAAGAAGAAAAAGAACAGAAGGAAAGAAGATGTGAGAGCAGATTGAAAACAAGGGAAAGAGGATATAGAAAGGAACAAAAGGGGAAGAGAACAAAAGAACAATAAAGCATCAGGCAACATTTCTATTGAAGAACATAATCCTGCAAGTGTGTAGGCGGTCTTCTGGGTCTAGCAGGGCGTCCAGAGAGATCAGGACGAACACCCTGGCAATGTCTAGGACCACCATGAGGTTGACTGACTTGAGGTTGTCTGACCTGGGTTTGAAAACCCACGCCACCATCCCCACTCCCACATTTAGAAAGGCGGGACATACTCCAAATATCACCACCAGTGAGCATAACAACGTTTTTCATAACTTTGATGATGCGTTTAGGACCAAAAAACTTGGATTCACCTTTGGGAGACCACACAGCCTTTTTTACAAAAACTAGGTCACCCACCTTCCAGTCGTACTTGCACACACTCATTTTGGCATCAAACCTTTGTTTGTAATCATCCTGATACTTCCTGAACCTCCAATTATCTACAGTCGTATTTCTGTCAATGACACTCAACCATACAGGATTAAGTTTTGAACCAGCAACCCTGCCCCTAAGTTTCCTGAAGGGAGAGCAACCTGTGATATTGTTGGGTGTGTTCCTGTATGCCCAAATTTTCTCTCTAAGGACTCCTTTAAGAGGGAAACCAGTCTCGACAGCAGTCTGGGCACAGGCTCTCACAAGCCGATTCATACTCTCCACTAAACCATTAGCCTGTGGCGAGTAGAGAGCTGTACGATGGTGGGTGATGGAGAGATCTTTAAGGAAATCACTCATCTCTTGGGAAGTAAATTGCACACCATTATCGGAAACCAGAACATCAGGTATCCCTTCAGAGACGAAAATATCCTTCAGAAATTCAATAAGGTTTTTACTAACAACAGAACTCATACAGCATGCAGATATCCATTTAGAAGTGTAGTCAACCAAAATAACCACAAACCTTTCAGTGGGAGCCAACACCTCAAAAGGACCAACGATGTCGATGGCTAGTTTGGACCAAGGTCGTTCAGGAAGAGCCACAGGAGAAAGTGGTGAAGTGTTGACCTTCCTTGACTTGTCATTGGCAGCACAAATGGTGCAATCCCTGACAACCTCCTCAACCTGCTTATCAACTTCTGGCCACCAGTAGGACTCCCTGACTCTCGCCTTAGTCAAACTACGCCCCAAATGACCTTCGTGTGCTAAATTAATAATTTTTCCTCTAAGAGAGTGGGGAGGAAGTAATCTATCACCTCTCAAAAGCTCACCATCGATAATGTTTAGCTCCTCATGAACATTCCAATAAGGCTTGACAATACTGGGAACTTCAGAAAGATTAGGCCAACCATTAACAACAAATTCAATCAGTGGCTCTCTGGCTTCATCACAAGCAACACCAGACTCCCATTCTTGTTTATTGAGAGCACATTCCTTTACCCAGGACACAGCACAGTCAGGGGAAAAAGGTAGATTTTTTCCAGCAGGCATTCTGGAGAGAAAATCTGCTGTGACATTCCTAAGACCAGGCAAATATTCAATTGTAAAGTTATATTCCCACCTTTTAATTCTGGGAGTAGTGCTCTGGCCATTCCTGCACGCAAACATGTGAACCAAGGGCTTGTGATCAGTGCGAACTAGGAAAGGTAAGCCCCATAAGTAGAACCTGAAATGATTGATTGCCCAAGAACAAGCCAACGCCTCGCGTTCAATTACTGAATAACGTTCTTCAGCTCCCTTCAGTGAACGCGATGCAAAACCAATGACCTTCTCATTACCATCAACCATTTGGGACAGAACAGCACCCAAACCTCTTAAACTTGCATCGGTGGTGAGGATGGTTTTTCTTCGTACATCAAAATGTCCCAGGGTAGGCATGCTAGCAATCTCACCTTTGACAATCTTGAAAGCAATTTCACACTCATTGGACCAATTAAAATCTGCCCCCTTTTTTAGTAATAACCTCAAGGGTTGTACAACACATGCAAAATTATAAATACATTTTTAATAAAACTCAGCCAGGCCAAGGAAGGATTTGACTTGATCCTTGTTTGAAGGAGCTGGGGCCTGCAAAATCGCTTCAGCAAGGTCAATTTTGGGACTTATTCCCTCACCAGATATAGAATATCCCAGATACGGTACAGAATTGACCCTGAATTTACATTTTTCTCTCTTGAGAGTGAGACCCCGTTTCTGCAACCTGGACAACACTCTGAACAGTATTTCATTATGCTTGTCTCTATTCTGTCCAAAAACAAGGATGTCATCTTGGAAGAATAGAACTGAATCTATTCCAGAAAGAACATCCTTCATAATTCTTTGAAAACATGCAGCAGCACTCGCCAACCCAAAAGGCATTCTAATAAACCTATAGGCACCCAACGGTGTCACAAATGAAGTTAGGGCCGTGGAGTCCTCATGCAGCATGACCTGATGATAGGCCGACGACAAGTCCATTACACTGAAAACTTGGGCACCACCTAACTTTGTCAGTGCTTCGTTGATGTTAGGTAAGGGTTGTCTGTCGACCCAAATGCAGTTATTAAGACTTCTCAAGTCCACACACATGCGAATCTTTGTGCCTTTGTCCTTTTGGGCCAAAACAATGGGGGCCAACCACTCTGAGGATTCAATCTCCTCTATAACCCCCAAACGGAGTAATCTTATCTTATTATCTTATGTTTGAAACCTCTAAGGAGTCCTAACTTTTCACTGAAAACTTCTGGGTATTTTCCTATAATATCTTGATGATCATTTTGGGATGTTAACAGCATTACTTGGTTGGGAGCATTGGGATTGAGAATGATCCCTAGATCTCGTTGGTGACGCCAGCCTAAAAGATTGTCACCACGCTTAGCAACATAGACCTTACCGATAGTCTCTCTGTCTTTGAATAAGATGGTTTGATTTGAAAATCCTACAAGCTCAATACTCTGCCCTCCATAACCCACAGGGTTGATGTCGGGAGGTAGGACCTTAATATCCTTGTAAGCAGGTGTGGCATCCCAAAATTTGTCGCTAATTAAAGTGTAAGGCGATCCAGAATCTGCTAGTACAGGAACGAACACATTCCCAACAAGTATGTCGCATTTCGGCATGGAAAGACTGTCGGTGTCAACACCTTTGACATTGTGTATTGCCCCGTCAATACTGTCAGTGATACAGTGGATGATTTGTTGTGATAGTTCTTCATCATCAATCATGTTAACCTTTGTGTTCCTGCACATGCGGGCATAATGACCTTTTTTCCCCCAGTTTTTGCAGTTGGAACTTCTTGCAAAACAATTAGGATAGTAGTGTCCATGGTTGAGACTTCCACATCTGGGGCATTTTGTCTTACCATCTTTGTACCAGGGCGAAACAAATTTTTGTTTATCAGTTTTGCTGGTTCCTTTTTCAATTTTCACATTAGATTTGGACACAGTGGCAACTGCCGCCTCCAAAATAGGGATTATCTAATTCACCTCTAATAGAGTTGGGGCTAGAGTCAGTGGTCACATTACTGTTACGCATTTCTTTAACCCAATGAGAAGTATGTTCTATACTTTCCACGATTGCAATTGCCTCTTTAAGATTTGGATTCTTGGACAACAACTTCTCCTGGATCTTTCGGGTCGTTCGTGCATCGCACGAAGTTGATCTCGGATAAGAGAGTCAGTTAACTGTTCAAATTCACACGTCTGAGCAAGTGACTTTAGTGCAGCCACATAGTTGCCAACTCTTTCACCCTTAGCTTGGGTGCGCATGAAAAATTTGTGTTGTTCCATCACGACATTAAGTCGTGGCCCAAAGTGTGTTTGTAGAAGTAAAATACTCATTTCATATACATCATTAGGTTCCCCTGCTTCTCTACCTATTGGTATCGGATCTAAACTATCATAAATGTTTCTGCCTTCAATGCCAAGGTTGTGGAGTAACACAGCTTGTTTCCTTGCTGCTGAAAATCTTTCGCCACCAATGGCTATAAGATAGGAGTCGAAAAAGAGGTTTCCATTTTTTCCATGGCAGGATTGGTTCGCCACGTTCAGACAAGAACTGAGGTGGCTAGCTCATACCACTTGAGGTTGACATTCTAGAAGAAAAACAACGTAACAAACCAACACAATAGACTAATATAACAATCTAAAATAAGAATTTAAAGTAACAAGACAAAATAATAAGTTAACTAAAATTCAGGTGCTTGCTTGTTTCTCCTCAAAGTAAAACTGCCACAAAAAATATTGTTGCTGCTGGTAGAGAATAAAATAATAATAATGACATGAAAACATGACTTATCTCACAGGATAGTACTCCAGTGGAACAGCATGCAGAAAACTGTCCAAATTTGCTGAAAAACTGTGTAATATATGGCTTGCTTCACCACACGCTGTAAGAGAAATACTCAAAACTGTCCAAATTCGCTGAAAAACGGTGTAATATATGGCTTGCTTTACCACACGCTGTAAGAGAAATACTCAAAAAACAAAGATGAAGTCAATAATCAGCGCAGGTGAGCACATGCAGAAGCAATCGTAGTGGAGTTGATGTTTCAGTCTTTTAGAGATGCAGTACAGCTACGTGACGCGCCCACGTCAACGCGTGAACTCTGTAGAGTCAGAGGACAGGCACAGAAGAGCACGCGCATCTGCAAATACGCGCTGAAACAATGCCGGTAGCACAGAGGAGGACACGCGCCGTCACTCGCGCGTCGGAACAATGCCGATGGCCTCGCGGTTAGTTGGCATCTTTTAAATTACTGCTCGAGCGCCCAACAGTAAACAGCCAATCACTCGTTGTTGCGATTTGCAAAATCAATCAAAATTGTCCAAAAGCGATGTCTGATAAAGCCGATGCACAGCGCAGGGCTCCAGTAGTTTTGACAGTACCCTTGGATATGCCAAACGAATACAAGGCTAACTATTGATGATAAGACAAAAATAAGCTTGATAGCTTGGTAAACTCACGCGGGGTTCTTCTTTGGTGGGTGTAAGTTCTTCATTAAATCGTCGCCAGTAATAAAACGAGGTCAGTCTGTGAAACTTCAAGATAGGTTTAATGTACACTCACCAGATAATCCATGCCAGCAGCCGGACGCTACAGCTCAATCAATCAATCAGGGAATTATAAGCGGGCTACTCACCCGTGAGGGTCTCAAGGCGCTGAGGGGGGGGTCCGCAGATCTGTTTAGCCGAAGAGCCAGGTCTTGAGGGTCTTCCTGAAGGTGTTCAGGGAGGGGGCGCGTCTGATGTCTGCCGGTAGCTCGTTCCAGGTCTTGGCTGCAATGTGAGAGAAGGATCTTCCGCCTGCTCTGGCTCTGTGGATGCGCGGGGTTTCGGCCAGTGTGAGGTTGGAAGATCGGAGGTTTCTTTTGGGTACGTGGAAGTTGATTCTGTCGTTGAGGTATTTGGGTCCGTTGTTATGTAGGCATTTGTAGGTGTGAGTGAGGATATTGAAAGTGACTCTTTTCTCCACGGGGAGCCAGTGGAGACTTCGTAGGTGTTGGCTGATGTGTTCGTGTCGGGGGATGCCGAGGACGAGTCTGGCGGCGGTGTTTTGTACTGTCTGGAGTTTGCGGAGTAGGGACTTGTTGATGCCGGCGTCGAGTGCGTTTCCATAGTCCAGTCTGCTGGTGATGAGTGTGTGGGTGACAGTCTTCCTTGACTTAGGGGGATCCACTTGAAGGTCTTGCAGAGGATGCGGAGGGTGTTGAAGCAGCTGGAGGTGACGGCATTGACCTGTCGGTTCATGGAGAGTGATGAGTCGAGTACGATGCCGAGGTTCTTGGCGTGGTCTGAGGGGTAGGTGGGCTTCCGAGGGCGGTCGGCCACCAGATGCTGTCCCATGCAGAAGGGGTGGTAGCGAGGACTTCTGTCTTCTCGGCGTTGAGCTTCAGGCAGCTGTTGGTCATCCAGACTGCGACGTCTTGCATTCCTTTCTGGAAGTTGAGTTTGGCAGTGGTGGGGTCTTTGGTGAGGAGAGGATGAGCTGGGTGTCGTCGGCGTAGGATACGATGTTGAGGCCGTGTTGTCGGACGATGGCTGCGAGGGGCCATGTAAATGTTGAAGAAGGTGGGGCTCAGTGATGAACCCTGTGGGACTCCGCAGGTGATTTTCGTGGGGTCGGAGAGGAAGGGTGGGAGTCTGATCCTTTGGCTTCTTCCGGTGAGGAATGATCGGATCCAGTCCAGGGCTGTTCCTTGTATGCCTACGTCGTGTAGTCTGACGACTAGTGTGCGATGGGAGACGGTGTCGAAGGCCGCTGATAGGTCGAGTAGGATGAGGGCTGCGGAGTGGCCTTGGTCCAGGAGGGTGCGGATGTCGTCTGTAGCGGCGCGTAGGGCGGTCTCTGTGCTGTGGTTGCTTCGGAATCCGGATTGGGACGGGTCGAGGGCGGCGTTCTCTTCAATGAATCGTGTCAGTTTCCTGTTGACTGTTTTCTCTGCAACTTTGGCTGCGAAGGGGAGGAGCGAGATGGGCCGATAGTTCTTGAGGTCGGTGGGGTCAGCTGTGGGCTTCTTGAGCAGGGGTCTGACTTCTGCGTGCTTCCATTCGTCTGGGAAGGTGCCTGTTTTGAAGGTGGTGTTGATGGTGCGTTGTAGTTTGGGTGCAATGGTGGCCACGGCTCTGTGGTAGATGTGAGGGGGGCAGGGGTCGGTGGGGGCCCCCGAGTGGATGCTTTTCATGGTCGAGGCGGTGTCTTCGGCCGTGATAGGTGTCCAGTTGGAGATGGTGGGCTGGCTGGTGTTTCTGGGGGTCGGGGGGCTGTCTGTGGCGCCTGGTGGATGGTCGATGAAGTTGTCGTAGAGGTTTTTGATCATGAGGTGGAAATAGGTTCCAAGCTTGTCGCAGAGGTCTTGGGATGGGGTGATGTCTGTGGCTTCGCTGCGTGGGTTGGTGAATTCTTGAATGACACTGAAAAGTTCCTTGGAGTTGGTGGAGTTGGCCAGGATTTTGTTGTGGATGAAGTTCCTTTTGGTGGCTCTGATCTGGTTGTGGTAGTCCGTCACAGCTGACTCTCAACTACTGAGATCAACGCGTTCCGATGCTGACATGGTAACATTCTTACAAGAGAACATTACTGTTAAAGGGCAAGTTACAACACAATGCGAATGTGGGTTTTCATACGGGTGAATCGGCTAATCAAAATGTACAAATGGCTCCACAATATTGGTTGCAATGGCAGGAGAGGGATTCAGATACATCTCAATGACAGTGCCTGAGGGGGGAGGAGGAGTGCATGCTTGGCGCATCTCTAGAGGTAGATCAGTGTGGTCCTTTCGTGGATGGAGAAGTAGAAAGGCAATGTGAATACATTCCTTGTAGACACAGGTTCTACCCTTTCCACTGTGAGAACTGTGGAAATCCCTAACCTACCCCTCTCGGGAGATGCTATCCAAGTCGTAGGCGTTTCAAATCAATTGATCAAAACTCAAGTGACAAAACCAATGAAGGTACAAATGGAGACTTTCGAGACTTGCATCGTTTTGTGGTGTGTGATACAAGTCCGGTCAATCTGTTAGGTAGAGATTTGCTATGCAAAATGAATTGTTCGATCTATTGTACACCGGATGGAATTGCATTTCATACGAAGGACGAAGATGTGGTGTTCAAAATGATGATGGCAAGGCAAGGGACAGAGGTGAATGATTTATATCCTTTATTTACAGCAAAGGATTTGCCTGTTGAGTTGAGAGACACAGTGTTGACTGATGTGTGGGATTTTTCAGGGAAAGATATTGGACTAATGAAAGGAGTTGATCCTATTCAGATTTTAGTCAAGCAAGGTGCAGAATTTCCAAAAACGCCACAATACAAAACGAGTCCTGAGACAATTGCAGGAGTAATGCCTGTAATAGAAATGATGATTGAACAGGGTATTTTGAGAGAGATACTAGGGAGTTCATGTAATTCACCTATTATGGAAATTAAAAAACCGAGTTGCAAGTATAGAATAGTTCAGGATTTGAGGAAGATTAATAAGATAGTGATACCCTATTGTCCAGTAGTGCCAAACCCCACAGTGATTCTTTATCAAATTCCATGTGACACAGAATGGTGATTGATTTATGCCAAGCATTTTTCTCGATACCCTTGCATCCGGATAGCCAATATTTATTTGCGTTCCGGTTCGGAGACCGTGTTTTGGCATGGTGCCGAGTTCCTCAAGGGTATACAGAGAGCCTCTCAAGCTTTAATCAGATTTTGAAGAGGTGCTTAGAGTCATTGGTAATGCCAAAAGACTCCGTTTTGGTGCAATACATTGATGATTTGCTCGTTGCATCAAGGACTAGAACGTGCGTGACAGATACTATTGCTCTACTGAACCATTTGCCAGTAGGTGGGCATAAAGTGTCACCAGCAAAACTGCAATTCTGTCAAAAAGAAGTTTTATATTTGGGACACAAAATTGAGAAAGGAGTCAGGAAAGTATCACAAGATTGAATAACTGCGATCTTGCAAATTAATCCACCAAAAACGCAGAAAGAAGTTCGAATGTTTTTGGGTATGGTTGGATACTGCAGACAATGGATCAGTGGTTTCTCACTGACAGCCAAGCCATTGCAAAGATTGACACATAAAGATGTGACCGATCCAATTCAATTGAATGAGGAGTGTATGAAGGCATTTGTGGAATTGCGAGACAGCCTTTGTCGAGCCCCTGCATTAGGAATGCCAGATTTCAACAAGGATTTTGCATTATTTTGCTGTGAGAGAGACGGTTGTGCACTTTCAGTTCTAAAGCAAATGCATGGAACAGCACGTCGTCCTGTGGCATATTTTTCTGCAACAATAGTTTCAGTGGCTGCAGCTTTACCAGGATGTTTGAAAGCAGTTGCTGCTACTTGTGTGAGTTTGGAACAGAGTGAGACGATTGTGATGGGACATCCATTGAGAGTGTATGTGCCACATTCTGTTGCGATCTTGACACGAACTCGAACACAGCACCTTACAAGTAGTCGATTGACAAAATATGAAAGAGTGAGTCTGGGAGCTGAAAATGTGACTGTGACAAGATGCACAAATTTGAATCCAGCTGCTTCGTTACCAAGTCCAAATTGTGAGGAAGTGGTGGATGAAGCTGATCATGATTGTCTGGGTGTGACTGAATTGTGTACAAAACCAAGACCTGATATAAAAGATACACCATTGTCTGAATCAGATTGCGTAATGTTTGTGGATGGATCTTGCTTGAGGGATGAAAGAGGTAGCTTGCGGGCTTCATATGCAGTCTGTACAGTGGCTATGGTCCTTGAAGCTTCATGCTTAAAAGGAATAAGTTCAGCCCAAATTTTGGAGTTGGTTGCATTGACAAGGGCATGCATCGTTGGGAAAAATTTGAGAATAACCATATTCACTGATAGTCAATATGGTTTTGGGGTTGTCCTTGATTTTCGACAATTGTGGTTGCAACGTAGGTTTTTAACCTCATCTGGTTCACCAATTCAAAATGGAAATTATGTGAAAGAGTTATTGGTTGCACTACAATTGCCCAAAGAAATTGGAGTTGTAAAATGTTCGGCACATCAATCAGGGAATGATTACATTACAAAGGGGAATAGGTATGCAGACAAAGTTGCACGATTTTGTGCTCAAAATTCAATTTCAATAAACAAAAGTACACAGAAATCTGATGAAAAATACTATCTGATGTTTTCTTCTGTGGAGACTTGGGATGAAATTAGGCAATTGCAGGAAGAAGCCAGTGAGGAAGAGAAAGAAATTTGGATCAAGGCAGGTTGTTCACGTAGGGCTGAAGATGAAGTGTGGGTCTATACTGATGGAAGACCAATAATGCCAGACAGCCTGTTGTCACAAATGGCTAGAATGTACCATGGTCTAACACACTTAGGAAGAGATGCAATGATTAGGTTATTCAGACAGACATGGTATAACCCCAAATTTAGGGTTATTGCAGAAAGCCTTTGCCAGTGGTGTATAACTTGCCAGCAGCAAAATGCAGGGAGGAAGACTGTTGTCAGTTGGGAATGAATTGCAAAAGCAGCAGGTCCATTTACTCGGTTGCAGGCTGATTTTATAGAATTACCACCATGTAATGGATTAAAATATGTGTTGGTGGTGGTTTGTCTGTTCTCTCGCTGGGTGGAAGCTTACCCAACAAGACGAAATGATAGCCTAACTGTTGCTAAATTGCTACTGAGAGAGATAATACCTAGATTTGGATTTCCAGTCTCTTTAGAAACTGATAGAGGAACACACTTTAATAATGAAATAATTCGGATGATTTGTGCAGCATTGCAAATTGAGCAAAAATTACATTGTGCCTATCGACCAGAAGCCTCAGATGTAGTCGAGCAAATAAACGGTACAATTAAGTCAAGAATTACAAAGGTGTGTGCATCCACAGCATTAAAATGGCCAGATGCTTTACTCTTAGTTCTGATGAGTTTGAGAAGTATCTCTGATAAAAAAGACTGGATTATCGCCCCACGAAGTCATTATGGGCAGAGCAATGAGACAGCCAATAGTTCCAGCAAATCAAATGATAAATATAACTGATGATTTAGTGCTCGATTATTGAAAAGGATTGGCTGATGTGGTGCGTTCTGTGTTTCATCAGGTTGGAGAAGTTGCAACCACAACACAGCAAGAACAAGCACACGACTTGAGCTCCGGAGAGTGGGTCTTAGTCAAGAAACACGTGAGAAAGTCTTGTTTGGAACCACGTTGGCATGGGCCAAATCAAGTGATACGGGTGACAACGACAGCAGTGAAGTGTGGTGATTTGCCAAATTGGATTCATGCTAGTCACACAAGAAGAGTCCCAAGTCCACTTGAAAGAACAGAAACAAATTAAATTGATCAAGGAAGAAGAATAGAAAGTGATCAAAGACATCCAGAACAGACTGAAAGCCAAAGAGAGTCTGAACAGAATCGAGTAAAGTGGGCACCTGCTACTGGGTCTCATGAGACTGTTGTCAATGCCGATGCAGAAAAGAGTTTGATTCAAAAGCAAGAGCAAATCAAAAAAGAAGAAAGAAGTGAATCAAATAAAAGAAGTTTCGAGTTGAGTCTTGAATCTGGTGACTCTGTGCAAGAGAAAAAGGCAACAAAAGGAGATATATGGCCAAAAGGAGTGAAAAGGTCAAAGGACACTCTGAATAAAAAAGCTCCAAATACAATAATCGAAGTATCGAGCCAATCAGAACAAAGTGATTCGGAAGAAGATACAGTTCGGAGAACAAAAAGAGCAAGAGTTCCGAACAAGAAATACACAGCACCTGAATGGACATACGTGGTTGCTGAAGCAGTTGAACCTACAGATCATTATGAGGTAAAGACTGTTGCGGAATCAAGTTACAGAAACTGTTACAAGCCACCCTAAATGAACTGTGTTAAAAAATAGGGTGCAGAAAATTGACAAAAGCTGTTCTGAAAAGTGCAGAAAATTAAGCTGGAACTCAGTTAAAGGCTGATAAGTAAAAAAAAAAAAAGAAGAGAGAGATAGGGGAGAAGCAAGAAGGCTCAAGAGGTGCTTGGATACACATGCACATAATTTTTTTATACATAATTTTTTTGTTTAGTTTTTTGATTTGTATTAGAGAAATGGCAAGGGCAAAATTTCAAGAGACTGGATATCAAAATCAAGGTTTTAAACCTAAATGTATTAACGCTTGCTTTATAAGTATTTTACTAATGATGTTTGTTTGGTTAAAACTAATTGTTGTTGTGCCTTATTTTATGTATCCTACTAAGAATAATATTTCTAATGATCTGGTGAATGAGAAAATAAATGTGGAAAATCTTAAAGAAGATCCAAAGGCTAACATTAAGAGATTAACCGGAAATAATTTACACCAAGATAACTCTATGTTATGTTATGTTAACTATAGCTTATATGGCGCGTAATCACCTGCAGGTCTCTTAGCGCTTGGAGAGAAAGCTCAGATACCCTCTACCATCCCCGATGAGCACCAAACGATGTGTTAAACTGTGTCCAGAGCCTCCCTAAACAGAAGGGTTTTGAGGTGTTTCCTGAAGGGGAGAAGGGCGGGTTCCTTACGGAGGTTCACAGGCAGTTCGTTGCAGAGTTGGGGAATTATGACAGAGAAAGCCCTGCCACCTTTAGATGCAGTTTTGGCCCGAGAGTGAGCCAGAAAACCTGCCTCGGACGAGTGAAGTGTGCGTCCCGGTGCATAATTCACCAGGCGCTCCTTGATATAGCCAGGAGCCTGACCATATACGGCTTTGTGGGCATGGCAGAGGCCCTTGAACTTTGCTCTCTGCTTGACCGGGAGCCAATGCAACCTATGCAACAAAGGGGTGGCATGAGCCCTTCTAGGGAGCCTAAAAATCAGCCTAGCTGCATCGTTCATGGTTACCTGCAGCTTGCTGATTAGTTTCTCAGGGAGGCCAATGTACAAGGCATTGCCATAGTCCAACCTGGATACAATCGTGGCCGACACAATAATTTGTAGAGTAGTGGGCGAGAGCAAAGGGGCAAGTTTCCGCAGTTGTCGCATTAGGCCCAGTCAGGTGCCGACCACAGAGGCAACTTGATTGGACAGAGAGAGGTTGGCATCGATCTTAATGCCCAGGCTCTTTATGACGGGGACTGGTGTAGGGGCAGTGCCGAGCTCTTGAGGCCAGAAAAGGTCATTCCAGGGGTCCCCTTTAGAGGAGATTACAAGGACCTCTGTTTTATCCGGATTGACTTTTAGTGAATTGGCTGTCATCCAAGTCACAGTGTATCTAAGGATGTTTTGAACGTGAGTGTGGGCCTGCGGAGAGTTGTTGATCTGCAGAATCAGTTGGGTATTATCCGCATAATTGAAAATTTGACAGTCCATACTGGCTAAGGCTGCCACCAGTGGCTGGAGATACACATTAAAGAGGAGAGGAGATAGAGCTCCACTATTTGAAATCTGTTCACCCAGTTGGACCCTTTGGGACCGCCCAAGCAAAAAGGACTCAAGCCACTGGCGGGCCAGCCCGCAGATGCCTAGATTAGCAATTCGAGACAGGAGCTGTGCATGATTGACCGTATCGAACCCCGCTGATAGATCTAACAGAATCAGGGCGCTCGCATCTTTGTTGTCGGCCCTAACTCTGAGCTCATCAAGCACGGCCAACATCACTAGTTCAGTGCTATGATGAGCCCTAAAGCCGGCCTGCCTCACCTGGAGTAGGTGATGTTCCTCTATAAAAGATGAAAGTGTTGTGAGGACATGTTGCTCCAGTACTTTTGCTAGGAAGGGGAGCTGAGAAATGGGCCTATAGTTTTTTTAATTGGCCACATCTGCCCCAGGCTTCTTTAACAAGGGAGTAACCCTGACTTCCTTCATAGTGGTGGGCAAGTAACCTGTCTCCAGGGAGTGATTAAGTAGAGCGAGAAACTCTCTTTCTAGCCCAGGAAGGGCCATGCGCAAGATCCTTGGAGGGCAGGGATCTGCAGGGGAGCCAGATTTGAAGCAATTCATCAGGCATGAAAGGCGTGCTAGATCTAAGTTAGGAAAGACTGTGAGCTGCTCACCAGGGATATGGGGGCTAGAGTCTGGTCCGGGGCTATCTGATTTGTTGGAGTGTTGTCGATCTCGGAGAGAATGTCCCTAACTTTCTGAAGAAAAAAATCCTGGAATTTGTTGCAGTCTGCCGGCTCAGGTGCCAGCTTCTGTTCTGATTTCTGGCTAAGCTCTTTGAGGATTCTGAACGTTTCCCTTTGTTTGTTAGTCGCATCTGTGATTCTTGCCTCATAATATTCGGCCTTTCTGGCCATAATGGCCTTTTTGTAAAGGGTTAGCATGGCTTTATAACTAGCAAGTGCGGCTGGAAGGTATAGTTTACGCCATAGCCTCTCAGCTTGCCGAAGGGTGTGCTTCTTTTTTCACAGGTCCTCGTTGAACCAGGGGGCTCCCTTGCCCTTCTCTCTAATTCTTTCCTTTCGAGCCGGAGCTATCTGGTCAATGGCCCTGCTTAAGTTACCAGTTAGGGCTTCGCTCTCCTGGTCGAGGTTACCTTTCGTAGATTTTTTAAGGGAGGTAGTGAGCAGGGTGTCTATTAAATTATCAGCCTCAATCTTGTTCCAACTGCGCACCACTCTCCACTCTGGCGGTGGCTGTGACAGTTGACTAGCTAGCTGAACCCAGCAGCTAAGTAGTGAGTGGTCTGACCAGGCGCATGGGCTGATGTCTGTGAGGTTCACCTGTGGTTCAGTCGTCCAGATGAGGTCCAGGATATGGCCTTTAACATGGGTGGGGGAGTCCACCAGCTGGCGGAGCCCCATCGAGCTCATTACTTCCTATTAATGACTTCTCGTTAAATGTTTTCACCAAGTTGTTGTATGAGTATGTGGATACTATGGATGCAAGAGATTGTTATGTGTGCATGCAATTACTGTCTTCTGTGTCTGAGGGGTGACCTATCATCACCTACCTTTAACCTATGGAATTTCGTGTAGTGTACTAACAAGTTTATTCTATGAAAAAGGCAGTTTGCAATATTTCTATTTTAATTTCGATTTAGTTTTTTCTGAAGTACCTATTAGAAAGAATATGAATATGGTGAGTAGTGCAAAAAATGCAGATTACTTTGGGGAGTTTTTCCATACTACTAAAACAATAGATACTGTGTATGCACATCGTAATAATTTGACCTGTAGTTTGCGTCAAGAAGAAATTGAATTTATAACTGTAGTGGAAGATAGGAGACAATGGGCCAGATGTACAACCCTAGTTTGCATGCGCAAACGGGTTTGCGACCCGTTTGCGCATGCAAATAGCAAATGGGCCATGTACTAACCCTATTTAGCGAGTCGCAAATGATTGGCGACTCGCTAAATAGGATTAGCGACTCGCTATTAGGAAGGGGCGTTCCAAGGGCATCCCTTCCTAATACCGAGTCTGAGCCCTATGTAAGACTGTTTTGCGACCGCAATTGCGGTCGCAAAACAGTCGCAGTTTACCACCCTTCTCAGAAGGGTGGTAAAGCACTCGCAAACGAGAAGTGGTCCCCAGGGGACCCCTTCCCCTTTGTCAATGCAGGGGAAAATATTTTTTAGGGGCAGGCAGTGGTCTCAGCGACCACTACCTGCCCTTAAATAATGAAACGAAAACGTTTCATTTTTCTTTTTTTAAATGCATCCCGTTTTCCTTTAAGGAAAACGGCCTGCATTTTTTTTTTTTAAACTGCTTTATTTAAAAGCAGTCCCAGACATGGAGGTCTGCTGAGCCCAGCGATCCGGCTTCTCGGCTCAGCGCGGGGTAGGCTACCGGCACGCGTCCTTCAAGGACAGGACACCACTAATTTAGGTATCTGGAGCTGAGAAGACTGTATGGAGTAAGCACTACCACTCAGATAGGTTACTACTAGGCTTGGTGGGACCTCGTGCTCGCACCCAAGAATAGTGGTAGGTAGGAACTCTTCCGCCCACCACAATGTGTAGATAGTGTTTTTCACATAGGTCCTGATGAAATGCAGTGTATCATTACTGAACGTATTGCATGAAACATGTCGACCATTTGCTAAGAGTTGAGCATCGCTCCACTGGACCGTTGAGCCAGCGAGCGGCCACTCTTCCATTCTTTTAATAAGGTGGATAACCACCCTAATAAACATAATTTTTGGATTATCTAACCTTTTTTAGCATCACTCACTCACATCACCTCTACACAGTCCCCTAGGGCCCTCACACCCACGGCACCATACGGCAAGGAACAGAAGATCTCCGCTAAAGAGCCCCTTTATGGGTGCCCGTCGGGTATTGCAGCGCCGACCCGACGAGGAGCAAGTCCATATGATGAAGCATGACACCTAGCTTGCTGGGTGTGTGAGGACTCTAGTTCCGAAAAGGAGGATTTCCCTCCTTTGGCCTCCCTACTTGTTGTCCATCCTTGGGGAACAGCATACTCTTCTTATAACGCGAGCCCAGCAGGCCACCATACCCGGGAGGGCCAGCCATTCCTAATGGGGTCGCAAATTGCGAGTGCCTCATTAATATGCATGAGGCATGCAATTTGAGACCCCATTAGGAATCGCTAACAGTGTCTCTGGCACTGTTGTACATTGATGTTTGCGACTCGCAATTTCATGCATTTGCGAGTCGCAAACATCAATGGTCGTACATCTGGCCCTGAATTTCAAGAAAAAGGCTGCTGAGCAAAAGTCCTATATCCCTCCTTGGGCTTTTAGAGAAGGAAATTACAACAAGCATTGACATAGCCAATAGGTCTCGCCTTTGGGACCTTATAAGTGTTTAATCAATCAATCAATCAATCACGGCATTTATAGAGCGCGCTACTCACCCGGGAGGGTCTCAAGGCGCTGGGGGAGGGGGTAAGTTACTGCTCGAACAGCCAGGTCTTGAGCTGCTTCCTGAAGGAGAGATGGTCCTGGGTTCGCCGAAGGTGAGTGGGGAGGGAGTTCCAGGTCTTGGCTGCCAGGTAGGAGAAGGATCTTCCTCCGGCGGTGGTTCTGCGGATTCGTGGTACGGTGGCGAGGGCGTGGCTGGTTGATCGTAGCTGGCGTGTGGGCGTGTAGAAGGTCACGCGGTCGTTGAGGTACTTTGGGCCCAGGTCGTGGAGGGCCTTGTGTGCGTGGGTGAGGAGTCTGAACGTGATTCTCTTGCTGACGGGGAGCCAGTGCAGCTCTTTCAGGTGTCCGGTGATGTGGCTGTGTCGGGGGATGTCCAGGATGAGTCGTGCGGAGGCGTTCTGGATGCGCTGGAGTCTTTTTGAAGTTTGGCTGTGGTTCCGGCGTAGAGGGTGTTCCCATAGTCCAGTCGGCTGGTGACGAGTGCCTGGGTGACGGTCTTCCTGGTTTCAGTGGGGATCCATCTGAAGATCTTGCGGAGCATGCGCAGGGTGTTGAAGCATGAAGATGAGACGGCGTTGACTTGTCTGGTCATCGACAGGGAGGAGTCCAGGATGAAGCCCAGGTTGCGTGCGTGGTCCGTTGGCTTGGGCGCGGTGCCCAGGGCCGGGGGCCACCAGGAGTCGTCCCAGGCGGAGGGTGATGAGCCCAGGATGAGGACTTCCGTCTTGTCTGAGTTCAGTTTAAGGCGGCTGTTCCTCATCCAGTCGGCGACGTCTCTCATCCCGTCGTGTAGGTTGGCTCTGGCGGTGGTGGGGTCGTTGGTGAGGGAGAGGATCAGCTGGGTGTCGTCGGCGTAGGAGATGATGTTGAGGTTGTGTTGGCGTGCGATGGCTGCGAGGGGGCTCATGTAGACGTTGAAGAGGGTTGGGCTGAGTGAAGATCCTTGTGGAACGCCGCAGATGACTTCGGTGGCTTCGGATCTGAACGGGGGAGGCGGACTCTCTGGGTTCTTCCGGCGAGGAACGAGATGATCCAGTCCAGTGCTTTCTCTCGGATTCCGATGTTGCTGAGGCGCTTCACTAGGGTGCGGTGGCAGACAGTGTCGAACGCCGCGGAGAGGTCCAAGAGGATGAGGGCAGCTGTTTCCCCGTTGTCGGTTAGGGTTCTGATGTCGTCGGTGGCTGCGATAAGGGCGGTCTCGGTACTGTGGTTTAACCATGCAACCGTTAATGTTGTTGCACCAAGGATATTGTGCTGCATAACTAAATACTTATAAGGTCCCAAAAGCGAGACCTATTGGCTATGCCAATGCTTGTTAAGGAATTGCCAGGGGCAGATACTGGGAGCTGTCTTAGAGGGGGCCGTGTGTTTGTGTTGGTTCTGTCACTCCTGTCAATGTTATTCCATGAGGCCAGCTCGGACAAGCCAGGCTTGGGGAAATGAAGAGAGCAGCACGCCCCTCACCCCATGTTCCAATGTATAATGATAATACATGTTTCTGGATAATGATACAGTGGCGTAGCAAAAGGGCCATTGTGTCTAGTGCAAGCAAGGAAAATAGTCCCCCTGAACACTGGCTGAGAAATGAAATGTAGCAATAATCAGTGGGCCCTGGTGCCACTGCACCTGCTGCATCATTGATAGCTAGGCCTCTGTAATGATGTGGCACCTACTGCCATAACATGGCATTCATTCTCTTTGGTATGAAACAGTGATCTGCTTTGCAACATACACTGCATCACATTTATATTTAATCATCAAAAGCACAAAGTTGCACAAAAAGTACTAAATTGTAATACATGTCAGTCAGGCAGTTGGCATTTTTAAAAAAACACGGCTCATGTTATGAATTATATTTTGTGTTATTAACCTTGCCAAAAATGCTCCTCGGGGCCACAAGCTCCATGATGCTGTACACAATCAGTTGTCATCAACGGTAGTCACTTAAGTACTGAGGAAGGATGAAAGACTAAGTGGGCCCAACATGTTTAGAGCTGTGGCTGCAGAGTGCCCACAAGCTCTCAAGAGCACCGCATTTCACCAGGCGATCCATCTATTGTACTGGCTTTAGTTTCGAAGTACAGAAAGTTCCACAACCCCATTTCTAAACTACCTAGAGAAACCGCGCGTAACGAGAAATACCCTGACCTGATTCAGTTCACAGAGCACGACTATATGAAGCATTTTATTCAATGCTTAATTTGAGACGGTGGTTGCAGGTAGGCCTCACTGGCACTAATGTTTGGGCACCAGCACTTATTTTCCTCACCAGACTTTGACCCAGAAAGAAACACAAAAGGGGGAGCGCAGGAGGAAGAGAAAGACAGAAAAAGAGCGACAAAGTGAGAAAGAAGGGCCAAAGAAGGACGTGCGAGAGTGAATTTGAAAGGCAGGGATTGTGTGGTGATGGATTAAATATGTAGTAGGGGGATTAAGACTACTCACCTTGGCATTCAGCACAGAAGGCATCTAAACAAATGTCGGGCCCCAATACCCACTATTTTACATATGAAAGCACTGACTTTATTTATGCATTCGTGAATTGTGCTTGGTGCCTAAAGTTGCAGACTTCAGGACTGGGACACCTCGGATTGGAACCCAGCTTCCCCACTTGACTCAACTGCGTGTTCCTGGGTAAATCACTTTAGCCCCCACCCTCTTCCTTCAGTTCCCTTATTTGCTAAAAAGTGGGAGCGCCTAAAGACAATTCACTTCACAGTGTGCGCTGTACAGGAACAGTTGTTCATTCTCATTTACCTTGGTTCCGATTCCAGCGTCGCTTTGCCCTGTCTAGGAAGCTCCGCTTATGTGAGCAGTGTCCCGGTTCAGCAGGTTTCAGCCTCAGATCACACACTCTGCTCGCCACCCTGGGAGCGCGAAGACACAATGCCGATAGCATCCTCCTTCCGTGGGATCAGCTCCCATCTTGCATCCTCCTCTCCACACACCGTGCGGGAGCGTATGGTCCCCGCCGGGTGACTCGCTGCTGCTGGCCACACAGGGTAAGAGTTTCCACGGGGAGACTCTCCGGTATCACGGGGACAGAGGTCCAGGCAGCCACAAGCCCCAGGATCACAGAGCTTTTCTGATCTCCGAGACAGCAGCCATCCACCGCCCCTACACAAGCACCATGTGTCCCTGAATCATTAGCAGGACAATGCATACACAAAAGAAACCACGGCCTCTACCACTCTGCATAGGGGGGAGCCAACAGGTGGATTGCCAAATACCTTGGACGAACACAGGCACTCGACCCTGTAAAATTGTAGCCTTTTTTCTACAATAATAAGGGAAATTCAGACTATAGCTACAAGCAAAACAAGCGTGCGCGCCTCAAGTAAAAAAAAACTGTCGGCAAAAGTGAAGCGTTTCCCTTGCGGGAGCGAGCGGCGCCAGGAGCGATAATTGCTACCATATGGCGCCGCTCGCTCCCGCAAGTGAATCGCTAAGCGTGTACGCGTTGCCATTGAAGGCAATGGAACGCGTGCACGTTTTTGGCTGAAAAGCCGAAGCGATTGCAAAAGGTCTTTTTGCCTATGCAGCATAGGCGAGACCTAAAAAGGGTGAGACATATGCTGCAATAACCCTAGATTGGCACCATAGGGGAAAGCTTTGCTTATTAAGACTGAAAGCGGAATATAACAACTATTTCATTGGTTCTAGTGAATGTGACCATACTTTCCTGATTACAGAGGGTTGGGGAATAAAAGGTGGTACGGATCCTGTTTTCCCTGGGATATATTATGTGTGTGGTAAGAATGCCTATTATAGGTTGCCCGCACGTTGGTATGGGTGTTGTTATATGGGGATTGTCTTCCCAAAAATTGATCATGTGGATAAAAGTCATGGAATCAATGAAAAGAAGAGTGGTTGATCGTTTATCAACAGACACTGCTGGTGGGTTCTTAATGATTGATACTGAAATGGTGGCTATGAGATCTATGGTTTTACAAAATAGACTTGCTCTTGATGTATTATTGGCAAAAGAGGGCGGAGTCTGTAGCATGTTGAAAATCCAACAGTGCTGCACATATATCCCTGACAAAAAAGTAAGAATCTAGAGGGATATATTACTAATATTACACATTTAGGGGAGGATTTAACTGAACTGAAGGTTGACTGTGCTTGGGAGAAACTTGGTAAGGGTTTCTCTTTAGTGGGTAACTGGTTTTTGGATTTTGGTAATAGCTTGTTAGGGAGAATACTAAAGCCAATAATTGCTATTGCTACTGGAATATTAACGCTGATATTAATATATAAATGCTGTAAGTTTAAAAATCAAACATTAGTAACCAAACGAAGAGCAAGAAAGAGAAAGAGAGAAGAAATAGAGTTGGAAGACAGAAGAGGAAATTATTATGAAATAGTAAAAGACATAGATGGGGTTAGGTTGAAACAGAAGAAAACTACTGCTTTCTAAATAGTAGTAATCAGATAGTAATCAGAGTTTGGGATTTTTATGATGGCTTATGTTGCCATCAAAGGGGGATTGATGGAGCAGGGTTTTGCGAAATAAAAACCTGCTTGGATCCAACTTCTCATTGTGTGGATTATTAACAAAAGTTGTGTGAAAATTAACCGAGAAAAACTAAAAATGGGAGAACGTGAAACTGTGCTAATATGCTGGAAAGAGACCAGTATTTCCAGTGTTTCTAGTAGGCTGCAAACGCAAATGATTAATGCAAAAATAACAGCCAAAGAAAATAATGATAGAAGCAACGAGTTTTAAAAAGAGACATTTTCTTTTCCTAACTGTTCGAAAATATGTGCATAATGTGTAGAAAAGTGCAAAGCATCAATAGAGCATTAATAATGAACTTTTGTTATGAACTGATAATTATTTGTGTATTTGTTTTGCCTAGAGAAAAGGCACACTTTACTGTTCTGCAGAGAAGGCCTCAAAGAGCTTTTTAGGTTTAATTTGCTTTCTAAAACGTAGGCTGCAAAGAAATGTATTTTGTCCTTCAATAGTTCCTGACGATGGCCATGATTATGTGGAGGGAGTAATGAATGTTATTAATGGAATTTCCTTGCTGACTGGAGAAAATGTTCTTGTGGATAATCGTGCTGAAAGTTTTGTTACAAAGCAAATCGAGAGACATGTGCAAGCTGCGGAAGAGATTATCAGAGTTTCCTCTGCTGAAGGACGATGACGATGGTTGTCTCAAGACAAAGGAACTGTTGAGAGTCAGGTGCGCTGGAAGTGGAGTGATCGGACACCCCTTGGCCTGGACCAATTAGATTCATGAACTCTTGAGTTTTGATACATGGGGGGCTGGATCTTTAGTGAATTAGGGTAGCGTTAGAATTTTTAGAGAGGGAGACTTCTGAACTTCGGGAGAGGAGAGAGCTGTGTTGCTGTTTTCCTTATTTAACTGGCTGGCTGTTGTTCTGCTGATCCTGACTATTTAACTTTGCTCCTCATAACCTTGTGAGGGTGCCCTAGCTTACCCTTACGGCCAGAGGGTAGCTCTTCTGACTATTAGCATTTTGTGCTAAAGTTGTTTCTAGGTTTGTATGATTATTCTGAATTTGCATTGACTTTATTTGCAAATGCTCTATTGTCTCTTCACCTATCCACTCACTCATGGCTCGTTGAGAGATGTTATCATGAATAATTGAATGTTGTTTTTCTTGTGTGATGATCTATGATTCGAACTGTATTGTACTTGATGAACATTCATATTCTTTAAAATAGATAAAAGCAAGTTGATAAGTAATCAGAGTCTGTCATTATTAATGTTATTTGGTTATAGTGTTATAGATTATTTTTCTTGTTTAGGTCCTCATAAGGTTGGGAATCTGTCTTATCAATAGTCAATCCCTTACAACTCAAAAAGGTCCATCGGAGAGAGAGAGGAGCACATAATTATAGAAATTGGCAACATGTTTAGATTAGGCGGCGAAAGGGACTAGTGGACATTGAAATTGGTTACTGATGGTAAATATTGGTAAACAAACAGCCCCCTTTCCGCTGCATCACTATATACCCGGTACACAATGATAAACCATTGCAAGACGCAGCTCAGTTATTGGCTCTGGGTTCCTCGGGTTCTTGGTGAACCTACAAGTCCTATATATCCCCGCAACCAGAAGGGCCCAGAAGGTGTAATGGTATATTGCTTTAAAAAATCTGTCATACTTAGAAGAAGTTACAGGTGAAAATGTTGGCACAAATGGCTGTTTTTCTCAACTCAATTTCAATATTTTTTATTTTCAACTGTTACTTTCTATAAAAAAAAACCTTGAAGGATCTACACAAATGACCCCTTGCTAAATTCAGAATTTTGTCTACTTTTCAGAAATGTATAGCTTTCCGGGATCCATTATTGCTTTCACACCCATTTCTACCCCTAACTGGAAGGAGGTTGAAAGCACAAAAATAGCAAAAATAGGCTATGTCCCAGTAAAATGCCGAAACTGTGTAGAAAATGTTGGTTTTCTAACAAAAGTCTGCCTGTCCCTGAAAGCTGAGAAGATGGTGATTTTAGCACCACAAACCCTTTGTTGATACCATTTGCAGGGAAAAAAACAGACGCTTTTTTCTGCAGCATTTTTTTCCATCCCCTCCAGGGGAATCCACAAAGCCTGAGTACCTTTAGAATCCTCAAGATGTTGGAAGAAAAGGACGCAAATGCAGATTTTCCACAGTTTTAATGGGTAGAAAATCATAATTTTATTACAGGCACGGAGGCTGATATTATGCATTATACCTTTATTGCTCCCCAAACACAGCAGCAACAAACACTTAGAATTAGAATACACCTAATACATTCTAGAACGTAGAACATGCATATACTCCTAGAACAGGCAGCCATCTTCCTCTTTAGTAGCTGCGAAATAAACAAAGTCCAAAACTCAAATCCAATCGAAGAATCTGTAATCCGAACCATACGATCTTCTCCAACCTTTGCCGGCTTACTCCATCTTAACCTAAAATACAAAATTAATAAATTATAAATAGGGCGGGCACAGCGGAGGGATAATATCAGCCTCCGTGCCTTTAATAAAATTATGATTTTCTACCCATTAAAACTGTGGAAAATCTGCATTTTATGTCAAGGCCCGGAGGCCAATATTATGCATGTTCAAAGTTCATCCAAAACTCTCTCCAACACATTTTCCACAGGTTTAAAATAAAATCTTTTAAAAGTCGAATCTTTTGTCCAATATGCAGCCCTCAAAATTCCACTCAAACTAAAACCCTTCATAAAGGCCTTACTAGCCATAGCCCCCTAACCGAATGTGCCCCAAATACACTAACATCCACCCCTGCCTTAAGCATCACTCCTCTTACCCACCTAGATAAAGTCGGGGTTGAAACTGCTTTAAAAGGCTTCCTATATGAAATCAACAATTGTGTACAACCATCCTGCCTTAACCCTAAAGTCCTCTTCTCATATTCCTTTAGACAACTAACCACACACAAAATCTTGTTCCCCTCCAAAAGTGGGTAAAAACTGTCCTAGACATAGTCTTTGTCCTTTTCCTAATATCAAAATAAACACCCTCCGGTTGATAACTTCTTGAATTAACCTCCAAAGCTCTTATATCTGAAACCCTTCTAAAGGAAACCATACACAAAAGCATAGCCAACTTCCAAGACAAAAGTTTCAAGTCCAGTCCTGAATTTGCTCCCCAGCTTACCAGCTCTTTCAAAACCACTGATACATCCCAAAGAGATCCATACTTAGCTTTTGGTGGAAGCACAACTCTAACGCTGTTAACCAATCTTTTAACTAGAGCATGTTGTCCAACCGGAACACCATCGACTAAAACATGCCCTGCCGAAATTGCGGACCTAATCAAATTTACTGTATTGTACGCTAAACCACTATTATACTGAACTGATAAATAATTTGCAACCTCCACTACAGGAGCTGATATGGAATCCAGACCCCTTTCAAAACACCAATCACACCATCTTCTCCATGCAGACCCATAAACCTTTGATGTTCCCTTAGACCATGATTTTGATATGAGCTCCTTAGCTTCCTTTGATAATCCATGCATTTGCCATATTCTCCTGAAATCAACCATGCCACTAACCTCAGCTGACCTGACATTACCAGATCGTGAACGTTCCCCTGCACATCTAACAGGATTTCTTTGAAATTTGGCATAATGATCGGATCCTCTATCAAAAGACTCATCAAATCTGGAAACCACACTTGAGCTCTCCAAAAAGGCGTTACCAAAACCAACTCTGCTCGTTCCCTTCTGACTTTCGTCAACACCCTCTGAATCATTGCAAAAGGAGGAAAAGCATAATTCCTCCCCTCCTTCCACACCTGAAGGAATGCATCTATTCCCTTTGCCTCAGGATCCGGTCTCCAGCTGTAAAAATCTTTCAACTGAGTATTCAGTTTGTCCATAAACAGATCCACCTGCAAAGGCCCCCACCTCTGCAGTAACCTCACAAAAACCTCTCTGTTCATCCTCCAATTGCTCACATCCCTCATGTATCTTGAATACCAATCCGCTTCTACGTTGCTCAACCCTGGGATATACTGTGCTTGAACCATAATTTCTTTCTCCAAACAAAACCTCCAAAACTCCTTGGCTAGTTCCGCTAATCCCCTCGACCGAGGTCCCCCCAATTTGTTCACATACCGAACTGCCAACATGTTGTCCATTTTCAGCAGAACACAACACTTCACTTGATCCCTTAAAAAACTCTTTATCGCAAAAGACCCTGCTAAAAGTTCCAGACAATTTATGTGCATTCTTCCTTCGACCATTGTCCCCCTGTCGACACTGACCTACATCTCGCACCCCATCCGTGCAGACTCGCATCCGATTCTATCTCCATCTCCGGTACTTCCCCGAATATCGCCCTTCCATTCCATGCTTCCAGACTCATTAACCACCAATCCAATTCCTCTTGAGTCTCTTGATTCATCTTTACCCTCTGACAATACCTCGTATCCTGTCTCAAATGAAAGGCCTTCAATCTCTGCAACGCCCGATAATGAAGGGGTGCTGGAAATATTGCCTGAATCGATGCTGACAACAGACCCAACAACCGAGCCAGCTGTCTCAACGTAATCCACTCTGCACTCTTCACTCTTTTCACTTCCTTCCTGATGTTCCTCACTTTCTCCATTGGCAATCTCAATACACATTCCAACGTCTGTATCTGAAAACCTAAGAAATTCATCTCCTGCATAGGTTCTACACATGATTTCTCCCTGTTCACAACAAACCCCAGATCCTCTATCACTTTCACCGCAAGCTCCGTCTGCTCTCTCGCTAAATTCTCCTCTTCTGCCATTATCAAAACATCGTCCAAGTAAATGATTAAACGAATCCCCCTGGACCTGAGCCAAGCTGCCACTGGCCTCATCACTTTGGTGAAACACCAGGGGGCTGACGTCAAACCGAATGGAAGACTCTTGAACCTCCAACGATTTCCCTTCCACCTGAACTGTAGATAATCCCTTTGCTCCTGACACATCGGAATGGTCAGATACGCATCTTTCAAATCTAACCTGGTCAACCAATCCCCTTTTCTCAACAAATCCCTTAGCATGTGAATACCTTCCATCTTGAAATTATTGTAACCAACCCAATCGTTTAACTCCCTTAGGTTTATTACTGGTCTCATTCCTTTCCCTTTCTTTTCCACCAGAAACAGATTGCTCACGAAACAACCAGGCACCGCTTTCGCCAGTTCTATTGCCCCTTTCGCCTCCAAGGCCTCCACTTCCTTTGTCACCAAATCTTCCATTTCTTTTTGAATCTCAAAATGTTGGGAATCCTCCCCTGCACCGGCGTCCTGATAAAATCTATTCTGTAACCTGTCACTGTTTCCAAAACCCATGGATCCTGAGTAATCTCTCTCCACCTTGAAACAAACAGGGCTAGTCTGCCGCCCAATTTTACATGGATAGAAATAGGGTCTTGTAAACAACTTACCTGAGACCCCCCTTGTTCGCCTTTCAGATCGCATGCCTCTCGATCTGCCCCTCTGTCTTTGTGGGAAGAAACTTCCCTGCTCAGTTCTGGTGTAACCATATCCTCCACCATAACCTGCTCCATAGGGTCTGACTCCTCTACCAAAATTACTCCTGGTATAAGTTTGTCCTCGGCCGGGGAACCGACCCCGCGTTCGCCCGGCCAATCCAAAAACTCTTCTAATATCCTTCTGCGCTTTCTGCAGTGAATTAAAAGTTCCTACATATTTCGCCATATCTTTGACGAAATCATCCCCGAAAAGCAAGCCTTCACTCTGCTCCCCTAGCTCCTTGCTTGCCAAGTCTGCTAGTTTAGGATCAATTTTGAAAAGGATACTCTTCCTCCTTTCCATACATAAAGCCGCATTCGAATTACCAAGAAGGCATATGGCTCTCTGCACCCACTGGCGCATCTCTCCTACATCCACACCAGTGTTGTTCGTATGCGCCTCCTCGCACATATCAAAGATTTTGGTTAATGGACCTAAAACATCCAACAGCCTGTCTTGACATCCTTTCAGCCCTTTGTCTAGACCCCTTCTTGGGTCCCTACCACTCTTATTAAGGAATGCCATCATTTTTTGGTCCAATTCTGGTGTGTAGGCCACCTTACTGTTTAAACTAGGTCTAGGACATTCAGATCTTAACCTAGTTCTGACATCCTTTGGGATCTCTCTCCTAATCCAGTACCTTACGTACTTGGCCACATGCTCAACTGGGGTCCACTGTGGAGACAAAGGATGTTGTATCATTAACGGATCGAACATCTCCTCCCTTTGAGGATCCACAAAGTCACCTATCTCAAACTTTATTCCTTTGCCTTCTAACTTCCTTTTCTTATTCGGAATCTCTTCCACATCTGAATCCTCCAAACTTGAACTACACGTAAGCTCCACATCCCCACTTGTTGAGCTCGAGTCACATGCTGCCACACTATGACTTTTTTTACACGCCTTTATAGCGCTTCCTTTTGCCTTTATAGCAACCCCTTTTTGAACCTTACGTTCATTTCCTTTATCCTGACCTCCCTTCTCATTATGTCTCCTTTTATGGGTCTTCTTCAAACCCTGGCTAGACATTCCTGCGACAACGTCAACCTCTTCTGTTGTCCAGAAGTCATCCTCCTCACCAGATCTGTGTCTGGTCTCTCTTTCCTCATACTTTTTCCAAAGTATTTTCTATCTTCTTATCCAGAGATGCTGACATCGCCCCAAACATCTTTTCCATATACATCTTCATTCTTTCTTCCATAGTAGCCTCTGCCCCTTCCATTATATGTTTTAAATAAAACACCTCACAAAAATAGAAAGCTCTAAAATCCTCTTCAACAAATTCTTTTACCTCCAATCTCTATTAGCCACAACAATTCAATCCCCTTCACCTACTCTAATCTTTATCCACCCAAATTAACCTTCTCTCTCTTGTCACAAACTAAATCCGTCCTCACGCTGAACCTCCGATCGAAGTCTGACTGAAATTGACCTCGTTCATCAAGACGCTTCAAATCATCCCTAAAGATGGCCGCCTAACTTCCCTAAGATTACTTGAGTCTTATCCCATACTCTCAAAATGGCCACCTCACGTAACGTAATTACGGAGGCCCCATCTGGACACTCCTCTTTCAACTTCCCCCTTCTCGCGCACCATATTCCATGCCAGGAGAGGAGAAAGACACGCTCAAGCGCAGAGACAGACGCGCTCGAGTTCTACTGCCCGAGCGCAAATACCTCGCGCCTTTGATTTGAAAACACCATGACAACGAACTGCCACACGCTCGCTGATTTTATCGCTCAGTCTAAAACGGTAACTCTTTATAAACTATACGATACACTTTTTGTTTCTTTCTCATTCCATAAATAATATTCGCTGAATCCCACAGCACTAATCTTCTTCCATGATCTCATCCCCCATTCCGTCATCTAAACACTTTTCCCTCTACATAAAGTTATTCTTTCATTAATACATTAACTCTTCATTCCATAGAATTCAAACCCCATCAATCTTTTTTTCTATAATCATCATTCATTACTTAATCAAACAAACACTTTCAAACCTAACAAGAGATTTGAATGTACTTATCTTGTGCTTGAGCAGCAAAAAAAGAGGAAGATGGCTGCCTGTTCTAGGAGTATATGCATGTTCTACGTTCTAGAATGTATTAGGTGTATTCTAATTCTAAGTGTTTGTTGCTGCTGTGTTTGGCGAGCAATAAAGGTATAATGCATAATATCAGCCTCCGGGCCTTGACATAAAATTTGGCTTGGATACCTTACGTGGACAAAATGTTAGAGGGGCCTAAGCACAAAGTCCCCTATATAGCCAAACAAGCATTTGCAATGCAATAGGTCTCGCATTGGGGAGAGTTAGAGCTATCAGCGTTGTAAATGACAATGTATTTTATCCATATGTTTTGGTTTGGAGTGTAGTGGGTATATGTGGTGTGGAGTGGAATTATGTGGGTTGTATTGGAATTGTGTGGGGTGGAATTGTATGGTGTTGAGAGCAGTTGTGTAGTGGAATTATGTGGCATGGTGATTAGATAGGGGTGAGAGCTGCAAAGAATAGATAGAAAGGATGAGAGAGGGATAGGTAGTTTGGGCTTGAAGTGGTGAATGAACTCCAGACAGAGGAGCAGAAAGAGTGTGTCAGAAAGAGAGAAAGAGGGGAGAACAGGCGACAGCACATAAAGAGGGTACGCCTGTGTTCGCAGAAGACACCTCAAGAAGAGGAGGAGAGCGTGGGATTGAGGGACAGAAACTTTGAAAAGCACGGGAAAGAAACTGCTTAGTATGTGTGAGCAGGCATTAGAGAGGAGATAGGATGTGGGAGGGGTGAGAAGGGACTGTGGGATAGCGAGGTGAGAGGGGGTGAGGCAGTAGACAGTTTTGTTTTCAAATGTATCTGTTTATGTTAACATTTCTGACTTTACAAAACTTCCATTTTTCACAAGTGGACTGAGAACACAGGTCAGAGAGCCTTTAAGGTTTTGCCAGGTTATGGGTCAAGAGGACACACTCAAATTGGTGGGGGCTGGTGGAGGTTGAAAAGGGAGATTGCTTTTATAGGAAGGTTTGAGAGGCAAGGAGAAAAACTCCATCTGGTAACAAATATTTGTGACCTGTAGAGAATATATTTATTTGTTAAAAAATACAATGCAAAGAGCTGATTTTCTGAAAGTACTGTACTGCTAAGTTTTTTTCTGTTTATATAATGGTGTTCTACAACATAGTTTGGCAAGTTACCAGTTTTCTCAGAATTCTGAGGAATGTACAAAATGATGCACAACAGTCTAGATGTGTGCTGAATTCTTTTGAAGAAAAGTAAAGCAAATGCTCATATAGCTTTACAATAAGTCAACGACTCCACATGTTTTTAATAAGATCTACTTTTAAGAAGTATATATGCTGGGCTTGGCATATGGGGAATATTATTCTGCTAACATTTTTCTTTTCACTAGTGTACACATGCCAATAGTTTGCGGAATTAACGCTTTGTAGCAGGATTTGTTTATGCAGCGACGCACAGATACCGATCTTCACACATGCTCTTTCCAAGCGCAAAAACTGGAGAATATTTCAACAGTAACTCTTCACCTCACACACTCTCACCGAGACACTCACTTGATATGGCAGTAGTAACAGTCTGCTGACATGTGTGTCCCACTAGTAGTGCTGGAGTTAGGAAACCAGTGTAGAAGTGTCCACACGCCTGCACGGCACACTGGGAATTGAAGTTCTGGAACGATGTTGGTTAATAATGATAAATTAGCACGCATATGTTAGCCCTATTTATATAACTTGCCACGAAGAGGGTCGGCAGTAGAAGTTCCGCTCTGTTTTCTAATACTGCAGTGCTTTTATTTGATGCCGCACCTAACACTACTGCAGCTCCTGATATTACGCAAACAAATGTGAATTCTCTGCCCTTAAAAAAATCAAACAAGGCAAAGCAAGGCTGCAGGTGCAGCAGCAGATTGGAGGGTCGATTAGCATCACTTGCAAAGTAATGTAGCTCTGAAAAAAAACTCTTTCCGGAGTGAACCGAGAAGCCATCTTGATGAGGTCACTTTCCCTTGGAGCATGCCCAGTGGCAGAAAGAGCTGTGTTGATAGTTCCTCTCTGAGATCATTCCCTGTATACCTATGCAGACCTTGTTCCGGCGTGAGCCTGCAGTTCCATAATATCAGACCTGCCAAACTTAACAAGTTTAACTTCCTGCTGACTGAAAAAGTGCTGCGCCGATTCATGTGAGGGCTGCAGGCAAAGCTCCCGTCTGGATCAGGTTGTCAATAGGCATCACGTGGCAGAGCGTGTGAGGCCGGGCAGTGATTGTCGTGTACAAAAACCAACAATAGAACATGTCTGTATTCACTCCTCCTCCCACCCGCCCGGCTCAATGTAACAGATGACGAGAATGAACCTCCTCGTCACATGCACTACATGAGGCTTTGCGCTTGAGAAAAGCAGGGATGCATACACCTTCACGAAGGAGTATAGCTAAACTTTCACGGTGGAGCCCAGAAGAGTAACGCCTACGTCACGTTATGTGTAGTAACATCACGATTGGGATTCACACTTGCGCAGTGAATCAGCTTAAAGCCCCGCCCACTGCAAATCGTGCGTATTGAGAGTAGCCAAAGCAAGTAATAACCAGCACAAGCGCGCGCCTCGCGCGGCAGCAGGGGGAGGGGGCCTGCGCGATTCCCTTGCGGGAGCGTGCAGCAAGGCGCGATGATTGCGACCATATGGCGCCACCATATGGCGCCGCGCGCTCCCGCAAGGGAATCGCCAGACGTGCACGCGTTGCCATTGCAAGCAAGGCAACGCGTGCACGTTTTTGCCCCCAAAGCTGTGCCGATCGCTAAAGGTCTCTCCTAAGTAGCGCATGCGCGCTGCGTAGGCGAGACCTAAAAAGGGCTTAGCACAGGGGGGAGAAAAGGCCTAGCAGTGAAGGGGTTAATCACATAGGCGAAACTTAATGCATTTAGCAGTGCTTGTTGAATGTTGCGGTCAGGCTACACATAAAGTTAGTGGAGTGGTAACATTGGGCTAGTATTCGGTTGCTTTTGGGCTTGATAACTGTGAAAAAAACTGGCAACACTGACGGTGATATAGCAGTCCTATCTGGGTTTCCACAGTCTGTCCGTTAGAGGCACAGCCGCACAGCACTTCGGTTGAGGGAACAACTGAAGGATTTTTTTTTAAAAATTGGCAGCGCTGAGATATATTTTAAAGATAATACAGTATTGATTTGCGCAATATGCTTTCTCAATCGGACCCAATGCGCCAGATTTACATCGAAGTGATAAAATAAATCACTCTCTCCACCACCAGCGGTTTGACTGGCGTGACGCCCTAGGCCTATTCCTATAGAAACCAAACGCTCGAAAACTCGCTGTCCATTGTTCTTTCACATATCTCCCCATTTTGTCGAACGAGATTACTCCAGCAATACAGCCTTACAGTTTAAAGCTTTCTTTTCAATTGTACCTCCTAAACGCGAGCAGGAGAGAAACGCTTTTGTAAATTGATACTGAATTAACGTCACGTGCCTTTCCCGGCCCTCAAAGTAGGCATCTGTCTAATTGTAAAAAAAATGCGTAATAGCGATTATGAGATGAAGTGAAAAGTGATGATGTGAGATAAAGCCACAGAAATCACTATCGTCCTTCCATCGAACTCTTGGCTCATATTGGAGATTCCCTCTGCACGCCACGCAGTCAATTTTTTTGCCAAAGGTTAAATTCCAAACAATCCTAAGTTTATTATGAGTACTTCATTTATAGCTGTCAAAATGCACTCTGGTGAGGGCTACTTGCTATAACACAGCCTTTCACAGTACGTGTTAGGAGCATGTCACACCTGCTGGGAATCGCCATGAGAGGGGGAGAAGGTGAGAGGAGAAAATGTTTGAGACAAAAGAGTGACGGAGAGTAGTGAGAATGAAGAAAGTCAAGTGAAGGAGAGGGAAAGAGACTAAAAGAGGTGAACGAAGTGTTTGAACAGAGAGAGAGAAAAATCGAGGTGTGAGAACGATGAAAGAGCAGGTAACCCATGAGGAGTTTAAGGCTTGCCTGGCAACTATAATATTTTTGGAATGTTATAGTGCTGCCCCTCAAACCTCGGACTATTAGCCACATAATTGTGATTTAAATACATCATTTATCCATGCCGGTGTCCAGATTCAGTCCCCACGTCACCACCACCCCTCCACCATCACCATAATCAGAAAAGGAAGCCTGGCCCACTCAGTCCAGTTCAAAGTAGAGGTTTACGCAACACAACTGTGAAAGTTCGCTACCTGCCACTGGCTATTGCTCAGATTATAAGTAATGATCCATTTGCTTGGTTTAAATTCCGTGGAAGAGACACTCAGCGTGTCTCTTCCAAGGCTAATAAAATGAGTACCATTGAGTTGGGTACTAAACATCTATTATTCATTGCCAAGGTGCCCCAATGGGTAAATGTGAGTTTTACAAATGCAAATTATGTTATGTCATTTTGCCCATTCCCATTAGGTTCCTGATATCACTCTCTTGAGCCTCAGACAGAAGAGTGAGGTAACAGGTAATATTGGATCTTTGACTGCATTCACAGTGCCCCAACATATAAAGTACATATTACCATGGCGGCATTCACAATGCAATTATATTTCAAATATATATTGACATGTCACCTCATTGTCACGTTGCCCTTGCATGAAAACATAAGTTATAATGCGATTTTACACAATGCACAGTGAAAGAAAGTTCCTTGGGGAAGAATATTGTGTATTAATCCCATTCTCTTTTGACTGTCACGGGTACAGTGTGCTTTGAAGCGCACCACTTATATACAATAATCATTTGGGGGAGACCTGTGAACCCCCAACATGCCCATTTGCCCCATCCCTCTATCTATCTCTATAATAAATTCATTCAGTTTTGATCAAGTCTTCTGTCCAATGTGCTTTGTTCTCAACTGGACATTGGAGTCACAACTCCCAAGTTATATTTAAATTCTAGTCGTTTTTTTTTACCAATGTTAGTGGTCCAGTATGCTTTAAAAATTATGGCTGGTCATGTATCTTGCTAACAATACCTCTGGTGAAAACAATAGCAACTCAAAAAACGAGAAAATATAATCAATTGTGTAGCTCCCAGTTTTTGTATATTGTAGCAGTGTTTCAAATATTTTCTTTCCTCGTGTAAACACAGCCCTTATTTTATGCTGTTGTCAATAGTGGCCAGGTCCCCCAATTAGTATACTCATGGCTACAGGCCTGTTTTCAGATATTATGCCTACTATCCATCTAAATCACACAAATCTATGGGTAGGTTTTCTGTGCACATCCATACAACCAACACAACTGGTTAGGATTTATGAGCATAACTTTCCCATTGCTGCTAATATAATAAAGTCTGGGTTTTAGGTAAATAAAAAAGTCAAGCTCTAGAACCAAAGCTCTAGATTGCATCACATATCCCAAATAGTTAGGTTTGCAGTGGAAGATGGCACTCCATACACAGATGACTGGAAGCAGGAAGTTTAAATAGAACGCTTTTTTAGGTCGAAGCCTACCAGACAGAGCAGCTGTCTGGTTTGCTAAAAACGTCTTGGGGGACTTTAAGAAAGCTGACCTAGGAATGCATTCCGTCCATTCCTGACCATTGGCTTTGTAACTCACATTTTCTGGCTTTCTATTTGATGGCTTTATTTGTTTTATGCTGTCCAGCTTGAGTTTGTCACTCTCGTTGCCAAACCTTGTTGACTGTATTCTTCCACAACATTGCTTTCTGTAAACAGACCTTTAATTTATGTGGCAACCCTGCTGAGCACCCATGTAAGAGGAGAGAGTGCAGGATTTATGTTTCTAGCACACAGAAAAAAATGAACAGAATATAACAGAATAAGTACAAATGAGGCACTTTTTTGTAATTCTGAAGTGTGGTGGAAACAAATATTTGAATACGATAAAAACACATTAAAACACTAGGTGATGACATTTGCACTCATCGTTTGCAGTAAAACCGTATTTCGGTGCAAATGTAATAGTCATTTAAATTGCAAATGTGTAGTCTGTAATGGCAGTGCACTATCACACCGTGTATACTCCACACTATGCCGCTCCACTCTATGCCCTTCCACTCTATGCCATGCAACTCCATTCTATGATACCCCACTCCATGACATGCCATTCCACTCTACCCCGTCCATTCTTAGACACTCTACAGCATGCCATGCCACACCACGTCACTAGACTCCATGCCAAGCTAATCTATGCCACTCATTCCACGACACAACACGCCACTCCATACCCCTCCACTCCACACCACTTACCCCACTCCACTCTACTCCGATCTACCCAAATCTACCCCACTCCACTTCACTCCCATTTACCCCAATCTACCTCACTCCAATCTACCCCACTCCACTCCACTCTACCCCACTCCCATCTACTACACTCCAAACTATCCAACCCCAATTTACCCCACCCCCCTCCAATCTACCCCACTCCAATCTACCCTACTGTACTCCAATCTACCCCACTCCAGTCTACCCCAGTCCACTCCACTACGATCCAATCTACCTCAGTCCACTACAATCTACCCCTCACCAAACTACCCCACTCCCCTCTACCACAATCTACCCTACTCCACTTCAATCCACCCCACGCCACTTCAATCTACTCCACTTTGATCTACCACACTCCACTCAATCTAACCCAATCACCCCCACACCACTTTAATTTTCCCCACTCCACCCCAATCTACTGCACTCCACTTGAATCTACCCCACTCTGCTCCAATCTTCCTAGTCTATCCCACTCCAATCCAATCTACCCACCTCCAATCTACCTCAATCCACCTCACTCCAATCTACCTCAATGCAACCCACTGCACTCCAATCTACCCGACTCCACTCTACTCTACTCTAATCTACCCCAGTCCAATTTACTCCAGTCCATTCCAATTTGCCCCACTTCACTCCAAACTCCACTGTAATCTATCCAACTCCTCTCCACTCTAATCTACCCCACTCTACTCCAATCTACCCCACACCACCATAATCTACCCCACTGCACCACAAACGACCCCTCTTTAACCTTCCACAATCTACCCCACTACAATCTACCACAATCTATCCCACTCCACTACAATCTACCCCACTCCACTCTACCACTCCCCACCCCAATCTACCACACTCCACTCCTATCTACCATGCACCTCCAGTGTAACTCACACCACCCCACTCTCCGCGCTACCCCACCCCACTCCACCCCAATCTACCCCAGTCCAACCCTCCCCACTGCGATCTACCCCACCCAATCTACCCCACTCAAATCACCCCTCTTCAATCTACCCCACTCTAATCCACCCCACTCCAAACTGCACCACTCCAATCTACCATACTCTAATCCACCCAATCTACCCCACTACACTCCACCCTAATCTTCTCCACTACACTCCATTCTAATCTACCCGACTCCACTCCAGTCTTCCCCAATCTATCCCGCTCTGCTCCAATCTCAACTCCAATCCATTCTACCCAGCTCAACTCAACCCCACTCCAATCAACACCGCTCCACTCTACCCCACTCCAAACCACCCAATCTACCCCACTCCAATCTACTCCAGTCTACCACATTCCATTCCACTCTACCCAATCTACCCCACTTCACTTCAGTTGAATCAACTACATGCCACTCAAATCTACCCGCCCAGACCAATCTATCCCACTCCACCCCACTCCAGTCCAATCTAACCCATGCCACACTTTCAATCTACCCCACTTTAAACTACCCCAATCTGCTCCCACTCCACTCTTCCCCTATCTACCCCACTCTAATCCAACCCAATCTACTCCACTCTAGTCGGCCCACTCCATCCCAATCTATCCCACTCCACCTCAATCTAACCCAATTCAATCTACCCCACTCCAGTGTACCACGCTAATCTACCCAACTCCCCCACCCCAATCTACCCCACTCCAATTTACCTCACTCCAATCCACTTCAATCTATCCCACTCCAATCTATCCCACTCCAATCTAACCCACTCCATTCTACCCCACTCTACCCCCACTTTACGCCAATCTACCCCACTCCACTCTAACCCAATCTACCCCATTCAACTTTACCTCAATCTACCCCACCGCACTCCACACCACTACGTTTTAGCCATACTGAACAGCAGCCACAATGGTGTACAAAATGGCAAAAACACCTTACCAAAGTCGCATAAGCTAGACTTATTGGCTTTGCCAATGTTTGTTTGTAAGAGCATCAGTTGCAATAGTTGCCATTTCTATTGGCTCCTGAGCTGGGCTAGTCATGGCTCCATCCTGGAGATTGGTCTGTATGGGCCCTTTGACAAGTGCTCACCTCTTCAGGCCAGGAATCCTTTGGTGATGTAATATTACACCTCTGCTAGTTAGTTATTATCAATGCTCGATGAGCCCAGCACTTTCTCTCAAGCAAGTTACAGGCCAGGGAACACAATGGGGGAAGCTATGAATCAATCCTCTGCTTGATGACAGAGCGAATGACTACTATTTTCATTGCCTTAATTACATTAGACTCTGGTTGTTTAGACCTCATTTCAGGGTACATACAGGAAGCAGGTTTAGAACATGATGCTTTGGCGATGATTCATTACCATGTATCGGCTAGGTATCAAGGTAAAGCAGAACGCAGGGATGGTACGAGAGAACAGTAATGGGCATTTGGTAGGAAGGCAGTGTCAGGTGAGACTGGCCCAGTGCAGACTGCATCTACCTGGTCACAGCAGGAAGCAATAGCAAAGACCATGGAACTGACTGTCAAAAAAGAAGACTAAAGGAGCCAGATAGAGCATTGGATGTTAATGTCTGGAGAGGCACATTCCAGATGTGTAACCTGTGAAAATTGCAACACCTGGGCAATGCCTGGCCAATAGAGCAGGATAATGAAAAACTGCTGCTGGCTAGATGATATGCAAGTGAATGAGGCATAGTCTCAGCGAGTGGCAGGAGAAAAGGGCAATGAGCAGCCATCATGTTCTGTAGACAAATAGCTGGTATTGCTGAATTTAAAGGTCATGGATGACTAGTTTACCAGTGTCCAGAGCGTATGAAGAGAATAAGCAAACAAGCTAATTACTTTCAGTAATGCTCTCTCTGGTGTATATTCTATGCAACCGCTGATTCCTCACCATGGAATTCCACCCAGTAGTCAGACTGGATCCGGAAACCTTTCTTCAGTAGTACTCATGCACACCGCTAGGTGGTGCCGTGCAGCACTGCATTGGCTCTGTACCACCTGGAAGTGGGGGAGCAGAGTGGCATATAAGCTCCACCCCTGCACGCTGATTTCAGTTTCTTATTTGTTCCCTTTCATCACCTTCAGACGTTGAGTGTGAACAAATGCTACTACCACTGTGCTGAATACTAAATTAGGACATTTTTAGTTGTTTAAAAGAGTCCACTCCAGAGAACAGGAAGGTGGGATGGCAGTGAGAAATCTGCTGTTAGATAAAGTATCCCTCAGAAAGAGCATTACCAAATGTAAGTAACTTGTTCTTCTGTTGGATACTTCTAACCACATGAATCCTCTCACTAGTATAAATACTAAAGAAGTACGTCTGCAGTTGGAGGATCTGCGGCGTGGACTCAGGCAGAAGAGGTCCTGCAGGACCAAATGGGCAAAATGCCCTTCACACCAGACCTGGCTGTCAAGGCAGTAGTGCTTTGTTAATGTATGCACTGATGCCCATGTCGCAGCCTGGCAGATGTCAAAGACAGGCACTCCTCAAGCCAATGCAGTGGTAGCAGCCTTCTCCTTGGTGGAATGGGCTCTCAGACTTTCCAGGGAGCTGCTTCTTGGTTAGTGTGTAGCAGATCTTAATGCAGAAGACTGTTCGCCTTGAGAAAGTCTTCTGCACAGCTTCCCTTTTCTTTGCACCAGAGAACCCCACCTAAAGCTCATCATCCACACAGTGTTCTTTGGTATGATTTAGATGCTTAAAGTCCTTTTGAGGTCCAGCTCCTGTTGCCTCTCCTCCTCTTTCAATGGATGAGAGGTAGCAAAGATCTCTGGCAGAGTGATGGATTACTCAACGTGAAAGGGAGACATGACTTTTGACAAGAATGCCACCAAGTCTATCAGCACCAACATGTCCAGGAAAAGGGTGGTGAATGGCAGTTGCACTGAAAGTGCTGCAAGTCACTCACACAATGAGCTGGAGTAATCACAATAAAGAAGACAGTCTTGATAGTCAGGAGACGTAGTGAGCAACTATTAGTGAGCAACTAAGCATCAGCTTGAAGGGCATACACATGAGAAATGTCAAGAGCACGTTCACCTCCACATAGGCATCACAAGCAGTTTGGGAGGGAACATGTGTGTCAAATCTTCCTAAAATCTCAGCAGTAGATTCCTTACCTTAGAATTATCCCGAGGCATCACACTGGATCTGGACATTTTTCTTGAGCAGTACCCCTGCGTGCCGGTAGGTGGCGTTGTTTGGCTCCACGTGGTGTTGTCGGCGGCACCCGCACCTGAAGTAACGTGCGCTGTGCCTATACAGGCACCACCCCAGCGTGCTGACGTCAGGTACTCGTTGCGTCTTTCCACGCCAGAGGCGCAGAGCCAAGAAGTGCATTGACCACTGGAGTAGAAACTTTGTGCCCTGTCCCTTGAAATTCATTCTTGGAGCGGGAAGGATGGGTGGTTGGTAAGGAATCTATGGCTAGATAGAGTCTCTACCAGATAAGGTGTTACCGAAGGTAAGTAACTTGTTCTTCACAACCATGGTGTATTACTTTGTAGCCAGAGAATTTATTTTAACCATTCCACTTCGGGGCCTATTCACAACATGCATTTTGTTGTTCTCTAGGAGTACCACAGTAATACTACTAAAGTACTTCAAAATGCTATTCAGAAAGCTACGAGCGTAAATCTCTACCTCTACCGCTCCTCTCTTTTCTACGTGGAGATCCTCTCACATGTAAGTTTAATTCTTATTAGTAAATGTGAGCAGGGGAGTGGCTGGAAAAAGGAACTTATTTACTACTAAATGGTAGGGCTAATGAGAGGAAGCCATTTGCTGGCCATAAATGGCACTTCTAAAATTGCTGCAGCCAGAAGGGGCCCAAAACATAAGTAAATGACTCTAGCTCAGAGCTAGAGTGAGTACAGCACCACAGGTGGTGAACTCCTGGTACTGCAGTACCCTTCTATAGAAAATAATGGAGGCAGGGACCTAAAATAAAACCCTCGGAAATAATGTTGAATTTTATTATTTCTTTTAAATAATAAAAGATTAATAAACCTAATCTAATGTAAAAAAATCTAAAATATGTATAAGTTAATGGTAAAATATTTTAATAACCTATTTTGAATAAAAAAAATAATTTTAAGTAAAATATATTAAATTACATATAATTAATTCTACACTTTACTTTAGAATCAATCATTTTTATTACGTGGTCACCAGGTAGTCAATACACAGCTTAGCTGCCTACATCATAGCGCCAGCAGAGCGAAAACTACTGAGGATGACACAGCGTTTAGGTCTACATCCCTGAGGTCGACCTCGCGAGGAGCTCAAGCTACAGTAAGTTGTGGAGGCACTGATTGAAGGTACTACTTTTATAGAAAAGACTAACAAAGGAAGTCAGAGGGCGAGACATGAGAGCGAAGTTGTCCGGTCTCGTAACCCAATGTGTGACCTGTGAGTAAGGGAAGGCATCCGACGCCGTCAAAGCATAATCCATGCATAACTGAGGAAAGGGAATCACACCCTCAAGATCGAACAGGAAACCGACCCTTTTGCAACACTCCTCCCTCCAGCGGTGGAAGATCGGTGATGCACATCCTGGCTGAAAATCGGGGTTATCTACTATGGGAGACATAGGGGAAGGGAAAGTGGTCCACCCCTTGGGGCCTGCTAATCGATCCCAGACCTTGAGGGTCGGGGAGGTAACCGGAGACGAGTATAGCCCCCATGCCCTATGCCTACGCGGAAGCCACAGTTCCCGCCATACATTCCGTCCGGCTACTGTTTGGTCCATAAAATTCCAGTGCTTGCTGGACAGGGGCCTGTTCCATTCCATAATGTAACAGAGGCATGTGGCCTGATAGTAGGCATTCACTATCGGGAAGCCCAATCCTCCCTGTGTCTTCGGGGAGGTAACGTGCGCGAATGCGAGGCGCGGCTTCTTATTGTTCCATAAGAACTTATTAAGAAGTCCCTGCAACTTCCGAAGCGTGCCCGGAGGTGGGGACAGAGAGAGCATTTGGAAGACGTATAAGATGCGTGGTAATACCGTCATCTTTACCGCCGCGATCCTGCCGTACCACGCCAGCTTGAGACGCGACCAGGTGGCCAGGGCCTTGGACGTCTGCTCCATCAACAGGATGTAATTAAGTACGGCCGTCTTAGCAATGGACGAGGTCAAACGTATGCCCAGATATGTGATGTCCGTGAACACCCACTGGAATGCAAAATCTTGTTGCAAGTCCCGCACCTCAGTCTCTGGAATAGAGATATTTAGGATCTGCGACTTTGTAAAGTTAACTTTAAACCCTGCTACGTTTCCAAACGTAGTAAGCTCCTGAGTCAAGTACCGCAGCGTCTTGCGAGGCTGTGTGAGTGAGAGGATGACGTCGTCAGCATACATACTGATTTTATGTATATCCGCTCCAAATTTAAGGCCCACAATGTCAGAGTATGAGCGAATGCGTTGGGCAAAAGGCTCCATGTAAAGCGCAAACAAGAGCGGGGACAAGGGGCAGCCCTGCCGCGTGCCCCGGGCAATGGGAAACAGGGTCGATTTGCAACCGTTGACCCGCACTGCCGCCGTGGGGGAGGCATACAGTCATCGAACCCAACGGATAAAATTATCTCCGATCCCGTACCCGCGTAGTACCGCGAATAAGTACTCCCAATCAACGCGATCAAAAGCCTTCTCCGCGTCAATTGAGAGGAAGAAGGCCTGCGTGCGTGAGCGGTGTATAAGGTCAACGAGATGTAGTAATCTCTTAGTGTTGTCCCCTCCTTGCCGCGTTGGTATAAAGCCGGCCTGGTCCGGGTCCACGATACCATCCATGAGCGGACTAAGCCGTGCGGCTAGAACACCCGCAAACAACTTCGCATCGATATTAAGGAGCGAGATCGTTCTGTACGACTCAAACTCGGCAGGTTCTTTCCCGGGCTTGAGGATTACCGAAATTGCCGCCTCGGACATAGAGAGCGTCACTTCTCCCGCTTCGAGGAAGGAGTTAAAAAGTCTCGTTAGAAGGGGCGCCAGCTCCACACAAAATGTTTTATAGAACAAGGCCGGAAAGCCATCCGGGCCCGGCGATTTAGCCACTTTGAGCCTTGCGATCGCTGATATAATTTCCTCAATACGAATCGGGGAGTCTAAATTATCAGCTGATGATTTGAGTAAGGGAGAGATATCACAGGAGGCCATGTATTCTCCTGGATCATGCAAACGGGGGTCTCCCTGCGAGTAAAGGGTTTGGTAAAATTGACGGAAAGTATCAGCAATAAGGGCATCTGTGGTATGTTCTGTGGCATTCTGGTCTTGGATGGAGGGATCCGCTGTCGTATGCGTTTGCGCCCTAAGTCTGTGTGCGAGCATCCTCACACATTTATCCCCGCTGAGGTAGAATTTATGCCGGAGCCGTAGGAGCGCATGTTTCGCCCTATCGAGATCCAAATGTTTCAGCATGCGGCGTTTCGTTTCCAGCTCTCGCCACACTCTTGGAGCCCCGGTGCGTTTATGGATCGCCTCTAGGTCTCCTACCTCCTTTTCTAGCTCCGCTCGCTTCTCCTTGCGGAGTCGCGCGAAGGATGCCACAACCGCAATAAACTCCCCCCTCACTACCAGTTTCAAAGCCTCCCACACCGACGCAAGGGGTGTTCCTCCCTGATCATTCTCAGAGATGTAATGTTTTATAGTGTCCCGAATCCTTTGAGTGACGTCATCAGAGTGCAGGAGGGAATCTCGGAGTCGCCAGCCCGGGGGTGTAGGGCGCGCGCATCGCACTGGAAGCTGGACTGAAATGAGGGCATGGTCCGAGAGGGAGCGAGGCGTAATATCCGCGTCGTGCAAGTGCGAGAGAAGAGATGAGGAGGCTAAAAAGTGATCAAGACGCGCATATGTTTTGTGTGCCGCTGAGAAATATGTATAGTCCCGCTCATTAGGGTGTTGTACGCGCCACACATCACACAACCCACATTCATCCAGCCATTGTTTCCCAGTTCGTGTCAGCGCCCCTGTTTGGTTAGACCTCTGGCCTGATCTATCAATCTCTGTGTCCATCACCACATTCAAGTCTCCCCCTATCAAGAGTGCTGAATCGGGAGAAGCAAGCACCTCAGATAGAGCCAGACGCAAAAAGGGTTCTTGTCGCTCATTCGGGGCATATAAGGATCCCACTGTAAAGTGTATGTCTCCCCACTGCACTCTGACAGCTAACAGCCTTCCTTTTATTTCTGTCAGCGTAGCCACTACCTTGCATTGTGATTGGGCCCCAAAGAGAATTGCCACCCCATTGTGCTTGGACAGTCCCGAGGACCAGAACTGTTGCGGGAAGCGCCTATCTCTCATGCTCTTGGTATCTTTAGCCAAGAGATGGGTTTCTTCTACACTTTACTTTAAATGATTATTAATATATAATAAAAATATTTTTTTTACTGTAAGTGTGCATTTATTTTTTAATTTAAACTCCAGCAGAATATTTCTAATTTAATTTAATGTATTGAAATACATTAAAGATTTTATTTACTGTGAGGTTAATGGCGCTGTAACATTTGTTTCTTTTGTTCTATATTTAAAACAAATATATAAAATTAATTTTAACATCCGATAGACGGATCATTCAAATTGTTCGGCATGGCTAAGCTCTACCCATTCTTTTTGCTCTGCTAAATTCCAACTCTATATCTGATCAACTTTTAGAGGAAGGAGCATTCCAGGAGGGTCAAGTGTTTCTGTTTGAAGGTGCTATTGAGAGGGTTCTGTACTCGGAAAGAGGAGAAGGTTGCTAATCTGGTTATTTCCTTGTGATGAAAAAGGACGGGCACCACCGGGCTATTTTTTAACCCTTGACCTCTGACTGCCTTTATGCAGAAGGACAACCAAAGTGCTCATTCCGGCCCACATCTTTCCTGCTCTAGACTTGGGGGACTGGAAGACATTACCTACGGTCAAAGTCAGCCAGTAGCACTTTCAGTTTGCAGTGCTTATTTTTGGCCTCACCACTGCCCCTCGGATGTTCACAAAAGTGATGGCGGTGGTCATGGTACAGCCCCCAGGCCATCCTGCCAAGGGAAGGGCAACACTATACCCCACCCAACACATTTTGTCCCTGTCCTGGGAAACGGTCGCACCTCACCACAGTGGAGCCATCAAGCTGCCAGGTGACAGTTGAACACTTACAGATACATCTCCAGAGGCTTTGTTCACGGTAAAGGTAACTTTCTAAAAGTATATAAAATTTGATTTTACCAGAAAATTGGATTGTGAATAACTATTAAAAAGAGTCCTTGAATTATTTTTCTATAAGCTACCAGATGGAAATTAGCATTAAAATGAGTTAAAGTAATCCTGTGTTTCCTGTGGAACAGCCACCTTGCTACAGAACGAATAGCTTTTGGAGCCTTTTCACTATAAGGACATGTGTACCATTAAACATTTAAATGTCCTACTGTGGTATCTTTCTTTTTAAATATAATTCACCCTGCCTTATGGGAAATAAGGTGTATTAGGGTTCACCTATTAAAGGAAGTTTATGACCTGTCAAAAGCAACTAATTTGACAGGTCGAATTTGTAGTTTAAAACTGCACCGCCAAGCTGCAATGGTGCGCCTGGAGTCATGTTGTACACTGTAACTGCAGTGGGTGGCACAATGGGTGCTGCAGCCCAATAGTGACATTTAACACACCGGCTTTGGGTACATTTAGTCCTATATACTAGTGACTTATAGTTAGGTTAAATAAACCAATTTTTCCATGTTGAAAGGAGGAGCGCAAGCACCATACCACTGGTTAGCAGGCATAAAATGCAAGGAGTTCTAGAGCCAGCAAAAAAATGATTCTTCAAGAAGGTAAAAAATCCTTGCTGAATTTTAATCTCAGTATGAATTGTAACCTAGATGATACATCATATTCAATATGCTGGGTGCATACAACATCCGGCAGGCAGAATTCCCCAAATGTGTAATAAAAAGCATGGATCAGCAAATGCAATAGTGTATGAAAAATTGGTATTTTATCTGCCTAAATGCTCATTTTGAAACAGATTCGCCAGCCTCGCAAACTTTTACCTTGAACATAGAGCTCTTATAGATGATATGTTCATACAATCCTGGATTTGTTCCCTACATATTATGGTTCACTGTCATGACTTAGACTTTCTGCACGTACACTTGCATAGTCCGTCATAATATCAGTAACTTACACAATCCGGTATTCACCTTGGATTCATATCCCGAAATAGGCTTTCCCACTGGTGTAAACCACCACCATCACTGTACTCGGCACCAGTGATACACCGTCTATCTCCAACTACTCAGGACCCTCGTGGTCAGGCCCACCCGCCTCCCTCACGCCGAACACTGGACCGTTGTTTTTTGCTGCTAAACGGACCCTCGTGGTCAGGCCCACCCGCCTCCCTCACGCCGAATACTGGACCGTTGGTTTTTGCCGCCAAACGGCGCCTAATATGCTTACACAGAATTTGTGAAGAATCGCAATCGCTTACCTTAGACTCGCGTTCACTCACTCTGCTTGTGGACACCATGATCGATTGCTGATACCGTCCTCCAACTTTTTCAAATTTCTGGACACCCAGCCGGGTTGGAATTATCACCGGCTTGTGGCCCATCCCAGTGATATCCGTTACCCATACAGCCCTGAAGAAGTCACGGGATCACTCCCATAGGTGACGAAACACGTGTCGGCTTGTTGCTTTTTTGTGCCACATTAATTAAATTTACTGCAACTCATCATTCTGGTGTTGACCACAAATTCTGTTATTGGACACTGAACAGTCTATGACCATACTTTAACCCCAACTACGTGTGCCCGGGACTTTGTTGCTCATCCTATTTTGTGGGTTTCTGGACTCACATAACTACGGGGGTTTTGAGGTGTTTTGTTCCCCCGACCTGGTAGCACCGTACACACACGTTACAAACATACACATAATTTAGCTTGAGCGCCATTCTCCCTGTCATTACTGAAAAATCCTCACATTGACACAACATCATGCATTTATGTCTAATTAATTTAACTGAAGTCAACATTAAATGCATTAAAGGGCTTGGTGCGCGGCTCCCCTGGCTAGGTTTGACGGTTCCCCAGGGAGCCACGGCGCACAGTTTGGGAACCACTGGGCTATGGGGTCAAAATTCTCACCCAGTTTTGCCAACCTCTTCATGGGCCGCCTTGAAGAAGAATGGATCTGGGGCCACATGGGCACACCTTTCAATGATTCAATCATTTTTTGGGGTCGCAATATTGACAACTGTTTTTTAATCTGGTCTGGCACCCAAGACAAACTGGAACAATTTTGTACATATCTAAACACCAACACATATGACATGAAATTTACTCATATGATTAGCAAGACGAACATTACTTTCCTTGACATAGAAGTTTATATCAAAGAGAACACCTTACATAGCCGCCTGTTTCGCAAAGACACTGCCTGCAATGCAATTCTGCATGGAAATAGTGCTCACCCACCCCATCAGATTCGCGCCATCCCCTTTGGCGAATTCACCAGAGCAAGAAGAAATTGCAGCAGTGAGGGAGATTTTGAGACATGTCTTTCAGCAATTAAATCTAGATTTAAGAACGGGCTACACACACACTCCAATCTAATAAAAGCTGAAACCAGAATAAGAAGGATACGTCGTGAATCAACCCTGCGCGACAGGACACACAACACTGAGTGTAGAAAAACATTGAGATTGGTCACAGATTTTAACAATGTGAGTGGAGTACTGTCGAAAAGTCTTAACAAACATTGGAAGCTTTTAACAACTGATGTCTCCCTTGCTGATCACATCAACAAGCAACCACAGATCACCTACAGGAGGGGTAGAACTTTGAGGACTAGACTTAGTCCAAGCTATCCAAAAGTGCAAGAAAAGGACACCTGGCTGACACCACGTTCTTTGGGTTTCCATAAATGCGGCTCGTGCGGTGTCTGTAGGTGGGCATCCGACCACAAGAAAGAATTCTCTGGCCCCCACAGAAATTATTACCTACGATTCAACATCAACTGCAATACAAAATGTACAGTCTATGTGTTAGAATGTGTTTGCGGACAAAAATATGTGGGTAGCACCATTAGGACCTTGAGAGAAAGAATTGGGGAGCACGCCCGGGCACTTAAACAACAAGACCCTAGATACCCAATGGCACTACATGTGTGGGAATGTCCCTCTCAAGGCCAACACAAACGCTTTCTCTTTTATGGCAATGACCTGATTGAACCCAGCCCTAGAGGAGGGAAGAGGGAACTACGACTTAGACGCTCTGAGGCGACCTGGATTATGCGTCTTAGAACTTATGAACAGTGTCTCAACAGCGATCAGGAACTGCACTATTTCCTGGGCGACTAAATGAATACTAATCTAATTACAGGTGTTCTCTTTCTAGGGACACTGCTAACATGCTGCCGGGTTACAACTTACATATTGTGATATGTCATAACCAATATGAGACGCAGAAATCACTGGTCAGGCGCTGAGTCTATGTACCTAACTGTATGTAACTGTAATTGTAATTGTAACTGTCATTTATAGAGCGCGTTATCACCGTCTGGTCTCTAAGCGCTATGAGAGAGAGCCCTGCCCTAACACGTGAAGGGGATGTAAATGATTAAGTTGTGCCCCAAGCTTCCACAAAGAGGAGTGTTTTTAACTTCTTCCTAAAGGGGAGAAGGGCTTGTTCTTTCCGCAGATTCTCCGGTAACTGATTCCATAATACAGGAATTGAGGTCGAAAAGGCTCTGCCTCCTTTAGAGGTCATGCTAAAGCGGGGGCAGGCCAGCAGGCCGGCCTCCGAGGATCGTAGTGGCCTGCTAGGAGTGTAGGTAGCCAGGCGATCCTTAATGTAGGCTGGGGCTTGGCCATAAATGGCCTTGTGCGCAATGCAAAGCCCCTTAAATCTAATTCTCTGCCTGATCGGAAGCCAGTGTAGCTGGCGTAAGAGGAGGTAGCATGGGCCCTCCTGGGCCGTTTAAAAATCAATCTGGCCGTGTCATTCATAATGACCTGTAATCTAGCAAGCAGCTTTCCTGGGAGGCCAATGTACAGGGAATTCCCGTAATCCAAACGCGACACTATCAGGGCTGATACTGCCGTTCTGAGAGTTGCAAATGTGAGAAGGGGGCCAGCTTCCGTAACTGTCTAAGCAGGCCAACACATGTACCTGCTACGGCAGATACCTGCTGAGTCATAGACAGCTTGGCATCGATTTTAATGCCAAGGCTTTTTACGGCCAGGGCTGGCTCAGGATTTGCGCCCAACTCTTGTGGCCAGAAAAGGTCACTCCAAGGACTGGAGTCTGTGGTGATGGCCAGTACCTCAGTCTTATCAGGGTTGATTTTGAGGGAATTGGCCGTCCTCCAGTTAACTATATATTTTAAAATATTTTGCATTCGTAAGTGGGCAGCCGGGGCATTGTCTATCTGGATAATGATTTGAGTGTCATCCGCATAGTTGTAGATCTGGCACTCCATGAGATTCAGTGCAGCTATCAAGGGTTGAAGGTAGGCGTTGAATAGGAGAGGAGACAACGCCGAACCCTGTGGCACCCCACACAAGAGTTTGCCGGAGTCAGACACATAGTCAGCCAGTTGTACTCTCTGTGATCGGTCAGAGAGGAAGGACGTAAGCCATTTGAGGGCCATGCCCTGGATGCCTAACTCCGAAATCCGGCGACAGAAGTTGGTCATGATTGACCGTATCAAATGCCGCGGATAGGTCAAGCAACACCAGGGCACATGGTTTTTTCTTATCGGCCCTGAGCCTGATTTCATCCAGCACGGCCAGCATAACCATTTCCGTGCTGTGATGAGCCCTGAAGCCAGCCTGGTTGGTTTGCAGGAGATGGTTGACTTCAATATGGTGTGATATGGATTTCAGCACGTGCTGTTCCAGCACTTTCGCCAAAAATGGGAGTTGGGAAATTGGCCTAAAATTTTTAGGTTCTTCGCGTCTGCTCCCGGTTTTTCAAGAGTGGGATAACTCGTGCTTCCTTGAAATCAATAGGGACGTGGCCACATTCGAGAGATTGATTTAATAGCATTAGGACCTCACTTTCGATCCCTGGTAGTGCCAACTTGAAGATCCTCGGTGGACAAGGGTCCGCAGGAGACCCTGACTTAATCGCCTAAATATGTCTACTGTACCATACATTGTATGCTATAGATGTACAATTGGCAGTCACTGATACCATCCCTGCACTATGTATTGTGATTTTTCCTACGTGTACTGCTTTGTGACAGAGCCCGTTTCACATGCTCATTTTCCACACCACGACGTTTTAAAACTGCATCATCCCCTTTTTTCTTAATATTGTCAGGTATGTAGTGTGTCTACGTACTTCCAAACACGCCTGTAAATTTCAACTGCTGTTCTGCTAAATACACCCCGTTTCCGCGTGCGTAACCGCACACTACTACATATATTTTCTGAAAGTTTCTAAGCCTTGAATTTGACTTACATGTACCTATGCTTTGACTGTGCAACCGACATTATGTCATTTACACTATAATGTGATTTTGTGTGTCTGTTTGCCATACTTCGGCCCCCCCCCTTTTTTTCCTGCAGTAATAATTTTTTGAAGGCAGTGATAGGGTCCTTCTTTACTCTATGCTCTCTTTACTTTATGCTCTCTTTTGGACTATCCTTTGAATATTCTCTTAAACATCACGCCCGGCCGCACTCGACATCCTATATCCATCAACTGCGCATGTCTAACGGGTCACAGCTTACTTCTAACGTGAGGCACCAGCCTGCCCTTACGTAACAGAAGGTGTGCGGTCTAGCGGTTTCAGCACTCTTCGGGTATTAAAACACTTCCGGGTCGCATTTCACACCGCCTTCGGTTTGAACTCGGACCCGAACGCGCTACGGCTAGATGCGTACTCGCTACAAGGTATGTGGCATTATGCTGTTGCACTGTGGTGCATTAGGCTACGGTTTTGAGCAATATTGAAGGCTCGTATAAGCATTAAGTAACTTTAATTCCATGCAACTTTGTCTTAGATTTAATTTACGGCTAACATCTGCCCGTTCTCATCGGATATAATTTGGACACAGGACTACTTTATATGCAGCGTACTCGGCTGGCATTTTAATCTTGGACGAACCTACCCTACGAGTGGTCACCGGTCATTTGGTTGACGCCCAGAGTTAAGGTGAGGGCTTAATGTGGGTGGCACTTTGTAAGAATGGCACTTGGAGTTGTAGTACGTTTCACATTATTGATATTAGGAATGTTATTGTCAGCCGTTACTTTCCAGACTCAACTCACAGAATGACACAGAGTTAACCTTTGATCACATGAATTTGGACTATTTATGACCCACCGGGTCGTAATTATCACTGGTTCTGAGGTGAGAATCATATGATTTGTGCTTTCTCTGATAGTAAATTGAGTGTACCAATCGTATATGTTGGCTTAGACATAGGGATGTATGTATTAACTGGAATACATGCTTTGTGTTATAGGTCTATGATACCACTTGCTGCGTTCCAGGTAGGCTTTTTCTACACTATATTCTAGCCAGTTCAGACCCAGAGCGTCACTGCACTGTCATGACTTAGACTTTCTGCACGTACACTTGCATAGCCCGTCATAATATCAGTAACTTACAGAATCCGGTATTCACCTTGGATTCATATCCCGAAATAGGCTTTCCCACTGGTGTAAACCACCACCATCACTGTACTCAGCACCGCGAAATGTTTTGGTCGGTTAGATTGAAGACCACTTTCACTGCAGAGATCCTTTTGAAGTCTTATCTCGTAATAAGATTTCCTACCGGTGTAAAATCACCACCATCACTTTAGTTAGCACCGCAATAAGATTCGCTCGGTTAGAGTGAAGACCACTTTCACTGCGAAGATCACTTTGTTTGCATCACCATAAGGGTTCCCAATGGTGATTCAGCCTCTACTTTCTTTCACATTTACAAGACTTTGGAAGCTTCTCCCCACGACTAGGCTATTGCCTATAACATCTTTTTGATGTAATGTATCTGAGGATGTTTTTTTCAACTTTGTTTTTTCAACTTTGTGTTTACTTAATTTTGATGTAAGTTGTTTCTATGTTGTTTCCAGCCCTGAAGAAGTCAAGGGTTTAACACCCTATTGACGAAACACGTGTTGACTGGTCTGTTGTGCAAAACACTATTAAAGACGAACACTCCATAAGGACACCATCTCTTTTCATCTTTGATCAACAGACATATGTTGTACTGTACCTAACATGTATGCGTGTGCATAGGACCTGTTGTTGTGCATATTCGGACCCTAGGGTCCTAAATTGGAGGGTTTAGGGGTTTTCCCTCGCCTGTGGCACTGCATCTACTAACTTCATTCTATTAACTTCACGCTATTTGGCAAGCGCCATTTTGAATATCCTGTGAGAATTATCACCCCCACTTTTGTCTGCACAATATTATCTTCTGTCTTAAATGTAAAACAGTAGGTACCTAAGGTATAAACTTTGGATTTGTCATGTGTGTCACATTATTTTTCGTGAACTTTAAATATGGCTCTCTGTAACTTAGGGCCAGATTAGGATGGCGGGCGGACTTTCGTTGGCCCGCCACCCTGTCTCAGACGGGTCTGCCAGACAGGCTGTCGGCGGTCCCGCAGTAGTCATTCGGCTGCGACCGCCACCACGGTGGTCGCAGTGCCTATATTTTGCATTGCGGCGGGTGCTGCTGGCTGCAGCACCCGCCGCAATGCAAAAAAAAGGACACGTACATATCCCTGCACTACGTGGCAGGCACCATTCGGTGCCTGCCACATGGTGCGGGGATCTGTGAGCCCCCCAGTGCCCACAGCTTAGGGCCAGTGTGGAAGGTGGGCCCCCTACGGGCCCCCAAAGTCCCTTTTTGCCTCCCTGTTCATGGCGAGTTAACGGACATGAACAGGCGGGCGGAAAGGGACATCGTAATCCCTACGGCGGTGCCTGGCTCCTGTTAGCACTCTATTAAGCTCCCACTCAGGCGCCAACCTTTGAATTGGAGGAAATCCTCTAAACAAACCTCTTATAAATTCTTTGACTATCCTCTGTGAATATAATGAAGTTATATTCGGTCTCCTAAAATAACGTGAGATCGCTGCCAGATGAACCTTAACTGATCCATACATTAACCCATACTTAGCTAAATGCAATAAATAAGGCAAAAATTCATGTGCCTCCATGCGTGTTGGGTCTAACGGATGTTCTTGTGCCCAATGCACAAAAGGCTTCTACTTCATATCATAGGTTTTTATTGATGAACACACCCTTGCCTTCTTCAGTATCTCTCTGCAATCTTCTGGCAAATTCAAGTGCCCGAACTCTTAAGTCTTCATGAGCCATGGCTTCAAGTGTAGCGAATCTGAATTGGGATGGAACACTTGGCCCTTGTCCTTGGTCAGCATGTTCGCATTCACTCTGAACTGTACTGGCTTGCTTATGGACATTGTTAGAAGATCCGCATACCAATGTGGTCTTGACCACAATAATCACCATGCACCTTTCCTGTTTGATCTTCCACAAACCTCTCGCTATCAACGGTATTGGTGGAAATGCATAAATGAATTACCCTTTCCAATTGATTGTGAATGCATTGCCCTGAGATCCTAGACAATACCACCTGCTTTCAAACTTCTTGCATTTGTTGTTTTGATTCGTTGCGAACATATCCCAAACTGGTTTTCCCTATCTCCGGAACACCTCACTCAGTTGTTTTGTGTCTATTTCCCATTGGTGAGTAGTGCAATGCTGCCAGCTCAGATGATCTGCATGCTCGTTGTCAATCCCAGTCACATGCTCTGCCATCAGTGACACATTGTTGGCAATGGCCCATTCCCAAAGCTTCTGTGCTTCCTTCGAAGGAACCAACAATTTAGTTCCCCCCTGCTTCTGTATGTAATACATTACTGTTGTGGTGTCCGTTCTCACCATCACATGACTGTTCTTTACTAGCTGCTGAAAAGCTGCTAATGCCAATTGCACAACTCGGAGCTCCAGCAAGTTGATGTGTAATCCTTTTTCCTCCTCGGACCATGTTCCGTGAACTACACTGTTTGCTACGTGTCCTCCCCAACCTGTCATTTAGGTATCAGTAGTCAGATATTTCTGCATTCTCTTTTTCTGTAAATCTTGTCCCTTGAAAATATTGCTGTTTCTCATCTACCATTGAAGTACAACCTTCATACTTTGAGTAACTTTGACCACGTCGTTCTAATCTCCATCTTTTTGTTGCCACTGCCTGGCCAACTCCTCCTGTAGGACTCTTTTTCAGTCTGTTTTGGGGCATCAATAGGATACATGATGACATTGTTTCCAATACTGCCTTTACTAGCCTTACTGTCACTTTCACTTTTTTGCCAGTGCCTTCACTTAAGTTATCAATTTATTTCCTCTTTTTTGTGACAGGTACACCATTCCCTTCTCTGTTTTCAATCTTGCTCCTACATACCCCAAATCTTGGGTTGGTTCCATCTTTGACTTTTTGATGTTGATAGTAAGTTGTAAAACCATAAGAACCTTCCGAGTAATCTCCATTAACTCCTCGTTTCAGATCCGTGTGGCAGCTTTTATCAACCAATCGTCCAGATATGGATATACCATACCCCTTTTCCTTCTTATAAATGCTGCCACCGGAGCCATACATTTTGTGAAGATTCGCGGGGCTGACCTCAGTCCAAAGGGCAGGGGTTTGAACTGGTGGTGTTGCCCTACAATCCTGAAACAGAGCTTCTTCCTGTGTATTGGTATATTGAAATTCGCACACTCTAGATATATGGAGAAAATCTCTCTTCTTTAAGAAAGGCAAAATCTCCTGCAGTGTAACCATGCGGAAGCTCTGTTGCTTTACATACTTGTTTAATTTTCTTAGATCCAATATTGGACGCCACTCTCCTAATTTTTTCAAAATGAAAAAGAACCGAAAATAAAATCCCTTGCAGATCTCCTTCATATCCACTCTCTCTATTGGTCCTTTCTTCATGAGTTCCAATATTTCTTTTTGTAACTCTCTTAAATGTTTGTGCTTTTCTTTTTTCTGGAAAAGTAGTTGATGGCTCCTCCACAAACTCCAAGACGTGCCCCTGCCTGGCAATATCTAACACCCACTTGTCTGTTATTATCTGCTACTGTTCCTTGTAACAAAATGACATTCTTACCCCGACTGGCAGCTGAATGTCGGGGACAGTGATCTTTAAGAAGTCATGACCTTCCGCTTTTGGCTTCATACCTTGAAGGCTGATTTCCTCTTCTTACTCTACCTTGACCTTGTCCTCTTTGTCTTTGCTGACCATATGAATTGTATTGTCCATACTGTCTGTAGGGCGCATTTTGTCTGTAGGTACGAAAACAGGATCCCTGTGGCCCCTGTCTAAAAACAGTTTTTTGTAACCTCAGTATGGCTGTCTTCCTTGCAGCATACGTAGCGAGTGACCCGTCTCTGTATCATCTTTTATCGCTTGAAGTGCATCATCCATGTTATTGTCAAATACATTATTACCATCAAAAGGCACATCCATGGCCCGTGCCTGTACCTCTGTTCTGAATGTCATACTTTTCAGCTTCCCATACCTTCGCATAACTGTTGCATTTCAGACTTGCCGGAATGCACGTTGATGCGTCCATGACTGCATCTATCAATGATACATATGCCAGTTTTTCATCCCTTAATTTTGCTTTTGTCTTTTCCTTACCTATATCAAGCAACTTCTCCAGAAGCGGTCCATGTCACTCCATAACTGCCTGTCATAATGGGCTATGATTGCCATAGAATTTGCAATTTTAGGTGCATCAGCTGCCAGCACATTGACTTTCTTTCCCATGGAATCCCATTTCCTACCTTCTTTATCTGTATGTGCAATGCATGGCGATGACGGATTTCTCAACCTGCGCTGTACTGCTGCTGATATGACTCAGCGCGAACTTGATTTCAAATTCATCTTGCTGCGTCTTCTGTAGATTTGTACTTCCTCTCAATCTTTTAAATATTTACTGAAGGAGTCGCCGGATTCTGCATCATCAATAAACCTTCTTCCCACATGTGCTGTAATATGTGTATTGACCTTGGGCCTTTGTGCGTTTTCTCTCATAAATCAAACAAAAAACACAATTTTTTTGCCACAGAACCTGGCAGACTAAAACATGCCGAGGCCTTCTCTGTTAGGTAATGAAATCTCGCTATGTCATCTTGGGGCAAAATATGTTTAATGGGTTCTGGACTAGCATCCTTCGGTGCTTTGAATTGATTCCATTCTGAATCATTCTCTGGCATCTCTTGGTGGCTTCGCGTATCCTTATCATCTTTATCATCATCATCAGCATCTATGCTATTGAAGGATGAATCCAATTGATTCTCATAATGATCATCAACTTCATTATCCAGTATTTTCTCCTCCATAATCTCATTTATAGAATTCTGCTGCTTATTTTGACATTTTACCGGCTGTAAAATTGGTGGTGCAGGTGTTTCATTATTCTCCTTTTCCCTCCGTCCCTGCTGCATTTGCAGCTTATTGTAAATATCAGACACCATATTCTGTAATGACGTAAACATTTGATAAGGCACTTGTATCAACCTGTCTGACATTTAGTCCTCACCTTGTCTCGGTTGATAACTGGAATATTCCTCATCCTCATCTTCCTCATCAGTGAACTGTATGCGCATACCACTGAAAAATGCCTCAATATCATGTAAATCAGTTTACAGCTCCCTGAGGCCTGTCTTGTTTTGGTGATGGGAAACTGTCCTGTGATAATTTAAGTGGTGGTTTTAGTTTCACGGGTGACATCAATATTGTCTCTTGTATGGCCTCACAACTTTCATGCAACTTACTTGTTGTTGCCAATGTTTGTTTATTTGTCACTGCCAAAGCATGCTTGTTACTCATTATATTTACATTTGCTAATGCTTGTTTATTTTTTGACTGTGCCACAGCTTGTATATCACACCTTTTTCCTTTGGCCAGACGTTGTTTCCTCTTTTGTGCCATCAATGTTGACAGCCGTTCGCTTCTCGTCGACGGCATTATTCTCTCTATAGCAATAGGCTTTGAACTTTGCCTCATCGGCGAAGCGAACATAGTATCCTGCATGTTCTTTGCTGATGGAGTTTCTCTCCTCGTCTGCGAAGGCAACATTGTTGCAAGCCTCTCCTTCGCTGATGGAGTCTCTTTCCTCGTCGGCGAAGGAAACAGTGCAGTATGCCTCTCCTGCGTCAATGAAGTCTCCTTCCTCGATAGTCTTTCCTTCGATGTTGAACACAGCATTTCATTCACTTCTGAAGTGCCTTCTCTTGTCGTTGACACCGTCAATGGCGACATTTGCTTCTAATTTTTTGCAAATTTAACAACGCTTGACTTTATGGCTTTGGGGCCATTTTTAAACTTTTTTTGTGAGCTGTCACATAAGTTTCCTGCACTCTGAACTCTGAACGTGTGAACCTGTGGTGGAAAATCTGTGGAAGATCAGCTGGAGGCAGACCATTACAATTGGCCGAAGTTTGGGTCCTAAAAAAAAAGATGATGGGTTGCAAAATATGCCAGTTGCTTTACTATGGTATGTTATAGATTGAGTATGTACTGCTGTTGAAAGAAATGGGGGTACCCAGTCTGACGACAGGGAATTTTTCTAACATGTGAATCTATGAAATATCCAATGCTGGAGAAAGGTAGTAGCGTTCACTGGCCTCTAAGAACAGAGCTAACCCTAGAAACAGTTAAGAGAAACTGTGTTCTACATATGGAAATGACATATCCTAAGAGACTCGTAATACATACTGATGGAAAACATCTTGTCTTACTGAGTTACCGTGTGCAAGAAAGCTAGATAATTGGGTGACTGACAAAGAAGAAATTGTTAACAAACACACTGAGATAATAACGGGGTGGTAAATTCCCTGAAGATTAATCTAACTGCGAAAATCAACAATGTGAACAAAGAGCCTACGAGACCTAATAAGTCAGCCATTTGGTTTGAAAGTCAATGTTGTGCCTTAAAAAGAAGATAAAAAGATTTAGACAAATCAAGGGGAAAAATTGGAACATGACAACACAAAAAAATGATCTTAAAAAAGTCTATGTATACCAACTGCATTAAAAGGAATAAGGCAAATTACTATATGAAAAATTGGGGGAAATGGTAGGAGTGATATCTTCTAATGATAGGAGTAAAGTCTGGAGGCTGGCGCAAAAAATGAGATCGTCTGAGTGAAGCTCTCCTAGATCCTGGGTCAAATTTCTGTATGAGGGTAAAAATAAGAGTAGCCAGAAAGAGGAGTTCATAGTAGAAGAGGGTTTATAGTCATCCTTAATGGTAAATTTGCTAAAAATCACAACAAATAATTTAGCAAGACCAGAAGGCCGTGTTGATTTGCTCACAATAATAATGAAAAGCAATACCGACTAATGGACAACAATACTTTGGGTTGCATTTCAGCCCTTTCCAAAAAGCTGGAGAGGGGCTAATAGGAAGCCCATTCTAAAGAATAATGACATGTCAGAGCCAAAAAACAATCACTTCATTAACCTGATAGATGTGGGGGCAAAAGTGTATGGCAAAACACTACTCCTACATTTGAAAGACTGGATAGAGTCTGGAAATCTGATTCCTATTGAGCAGGGGGGTTTAAAGAAGGCCATTCAACCATAGAGCACTGTTTTAGTCTTTGTGCAATGTGTCAGGAAACAATCAAAACAAGATGAACCCTATGGGCCCGATTCCGATCTCGGCCGGTAGGGCACCGAATCGGATTCGGCTGAACCGGATCCGATTCGGGGCCCTTTTTCCCGACCGAATCGTACGTGCGTCCGGGCGAACGAGTACGATGCGAGCGCGTGCAAATTCGCCGACCGACTCGTACGCCCGTCCCAACCGCACCGACCGACTCGCACGGATGCGCTGCGCACCTCGCAATGGAGACGTTCCCCGGCCGGGCAAGTACGATGCGCGCCGCGAGCAGTCCGACCGACTCATGCCGTCCGGCTCGAAGAAGCAGTCGGAGCCGTACTTTGGGGGTCCGTGTCGGACCCCCTGTACGCGTGGCCGCGCGAGTCGCACACAGGGGGACCCATGGGTCCCCCTACCTGTGCGTGTACGGCACGAGTCGCTTCGCCGCGTACACGCTGTAGGGGGCGCCCTTGTCCGCCTCGCACCCATTGAGTCAATGGGAGCCCGCGTACGCGTTGTACGACAGGCTCCCATTGACTTCAATGGGAGTCCGACCGACTCGAGACCGATGGCATACGTGCGCATCGTACTCGTTCGGTCGGGCTGCTAGGGTCCGATTCGGTCGGAAATCTCTCCGGGTCCGGCTCGGTCGGAGAGATTTCTGATCGGAATCGGCCCCTAAATTTCTGCTTTGCTGACTTTCGCTCAGCTTTTGACTTAGTCAACCATTAGACTCTCTGGCAAAAGCTAGAAAATTTGAATATATATTCAGGGAACTCTCAATGATCACAAAAGAATTAAATAGAAGTAACTGGGGAAGGGTAGAACTAGATAGAGCTGGATACTTATCATGTAAAATACAAATAGAGAATGGCCCAAACAATAAGACTGGATGCAAATCTGAAATCACGAGAGTATATAGCAAAGAACCTCACTAGTAGATTTTAGTACAAACAATTACATTTGCCAATTCTAAAGTGATTAGGACACTGAATAAATGAAATAAACCGTCTGTGATTTAAGGTGGGCAAGGCCACTGAGACATGACCCTCGATTCGCCAAAAAGCCAGGGGTAGTGGAAGTGACGACACATGTCATTTAATGCAACCATGGCATTACACTACAGACAGCAATATCACTCATGTAAAATAAGTGCAAAATGAATAAAATGAAAAAAGTGACTGTACACCTAAGTAAATCTACATTGCAGCTTGAAATGGGTAGGCACCACAATTATATTCTCATGCATACATTCACATGCTCAAGAGCAGTCTCAAATGTTGTGGTTTGACCTCCTATATCCTAGCAAGAGAAGAAATTAGCTACTTACCTGTAACTGTAGTTCTCCAGTATTGCAAAATTTCATAGATTCACATGCTTGAATCCTTCCCCGTCGTCGAGATGGGAGTTCCCCGGTGTATTACTAAAGCAATGTTTTGATAGGTATAGACTAGAAAAAGCCTAGGCCTCTTTAGTTTAACAACCTGTTGTAAAAAAAGAGACCAAACTTTAAGGTTTGACAAGTCAGAATGTATCAGCCTCTAGAACACTCCTGTGAGAAGGTACACTCCTTCTGATTTTTAGCACGAGTGCAACATATGACCACTGTGAGAAAGAGAGAGAGAAAGGTGAGCTTCTCTGGGGAGGAGGGTGGGTTACATGGGAATCTATGAAGTAACTCATTTCTTACTTTCTTACCTGAAACTAATACCAATACTGGAACTTTCATAGACTCACATGCATGAATCAGATTAAAGAGCAGGAAAATAGCACATTTGAAGCATTCTCAAAGTTGTGAAATATAACCAAATGAAATCCATATATGTAAGAAAACCTTAAAAGATCGTTATACGAAATATAGCATTATGAACAGAAAACATTTGCATTCTTTTCCATACACATTCATAAGCAATGAAAATGTGCATAATTAAACAAATGGATGGTGGGAAGACAGGGGTAGCTCACCTTTATTGGAAAAGATGTCGAAGTACTGCTTGGCCCACTGCCTTTCCTTATGAACTGCTGCATCCAACCAGTAATGCTGAGTAAAGGTGTGTCTGTTCTTCCATGTTGTTGCTCGGCAGATATCAGGAAGAGACACCCCAGTAAACAATGCCATAGAAGTGGAAATAGATCTTGTAGAGTGGGCACTAACCGTAGAAGTCAAGCCCGCGTTCTGGTGACAAAATTGTATGGCACTGGAAATCCATCTGGAAATGCTTTGCTTTTGAGAGTGGAAGCCCTATCTGAGGAGCACTGAAAGCAACAAATAGCTGAGAGGTTTTGCGGAAGTCTTGGCCAAGTAAAATTTGAGACATCGTTTGACATCCAAAGAGTGAATCCCTTTTTCCGCTGGTGTAGTAGGATGTGGAAAGAAAGTCTTGAGAATTACTGGTTCATTCAGGTGGAAGTATGTAGGGAATTTAGGAATGAATTTAGGGTTTGTACAGAGAATAATCCTATCATCTCTGAACTGGAGAAAAGGGTGATGAATGGTAAACGCCTGAAGCACACTAACTCTTCTGGTAGAGGTGAGGGCGAGAAGGAGAGACAATTTCCAAGAAAGAAACTTGATGTCCGCTTTATGTATGGGCTCAAATGGATGTTTCATTAGCTGAGGCACAACAGTGTTCAGTTTCCACTGAGGAAGCAGATGCCTAATTGGAGGAAATGTCCGGAATAAGCCTTTAATACACTGCTTAATTATTCTGGAAGACCATAGTGACTGAGATGCGGAAGAGCGCCTGAAACGTGATATGGCAGCCAGATGGACCTTGATGGATGAATGTGACAGGCCTGAGTGCATTAGGTGTAGAAGATATGGAAGAATTTCTTCCGGAGAGGAGGAGAAAGGATCTACTTTAGCTTGGCTATACCAGATGCAAAAGCTCTTCCATTTAAAACAATAGGTTTTATTGGTGCTCTCAGCACGGGCCCTGGCTAGAATGTCTCTGCAGTCTGATGGTATGTTCAGATGTTTGAAAATGTGAATATATATTCAGGGAACTCTCAATGATCAGAGAAGAATTAAATAAAAGTAACTGGGCAAGGGAAGAACTAGATAGATCTGAATACTTATTATCTAAAAAACCAATAGAGAATGGGTTTGCCAAAGCTGCGTATAGCACCCACCCTCTTTGCACTTTACCTCACAGACCTTCCTGCATTTCTACTGAATACACACTCCTTCTCTTCTACACTGGGGTGCATCAGCATATTTCCTGTTTAGGGTACGTCGATGACCTGGACATATTAGACATCACACAATGGGCTCCAAAGATAATTAACGGCATTTAGTATGTATTGTAAGGAGAACCAATTGGTAATTAACATGGAAAAACAAAAATGCGGGTCCTAGGACAAAAATGTAAACCCTATACATGGTAAATCAGCAGTGAGGTGGTAGAGGAAGACTCTTGTTATGGATTGTTTGGCATGAATTTTAATAATAAATTACCTTGGAAAATGCGTTTAGACAGCTTAAAATACTGCGTTTCGATTACACTAGGAGGGTTTAAGAAATGTAAAGGGATTTTGGTGGACCCTCATCAAATCTGGTTTTAACAGCCTATAATGCGATGGTCGCTTCTCAAATGGTATATGGGGCAGAGTTGCTGAGCTTAGGAACAAAACTAGTCTCAGTTAAGGCAGAAGGGCGCTGCCTAAAAAAAATCTTAGTTTCCCCAGCTGCTCAACGGCCCAAGCAATAAGACTGGTCGCTAATCTGAAATCACAAGAGTATATAGCAAAGAACCTCAGTATTGGATTTTAGTACAAACAATTACATTTGCCAATTCTAAAGGCATCAAGACACTGTATAAATGAAATAATCATCAGTGATTTAAGGTGGGCAAGGCCACTGAGACATGGGCCTCGATTCACCAAAAAGCCAGGTGTAGCGGAAGTGACGACACGTCATTTAATGCACCCATAGCATTACACTACAGACAATAATATCACTCATGTAAAATGAATGACAAGTGCAAAATCAATAAAATGAAAAAAGTGGCTGTACGCCTAAGTAAATCTACATTGCAGCTTGAAATGGCTAGGCACCGCAATTATATTCTCATACATACATTCACATGCTCAAGAGCAGTCTCAAATGTCTTGGTTTGATCTCCTGTGTCCTAGCAAGAGAAGAAATTAGCTACTTACCTGTAACTAGTTCTCCAGTATTGCAATCTTTCATAGATTCACATGCTTGAATCTTCCCCGTCGTCGAGATGGGAGTGCCCGAGTATATTAATAAAGCAATGTATTGATAGGTATAGACTAGAAAAGGCGTAGGCCTCTTTAGTTTAACATCCTGTCATAGTCATTTTAAAAAAGAGACCAAATTTTAAGCTTTGACCAATCAGAATGGATCACCTTCTAGAACACTCCTGTGAGAAGCTCCAGTCCTTCAGATTTTTGAGCACGAGTGCAACATATGACCACTGAGAGAAAGAGAGAGAGAAAGGTGAGCTTCTCAGGAGAGGAGGGTGGGTCGCATGTGAATCTATGAAAGATTCCAATACTAGAGAAGTACAGTTACAGGTAAGTAACACATTTCTTACTCCAATATTGGAATTTTCATAGCTTCACATGGTTGAATCAGATTAAAGAGCAGTAAAATAACACATTTGAAGCATTCTCAAAGTTGTCAAATATAAGCAAATAATATCTACATATGTAAGAAAACCTTAAAAGAACGTTATAACGAATATAGCATTATAAACAGAAAACATTTGCATTCTTTTAAATACACATACATAAGCAATGAAAATGTGCATAAGTAAACAAATGGATGGTGGGAAGACAGGGGTAGCTCACCTTTATTGGAAAAGATGTTGAAGCACTGCTTGGCCCACTGCCGTATCCTTGTGAACAGCCGCGTCCAAGCAGTGTTGCTGAGTAAAGGTGTGTCTGTTCTTTCATGTTGCTGCTCAGCAGATATCAGGAAGAGACACCCCCGCAAACAATGCTGTAGAAGTGGAAATAGATCTTGTAAAGTGGACACGGACCCTAGAAGTCAAGGGTCTGCCTGTTTTCTGGTGACAACATTGAATGGTGCTCGTAATCCATCTGGAAATGCTTTGCTTTGAGAGTGGAAGCCCTTTCCTAGGAGCACTGAATGCAACAAATAGCTGAGAGGTTTTGCGGAAGTCTTGGCCAAGTAAAATCTGAGACATCGCTTGACGTCCAAAGAGTGAATCCCTTTTTCCGCTGGTGTAGTAGGATGTGGAAAGAAAGTCTTGAGAATAACTGGTTCATTAAAGTTAAGCCTGGAGCTCACTAACTTCTGGTAGAGGTGAGGGCGAGAAGGAGAGCCAATTTCCAAGAAAGAAACTTGATGTCCGCTTTATGGATGGGCTCAAATGGATGTTTCATTAGCTGAGGCACAACAGTGTTCAGTTTCCACTGAGGAAGCAGATGCCTAATTGGAGGAAATGTCCGGAAGAACAAGTTACTTACCTTCGGTAACGCTTTTTCTGGTGGATTCAGTATCTGCCTGTGGATTCCTCACCTTTTTGAATATCCCCTGCGCCAGCATTCCGCAGAAACTTTTTTCCTAGCTCTCTTCGCCGACGAGGTTGTCACAATGCCACGGCTCCGCTCGCGACTCCGCATGACGTCACCGGAGCCATAAGAGGGCCTCGTCGGCGTGATGACGTCAGTTCCACCCATTTTTTCCGTGCCTCCGAGGCGAAAAGGTGGACCGACAACAGATTCAAAGTATACACAATACACAATATTCATACAAATACACACAATGTAGAATTAAAAAGGAAAGCCAAAGAATAAAAGCATTTCCTATAAACCACACAAAGGCAGATAGAAGAGACAATACAAAACAAACATGTTAAACAATGTCACTTTTAAGGTATACAAGGGAGGACATCGGGGAGGAGGGGGGGTCAGTGAGGAATCCACAGGCAGATACTGTATCCACCAGAAAAAGCGTTACCGAAGGTAAGTAACTTGTTCTTCTGATGGATACATCTGCCTGTGGATTCCTCAACTTTTGAATAGAATCCCACAGCAGTCCCACTCCCGGAGGAGGGTGTCCACCCCTCTATACCAAAAGATCCTGCAGGACAGAGCGCGCAAAGTGGCCGTTCCTCCTCATTTCGGAATCCAAGCAATAATGCTTTGCGAAAGTGTGGAGGGAGGCCCAAGTTGCAGCCTTACAAATGTCCGCTACAGGAACACCTCTGGCCAAAGCAGAAGTGGATGACTTGGCTCTGGTGGAATGAGCTCTAATACCTTCAGGAGGCTCCTTACCAGCCAGGGCATAGCAGATCTGGATGCACAAGATGATCCATCTGGATAGAGTGCGCTTGTGCACAGCCTTGCCCTTCATGAGTCCAACGTAGCCCACAAAGAGCTGATCGTCCAATCGCAAGCCTTTAGTCCTATCCAAATAAAAGCTAACCGCTCTTTTAGGATCCAGGCGGTGAAGTCTCCCCTCCTCCTTGGAAGGGTGAGGGGGAGGATAGAATACAGGAAGAGTAATGGACTGCCCTAGATGGAAGAGAGTAACCACCTTAGGCACAAAAGCAGCCCTGGTCCTGAGGACCATCCTTTCAGCATGAATGGTCAAAAACGGGGGTTTTGAACTCAGAGCCTGAAGTTCACTTACCCTCCTGGCTGAGGTAATAGCCACAAGAAAGACTGTTTTGAAAGACAGGAGTCTCAAAGGACAACTATGTAAAGGTTCAAACAGAGAACCCATTAAGAAAGTCAGAACAAAATTTAAATCCCATTGAAGCATAATAAAGGGAGTAGGCGGAAACCTATTGGTAAGGCCCTTAATAAATCTCAAAACAATGGGAGATTTAAACAAAGACGGCTGATCTGGCAAACAAAGAAACGCCGATAAGGCCGACAAATACCCCTTAACAGTGGCCACAGCACAACCCTGCTGGGCCAAGAACAGCGAAAACTGAAGAATATCTGACAAGAGGGCCTTTAAAGGATCAATGGACTTCTCTCCTCACATTTGACAAATCTAGACCACCTGGAGGAGTAAATAGACTTAGTGGAGTGTCGCCTGGACGATAAAATAACATCCACCACATCCGGCGGGAGAGAAAAGGAACTCAGGTTGCCCCATTCAATCTCCAGGCATGAAGGTGCAGGCTCTGGAGGTGGGGGTGTAAAACCTGCCCCAGCGACTGCGAGAGGAGGTCTACCCTCAGAGGGAGACGGAGCGGAGGGTGCGATGAGAGGTGAAGTAGATCTGTGTACCACACCCTTCTTGGCCAATCCGGGGCGATCAATATAACTTGGGCCCGGTCTTGGCGAATCTTCCTCAGAACTCGAGGAATCAAGGGTATGGGGAAAACGCGTACAGAAGCTCTGAGCCCCAATGTAACTGAAAAGCGTCCCCCATCGCTCCCTGCATCGGAAACTGGAGACTGCAGAATAACAGGCAGTGCGCGTTCTCGAGAATGGCAAACAGGTCCACCCGAGGAGTTCCCCACATCTGGAAGATGTGATGAACAACCTCCGGATGAAGCCTCCACTCGTGATCGGCCGAGAACCGCCGACTGAGAGAATCCGCACGCACGTTCAGCACTCCTGCCAGATGATTTGCTATCACACAAATCTGGTAGTCCTGGGCCCAGGACCAGAGTCGTAGAGCCTCTCTGCAGAGACGATATGACCCTACTCCTCCCTGCTTGTTGATGTACCACATCGCAGTAGTGTTGTCCGTCAGGACCTGAACCGACTGACCGCGAAGGGACGGAAGGAAGGCATTGAGTGCCAAACGTACCGCCCGCAATTCTAAAAGATTGATATGAAGCAATCTTTCCTCTGGAGACCAAAGACCCTTGACCTCCAGATCCCCCAGATGAGCACCCCACTCTAGGGTGGAGGCATCCGTTATCACCGTGGCCACCACTGGAGGAAGATGAAATGGCTTTCCTTGTGACAGGTTGCCTTCCACGCTCCACCAAGTCAGGTCCGCTGCAGTGTCTCTGGAGATCCTGACCGTCTCCCTGAGATCCCCATTGTGTTGAAACAACTGCCTGCGGAGGCACCACTGGAGTGCCCTCATGTGCCAGCGTGCATGGTTGACCAACAGAATGCAGGAGGCGAACAGACCGAGCAGACGAAATGGACCTTCAAGACTGGAACAACCGCTCCTTTGTGAAACAAAGGGATCATTTCCTGAATGTCGAGAATCCTTTGTGGAGGTGGAAAAGCTCGACACACAGTAGTATCCAGTACCGCCCCTATGAACAGGTTGCGCTGAGAGGGCACCAGGTGAGATTTGGGGACATTTATTGAAAAACCCAAGTTGAACAACAGCTGAGCTGTTACTCGCAAATGATGAAGCACCATCTCCGGCGACTCCGCTTTGAGCAGCCAGTCGTCAAGATAGGGGAAAACTGGAATCCCCGACCTCCTGAGATGAGCTGCCACCACTGCCATCACCTTTGTGAAGACTCGAGGTGCAGTAGTAAGACCAAACGGGAGGACCGCAAACTGGTAGTGCTGCGACCCTACCGTGAAACGGAGATACTTCCTGTGCGACTTCAGGATGAAGATGTGAAAATACGCATCCTGCAAATCGATCGACACCATTCAGTCCTCTTGCTGCAGCGCCTGAAGAACCTGAGCAAGGGTCAGCATCTTGAATTTCTCCTGTTTGAGGTAAAAATTCAAGACCCTTAGGTCCAGGATCGGACGTAACCTGCCATCCTTTTTGGGAATCAGGAAATACCGGGAGTAGCATCCCTGACCCCTTTCCTGCTCCGGGACTACCTCACCTTTTTGCAATAAGGCAAGGACCTCCTTCTGGAGAAGGAGTAAATGATCTTCCGAACAGAATTCTTGGCAAGGAGGGTAAGGAGGAGGGAATTCCCGGAAGGGAAGGGCGTACCCATTCTCTACAAGATTCAAAACCCAAAGGTCCGAAGTGACCGATTTCCAATCCTGTAGAAAGTGGGACAGCCGACCCCCCACAGGACCTGCATGTTCCAGGATGGGGAATCTAGGGCTGCTTTCCTGCGTTACCAGGGGGAGTAGGGGAGGTAGAGGAGGAGGAGGAGAATTGACAGGTTGACCCTCGCGGGCGACCCTTGTTTTTCTCTCTGTAGGATTTGTAAAGAGGGTTTTGTTGCTGTTGTTGCTGAGGCTGTCACAGGCTACGAAAGGAAGACCTTCCAAATCCTCGATACCTTCTATAGCCAAACCCCCTTGACTGAGTTTGCAAACCTAAGGACTTTGCCGTGGCCTTGCTGTCCTTCAATCTCTGAGGTGCAGAATCAGCCTTCTCTCCGAACAGTTTTGATCCATCAAACGGAAGGTCGAGGAGGGTAGCCTGCACATCTGGAGAAAACCCAGAGGATCTGAGCCAAGCCTGTCTCTTGGTAACGATGGAGGAGCTCATTAACCTGGCCACCGAATCAGCTGTGTCAAGACCAGACTGAATAACTTGACGAGCTGCAGCCTGTGCATCCGTCAGAACCTCCATAAAATTACCACATTCCTCCTCAGGCAGCTTGGGTGCTAATTGTTTAGCAGAATCCATCAGGGCGTGTATATATCTCCCCAGCAAACAGGTAGCATTGGTTGACTTTAACGCCATGCTAGAGGAAGAAAAGACTTTCTTGGCCGATTGCTCCAATTTTTTAGAGTCCCTATCGGCAGGAGCTTGAGGAAACGCGCCTGTAGACTGTTTAAACTAGGACGCCTGCACCCCTAAGCTTTCAGGGGATGGATGAGCTGAAAGGAAGGCAGGGTCTCCTGGAGCAGATCTGTATCTCCTTGCCACCGACCTCGAAACAGCAGGAGCAGATAGAGGTTTACGCCACACTTCAAGGATAGGCTCGGTTAAAGCCTCATTAAACGACAACAGCGGTTCAATTATAGAAGATGGGGAATGTAAAACCTCTGTGAGTAAATTTGGTTTGTACTCCGCTGTAGGCAACTGCAAGTCCAAAAGCTCCGCAGCCTTTCTAATGACTGTATGATAGGGTGCCACCTCTTGAGATGGTGAGGCTCTTGAGGAAGAAAGCTCCCACTCCGGGGAGGTGTCCAGGCCACTAGCCTCTTGAAGACCCTCAAATTCGCCTTCTTCAACCTCCTCTCTTTGAAGCTGTTCTTCCTCCAACAGCCTCTGTGCCTCTCTTCTTGAACGCAACTTCGGTTGCGGCGTCGGCGACGCCACACGCGTCGCCGATAGCTCCAGAGCCGGCGTCGATGAAGGATCCGATACAGGAATCGGCGCCGTACGAAGTCGAGAGGAAGGGCCACCAGATGGCGCCGGAGACTGAGTATACGGCGTCGAAAACCTCGGTGCCGGAAACTGCCAAGACGGCGCCGTTGGCATAAAAGGCACGAAGAGTGCCTGGGCATATTGTTGAGGCACGCCCAAATTGAAGGCAAGCGGACCCATGGGACCCGAAGGTGCTCCGGAGGGGAAGGCCGCCTTGGCAAACACGCCATACATAGCATTTAAGAAATGCGAGGGATCTGACCCCGGTCCAGGAAATGGAGGATACGGAGCCGAGTCAGTATCCACACGAGGTACAGCCGGCGCCAGAACAGCCGGATCCACAGGCGGAGCCACAGGCACAGTCTCATGCACAGGAGAAGGTTCGTCCTGAGCCGGTAAGCCTCCCGAAGCCGGAGAGCCCCTCGGCGTTGGCGACCGCGCCGGGGTACCTTTAGGTGAAGGAGAATGAACCGGAGTCGCCTGAGGAGATGGCGAAGGCGATGGAGACACAAAGTCCTTTTGTCGACGTCGAGGTGCCGGAGAAGGCGACCTCGAAGCCTTTCCCTTCGACGAACGACGCCGAGAGCCATGCCTCCTCTTCTTTTTATGCTTCCTCGACTTCGAAGCGTGCGAGGTCGAAGACTTCGACTTCGATTTGGACCTTTTCCGACCCCTCTTCTCCTTCCTTGCTTTTGCCATGAAGAGCTTGGCCTCACTCTCTTTCAAGGCCTTCGGGTTCATCTTGCGACAGCATGAGCAGCCCTCCACGTCGTGGTCCGATGACAAACACCACAAACCGTCCTCATGGGGGTCAGTGATGGACATATGACCCCCGCACTCTCTACAGGGCTTGAAACCCGACTTTCTCGATGTCGCCATCGTGCAGCTACAGTTAAACCTGGAGAAGTTACAAAGTAACTCGAAAACAGTATGGAGAGTCCCAGAAAACCGTTACGCGTCGACGGCGCGGAAAAAAGGGAACTGACGTCATCACGCCGACGAGGCCCTCTTATGGCTCCGGTGACGTCATGCGGAGTCGCGAGTGGAGCCGTGGCATTGTGACAACCTTGTCGGCGAGGAGAGCTAGGAAAAAAGTTTCCGCGGAATGCTGGCGCAGGGGATATTCAAAAGGTGAGGAATCCACAGGCAGATGTGTCCATCAGAATAAGCCTTTAATACACTGCTTAATTATTCTGGAAGACCATAGTGACTGAGATGCGGAAGAGCGCCTGAAACGTGATATGGCAGCCAGATGGACCTTGATGGATGAATGTGACAGGCCTGACTGCATTAGGTGTAGAAGATATGGAAGAATTTCTTCCGGAGAGGAGGAGAAAGGATCTACTTTAGCTTGGCTATACCAGATGCAAAAGCTCTTCCATTTAAAACGATAGGTTTTATTGGTGCTCTCAGCACGGGCCCTGGCTAGAATGTCTCTGCAGTCTGATGGTATGTTCAGATGTTTGAATTCATGGAACTCAGGAGCCATGCTGATAAATTAAGAGACTTGAGGACAGGATGGAGAACTTGGCCCTGGTGCATAGTCAGGAGAGTTGGGAACTGTTTGAGTTGAATGTCCCTGAAGAATGCTTGGTCAAATTTCTGTATGAGGGTAAAAATAAGAATAGTCAGAAAGAGAAGTTCACAGTAGAAGAGGGTTTATAGTCATACTTATTGGTAAATTCGCTAAAAAAGTTAATCACCACACTTAATTTAGCAAGACCAGCAGCCCCTGATGATTTGCCCACAATAATAATGAAACGCAATATCGACTATTTGACTACAATACTTGGGGTTGCAGTTCAGTCAGTCCTTTCCAAAAAGCTGGAGAGGGGCTAATATGGCTTCATATTCTAAAGAATAATGACATGTCAGAGGCAAAATAAATTGGTTCATTAACCTGATAGATGTGGGGGCAAAAATGTATGCCAAAACACTACATCCTACATAGAAAACACTGGATGGACTCTAAAAACTCTGATTCCTATTGATCAGGGCAGTGTAAACAAGGCCATTCAACCATAGAGCACTGTTTTAGTCTTTGTGCAATGTCTCAGGAAGCAATCAAAACAAAATGCACCTTATATTTCTGCTTTCCTGACTTTCGCTCAGCTTTTGACTTAGTCAACCATTAGACTCTTTGGAAATAACTAGAAAATGTGAATATATATTCAGGGAACTCTCAATGATCAGAAAAGAATTAAATAGAAGTAACTGGGCAAAGGTAGAACTAGATAGATCTGAATACTTATCATCTAAAAAACCAATAGAGAATGGGTTTGCCAAAGCTGCGTATAGCACCCACCCTCTTTGCACTTTACCTCACAGACCTTCCTGCATTTCTACTGAATACACACTCCTTCTCTTCTACACTGGGGTGGGTCAGCATATTTCCTGTTTACTGTACGTCAATGACCTGGCCATATTAGACATCACACAATGGGCTCCAAAGATAATTAACGGCATTTAGTATGTATTGTAGGGAGAACCAATTGGTAATTAACATGGAAAAAACAAAAATGCGGGTCCTAGGACATGGTAAATCAGCAGTGAGCAGTAAGGTGGTAGAGGAAGACTCTTGTTATGGATTGTTTGGCATGAATTTTAATAATAAATTACCTTGAAAAATGCGTTTAGACAGCTTAAAATACTGCGTGTCGATTACACTAGGAGGGTTTAAGAAATGTAAGAGGGATTTTGGTGGACCCTCATCAAATCTGGTTTTAACAGCCTATAATGCGAGGGTCGCTTCTCAAATGGTATATGGGGCAGAGTTGCTGAGCTTAGGAACAAAACTAGTCTCAGTTAAGGCAGAAGGGCGCTGCCTAAAAAAAATCTGTTTCCCCAGCTGCTCAACGGCCCAAGCAATAAGACTGGTCGCTTATCTGAACTCACGAGAGTATATAGCAAAGAACCTCAGTATTGGATTTTAGTACAAACAATTACATTTGCCAATTCTAAAGGCATCAAGACACTGTATAAATGAAATAATCATCAGTGATTTAAGGTGGGCAAGGCCACTGAGACATGGGCCTCGATTCACCAAAAAGCCAGGGGTAGCGGAAGTGACGACATGTAATTTAATGCACCCATAGCATTACACTACAGACATTAATATCACTCATGAAAAATGAATGACAAGTGCAAAATCAATAAAATGAAAAAAGTGGCTGTACGCCTAAGTAAATCTACATTGCAGCTTGAAATGGCTAAGCACCGCAATTATATTCTCATACATACATTCACATGCTCAAGAGCAGTCTCAAATGACTTGGTTTGATCTCCAGTGTCCTAGCAAGAGAAGAAATTGGCTACTTACCTGTAACTAGTTCTCCAGTAATCTTTCATAGATTGCAATCTTTCATTGATTCACATGCTTGAATCTTCCCCGTCGTCGAGATGGGAGTGCCCCAGTATATTAATAAAGCAATGTATTGATAGGTATAGACTAGAAAAGGCGTAGGCCTCTTTAGTTTAACATCCTGTCATAGTCATTTTAAAAAAGAGACCAAACTATAAGCTTTGACCAATCAGAATGGATCACCTTCTAGAACACTCCTGTGAGAAGCTCCAGTCCTTCAGATTTTTGAGCACGAGTGCAACATATGACCACTGAGAGAAAGAGAGAGAGAGAAAGGTGAGCTTCTCAGGAGAGGAGGGTGGGTCGCATGTGAATCTATGAAAGATTCCAATACTAGAGAAGTACAATTACAGGTAAGTAACTCATTTCTTACACCAATATTGGAATTTTCATAGCTTCACATGCTTGAATAAGGTTAAAGAGCAGTAAAATAAGACATTTGGGGCATTCTCAAAGTTGTCAAATATAAGCAAATAATATCTATATATGTAAGAAAACCTTAAAAGAACGTTATAAGGAATATAGCATTATAAACAGAAAACATTTGCATTCTTTTACATACACATACATAAGCAATGAAAATGTGCATAAGTAAACAAATGGATGGTGGGAAGACAGGGGTAGCTCACCTTTATTGGAAAAGATGTTGAAGCACTGCTTGGCCCACTGCCGTATCCTTGTGAACTGCAGCGTCCAAGCAGTAATGCTGAGTAAAGGTGTGTCTGTTCATTCATGTTACTGCTCAGCAGATATCAGGAAGAGACAAACCGCCAAACAATGCCGTAGAAGTGGAAATAGATCTTGTAAAGTGGGCACGGACCCTAGAAGTCAAGGGTCTGCCCGTTTTCTGGTGACAACATTGAATGGTGCTCGTAATCCATCTGGAAATGCTTTGCTTTGAGAGTGGAAGCCCTTTCCTAGGAGCACTGAATGCAACAAATAGCTGAGAGGTTTTGCGGAAGTCTTGGCCAAGTAAAATTTGAGACATCGCTTGACGTCCAAAGAGTGAATCCCTTTTTCCGCTGGTGTAGTAGGATGTGGAAAGAAAGTCTTGAATAACTGGTTCATTAAAGTTAAGCCTGGAGCTCACTAGCTCTTCTGGTAGAGGTGAGGGCGAGAAGGAGATACAATTTCCAAGAAAGAAACTTAGATGTCCGCTTTATGGAGGGGCTCAAATGGATGTTTCATTAGCTGAGGCACAACAGTGTTCAGTATCCACTGAGAAAGCAGATGCCTAATTGGAGGAAATGTCCGGAATAAGCCTTTAATACACTGCTTAATTATTCTGGAAGACCATAGTGACTGAGATGCGGAAGAGCGCCTGAAACGTGATATGGCAGCCAGATGGACCTTGATGGATGAATGTGACAGGCCTGACTGCATTAGGTGTAGAAGATATGGAAGAATTTCTTTCGGAGAGGAGGGGAAAGGATCTACTTTAGCTTGGCTATACCAGATGCAAAAGCTCTTCCATTTAAAACGATAGGTTTTATTGGTGCTCTCAGCACGGGCCCTGGCTAGAATGTCTCTGCAGTCTGATGGTATGTTCAGATGTTTGAATTCATGGAACTCAGGAGCCATGCTGATAAATTAAGAGACTTGAGGACAGGATGGAGAACTTGGCCCTGGTGCATAGTCAGGAGAGTTGGGAACGGTTTAAGTTGAATGTCCCTGAAGAATGCTTGGTCAAATTTCTGTATGAGGGTAAAAATAAGAATAGTCAGAAAGAGAAGTTCACAGTAGAAGAGGGTTTATAGTCATACTTAATGGTAAATTCGCTAAAAAAGTTAATCACCACACTTAATTTAGCAAGACCAGCAGCCCCTGATGATTTGCCCACAATGATAATGAAACGCAATATCGACTATTTGACTACAATACTTGGGGTTACAGTTCAGTCAGTCCTTTCCAAAAAGCTGGAGAGGGGCTAATATGGCTTCATATTCTAAAGAATAATGACATGTCAGAGGCAAAAAAAATTGGTTCATTAACCTTATAGATGTGGGGGCAAAAATGTATGCCAAAACACTACATCCTACATAGGAAACACTGGATGGACTCTAAAAACTCTGATTCCTATTGATCAGGGCAGTGTAAACAAGGCCATTCAACCATAGAGCACTGTTTTAGTCTTTGTACAATGTCTCAGGAAGCAATCAAAACAAAATGCACCTTATATTTCTGCTTTCCTGACTTTCGCTCAGCTTTTGACTTAGTCAACCATTAGACTCTTTGGAAAAAACTAGAAAATGTGAATATATATTCAGGGAACTCTCAATGATCAGAAAATAATTAAATAGAAGTAACTGGGCAAGGGTAGAACTAGATAGATCTGAATACTTATCATCTAAAAAACCAATAGAGAATGGGTTTGCCAAAGCTGCGTATAGCACCCACCCTCTTTGCACTTTACCTCACAGACCTTCCTGCATTTCTACTGAATACACACTCCTTCTCTTCTACACTGGGGTGGGTCAGCATATTTCCTGTTTACTGTACGTGAATGACCTGGCCATATTAGACATCACACAATGGGCTCCAAAGATAATTAAGCAAAAGACACACAATTGATGGACGGAATGCAGAACAAATCAAAACATTCACCCCCAGTCAAGAGATCTGGGTTAAATCCATCATTCTTTTGCTCACCATGCCACCCCAGTTTAGACCTGGCCATATGCAAATCAGTCTTGACCCTGTGCCTCATGGGAACAGTCCAGCCCGAACTGCCATGCCAGGTCCTCCCTGGACCGGAAACAAGCATCCTAGGACCGGTTTCGGGGTTTCACCCTCTTCAGCCAGGATAGCTTGATTCCAGTGGCACAGTAAGCCCAGGACCCACGTCTGGGCATACCTGGCGCACTTAGGGCGAGAAAGCAAAAGACACACAATTGATGGACGGAATGCAGAACAAATCAAAACATTCACCCCCAGTCAAGAGATCTGGGTTAAATCCATCATTCTTTTGCTCACCATGCCACCCCAGTTTAGACCTGGCCATATGCAAATCAGTCTTGACCCTGTGCCTCATGGGAACAGTCCAGCCCGAACTGCCAAGCCAGGTCCTCCCTGGACCGGAAACAAGCATCCTAGGACCGGTTTCGGGGTTTGTACGACATTGTTCTGCATTCTGTCCATCAATTGTTGTTTTTGCATTTGTCACCCCGAGTGGGACGGGTATGCCCAGACGTGGGTCCCGTGCTCTCCATGCCACTGGAGTCAAGCTATCCTGGCTGATGAGGGCTGAAAGCCCGAAACCGGTCCTAGGATGCTTGTTTCCAGTCCAGGGAGGACCTGGGCTGGCAGTTCGGGCTGGACTGTTCCCATTCGGCGCAGGGTCAAGACTGATTTGCATATGGCTGGGTCGAAACTGGAATGGCATGGTGAGCAAAAAAACGATGGATTTAGGCCCAGATCTCTGTACTGGGGTGAATGTACGACATTGTTCTGCATTCTGTCCATCAATTGTTGTTTTTCCAAAGATAATTAACGGCATTTAGTATGTATTGTAAGGAGAACCAATTGGTAATTAACATGGAAAAAACAAAAATGAGGGTCCTAGGACAAAAATGTAAACCCTATACATGGTAAATCAGCAGTGAGGTGGTAGAGGAAGACTCTTGTTATGGATTGTTTGGCATGAATTTTAATAATAAATTACCTTGGAAAATGCGTTTAGACAGCTTAAAATACTGTGTGTCGATTACACTAGGAGGGTTTAAGAAATGTAAAAGTGATTTTGGTGGACCCTCATCAAATCTGGTTTTAACAGCCTATAATGCGATGGTCGCTTCTCAAATGGTATATGGGGCAGAGTTGCTGAGCTTAGGAACAAAACTAGTCTCAGTTAAGGCAGAAGGGCGCTGCCTAAAAAAAATCTCAGTTTCCCCAGCTTCTCAACGGCCCAAGCAATAAGACTGGTCGCTTATCTGAAATCACGAGAGTATATAGCAAAGAACCTCAGTATTGGATTTTAGTACAAACAATTACATTTGCCAATTCTAAAGGCATCAAGACACTGTATAAATGAAATAATCATCAGTGATTTAAGGTGGGCAAGGCCACTGAGACATGGGCCTTGATTCGCCAAAAAGCCTGGGGTAGCGGAAGTGACGACATGTAATTTAATGCACCCATAGCATTACACTACAGACAATAATATCACTCATGAAAAATGAATGACAAGTGCAAAATCAATAAAATGAAAAAAGTGGCTGTACGCCTAAGTAAATCTACATTGCAGCTTGAAATGGCTAAGCACCGCAATTATATTCTCATACATACATTCACATGCTCAAGAGCAGTCTCAAATGACTTGGTTTGATCTCCAGTGTCCTAGCAAGAGAAGAAATTAGCTACTTACCTGTAACTAGTTCTCCAGTAATCTTTCATAGATTGCAATCTTTCATTGATTCACATGCTTGAATCTTCCCCGTCGTCGAGATGGGAGTGCCCCAGTATATTAATAAAGCAATGTATTGATAGGTATAGACTAGAAAAGGCGTAGGCCTCTTTAGTTTAACATCCTGTCATAGTCATTTTAAAAAAGAGACCAAACTATAAGCTTTGACCAATCAGAATGGATCACCTTCTAGAACACTCCTGTGAGAAGCACCAGTCCTTCAGATTTTTGAGCACGAGTGCAACATATGACCACTGAGAGAAAGAGAGAGAAAGGTGAGCTTCTCAGGAGAGGAGGGTGGGTCGCATGTGAATCTATGAAAGATTCCAATACTAGAGAAGTACAATTACAGGTAAGTAACTCATTTCTTACACCAATATTGGAATTTTCATAGCTTCACATGCTTAAATATGGTTAAAGAGCAGTAAAATAAGACATTTGGAGCATTCTCAAAGTTGTCAAATATAAGCAAATAATATCTATATATGTAAGAAAACCTTAAAAGAACGTTATAAGGAATATAGCATTATAAACAGAAAACATTTGCATTCTTTTACATACACATACATAAGCAATGAAAATGTGCATAAGTAAACAAATGGATGGTGGGAAGACAGGGGTAGCTCACCTTTATTGGAAAAGATGTTGAAGCACTGCTTGGCCCACTGCCGTATCCTTGTGAACTGCCGCGTCCAAGCAGTAATGCTGAGTAAAGGTGTGTCTGTTCATTCATGTTACTGCTCAGCAGATATCAGGAAGAGACACCCCGGCAAACAATGCCGTAGAAGTGGAAATAGATCTTGTAAAGTGGGCATGGACCCTAGAAGTCAAGGGTCTGCCCGTTTTCTGGTGACAACATTGAATGGTGCTCGTAATCCATCTGGAAATGCTTTGCTTTGAGAGTGGAAGCCCTTTCCTAGGAGCACTGAATGCAACAAATAGCTGAGAGGTTTTGCGGAAGTCTTGGCCAAGTAAAATTTGAGACATCGCTTGACGTCCAAAGAGTGAATCCCTTTTTCCGCTGGTGTAGTAGGATGTGGAAAGAAAGTCTTGAGAATAACTGGTTCATTAAATCATTAAAGTTAAGCCTGGAGCTCACTAGCTCTTCTGGTAGAGGTGAGGGCGAGAAGGAGAGACAATTTCCAAGAAAGAAACTTAGATGTCCGCTTTATGGAGGGGCTCAAATGGATGTTTCATTAGCTGAGGCACAACAGTGTTCAGTATCCACTGAGAAAGCAGATGCCTAATTGGAGGAAATGTCCGGAATAAGCCTTTAATACACTGCTTAATTATTCTGGAAGACCATAGTGACTGAGATGCGGAAGAGCGCCTGAAACGTGATATGGCAGCCAGATGGACCTTGATGGATGAATGTGACAGGCCTGACTGCATTAGGTGTAGAAGATATGGAAGAATTTCTTCCGGAGAGGAGGAGAAATGATCTACTTTAGCTTGGCTATACCAGTTGCAAAAGCTCTTCCATTTAAAACGATAGGTTTTATTGGTGCTCTCAGCACGGGCCCTGGCTAGAATGTCTCTGCAGTCTGATGGTATGTTCAGATGTTTGAATTCATGGAACTCAGGAGCCATGCTGATAAATTAAGAGACTTGAGGACAGGATGGAGAACTTGGCCCTGGTGCATAGTCAGGAGAGTTGGGAACGGTTTGAGTTGAATGTCCCTGAAGAATGCTTGGTCAAATTTCTGTATGAGGGTAAAAATAAGAATAGTCAGAAAGAGAAGTTCACAGTAGAAGAGGGCTTATAGTCATACTTAATGGTAAATTCGCTAAAAAAGTTAATCACCACACTTAATTTAGCAAGACCAGCAGCCCCTGATGATTTGCCCACAATGATAATGAAACGCAATATCGACTATTTGACTACAATACTTGGGGTTGCAGTTCAGTCAGTCCTTTCCAAAAAGCTGGAGAGGGGCTATTATGGCTTCATATTCTAAAGAATAATGACATGTAGGAGGCAAAAAAAATTGGTTCATTAACCTGATAGATGTGGGGGCAAAAATGTATGCCAAAACACTACATCCTACATAGGAAACACTGGATGGACTCTAAAAACTCTGATTCCTATTGATCAGGGCAGTGTAAACAAGGCCATTCAACCATAGAGCACTGTTTTAGTCTTTGTGCAATGTCTCAGGAAGCAATCAAAACAAAATGCACCTTATATTTCTGCTTTCCTGACTTTCGCTCAGCTTTTGACTTAGTCAACCATTAGACTCTTTGGAAATAACTAGAAAATGTGAATATATATTCAGGGAACTCTCAATGATCAGAAAAGAATTAAATAGAAGTAACTGGGCAAGGGTAGAACTAGATAGATCTGAATACTTATCATCTAAAAAACCAATAGAGAATGGGTTTGCCAAAGCTGCGTATAGCACCCACCCTCTTTGCACTTTACCTCACAGACCTTCCTGCATTTCTACTGAATACACACTCCTTCTCTTCTACACTGGGGTGGGTCAGCATATTTCCTGTTTACTGTACGTCAATGACCTGGCCATATTAGACATCACACAATGGGCTCCAAAGATAATTAAGCAAAAGACACACAATTGATGGACGGAATGCACAACAAATCAAAACATTCACCCCCAGTCAAGAGATGTGGGTTAAATCCATCATTCTTTTGCTCACCATGCCACCCCAGTTTAGACCTGGCCATATGCAAATCAGTCTTGACCCTGTGCCTCATGGGAACAGTCCAGCCCGAACTGCCAAGCCAGGTCCTCCCTGGACCGGAAACAAGCATCCTAGGACCGGTTTCGGGGTTTGTACGACATTGTTCTGCATTCTGTCCATCAATTGTTGTTTTTGCATTTGTCACCCCGAGTGGGACGGGTATGCCCAGACGTGGGTCCCGTGCTCTCCATGCCACTGGAGTCAAGCTATCCTGGCTGATGAGGGCTGAAAGCCCGAAGCCGGTCCTAGGATGCTTGTTTCCAGTCCAGGGAGGACCTGGCCTGGCAGTTCGGGCTGGACTGTTCCCATTGGGCGCAGGGTCAAGACTGATTTGCATATGGCTGGGTCCAAACTGGAATGGCATGGTGAGCAAAAAAACGATGGATTTAGGCCCAGATCTCTGTACTGGGGTGAATGTACGACATTGTTCTGCATTCTGTCCATCAATTGTTGTTTTTCCAAAGATAATTAACGGCATTTAGTATGTATTGTAAGGAGAACCAATTGGTAATTAACATGAAAAAAACAAAAATGCGGGTCCTAGGACAAAAATGTAAACCCTATACATGGTAAATCAGCAGTGAGGTGGTAGAGGAAGACTCTTGTTATGGATTGTTTGGCATGAATTTTAATAATAAATTACCTTGGAAAATGCGTTTAGACAGCTTAAAATACTGCGTGTCTATTACACTAGGAGGGTTTAAGAAATGTAAGAGTGATTTTGGTGGACCCTCATCAAATCTGGTTTTAACAGCCTATAATGCGATGGTCGCTTCTCAAATGGTATATGGGGCAGAGTTGCTGAGCTTAGGAACAAAACTAGTCTCAGATAAGGCAGAAGGGCGCTGCCTAAAAAAAATCTGTTTCCCCAGCTGCTCAATGGCCCAAGCAATAAGACTGGTCGCTTATCTGAACTCACGAGAGTATATAGCAAAGAACCTCAGTATTGGATTTTAGTACAAACAATTACATTTGCCAATTCTAAAGGCATCAAGACACTGTATAAATGAAATAATCATCAGTGATTTAAGGTGGGCAAGGCCACTGAGACATGGGCCTCGATTCACCAAAAAGCCTGGGGTAGCGGAAGTGACGACATGTAATTTAATGCACCCATAGCATTACACTACAGACAATAATATCACTCATGAAAAATGAATGACAAGTGCAAAATCAATAAAATGAAAAAAGTGGCTGTACGCCTAAGTAAATCTACATTGCAGCTTGAAATGGCTAAGCACCGCAATTATATTCTCATACATACATTCACATGCTCAAGAGCAGTCTCAAATGACTTGGTTTGATCTCCAGTGTCCTAGCAAGAGAAGAAATTAGCTACTTACCTGTAACTAGTTCTCCAGTAATCTTTCATAGATTGCAATCTTTCATTGATTCACATGCTTGAATCTTCCCCGTCGTCGAGATGGGAGTGCCCCAGTATATTAATAAAGCAATGTATTGATAGATATAGACTAGAAAAGGCGTAGGCCTCTTTAGTTTAACATCCTGTCATAGTCATTTTAAAAAGAGACCAAACTATAAGCTTTGACCAATCAGAATGGATCACCTTCTAGAACAGTCCTGTGAGAAGCTCCAGTCCTTCAGATTTTTGAGCACGAGTGCAACATATGACCACTGAGAGAAAGAGAGAGAGAAAGGAGAGCTTCTCAGGAGAGGAGGGTGGGTCGCATGTGAATCTATGAAAGATTCCAATACTAGAGAAGTACAATTACAGGTAAGTAACTCATTTCTTACACCAATATTGGAATTGTCATAGCTTCACATGCTTGAATAAGGTTAAAGAGCAGTAAAATAAGACATTTGGAGCATTCTCAAAGTTGTCAAATATAAGCAAATAATATCTATATATGTAAGAAAACCTTAAAAGAACGTTATAAGGAATATAGCATTATAAACAGAAAACATTTGCATTCTTTTACATACACATACATAAGCAATGAAAATGTGCATAAGTAAACAAATGGATGGTGGGAAGACAGGGGTAGCTCACCTTTATTGGAAAAGATGTTGAAGCACTGCTTGGCCCACTGCCGTATCCTTGTGAACTGCTACATCCAAGCAGTGATGCTGAGTAAAGGTGTGTCTGTTCATTCATGTTACTGCTCAGCAGATATCAGGAAGAGACACCCCGGCAAACAATGCCGTAGAAGTGGAAATAGATCTTGTAAAGTGGGCACGGACCCTAGAAGTCAAGGGTCTGCCCGTTTTCTGGTGACAACATTGAATGGTGCTCGTAATCCATCTGGAAATGCTTTGCTTTGAGAGTGGAAGCCCTTTCCTAGGAGCACTGAATGCAACAAATAGCTGAGAGGTTTTGCGGAAGTCTTGGCCAAGTAAAATTTGAGACATCGCTTGATGTCCAAAGAGTGAATCCCTTTTTCCGCTGGTGTAGTAGGATGTGGAAAGAAAGTCTTGAGAATAACTGGTTCATTAAAGTTAAGCCTGGAGCTCACTAGCTCTTCTGGTAGAGGTGAGGGCGAGAAGGAGAGACAATTTCCAAGAAAGAAACTTAGATGTCCGCTTTATGGAGGGGCTCAAATGGATGTTTCATTAGCTGAGGCACAACAGTGTTCAGTATCCACTGAGAAAGCAGATGCCTAATTGGAGGAAATGTCCGGAAAAAGCCTTTAATACACTGCTTAATTATTCTGGAAGACCATAGTGACTGAGATGCGGAAGAGCGCCTGAAACGTGATATGGCAGCCAGATGGACCTTGATGGATGAATGTGACATGCCTGACTGCATTAGGTGTAGAAGATATGGAAGAATTTCTTCCGGAGAGGAGGAGAAAGGATCTACTTTAGCTTGGCTATACCAGATGCAAAAGCTCTTCCATTTAAAACGATAGGTTTTATTGGTGCTCTCAGCACGGGCCCTGGCTAGAATGTCTCTGCAGTCTGATGGTATGTTCAGATGTTTGAATTCATGGAACTCAGGAGCCATGCTGATAAATTAAGAGACTTGAGGACAGGATAGAGAACTTGGCCCTGGTGCATAGTCAGGAGAGTTGGGAACTGTTTGAGTTGAATGTCCCTGAAGAATGCTTGGTCAAATTTCTGTATGAGGGTAAAAATAAGAATAGTCAGAAAGAGAAGTTCACAGTAGAAGAGGGTTTATAGTCATACTTAATGGTAAATTCGCTAAAAAAAGGTTAATCACCACACTTAATTTAGCAAGACCAGCAGCCCCTGATGATTTGCCCACAATAATAATGAAACGCAATATCGACTATTTGACTACAATACTTGGGGTTGCAGTTCAGTCAGTCCTTTCCAAAAAGCTGGAGAGGGGCTAATATGGCTTCATATTCTAAAGAATAATGACATGTCAGAGGCAAAAAAATTGGTTCATTAACCTGATAGATGTGGGGGCAAAAATGTATGCCAAAACACTACATCCTACATAGGAAACACTGGATGGACTCTAAAAACTCTGATTCCTATTGATCAGGGCAGTGTAAACAAGTCCATTCAACCATAGAGCACGGTTTTAGTCTTTGTGCAATGTCTCAGGAAGCAATCAAAACAAAATGCACCTTATATCTGCTTTGCTGACTTTTGCTCAGCTTTTGACTTAGTCAACCATTAGACTCTTTGGAAATAACTAGAAAATGTGAATATATATTCAGGGAACTCTCAATGATCTGAAAAGAATTAAATAGAAGTAACTGGGCAAGGGTAGAACTAGATAGATCTGAATATTTATCATCTAAAAAACCAATAGAGAATGGGTTTGCCAAAGCTGCGTATAGCACCCACCCTCTTTGCACTTTACCTCACAGACCTTCCTGCATTTCTACTGAATACACACTCCTTCTCTTCTACACTGGGGTGGGTCAGCATATTTCCTGTTTACTGTACGTCAATGACCTGGCCATATTAGACATCACACAATGGGCTCCAAAGATAATTAACGGCATTTAGTATGTATTGTAAGGAGAACCAATTGGTAATTAACATGGAAAAAACAAAAATGCGGGTCCTAGGACAAAAATGTAAACCCTATACATGGTAAATCAGCAGTGAGGTGGTAGAGGAAGACTCTTGTTATGGATTGTTTGGCATGAATTTTAATAATAAATTACCTTGGAAAATGCGTTTAGACAGCTTAAAATACTGTGTGTCGATTACACTAGGAGGGTTTAAGAAATGTAAAAGTGATTTTGGTGGACCCTCATCAAATCTGGTTTTAACAGCCTATAATGCGATGGTCGCTTCTCAAATGGTATATGGGGCAGAGTTGCTGAGCTTAGGAACAAAACTAGTCTCAGTTAAGGCAGAAGGGCGCTGCCTAAAAAAAATCTGTTTCCCCAGCTGCTCAATGGCCCAAGCAATAAGACTGGTCGCTTATCTGAACTCACGAGAGTATATAGCAAAGAACCTCAGTATTGGATTTTAGTACAAACAATTACATTTGCCAATTCTAAAGGCATCAAGACACTGTATAAATGAAATAATCATCAGTGATTTAAGGTGGGCAAGGCCACTGAGACATGGGCCTTGATTCACCAAAAAGCCAGGGGTAGTCTAAGTGACGACATATAATTTAATGCACCCATAGCATTACACTACAGACAATAATATCACTCATGAAAAATTAATGACAAGTGCAAAATCAATAAAATGAAAAAAGTGGCTGTACGCCTAAGTAAATCTACATTGCAGCTTGAAATGGCTAAGCACCGCAATTATATTCTCATACATACATTCACATGCTCAAGAGCAGTCTCAAATGACTTGGTTTGATCTCCAGTGTCCTAGCAAGAGAAGAAATTAGCTACTTACCTGTAACTAGTTCTCCAGTAATCTTTCATAGATTGCAATCTTTCATTGATTCACATGCTTGAATCTTCCCCGTCGTCGAGATGGGAGTGCCCCAGTATATTAATAAAGCAATGTATTGATAGGTATAGACTAGAAAAGGCGTAGGCCTCTTTAGTTTAACATCCTGTCATAGTCATTTTAAAAAGAGACCAAACTATAAGCTTTGACCAATCAGAATGGATCACCTTCTAGAACACTCCTGTGAGAAGCTCCAGTCCTTCAGATTTTTGAGCACGAGTGCAACATATGACCACTGAGAGAAAGAGAGAGAGAAAGGTGAGCTTCTCCGGAGAGGAGGGTGGGTCGCATGTGAATCTATGAAAGATTCCAATACTAGAGAAGTACAATTACAGGTAAGTAACTCATTTCTTACACCAATATTGGAATTTTCATAGCTTCACATGCTTAAATATGGTTAAAGAGCAGTAAAATAAGACATTTGGAGCATTCTCAAAGTTGTCAAATATAAGCAAATAATATCTATATATGTAAGAAAACCTTAAAAGAACGTTATAAGGAATATAGCATTATAAACAGAAAACATTTGCATTCTTTTACATACACATACATAAGCAATGAAAATGTGCATAAGTAAACAAATGGATGGTGGGAAGACAGGGGTAGCTCACCTTTATTGGAAAAGATGTTGAAGCACTGCTTGGCCCACTGCCGTATCCTTGTGAACTGCCGCGTCCAAGCAGTAATGCTGAGTAAAGGTGTGTCTGTTCATTCATGTTACTGCTCAGCAGATATCAGGAAGAGACACCCCGGCAAACAATGCCGTAGAAGTGGAAATAGATCTTGTAAAGTGGGCATGGACCCTAGAAGTCAAGGGTCTGCCCGTTTTCTGGTGACAACATTGAATGGTGCTCGTAATCCATATGGAAATGCTTTGCTTTGAGAGTGGAAGCCCTTTCCTAGGAGCACTGAATGCAACAAATAGCTGAGAGGTTTTGCGGAAGTCTTGGCCAAGTAAAATTTGAGACATCGCTTGACGTTCAAAGAGTGAATCCCTTTTCCGCTGGTGTAGTAGGATGTGGAAAGAAAGTCTTGAGAATAACTGGTTCATTAAATCATTAAAGTTAAGCCTGGAGCTCACTAGCTCTTCTGGTAGAGGTGAGGGCGAGAAGGAGAGACAATTTCCAAGAAAGAAACTTAGATGTCCGCTTTATGGAGGGGCTCAAATGGATGTTTCATTAGCTGAGGCACAACAGTGTTCAGTATCCACTGAGAAAGCAGATGCCTAATTGGAGGAAATGTCCGGAATAAGCCTTTAATACACTGCTTAATTATTCTGGAAGACCATAGTGACTGAGATGCGGAAGAGCGCCTGAAACGTGATATGGCAGCCAGATGGACCTTGATGGATGAATGTGACAGGCCTGACTGCATTAGGTGTAGAAGATATGGAAGAATTTCTTCCGGAGAGGAGGAGAAATGATCTACTTTAGCTTGGCTATACCAGTTGCAAAAGCTCTTCCATTTAAAACGATAGGTTTTATTGGTGCTCTCAGCACGGGCCCTGGCTAGAATGTCTCTGCAGTCTGATGGTATGTTCAGATGTTTGAATTCATGGAACTCAGGAGCCATGCTGATAAATTAAGAGCTTGAGGACAGGATGGAGAACTTGGCCCTGGTGCATAGTCAGGAGAGTTGGGAACGGTTTGAGTTGAATGTCCCTGAAGAATGCTTGGTCAAATTTCTGTATGAGGGTAAAAATAAGAATAGTCAGAAAGAGAAGTTCACAGTAGAAGAGGGCTTATAGTCATACTTAATGGTAAATTCGCTAAAAAAGTTAATCACCACACTTAATTTAGCAAGACCAGCAGCCCCTGATGATTTGCCCACAATGATAATGAAACGCAATATCGACTATTTGACTACAATACTTGGGGTTGCAGTTCAGTCAGTCCTTTCCAAAAAGCTGGAGAGGGGCTAATATGGCTTCATATTCTAAAGAATAATGACATGTCAGAGGCAAAAAAATTGGTTCATTAACCTGATAGATGTGGGGGCAAAAATGTATGCCAAAACACTACATCCTACATAGGAAACACTGGATGGACTCTAAAAACTCTGATTCCTATTGATCAGGGCAGTGTAAACAAGGCCATTCAACCATAGAGCACTGTTTTAGTCTTTGTGCAATGTCTCAGGAAGCAATCAAAACAAAATGCACCTTATATTTCTGCTTTCCTGACTTTCGCTCAGCTTTTGACTTAGTCAACCATTAGACTCTTTGGAAATAACTAGAAAATGTGAATATATATTCAGGGAACTCTCAATGATCAGAAAATAATTAAATAGAAGTAACTGGGCAAGGGTAGAACTAGATAGATCTGAATACTTATCATCTAAAAAACCAATAGAGAATGGGTTTGCCAAAGCTGCGTATAGCACCCACCCTCTTTGCACTTTACCTCACAGACCTTCCTGCATTTCTACTGAATACACACTCCTTCTCTTCTACACTGGGGTGGGTCAGCATATTTCCTGTTTACTGTACGTCAATGACCTGGCCATATTAGACATCACACAATGGGCTCCAAAGATAATTAAGCAAAAGACACACAATTGATGGACGGAATGCACAACAAATCAAAACATTCACCCCCAGTCAAGAGATGTGGGTTAAATCCATCATTCTTTTGCTCACCATGCCACCCCAGTTTAGACCTGGCCATATGCAAATCAGTCTTGACCCTGTGCCTCATGGGAACAGTCCAGCCCGAACTGCCAAGCCAGGTCCTCCCTGGACCGGAAACAAGCATCCTAGGACCGGTTTCGGGGTTTGTACGACATTGTTCTGCATTCTGTCCATCAATTGTTGTTTTTGCATTTGTCACCCCGAGTGGGACGGGTATGCCCAGACGTGGGTCCCGTGCTCTCCATGCCACTGGAGTCAAGCTATCCTGGCTGATGAGGGCTGAAAGCCCGAAACCGGTCCTAGGATGCTTGTTTCCAGTCCAGGGAGGACCTGGCCTGGCAGTTCGGGCTGGACTGTTCCCATTGGGCGCAGGGTCAAGACTGATTTGCATATGGCTGGGTCCAAACTGGAATGGCATGGTGAGCAAAAACGATGGATTTAGGCCCAGATCTCTGTACTGGGGTGAATGTACGACATTGTTCTGCATTCTGTCCATCAATTGTTGTTTTCCAAAGATAATTAACGGCATTTAGTATGTATTGTAAGGAGAACCAATTGGTAATTAACATGAAAAAAACAAAAATGCGGGTCCTAGGACAAAAATGTAAACCCTATACATGGTAAATCAGCAGTGAGGTGGTAGAGGAAGACTCTTGTTATGGATTGTTTGGCATGAATTTTAATAATAAATTACCTTGGAAAATGCGTTTAGACAGCTTAAAATACTGCGTGTCGATTACACTAGGAGGGTTTAAGAAATGTAAGAGGGATTTTGGTGGACCCTCATCAAATCTGGTTTTAACAGCCTATAATGCGATGGTCGCTTCTCAAATGGTATATGGGGCAGAGTTGCTGAGCTTAGGAACAAAACTAGTCTCAGATAAGGCAGAAGGGCGCTGCCTAAAAAAATCTGTTTCCCCAGCTGCTCAATGGCCCAAGCAATAAGACTGGTCGCTTATCTGAAATCACGAGAGTATATAACAAAGAACCTCAGTATTGGATTTTAGTACAAACAATTACATTTGCCAATTCTAAAGGCATCAAGACACTGTATAAATGAAATAATCATCAGTGATTTAAGGTGGGCAAGGCCACTGAGACATGGGCCTCGATTCACCAAAAAGCCTGGGGTAGCGGAAGTGACGACATGTAATTTAATGCACCCATAGCATTACACTACAGACATTAATATCACTCATGAAAAATGAATGACAAGTGCAAAATCAATAAAATGAAAAAAGTGGCTGTACGCCTAAGTAAATCTACATTGCAGCTTGAAATGGCTAAGCACCGCAATTATATTCTCATACATACATTCACATGCTCAAGAGCAGTCTCAAATGACTTGGTTTGATCTCCAGTGTCCTAGCAAGAGAAGAAATTAGCTACTTACCTGTAACTAGTTCTCCAGTAATCTTTCATAGATTGCAATCTTTCATTGATTCACATGCTTGAATCTTCCCCGTCGTCGAGATGGGAGTGCCCCAGTATATTAATAAAGCAATGTATTGATAGATATAGACTAGAAAAGGCGTAGGCCTCTTTAGTTTAACATCCTGTCATAGTCATTTTAAAAAGAGACCAAACTATAAGCTTTGACCAATCAGAATGGATCACCTTCTAGAACAGTCCTGTGAGAAGCTCCAGTCCTTCAGATTTTTGAGCACGAGTGCAACATATGACCACTGAGAGAAAGAGAGAGAGAAAGGAGAGCTTCTCAGGAGAGGAGGGTGGGTCGCATGTGAATCTATGAAAGATTCCAATACTAGAGAAGTACAATTACAGGTAAGTAACTCATTTCTTACACCAATATTGGAATTGTCATAGCTTCACATGCTTGAATAAGGTTAAAGAGCAGTAAAATAAGACATTTGGAGCATTCTCAAAGTTGTCAAATATAAGCAAATAATATCTATATATGTAAGAAAACCTTAAAAGAACGTTATAAGGAATATAGCATTATAAACAGAAAACATTTGCATTCTTTTACATACACATACATAAGCAATGAAAATGTGCATAAGTAAACAAATGGATGGTGGGAAGACAGGGGTAGCTCACCTTTATTGGAAAAGATGTTGAAGCACTGCTTGGCCCACTGCCGTATCCTTGTGAACTGCTGCATCCAAGCAGTGATGCTGAGTAAAGGTGTGTCTGTTCATTCATGTTACTGCTCAGCAGATATCAGGAAGAGACACCCCGGCAAACAATGCCGTAGAAGTGGAAATAGATCTTGTAAAGTGGGCACGGACCCTAGAAGTCAAGGGTCTGCCCGTTTTCTGGTGACAACATTGAATGGTGCTCGTAATCCATCTGGAAATGCTTTGCTTTGAGAGTGGAAGCCCTTTCCTAGGAGCACTGAATGCAACAAATAGCTGAGAGGTTTTGCGGAAGTCTTGGCCAAGTAAAATTTGAGACATCGCTTGATGTCCAAAGAGTGAATCCCTTTTTCCGCTGGTGTAGTAGGATGTGGAAAGAAAGTCTTGAGAATAACTGGTTCATTAAAGTTAAGCCTGGAGCTCACTAGCTCTTCTGGTAGAGGTGAGGGCGAGAAAGAGAGACAATTTCCAAGAAAGAAACTTAGATGTCCGCTTTATGGAGGGGCTCAAATGGATGTTTCATTAGCTGAGGCACAACAGTGTTCAGTATCCACTGAGAAAGCAGATGCCTAATTGGAGGAAATGTCCGGAATAAGCCTTTAATACACTGCTTAATTATTCTGGAAGACCATAGTGACTGAGATGCGGAAGAGCGCCTGAAACGTGATATTGCAGCCAGATGGACCTTGATGGATGAATGTGACATGCCTGACTGCATTAGGTGTAGAAGATATGGAAGAATTTCTTCCGGAGAGGAGGAGAAAGGATCTACTTTAGCTTGGCTATACCAGATGCAAAAGCTCTTCCATTTAAAACGATAGGTTTTATTGGTGCTCTCAGCACGGGCCCTGGCTAGAATGTCTCTGCAGTCTGATGGTATGTTCAGATGTTTGAATTCATGGAACTCAGGAGCCATGCTGATAAATTAAGAGACTTGAGGACAGGATAGAGAACTTGGCCCTGGTGCATAGTCAGGAGAGTTGGGAACTGTTTGAGTTGAATGTCCCTGAAGAATGCTTGGTCAAATTTCTGTATGAGGGTAAAAATAAGAATAGTCAGAAAGAGAAGTTCACAGTAGAAGAGGGTTTATAGTCATACTTAATGGTAAATTCGCTAAAAAAGGTTAATCACCACACTTAATTTAGCAAGACCAGCAGCCCCTGATGATTTGCCCACAATAATAATGAAACGCAATATCGACTATTTGACTACAATACTTGGGGTTGCAGTTCAGTCAGTCCTTTCCAAAAAGCTGGAGAGGGGCTAATATGGCTTCATATTCTAAAGAATAATGACATGTCAGAGGCAAAAAAAATTGGTTCATTAACCTGATAGATGTGGGGGCAAAAATGTATGCCAAAACACTACATCCTACATAGGAAACACTGGATGGACTCTAAAAACTCTGATTCCTATTGATCAGGGCAGTGTAAACAAGTCCATTCAACCATAGAGCACTGTTTTAGTCTTTGTGCAATGTCTCAGGAAGCAATCAAAACAAAATGCACCTTATATCTGCTTTGCTGACTTTTGCTCAGCTTTTGACTTAGTCAACCATTAGACTCTTTGGAAATAACTAGAAAATGTGAATATATATTCAGGGAACTCTCAATGATCTGAAAAGAATTAAATAGAAGTAACTGGGCAAGGGTAGAACTAGATAGATCTGAATATTTATCATCTAAAAAACCAATAGAGAATGGGTTTGCCAAAGCTGCGTATAGCACCCACCCTCTTTGCACTTTACCTCACAGACCTTCCTGCATTTCTACTGAATACACACTCCTTCTCTTCTACACTGGGGTGGGTCAGCATATTTCCTGTTTACTGTACGTCAATGACCTGGCCATATTAGACATCACACAATGGGCTCCAAAGATAATTAACGGCATTTAGTATGTATTGTAAGGAGAACCAATTGGTAATTAACATGGAAAAAACAAAAATGCGGGTCCTAGGACAAAAATGTAAACCCTATACATGGTAAATCAGCAGTGAGGTGGTAGAGGAAGACTCTTGTTATGGATTGTTTGGCATGAATTTTAATAATAAATTACCTTGGAAAATGCGTTTAGACAGCTTAAAATACTGCGTGTCTATTACACTAGGAGGGTTTAAGAAATGTAAGAGTGATTTTGGTGGACCCTCATCAAATCTGGTTTTAACAGCCTATAATGCGATGGTCGCTTCTCAAATGGTATATGGGGCAGAGTTGCTGAGCTTAGGAACAAAACTAGTCTCAGTTAAGGCAGAAGGGCTCTGCCTAAAAAAAATCTTAGTTTCCCCAGCTGCTCAACGGCCCAAGCAATAAGACTGGTCGCTTATCTGAACTCACAAGAGTATATAGCAAAGAGCCCCAGTATTGGATTTTAGTACAAACAATTACATTTGCCAATTCTAAAGGCATCAAGACACTGTATAAATGAAATAATCATCAGTGATTTAAGGTGGGCAAGGCCACTGAGACATGGGCCTCGATTCACCAAAAAGCCAGGGGTAGCCTAAGTGACGACATATAATTTAATGCACCCATAGCATTACACTACAGACAATAATATCACTCATGAAAAATGAATGACAAGTGCAAAATCAATAAAATGAAAAAAGTGGCTGTACGCCTAAGTAAATCTACATTGCAGCTTGAAATGGCTAAGCACCGCAATTATATTCTCATACATACATTCACATGCTCAAGAGCAGTCTCAAATGACTTGGTTTGATCTCCAGTGTCCTAGCAAGAGAAGAAATTAGCTACTTACCTGTAACTAGTTCTCCAGTAATCTTTCATAGATTGCAATCTTTCATTGATTCACATGCTTGAATCTTCCCCGTCGTCGAGATGGGCGTGCCCCAGTATATTAATAAAGCAATGTATTGATAGGTATAGACTAGAAAAGGCGTAGGCCTCTTTAGTTTAACATCCTGTCATAGTCATTTTAAAAAAGAGACCAAACTATAAGCTTTGACCAATCAGAATGGATCACCTTCTAGAACACTCCTGTGAGAAGCTCCAGACCTTCAGATTTTTTAGCACGAGTGCAACATATGACCACTGAGAGAAAGAGAGAGAGAAAGGTGAGCTTCTCAGGAGAGGAGGGTGGGTCGCATGTGAATCTATGAAAGATTCCAATACTAGAGAAGTACAATTACAGGTAAGTAACTCATTTCTTACACCAATATTTGAATTTTCATTGCTTCACATGCTTGAATAAGGTTAAAGAGCAGTAAAATAAGACATTTGGAGCATTCTCAAAGTTGTCAAATATAAGCAAATAATATCTATATATGTAAGAAAACCTTAAAAGAACGTTATAAGGAATATAGCATTATAAACAGAAAACATTTGCTTTCTTTTACATACACATACATAAGCAATGAAAATGTGCATAAGTAAACAAATGGATGGTGGGAAGACAGGGGTAGCTCACCTTTATTGGAAAAGATGTTGAAGCACTGCTTGCCCCACTGCCGTATCCTTGTGAACTGCCGGGTCCAAGCAGTAATGCTGAGTAAAGGTGTGTCTGTTCATTCATGTTACTGCTCAGCAGATATCAGGAAGAGACACCCCGGCAAACAATGCAGTAGAAGTGGAAATAGATCTTGTAAAGTGGGCACGGACCCTAGAAGTCAAGGGTCTGCCCGTTTTCTGGTGACAACATTGAATGGTGCTCGTAATCCATCTGGAAATGCTTTGCTTTGAGAGTGGAAGCCCTTTCCTAGGAGCACTGAATGCAACAAATAGCTGAGAGGTTTTGCGGAAGTCTTGGCCAAGTAAAATTTGAGACATCGCTTGACGTCCAAAGAGTGAATCCCTTTTTCCGCTGGTGTAGTAGGATGTGGAAAGAAAGTCTTGAGAATAACTGGTTCATTAAAGTTAAGCCTGGAGCTCACTAGCTCTTCTGGTAGAGGTGAGGGCGAGAAGGAGAGACAATTTCCAAGAAAGAAACTTAGATGTCCGATTTATGGAGGGGCTCAAATGGATGTTTCATTAGCTGAGGCACAACAGTGTTCAGTATCCACTGAGAAAGCAGATGCCTAATTGGAGGAAATGTCCGGAATAAGCCTTTAATACACTGCTTAATTATTCTGGAAGACCATAGTGACTGAGATGCGGAAGAGCGCCTGAAACGGGATATGGCAGCCAGATGGACCTTGATGGATGAATGTGACAGGCCTGACTGTATTAGGTGTAGAAGATATGGAAGAATTTCTTCCGGAGAGGAGGAGAAATGATCTACTTTAGCTTGGCTATACCAGTTGCAAAAGCTCTTCCATTTAAAACGATAGGTTTTATTGGTGCTCTCAGCACGGGCCCTGGCTAGAATGTCTCTGCATTCTGATGGTATGTTCAGATGTTTGAATTCATGGAACTCAGGAGCCATGCTGATAAATTAAGAGACTTGAGGACAGGATGGAGAACTTGGACCTGGTGCATAGTCAGGAGAGTTGGGAACGGTTTGAGTTGAATGTCCCTGAAGAATGCTTGGTCAAATTTCTGTATGAGGGTAAAAATAAGAATAGTCAGAAAGAGACGTTCACAGTAGAAGAGGGTTTATAGTCATACTTAATGGTAAATTCGCTAAAAAAGTTAATCACCACACTTAATTTAGCAAGACCAGCAGCCCCTGATGATTTGCCCACAATGATAATGAAACGCAATATCGACTATTTGACTACAATACTTGGGGTTGCAGTTCAGTCAGTCCTTTCCAAAAAGCTGGAGAGGGGCTAATATGGCTTCATATTCTAAAGAATAATGACATGTCAGAGGGAAAAAAAATTGGTTCATTAACCTGATAGATGTGGGGGCAAAAATGTATGCCAAAACACTACATCCTACATAGGAAACACTGGATGGACTCTAAAAACTCTGATTCCTATTGATAAGGGCAGTGTAAACAAGGCCATTCAACCATAGAGCACTGTTTTAGTCTTTGTGCAATGTCTCAGGAAGCAATCAAAACAAAATGCACCTTATATATCTGCTTTCCTGACTTTCGCTCAGCTTTTGACTTAGTCAACCATTAGACTCTTTGGAAATAACTAGAAAATGTGAATATATATTCAGGGAACTCTCAATGATCAGAAAAGAATTAAATAGAAGTAACTGGGCAAGGGTAGAAGTAGATAGATCTGAATACTTATCATCTAAAAAACCAATAGAGAATGGGTTTGCCAAAGCTGCGTATAGCACCCACCCTCTTTTCACTTTACCTCACAGACCTTCCTGCATTTCTACTGAATACACACTCCTTCTCTTCTACACTGGGTTGGGTCAGCATATTTCCTGTTTACTGAGACTTGAGGTCCGGATGGAGAACTTGGCCCTGGTGCATAGTCAGGAGAGTTGGGAACGATTTGAGCTGAATGTGATGGTCCGGAGAGAGGAGAAGTAACTCCATGAACCAGTGCTGGCACAGCCAGGACGGTGTGATGAGTATTAGTCTGCAAGGTTCTGCCTTCATTTTTCTGAGTACTTTTGGTAGGAGAGGAATTTTAGGAAAGACTTAGGAAAAGATGTCAGACCATGCAATTGAAAAGGCATTGCTTCATGACGCCTGACTTGCATAAAACCGTCATTTGCGGTTCTGGGTAGTTGCGAAGAGATCTAGATTCGGTCTGCCCCAACGGAGAAAAATGTTGCCCAGGGTCTGCTGATGTAGCTCCCACACATGGCATGATGTTGTAAGCCTGCTAAGAGTATCCTCTATGGTATTCTGTTTCCTGGGAAGGTGCTCTGCTCAAAGATGCACCTTTTTGAAATAGACCATTCCCATATTTTCTGTGCTTCCTGGGAAAGCAGTTAGGATCTTGCACCCGCTGTTTGTTGAGGCAGTGCATCGATGTTCTGTTGTCTGTACGAACAAGCACTGCCGAATTGTGGATCTTCAGGAGAAATGCCTGTAAGGCAAGATGGACCACCTTTAACTCCAGTAGGTTGATGTGGAATTAACGTTGGTGTGGCAGCCATTTTCCACTAACTTGAAGATCCTGGAGGTAGGTTCCCCAACCGTCCAGGTGAACATCTGTTGTGATGAATAGGGGAGTAGTCAAGGGGTGAAATGAGAGATCGATTTGAATATGTTCCTGCTTTATCCACCAGACAGGGTGCTCACCATTTGTGAAGAAATGTTGATGAGCTCGTCGAAGGAGCCTGTTAGCTGCAGCCACTGTTTGTCCAATTCCTCTTGGACAGGCCTCATCCATAGTCCACAGAAGGGAACTAGAGGAATTTGGTGATTCAAGAGATTGTGTGGTAAAACAAGCTGCTTTACATTCCTTCAAGACTTAGCCTGAAGGCTGCTCTCCACAGCTACCACTAGGATAGCTTTCTATAAAGGTTGTCTTAAACCTATCTACCATAAGAGTCGAATTGTTCTGGTGCAAGGTGTCCACTTTAATTAGTGAACAGCATATACCAGGCCAACTTCTCACATTGGTGGGCAGCGTGTGGGACTCCAGCTTGCTATTGTTTTACCAGAAAATCTCTATTTGAATTACTAACTGAAAACCACTATAGGTACTTAAGGTACATATAAAGTCAAGCTTAGTATCAATAAGTTCTACTGAACTTAGAGCTGTGTGCCAAGGTAGTATCAGTAGGCCACAAACTAGTGTAGGTAGTACAACACTGCACAACACTAGAATGTCCTTAAAGGGTGGAACCAGTGGATCCACTCAGCCTCAGTATAAGGACATGGCTTTCTCTGACTTGAGAGCCATGTGTGTTGAAAGACACCTGAAGCTAGGACAGAGTCCCTCCACACTACACCTGATAGATCTGCTGACAGCAGATGATCTTAGATTGGCTCTAGGAGCTAATGGGTCTGAATCAGGGGGTGGGTCAATTACAGTGTCTGGGTCAGATGATGAAAATCAGAATGACCAAGACTCTGTGTTTGACGGGCCAGGCTCCAAGGGGCCTGAAAAGGACAGAGGAATTCTCCCTAAGAGAACTGACAGAGTGGATGAGAGGCATAGGTCCCCTTCCAGGGAATCTGACCACTCTTATCACTCTGGCAGAGAATTTGTCCAGCAGAGGAACTCATACTTTCCCATAAGAGAGAGCTCCTCTGACAGAATGTGCAAACTGCTGCAGTATGAGGAAGCAAGAGTTGCCCTCAGAACCAAGCAGTTGGCACTAGATAGAGAACCCTGGAGATCCAGAGAGCTTCTAGAAGAGAGGGGTTAGAACCCCTTGGTGGCAGCAACAGTGTCCCTAGAGGCAGAGAATCTATTCCAGACCATAGGAACCTGAGCAAGGTTGTTCCTCCGTACCAGAGTGGGGTTGATATCCACAAGTGGATAACTGCTATGGAGAGGGCCTGTAGAGTACAGCAGGTCCCCCAAAAGCAGTGGGCAGCAATCTTGTGGCTCTCCTTTTCAGACAAAGGTAGAGACAAGCTCCTCACTGTTAGAGAAGAGGATGCTGATAATTATGAAGTCCTGAAGAGTGCACTGATAGATGGGTTGGGCTTAACCACTGAGCAGTACAGGTTGAAGTTCAGAGACACCCAGAAGGCACAGACTCAAGACTGGACTGACTTTGTAGATTGTGCAACCAAGGCTCTGGAGGGTTGGCTGGTTGGCAGTAGGGTTACTGATTTCAAGGGATTGTATAATCTGATGATGAGAGAACAGATCCTTAATAATTGCCAGAACCAGTTGTTGCATCAATACCTGGTGGACTCAGATCTGACCTCTCCCCAAGAGTTGGGAAAGAAGGCAGACAAATGGGTCAGAACCAGGGTAAGGCAGAAACCCCAGAACCAAGGGGTGACACCAAGAAGCAAGATCCTAAGGGCTCTGAGAAAGGTGGGGATAAGTCAAAAGACCAGAAGTCTTCACAAGGGCCCCAAAAATCTGCATCTGGTGGGGAGTCACAATCCAACAAGGGAAAAGGCCAAAAGAAGCCCTGGTGCAAATTCTGTAAACAGAAAGGGCACTGGACTTCTGATTGTAACAAGTCCAAAGACCAAACCACCACCACTCCTGCCCCTAAGGCAACTGTTCCCCCTAGCTTAGCTACTGGTGGAGGTGGTACTCAGAATAAAGGTGTAGTAGGGTTGACCCTGGGTTCTGAAGTGGACTCTGACCTAGTCAGAGTGCCCACTCAGGCAATGCTGATTTGTGATGGAGACCTTGATATGTCCTTCCTAGTGAGCCCCAGTAATCTGGGCAAATACAAACAACAGCCTGTAATAAATGGCAAACAGGCTTTGGCATTTAGGGACACAGGTGCTAGTGTCACCATGGTGGCAGAGGATCTTGTGGACCCTGGACAGATCCTCCTGGGCGAAATGTACCAGGTGACCAATGCAAGCAATGTCAGGACCAACCATAGTCTGGCAGTTGTGAATTTCTCCTGGGGAGGGGTAACTGGCCTCAAGAAGGTTGTAGTCAGTGCAGACCTCCCTGTAGAATGTCTACTGGGCAATGATCTAGAGACTTCAGCCTGGTCTGAAGTAGAGTTATGGACTCATGCTGAGATGTTGGGCATCCCTCCAGAGGTATTTGCTGTGACCAGGTCACAAGCAAGAATGCATAACACTGAACTAGCTCTGGATCCTGGAACAATGGACCAGATGCTTCCCAAGAGGAGGAGCAGTAGGGTAAAGGCAGTGCCTTCCCCTCTGTCTCAGATCACAGATTCACCTCCAGAGGGAGGTGAAGCAGATCCTGAAGAAGGAACTGCCCCAGTGGGACTTGAGCCTGATCAGGTTGAGTTCTTGGGGGCAGGGGGCCCTTCTAGGGAAGATCTGAGTAAGGAGCAACGGTGCTGCCCCTCTCTTGAACCCCTCAGACAGCAGGCTGCTGCTGAGGCTCCTGGGAGTGCTAGTGGGTCCCATAAAGTTTATTGGGATGAGGGACTCCTATATTCTGAGGGTAGAGATCCAGCCCCTGGAGCCACCAGGAGGATGGTGATACCTCAGAAGTTTAGGGGGTTCCTCTTGACCCTAGCACATGATATCCCTTTGGCAGGTCACTTGGGCCAAAACAAGACCTGGGACAGGCTTGTTCCACATTTTCATTGGCCACATATGTCAGAGGACACAAAGGAGTTTTGTCGCTCCTGTGTCACATGCCAAGCCAGTGGCAAGGCAGGTGGCACAACAAAGGCCCCCTGATACCACTACCTGTGGTGGGGGTACCCTTTGAAAGGGTAGGGATTGACATTGTTGGTCCCCTTGACCCTCAAACTGCATCTGGGCACAGATTTATCCTGGTGGTAGTGGATCATGCCACCAGGTACCCAGAGGCAATTCCCCTGAGGACCACCACAGCCCCTGTGGTGGCAAGAGCCCTCATTGGAGTTTTCTCCAGAGTGGGTTTCCCAAAGGAGGTCATCTCTGACAGAGGTACTAACTTCATGTCAGGATATCTGAAAGCAATGTGGAAGGAGTGTGGTGTAACTTATAAGTTCACCACCACCTATCACCCACAATGCAATGGGTTGGTTGAACGTTTCAACAAAACCCTGAAGGGAATGATTAAATGACTCCCAGAGAAGCTTAGGCGGAAATGGGACCTTCTTCTTCCTTGCCTGTTGTTTGCATACAGAGAGGTTCCACAGAAGGGGGTTGGTTACAGCCCATTTGAGCTTCTGTTTGGGCACCCTGTAAGAGGTCCATTGTGTTTGGTTAAAGAGGGCTGGGAGTTACCTCTGAAACCCCCAAACAGGATGTGATGGACTATGTACTTGGTCTCCGCTCCCGGATGGCCGAATACATGAAAAAGGCAACCAAAAACCTGGAGGCCAGCCAAGAATTGCAAAAAGCTTGGCATGACCAAGCGGCTGTACTGACTGTATACCAGCCAGGACAGAAAGTGTGGGTGTTGGAGCCTGTGGCCCCAGCAGCCCTCCAAGACAAGTGGAGTGGCCCCCATACCATAGTTGAACAGAAGGGAGAAGTCACCTATCTGGTGAATCTTGGAACTCCCAGGAGCCCCCTGAGGGTGCTCCATGTCAACAGATTAAAGCCATATGTTGACAGGGCTGACATGGGCTTGCTCATGGCAACTGATGAGGACCAGGAGGAGGAGAGTGACCCTCTCCCTGACCTGCTCTCTCAGTACCCTGATGATGGGTCAGTGGATGGTGTTGCTTTGGCAAGCAGCCTCACTGACCATCAGCAAACTGAGTGCAGACAAGTTCTGCAACAGTATAGACATATGTTTAGCCTGACCCCTAGTCAGACTACCTGGTGCACCCATGAGGTGGACACTGGAGACAGTCTGCCTGTCAAGAGTAAAATCTACAGGCAACCTGACCATGTCAGGGACTGTATCAGGACTGAAGTCCAGAAAATGTTGGAGCTAGGTGTAATTGAGCCTTCAGATAGCCCTTGGGCTAGCCCAGTAGTCCTGGTACCCAAGCCTCATACCCAGGGTGGTAAGAAAGAAATGAGGTTTTGTGTAGACTACAGAGGCCTCAATGCAGTCACTAGGACTGATGCCTATCCCATACCAAGGGCAGATGAGCTGATTGATACTTTGGCCTCAGCCAAGTATCTAAGTACATTTGACCTAACAGCTGGCTACTGGCAGATCAGATTAGCTGATGATGCAAAAGCCAAAACAGCATTTTCGACCCCTAGTGGGCACTACCACTTAGTGGTGATGCCCTTTGGATTGAAAAATGCACCTGCCACTTTTCAGAGGTTGGTGAATAAAGTTCTGGCAGGGATGGAAACTTATTGCTCAGCTTATCTAGATGATATTGCTGTCTTTAGTTCCTCCTGGCAGGATCACCTGGTCCACCTCAGAAATGTTTTGGAGGCTCTGCAGAAAGCAGGCCTCACTATCAAGGCCACTAAGTGCCAGATAGGGCAGAGTCAGGTTGTGTACCTGGGCCACCTTGTAGGTGGAGGCCAGGTTCAGCCTTTACAGAGCAAGATCCAAACCATAATGGAATGGGTTGCTCCAATCACCCAGACACAGGTGAGGGCCTTCTTAGGCCTGACTGGGTACTATAGGAGGTTTGTCAAGGGATATGGATCTATAGTGACCCCCTTGAATGATCTGACCTCAAAGAAAATGCCAAAAAGGTTCAGTGGACAGCTAGCTGTCAGAAGGCATTTGACGACCTAAAGCAGGCCATGTGCACTGCCCCCATCTTGCAGAGTCCAGACTACACCAAAAAGTTCATTGTCCAAACAGATGCTTCTGAGCTGGGTGTGGGAGCTGTACTGTCTCAACTGAATGATGAAGGTCAAGACCAGCCAGTAGCTTTTATTAGCAGAAGGCTGACCCCTAGAGAGAAACGTTGGTCAGCTATAGAGAGGAGGCCGTTGCTGTGGTGTGGGCCCTGAAGAAGCTGAGGCCATACTTGTTTGGCACTCACTTCATAGTTCAGACTGACCACAAGCCCCTCCTATGGCTTAAACAAATGAAAGGTGAAAACCCAAAACTTTTGAGGTGGTCCATTTCCCTACAGGGGATGGACTATACAGTGGAACATAGACCTGGGACCCAACATGCCAATGCAGATGGACTCTCAAGGTATTTCCACTTTGAACACGAAGACTCAACTGGTCAAGGTTAGTTTAGTGTCCCTGCGTTTGGAGGGGGTTGTGTAGGAGAGTAGGATCTGCCTCTTATGTTGCCCCCACTTTTTTTCTGATGTTTACACTGGTTTCTGGCTATAGTCTGGCTGGGACCCTGCCAATCAGGGCCCCAGCCTCTCTGTTCTCTCTAAACGATTTGAGGTGCACTCTAGGTGCACTAGTGATTGGATACTGTGGTACCTTATGAGTCCCTAGTATATGGTACCTTAGGTACCAAGGGCATAGGTACTTCACAGGCCTACCAGGGGCTGAAGCATGTATTATGCCACCCCTGGGAAGCAGACTAAATCTGACATCACAGGCCTGCTACTGCAGCCTGGGTGAGGAAGTGCTAGCACCCCTCACTGAGATATAGGTCCCCTATATCTCTCCTGCACACACATTGAGACTTATCAGTCACCCCTAAAGCAGGCCCTATCAATCCTGAGGGCCGGGTGCTTAGTTTCCATGTGAGGGGGTGCCTCTGCCTGAGCAGGGCCCCTCTGCAGCTCTCAGAGTCCATTCTCTGGGGCTGTTTGTGGATGCGGTTAAACCATATACTCTTAAGTGCATTATATCCTCGCGGTAGAATGCTAACTTTGGAATGGCTGCATCAAAACATGTCGTGTTTGGTGTCAAACATCTTGGAATACTACCCCCCCGCCAGTTCTGGCAGCGGGGGTAGCATTCCACCCTTCTAGAGGGATAGACGTACCTACTGTGGAAACGCGGTAGAATCCTGCAGAGCCCTGACATCACAAAATGGATGCCACCAGTCACAGACACTGGGCTGCCCTCCTGCTGATGACCAACACTCGCAGTGGAGGAAGCCCAACAATAGATATCCTGTCCCAAGGGGTTGTGACCACCTCCCAGACAGGGTTTAGTGTATTGGGGCTGGGTGGGTGCACTCTTAGAGTGCTTTGAAGTCCTGCACTGGGGGAGCAGAAGGCTCCTCTGTGCATACCCCAGTTCAAACCGGCTCAGGGGCTACCTGCCCCTGCTCTGGCGCGAAACTGGACAAAGGGAAGTAGGTGTAACCACCCACTCCCCTGACCCTCCCATAGGTGGGGTCATAGAGCTAGTCCCTCCCTTTCTTTTAGTATAAGAGGGGGAACCTGTGCATTGCAAACTAGATACCCCTGGACGACGCTCTACAGAAGAATCCTGGACCTTCGACGTTCAACTACCTTTGGAAGACAGAAGAATCTCCCTTGGAGTCAAGGAGTGACTCCCCTGCTTGGCAGGCATCAAAAACTACAAACGACGGTCGCAAACTACGCCTCTCCCGCCGGAGTCCGAAGTCCCTGCAGCCCCAGAAGTGGATTTCCTGACTTCTCAAAGGCCATCGTGAGTCCCCAGTGAAGCTGAGGCCAGTGGACCCCAAGAGTGACGAGGAACCGCGACCCCAGGGTACCGTGCACTATTGTCGAGTGCAACCCCTTCACAACGTCCTACGACCTTGTGCTTTGGACCACGTGTGGTCCTAGCCTCCAGCAGGAATCCCTCCGAAGATCAAAGGCCTACCTCGTCCCGAGTGACCGTGGGCCCCTGTTGAGCGAATCCTCCCGAGGCGTCTTCGCGATCCCTTGCCAGCCGGCTTGTGGGTCCCCAGAAGACTTTCCAAAGAAACCAAAGGGCTCCCCTGGTTGCTCCAGGCCTGCCCTGACCTACCCTCGCTGGGTAAGTTCCTCAGACCTTGCTGGTCTAAACCATTGACTTTTCCGTTCCACCACGAGACTTGCTGCTACCAAGGCTTGTTGGCTCCAATCGGGTCACCGACACCGCAGTCAGCTGCAGACTTCGTGGGACACGCTGAATCCAGCTCCTGGCCGTCCTCGACACCTCCTGGACCTCGTGGTTGAAGAGTCAAGACACCAGTGAACGACCTGAACCTATCGACGACAGTGGGCATTCATCTTCCTTGCCCCGGGTCACTGCCAAGTGCCCTTGAACACTGTCCCCTCTGCTTTCAGGTCTTCCTCCTTCCGAATCCAGGCTTGGATTCCACCGGACACTTCTTCTGTCGCCGCAAGCAGCAAGTCTTCACTGGCTCCCATTGAAAACGACGCCGCGACCCGACACCAAAGGACACCTATGCACCCGGCTCCCCTGGGTGAGGTAACTCTAGCAGTACGGTGCTCCCGTGGGTGTGGGCCCTAGAACTACTTACCCTGTAAGTGCCTTGCTTGTGGCTACCCTAGAAGTGCCCTAAAACTCTTATTTTCTAAGTGCGACAATTGCGCTGACTCGTACAGGGTTCGCGTCTGTGTTAGACACATCGCGTCCACCTCCCTTGTAACACTATCTAGAACCGTGTCCTTCGACTCGTACTGAGTCCGATCGGTGTTCGCCTCGAACACACAAGGGGCCTGTAACATTGAAATCTCCATTGCGCTGACTCGCACAAGGTTCGCGTCTGTGTTAGACACAGCGCGTCCATCTCCCTTGCTACTCTATCTGTAACCGCGTCCTTCGACTCGTACAAGGACCGATCGGTGTGTTCGCCTCGAACACGCAAGGGACCTCTAACATTGAAATCTCAATCGCGTCTGTGCGCATAGACTCGTACAGGTCTCGCACCGGTGCCAGGACACCGCGTCCGTCCCCTGTGGGTCTCCTACAACTACCTGGGGTGGTTCTTGGGGGTCCCTCGATTCTAGATGCCCTAGACCTAGGTCTAGCCAAACTAAGATTGTGATATTCGATTGTGCTAAACTTATTTTGATAACATTTGATTTGTACATATTTTCCTGACTTCTAATCTCATAAAGAGATTAGTAGAGAGTGTTTATTAATAAATACATATATATTTGATATATATACCTGTGTGGTGTCTTTTCATTTGGTGATTCAAGAGATTGTGTGGTAAAACAAGCTGCTTTACATTCCTTCAAGACTTAGCCTGAAGGCTGCTCTCCACAGCTACCACTAGGATAGCTTTCTATAAAGGTTGTCTTAAACCTATCTACCATAAGAGTCGAATTGTTCTGGTGCAAGGTGTCCACTTTAATTAGTGAACAGCATATACCAGGCCAACTTCTCACAACATGTAACTCTGAGGGGCTGTGTGCCTCACCAAAGAGACCATCCGCCACAGAATCTTCTACATTTAGAAGGTAAGTAGGTAACAGAGGGGTGATCTTACTTGGTGAAGTGGGAGCTATAGTTAAAAGAGGAGATTTGTATTGTCCAGCTGTTTTTTGCCTCGTCAACGATGCAGGTGTAATCGCCACTGGTACCGTATCTTTTGCCGACGGTGATCCTGAGGCAAAGCGCATAGTATCTGTAGACGGCAGTGATCTCGTCCATGGTGGAGGCTTTGTCGATGACGTAGCCTTCGTTGACGGTTGAGTCTTTGTCAGAGATGGAGTCATCGTCAACGGTGGAGTCTTTGTCGACGACTGTTGCTTATTTGTCGGTAGAACCGTTGATGACTGTCGCTGATGAAGATGGTGCTATCTTCGTGGACAGAATAGGTCTGTGGCTCGTCGACGAGAGAGTGGTCGTTGAGAGAGAAGAGGATGTGGAGAATGTAGACGATGTGGACGTACCGGATGTAGATGTCTTTGTCATCGACGGAGTGGATTTTCTCGTGGGCGATAAAACACTTGTCGATGATCTCGATGGCGCTGAAGATGGCTTTTTGAAAGAAAGCTTGATCTATGGAGGTGTAGAAGGCTCAGAAGCCGTTTCTGAGGATTGTTTGACGTGTGGTTGGCGAGAAGACCCTTTTTCTTCATGGTTGCTCGTGGAATGAGAGCCATTGAGTGGATTTTTTAGCATGTTTGCTAGGAGGCTGCTGAGAGGTATGTGAAGAGTCTCTGTCTCTTTTGAGATATCCTGGAAGAAGTAGATTCTTCGCTGTGAGTATCTCATACAGGTTCCTCTCTAGGTGTATGTTTTTGCAGTCATAAAAGTAGCCGTCCCTCACAGTCTTTAAGGGTTTTGGCAGGAAAGGTTCGACATACCTTGCAGTCTGTAGCTTTATTCGTAGGATTAAGGCAGTAAATACAATCCTTGTGGGGGTCATCTGTATAAATCCTCTTTTTTCCACAGGTAGCACAGTCTCTGAAGAGAGCTTTTTTGGCTTTTGCTGACATGGTGGAGCCAGATTTACTCACAAGCCAAATTACAGATATACCGAAGGAAAATATATGTAAATATCTGTATGGTAAACATATCAATTCTAGCAAATAGTAGAAGAACTGGAAAAAAACAGAGTAGAGCTCAGTGGAGAGGCTCCCTAGCATGACGTGCAGTAGAATATCTGAGGGACTGAAGCTTCTCACAGGAGTGTTCTAGAGGGTGGTCCATTCTGATTGGTGAAAGCTTAAAGTTTGGTCTCTTTTTTAAAATTACAATGATAGGTCTATACCTACCAATATATTGCTTTATTAATATACTGGGGACTCCCAACTAGATGACGGGTAAGGATTCAAGCATGTGAATCTATGAAAGTTCCAATACTGGAGTAACAAAGCTATCCTTGATGTCACACAGATCTTGCAGCCTCAAGCTTTGCACAACAAAAGCCTCTAAGGTTAAGCAGATTTTACTGTCTCATGCTTTAGACAGAAATTCTATTCCTTATGTTAAACAGGTTCTACTGGCTGAGATTTTGGTCCTCGGGTTACCAAACCCGGCCAATGACTGACGCAAAGTTCCTATGGTCTGACTCCATTTCATATAGGCCCTGACTCCATCTTAGATAATGGAGATTGCATCTTCTCAATCTTTTTGTTTTTGTTTGTTTTATAAGTGGGTTTATTTGCAAGATAATAAAGCATAGGGGTGAAAAACAACATAGTACAAGTGAATAAACACTGAGTTATGCATAACTAACCAATACAGGTCATCTATGAAAGAGAAACATTGTACATGGTCTAAAAACAAGAAAAGTTTGGTTATACAAGCATAAGAAAAAGAAATACAAGTGCATTACATATGAATTTGCATTTAAAACTAAATTGATAAACAATATATTTAATTATGTTAAATGGAGACAAAAGGAAAGTCAAGGAGGTTGAAGAACTTCCTGTTGGGCAGGTGTGCGTGCAAAGGAATGTTGTGCACTATTATCTAAAAATTGCGTAACGGGAGACCACAAGATCTGGCGCTTCAGCGCTAGAGACATGGGAGAGACATAATTGGTGTTCAATCTATGATCATAACAGACCACATACCACCAAGCTTGAAATGATAGCCTAGTGGAATCCTTCCAATTTTTGGTAATCTGTTGGAAAGCCGCAGCCAATAGCAGATCCAAAATACGAGTATCATAAGGGATTGAGCGCCAAGCCTCCGAAATACTACCTAAAAAGATATTAGAGATAGAGAAAGGGATTGTAGTATGAAATATTGAATTAACTTGAGCCCAAACCTGTGTCCAAAAGCACAACACAGAAGGGCATGTAAAAAGTAGATGCTTTAAATCCGCCTGTGGGGAATAGCACGTCCAACATGTGTCCGCTGTAGCCGTATGTATTGTGTGCAGAAGGGCAGGAGCTAATAAAAGTCTGTTATAAATAAAGAAGAGGGATTGCGTGGTATTTGCTGCTCTAGACGATTTTTTGATTTTACTCCAAATTTTTGCCCAGAGAGGAATTGACCAATTAACCTCAAGGTCGGATTCCCAAGTCAATTCCACCTTTGATTTGATTCTATTAGAGACGGAGGAAAGTAAGTAGGAATAAATGGTAGATGCTTTTGGGGAAGAGTGCAACAAAGTAGACCAGAAGTTAGTAGAGGATGAAGCTGAAGATAAAGAAAGTTGACTATGTTCATACGCAGTACAGAGGGCATTGTATAAAAGTTTGTATTTGCGTTCGAAGATTAAAGGTAAATCAAATTGATGGCGAACTTGGGAGAAAGATAAAAAGGTATCATGCTCATAAAGTTGGTACACCCAAGTTAAGCCCTTACTTCTCCAGGATTTCCAATAAATGGGTTTATTATTAACTAATATAGCATCTTCTTGGATCTTCTCAATCTTAGACCATGGGAATTGCCATTTTTCCTGATTTATTTAGAATCATTGTGTAGTAGTCTTTTCCCACATGTTCATGTGATAAAGTAGACGCTGTAGACGTGGCCAGGTAGATGTAGGAGATGTTTATTAAGTTCTTAGGAAGTAGTTACATCAAGCCCCACCAAGAGCAGCCTCTCTGCTGCTCAGCCCATCTTCAACTGTCATTCAACTATCCACACAAGCACCCAGGCATTCCACTCACACTAACATTCTACACGGAACACTCACACTGGCTGAGCAGCATAGAGCAGGGTGGAAGGGAACATATAAACATCGCATGAGGATACTACATATCCTATCCCTTTTATACTGAACAATAAAAAGAACCAAACTAAAATTGAAAACAACTATACACAATAATGTACACAAGAAGTAAACCATCCATTAACCCAGGGATGCAAGAAATGACACATCACGAGAGGGAAAACGGAAGAACAAAGAAAGAAAGAAGAATGGAAGAATAGAAATGCACATGCACTATACCCATCCTCTTCCTTTAATGGTAAACAAATAACAAGTATATAGCATAATAAGAGCTCACACACACACAAGTGAGCAAGACATGTAACGAGTAAAGTGAAAAACAGAAATAGCATGGGACTGACACCCAAAATGTAACAAATGACGTTGCATGGGACTACACCCAAGAACTTTGTGCAGCAGAAAGCAGCACGTGGGACTGACACCCAAAATGTAACATATGACGTTGCATGGGACTGACACCCAAATGTACATGTAACGTTGCATGAGACTGGCACCCGAGAACTTTGTGCAGCAGAAAGCAGCACAGTGTGACAAACGCACACAATACGTCGACACAACAGAGACGACGAAATGCACTGAGGGAAGCGCAGGGCGACTTATACCACAAACATAACAAGACGTTCAAATGTGTAACTGGGACTGACACCCAAACACAGACATCCAGACGAAAGGATGTGCATCAAACCCACTGTAAGGAATGACATAAGCCCAAAAACATGGAGCATAACTACTAGTGTCACATGGGACTAATACCCATGGACAGTACTGTGTGGCACATGCACACAAGGTACAGAGACCAAAAACTAGGAAATGGGACTAACACCCATACCATGCCAAAAGTAACAATCCGTAAAGAAGAGAAATGGGACTCGAACCCACTCCCATCCCAAAGACAGGGATAAACATAATAAAATGCATGTACCTGAGACATGGGACTAAAACCCACTCCCATCCCCTTGGTCGGGATTCTACATTTGTAAACCAAACACACGTGAAAAAGAGAAATGGCACTAGGACCCACTCCTATCCCTTAAGTAGGGATAACAATGTCTGTAAGAACTCAACATATAAGTCATTGGAAAAACACAATACTTTTTTTTTTTTTTTACGTGTGTAACCATAAGCGTTTTGTATGGACTAAAAGCAAAAAACATACATATATATATGCTAAAAGTGAGTTCTAAAACACTAAAATAAGCTCTGTAAGAATTACATTCCCCAAAAGAATAAAAATGTCAGATTTGCCTATATTGAACTCCATGTACAAAGACAATGTAAAAGCAGTAGGAATCAATTAACCAGCGACTGAGAAAAAAAAATGTGTGAAAATGTCACTAGATGGCAGCATAACACTGGGTTGAAAAATCATACCAACAGTTTTGAACATTTTACGCCACACTTAAGCAAAAAAAAACGAGACACTGTTCTCTTTTAAAGTCACCGGAGCTCCGATAATCTTCTCAATCTTGTTCTGCCATCTTCCATTAGTGAAACATCTTCACGTTACACATTGTTTATGTCCACGAGTGTAACGAACACAACACAGCGATTCTGTCACCGGATGAAATCAAAAGAAACGGCCACTCACCACCAGTGTCCCAAAACAGCATCCAGGCCTCTGAAAGGTGATCCATCCAATTACAGGGACCAATGGTATGTCCCTCTAGCACTGTGGAACTTGTAGATTGAGGTCTTCAACAAACTTTATTGAGAACGACGTGGATGGCAGCAGCTTGATAATACCTATGGTACTAGGAACAGATCCTGGTTAGTTGTAGCCAAACACAAGATGGCAGCACGTTGTGCACGTCGTCCCGGATGGCTCAAAGCACGCTCGTGCATGAATTCGTCCAAGAGCAGCCACCACTATGAAGATAAGACGTCGTCAGAGAAGATCCCTCGAAGAAACTCCATGAAACAATGACACACAGGTAAGAGTGTATGCGCTCTGTGTGCGCGCTCTGTTGGTGACTCATAGCTCCATTTTAAACTTTGAAATAGCAGTTAAACTGGCAATTTTAGAAAGATGGCTTAAGAGATCCTAACAATAAGAGACAAAATGTGTCTCACATTTTAAAAACTTGCTCGGCAGCACAGCTTGGCTCAGGGAACCAAACCTAAAAGAAAGTCACATTTGAAAGGCACTTCTTTTTTCTCTTTTAAACGTAACGCTGAGACTGCACTGAACACACCAACTGGTATGCAGGAACTGTCAAAGACAAAGAGGTGTCCAAAAAATCAAATATACTTAATGTCACACCTCACATTGTCCCCAAACGTTTAAAATAAATATTCCTGCTGTGTGACAATACACATCCTCATTCTTCTTACAGTTCTGTCAGCCAGCGCTACTGTAAGACCATTTACATATGTTTGCAGACCTCCATGAATGACATTGTTCAAAATCCCTTTGCCTACAAAACATCAAACACTGCGCAACATGCACTGAATTTGTATGCTCACTTTGCGCAGCGTCCATGAAACAAATGAAACAGCTTACTGTACTTGTAGTCTCAAATCTTGTTGTTGTGACATCTTGAAGCAGGATACAACACGCTTGTGTGGGGGCTGTCCATTGTAATGGACACTGGTGGGGCTGCACAGCGCGCTGTCGTTGTACCTGTTTATGTTTCATTTCTTCCCTTTGTGACTGCTTCAGTTTCTTTCCTTCATCTTGTGGCAGCTCCTTTTTACATCTTGTTGCTGTAGTCTGCACCTGTTGTATTTTCCTAGTTGTAGCTCCTTCACACATGTTGTAGAAGGCATCCTAGCTACTTGTACCAACTGTAGTGGGTGGGGTGCTCTCCAACTCGTCGCCAAAATGTATGTAGTAATCTTGTCCCACATGTTCATGTGATAAAGTAGACGCTGTAGAAGTGGCCAGGTAGATGTAGGAGATGTTTATTAAGTTCTTAGGAAGTAGTTACATCAAGCCCCACCAGGAGCAGCCTCTCTGCTGCTCAGCCCATCTTCAACTGTCATTCAACCATCCACACAAGCACCCAGGCATTCCACTCACACTAACATTCTACACGGAACACTCACACTGGCTGAGCAGCATAGAGCAGGGTGAAAGGGAACATATAAACATCGCATGAGGATACTACACATTGTCTTGTCTGCTGTTTGATGCAGATGTCGCCTGACTGTATAGTTCTAAGAACTATGAAAGTGTCAAGTCATTCAACAAATGGCATAGAACATCTGATGTGACATCCATCTGGGTCAAATGTCTACTTTTCACCATGTCAAGGATAAAGAAGAACAAATACAGATATGTAGTCGAAATAGTGAAGTCTGAATTGACGTCGTTTTACTATATAAGTTCAAAAGAAAACATCTTAGATGCACACCTTGATGCACATAATCTATGTCCGACATCCCTAAACTTATGTCAAAAATTCTGATTTCTGATAATATTTAGTATACAAGGACTGCCACTTGACCACTTGTTAGGAGAAGTCTTTCACCCAGATTATCGCATGAGATTGTTCCAGAGACGATCTCACTTACTGCCAGCACACTTCGCAGATACTACATCTCGCCTGAAGTCTGAAGCCGATAAAGCAGAGTCCCGGAGGATCAGTGCATCTCTTCTCCCTAAGAAACTCTAGACTGCAAGTTGCTCTGCCTTCCATGCCCTTAGTGTACCACATAGAAGTAGACATTAGATGTACGGAAAAACAAGTTGTTCCTGTAGTGATGAATATGTTTTACTTAAAAGCACTCATTCTTCTTAGTGCAGCTGGTTTGTGATACTGTGAATAACGAAATAGGGGGCATATTATCAATGCGGCGCTATGGAATTATCGCCGCTTTTGCGTCCGTTTTCGGGCGAAAAGCGGCGATAATTCCATCGCCTTATCAGCAAAGACACGCTATCGCGTGTTTTGCTGACTTAGCCCCGTTTCCAGCACGCCTACCTTTGCATCGCTAATGAGATGCAAAGTAGGCGTGGCTGTGAAACCAACCAGGGAAAATATCGCGAAGGCAGCTTCGCGATATTAACAAGGGTGGGTAGCGATGTTTTAAATCGCGGTAAGTATGCCTTAACGCAGGAATTTAACGTCTGTTAAATTCCTGACTAAGGCATACTTTACATGGGGGGTGGATTCTGTGGCTAAGACCACAGGCCCTATCATCTAGGATATCGCCGTTTTCCACCATGGAAAACGGCGATATCCATGCTATCTCTGCAATTTTATCGCCTCGGCGATGCGCGTTGTTGATAACGCGCTAACCGGGCGATAAATTACAGAGATAGCCGGCGATAAATATGCAAGCGCTAAGCGCGCTTTGCGATATTTATCGCCGGCCCTTGTTGATATGCCCCTAGGTTTGTTGCTGTTACCACGGCGCCCCTGCTCCCTTCATAGGGATTGTTAGTAACAAAAAGCACTACCTCTATTTCAATAACACATGGAATAGTCTTCTGCGGGGCTACAATAACCTGTCTTTCACATTCATCGCTGGCGCATTGAACCAAGTTCACCCTTGTCACCCGTGGATGGGACAGCACACCTTTTAGAACTACGCCAGAGTCTTATTTTACGCAACATGACAGGAGATTGTTGACTAAGGTAAAGCAGAATTTATAGGCTTAGGGTTCAGACAGCAGAGTAATTGATCGGCTATACCAAGTTTAGACCTTCATATTTCACTACTATATTTTCCTATGCTCAGTGTACTTCATTGCTTGATTTAGTGGTATCTATGCACTATTGCCAAACAATTATAAAGGTAGGCAAGACAAATTGAGTACATTTGGCTTTTTTCTGTATCGGCTTTCTCTCTTACTGACACTTTCCCAAACTCTTTTTTCTTCTTGTTTATATCCTTTTTGTATATGATTCTACAAGGCTCCAGCCTCCGACAGCAGATGTAACATTTAGGCTACAAAGATCTCATGGGTAGAAACAGAGCTAGCCATCAGGTCACACCAATGTTACAGTTCCAGGTTTCAGCAGCAGACTTTTCCATCAGATTACACAGATCTTATAGGATCAAACCTCAGATAGTATAATAATCCCCAAGGTTAAATAATCTTAGAGACTCACTCCTCAGACAGCAAAATTATACTTCAGGTTACACAGATGTACAGCTTTGAAACTTAGTAAGCAGATCAATCCGTGACCTTACACAGATATCAAAGACTCAAGCTTGAAACAGCTTTACCTGTCAGGTTGCAAACCTTACAGACTCAAGCTTCAGACTCCAGATTTATCCCTCCAGTAACACAGATTACCTGCTTACATGTTTATGCCTCTACCATCAGAGCTATCTTACAGGCTACATGGATCTTGTAATTTCGGCATTAGGTATTTTAAAGTCTGTGCAGTCACTTAACAGAACCTATCATCATTTTAGGAACTATTAAATAATGCTTATAGATATAAAACAGAGTAAAAATTAACAGGAGTAAGGCCCGTTAGCCCAGGTGAGACCAGGCGCAGTTTACAACAAAAAACAATGTCTCAACTGGAGGATAAAAAGAGGTCAATTTAAAACAGTGAAATAAATCACAAAGAGAAAGGGGGACAAGGGAAGGGAGACCACAACGTAAGAGTAGAGTGAAGTAAATTAAACTATAATTCCGTAAGTAGTTTAATAAGCACTACAGTACATCATTATACAATGACCATGACACACAACGTGAGCACTGGGCGTGCTAGTGAAGGGGGACGGCGCAGTGACATAAGTGTGCAAAAACAGCGTGAACGGCGAAAATAAGTAAATTAAATTAAAGGTGGTCAAAAATTGCAGAATATATACAGTTTATATATACAAGATAGTCAGAAAATTAAATTTGACCACAATAACGCCTGTGTTCTAGGCTGGATAGTCGACGGCGTTTCAACCTGAATGATTGCAGGTCATCATCAGGACAATGGTCATTAATTTGACGGTAGTGCTCTATGAGAAATTAGAGGGGAGAATGGATCAAAACATGAGTGGTCCGAGGGGACAAGGGAGCGAAGAAAAGGAGAAATTGAAAGAGGTAAAGTAGACATTACCTAGTAAAAAGAGCGAAGTGGACGTGAGGCATCACGGAGGGAACACAATCTGCGATTTCTTCAGGGTGGCTTGTGAAGTCTGGTGGGAAAGGCGGGGGGTAAAGGGAGTGAAAGGTGGGCAACGGTTCGTGAGCAACGGGGGGAGAAGGGAAAGGAATGGAGACAATGCGTTTAATTATGAGTGGATAGTTACCCAAGATGTAGGTCCAGAAGCGCGATGGCAAAGTAAGGGGGGGAGGAAGGAATCCAATATCAGCCCGGTTGGTGGGCGGTGAGGATAATTCTGAAACAAAGTATGAGGCAAGGGGTTAAGTCAGCGTCCTGACCGCAAGAAAAACGATCGCAAGGGACGTACGGGCTGGGTATGGAGAGCACTTACTTATTTGTTAAACTTAGTCAGGGCGGTCTCCAATGTGTCCGCAGCGCAATGGAGGGGGAATGAATCACCGTGCCAGAGGAGGGCGAGTAAAGCGTCCACTTCCAACGGAGTAAATGGGAGGGAGGTAGAAAAGGACCCGGAAAGTGGTCACATGACGGGGGTCACAAGGGGCGGGAAGACTAGAACGGGGAAGGGGTAGCGTCAGTGTGGTGCCCCAGGGGGACCAAGGAGATAAGGTGAAGGAAAGAAAGGCTCCGTGAGTACCAGGTTCGAGGGTGCACACGGATGTATCAAACATGAAAAGAAATCGTGACAATTGCCATAATAATCGGTCTTCAATGGGTGGATATAACAAAATAACCACATGGCATTAATTTAGCGAAGGGAGAACGTAAACACAATAAATGTCAGAAAGGAGTAAACAATAGAAAAATCAGCACAATAATTTAGCATTTGGTAACGATGGCATAGAATGCCAGTTCAGTAGAGAAAGGATACAGAGTGCAGTGACAATAAATAAATTAATGGGATGGGTGACATAAATTGGCGGTCCAAGGGCAATATACAACAATAAAAAGACTATACCGCTGTAACCCGCTGTCATTACTTGTTCACACTATGCATTATCTCTTGAATATGTTACCTTTGTATTTGTGCAATTCTTTTGCAGTTTTAATATAGTAATGGGCTTCCATTAGCCAAGTGGATTGATTTCAATTGCCGGTCTTACATTTTTTTCTTTTTATTGTTGTATATTGCCCTTGGACCGCCAATTTATGTCACCCATCCCATTAAATTATTGTGCTGATTTTTCTATTGTTTACTCCTTTCTGACATTTATTGTGTTTACGTTCTCCCTTCGCTAAATTAATGCCATGTGGTTATTTTGTTATATCCACCCATTGAAGACCGATTATTATGGCAATTGTCACGATTTCTTTTCATGTTTGATACATCCGTGTGCACCCTCGAACCTGGTACTCACGGAGCCTTTCTTTCCTTCACCTTATCTCCTTGGTCCCCCTGGGGCACCACACTGACGCTACCCCTTCCCCGTTCTAGTCTTCCCGCCCCTTGTGACCCCCGTCATGTGACCACTTTCCGGGTCCTTTTCTACCTCCCTCCCATTTACTCCGTTGGAAGTGGACGCTTTACTCGCCCTCCTCTGGCACGGTGATTCATTCCCCCTCCATTGCGCTGCGGACACATTGGAGACCGCCCTGACTAAGTTTAACAAATAAGTAAGTGCTCTCCATACCCAGCCCGTACGTCCCTTGCGATCGTTTTTCTTGCGGTCAGGACGCTGACTTAACCCTTGCCTCATACTTTGTTTCAGAATTATCCTCACCGCCCACCAACCGGGCTGATATTGGATTCCTTCCTCCCCCCCTTACTTTGCCATCGCGCTTCTGGACCTACATCTTGGGTAACTATCCACTCATAATTAAACGCATTGTCTCCATTCCTTTCCCTTCTCCCCCCGTTGCTCACGAACCGTTGCCCACCTTTCACTCCCTTTACCCCCGCCTTTCCCACCAGACTTCACAAGCCACCCTGAAGAAATCGCAGATTGTGTTCCCTCCGTGATGCCTCACGTCCACTTCGCTCTTTTTACTAGGTAATGTCTACTTTACCTCTTTCAATTTCTCCTTTCTTCGCTCCCTTGTCCCCTCGGACCACTCATGTTTTGATCCATTCTCCCCTCTAATTTCTCATAGAGCACTACCGTCAAATTAATGACCATTGTCCTGATGATGACCTGCAATCATTCAGGTTGAAACGCCGTCGACTATCCAGCCTAGAACACAGGCGTTATTGTGGTCAAATTTAATTTTCTGACTATCTTGTATATATAAACTGTATATATTCTGCAATTTTTGACCACCTTTAATTTAATTTACTTATTTTCGCCGTTCACGCTGTTTTTTGCACACTTATGTCACTGCGCCGTCCCCCTTCACTAGCACGCCCAGTGCTCACGTTGTGTGTCATGGTCATTGTATAATGATGTACTGTAGTGCTTATTAAACTACTTACGGAATTATAGTTTAATTTACTTCACTCTACTCTTACGTTGTGGTCTCCCTTCCCTTGTCCCCCTTTCTCTTTGTGATTTATTTCACTGTTTTAAATTGACCTCTTATAGATATAAAACAACACAGTAGAGGTAGGCTATTCTTCTGGAGAGCACGGTGCCTGAGGATCGATAGTGCTTGGTTATTGTCTTTGGAGATGATCTGGTCCTGAAGCCTGATTGGTAAAAAGGCATAATACCCACCTCGGCTACCCAGGCTTCTCGATGTTCTAAAAGAGTTCGAGCATGCGCTTTTGCCTCGATTTCCAGTACGGTAACCAGTCTATAATTTGCAGCTAGCAACCGATCTCCAGTTTTAAATATGGGGCAAAAGATGGAACCTCTCCAGCCCTCAGGAATGTTAGCATTTTGAAAGGAATAGTTATACAGCGCTGACAGCACCCTGGCCCAAGTAGTGTGTGCTTCCTTAAATAGACCAGCTGAAAGGCCATTCGGGTCGGGGGCTTCATTTGATTTCAACTGTTTTAGTATATGTCCAACCTTCCGGGAACTTGTTAGTCTCCCTATAGCCGACTGGCTCTCCTGCCTATGGTGGTCCCCCACATAAATCCGGTCATCTTGCTGGTATGGCTTGAACTCACTAACAGCCGGTTTGCCCTCAGGGAATAATTTCTAGTCTGTGGTTTCAGTCTGGCCAGTGCTGGCTTGTAATGACTGACTGATCTACATATAGCTCAACAATATGCTGTACCAATGCTCCTCCTGAAACTCCGCTTTCCCTGGACACACTGCTGTTTTTTAATTTACTAATATGGGCCCAGAAACGTGCCTGATTAAAGTCTTTCAATAACTGAAATATAGTGGCCCATTCCTTATCCTGCCTTTCCTTCAGATACTCCCATGCAGTTTTCTTTTGAGCCAACCTGACTTGTTGTAATGCTGCAGCTGTAGTTTTTGACGGATTTAACTTGTGAGCACGCTGGGCTTTGCAAAGAGATCATTTTGAAAGAGTGATTGCTTTGCTGTGGAAATGTGACTTAGCCTGCTTCCAAGGCCACTGTGGAAATTTGGGCTTGTGCTCTTGACCCAGTAAATGCTTTCTTAAATCCTCCATATGTTTTCCCCACTCCAGTAGGGCACATTTGGTTGCTTAGACTGTAAGGTGCATTCCAATGCCTCTAGCCAGGTGCTGACCTTATAACAATAATCGGGCTGCCACTTGACTCGTCTTGTTAGCTCCACAGTCTCTTCTCCCGTTGAAGTGCCTACCTGATTGATGTTCTCCACTGGTTGTACTGCAAGATTTAATATGCACTTTAGTGGGAAATTGTGAAGCTTCAAGAAGTCATTAATTACTGATCCTACTCTTGACTTGTGTGCTCCTCCACTTGTCTCCCCCAGGCCTCTGATGTTAAAATCTCCTGTGATTATAAATTTATGTTGTTGATAACCTAAAAGGAGATCGTCGAGATATTCAAGGAGATGGTTAACCAGCTCTGACCCTGCTTTCTTTGGAGTGTCAAGACGGCAGTTGACCAGGATCAGACCCATGTATTTATGATTCATTTCCAGACCCTGGATTTTGATGATTTGGACTACCCTGCATTTGCGCTCAAGCGCCTTGGCTTCTAATTTAGCAGTGTGCTTAATAAAAATGGAAAGCTTTCCCGACCGACGCCCAAAGAGACTCAAATGAGATGCTGCACTGAAGATCTTATGGAAAACTGGCAAGGTTGTTGGGTCCAAGGCCCATGTTTCTTGGAAGCATTGTATGTCCCCTGAATCCAGGTAAGCCCGACCTTCTCTGCTTTTGATGATTTTCTTGGGTCCTGTCACGTTCCTTGAAATTATAGAGTTCAGAAGTATTCTCACTTGCTGAGTAAATTAAATTTCATGGAGTTATCTTGCGCATGCCGTTTGTCTTTCGTGTTATATGACTTGTGCCCTAATCAGGGCTATGACGTGTGGCCCAATGCACTGTGCGTGTAATTCTCCTGCCGCGCCATCGCCTGGTAAGCACCCTTTTTGGGGGCGAATTGCACCGCTCTCTGGTTGAGCGTGTGTACTGTCATTAAGGTTTTGGAACCTCTGATGTCCTCTGAGTTCCATCTTCTGATTCCTCCTGTCGTTCCTTTAAGTATACTCTGCGTCGACTTCCTTATGGGTGGATACAGTAGGACATATGGATATTTTGGGGGAGTGGACTTATCCAAGTCTATCCCCCAGTCTGCAAAGGTATTTTTTGCGCCCCAGACCGCTTCCCTCAGGGCTTCATTCCTCTATGCTGTTCGCGAGACTTCCCCCTTGGAGTTTGAAAATGGAGGATCAAATTTCCCCTCAGATCCTCTTAGGTAATATTCTTAAAAGCAGAAATATGACAGCACAGTCTCAGCAAGTTCCCACAGTTAAGCGTATCCTGGGGCCCCTTGGGACAGTATCTTGGTATAAAAATAAATTGGGGGGGTTAATTGCCTGCTACCCCCATACATCCCAACTGTGCCACTGTGAGGGCGTTGGCTTTGATTGGCTCGGATCCCAGACTTCCCTCGCAGACCCTGCAATGTTGTAGTTGTGTGATTGTCCACAATTCTCATTCTGTTGTAGGTGGCTCAACTGTACCAGCTGTAAGGGCGTTGGAATAGGTTGGTTCGAGTCCCAGACTCCCCTTGCAGACCCTGTGATGTTATAGTTGTGTAATTGTCTGGAGTTCGCATTTGGGTGTAGGTGACACACTATTGGGTTGGTGTAAGCACTTGCCATTGCCAGTATAGAACTCCAAGCCCCAAACATTATTCCCCCGCTGTCTGGCTTTCGGGGATCCTCTAGTATTGCTCCCGAAGCTGGATCCCAAGGTGCAGACCCTGTTGTGTCGAATCTGGGCCCTGTAAAACATCCCTGCCTTTGATTACCACTTGCATGCGTCCGTCCTTGGTGCTTTGCAATTTATTTTAATGCTGCGTCGTGGCGGCTGAAAGAGGCTCGTGGTTAGGGGCAGATCCAGATAGCCCAGAAACCATTTTTATAGATGAATCCTCCTGTTTAGTTGCTACGTTAGAGCTTATCCGGCTGGGCAGGTCCTTATCTTTGGATTATGCCCTGAGGTAGTTTGGACATTGCATGATTTAGCAAGCGTTGCTTCTTTGTTTGCTTTTTCAATTTCTTTCTGCCTGCAGGACTTAACATAACATAACATGTGTATTTGTAAAGCGCACGATTACCCGTAGGCGTCTTGGCGCTGAATAACAGATGTTTCTTGTTACCCAACGGTACTCATTTTATTGACCTCAGATGGATGAAAGGCTGAGTGGACCCGCCGGGATTTGAACCTGTGACCATGAGGTTGAACACAGGCCCCTGCAGTGGCTGCTTTAGTCCACTGAGCCACCAGACACAGAATTATGTGACCAGGTCTCGGTCTTCTGTAATTAAAGAGGTGCCAAACCTCTGGCAACTTTATTGGCCCACGGCTACTACTTGTGCTTGGGTCCTTGCGCCTAACTCTGTGCACCCTGGTTTGGACTGAAATCCCGGTGACTCACCCATTTCTGCAAAGACTTCCTGGCCCCCTTCCTGTTGGTCCTCCGGGGTGTGGCATATTTCTTGTGGTGGTGTCTCTGTCCTTACTGAGATGGCCTTGGTAACCTCCACCAAGGCACTCAACAACTCTGGCAGGGAGCCTAGCTTGTTGATTAAAGGAGAACATGGGCAATACGCATTCTTATCTAATACGCCTAATTTGGTATTCAGTCTGGTTAATTTGCACCCTACTTCTGCCAGGTGTGTTGCCAGTGACTGTAGCAAGTCAATCTGAAGCTCCATTTTGCTGGATTGCCAGAGAAGAGCCCTAGCTATGGTATCCTGCAGTCTGCCGTTGTTGGGTTCTTTGTGGAAGCCAGGTCAGAATTTCGGATATTATCATGCCCCTTCCTACACAAACTCGGAGTTTGACTTAATGTGTCATCATTTTGGGCCTCAATAGAAGCTAGAAAACGATCCGATAGAATTCCAGGCTCCTGATCTGTATTGCCCTCCCATCTTTCCATAGATTAAATAGTAGTTACTGAGTTCAATGCTATGCAAGAATTAGCTCCTACGATCAATGGTGTGGATGAAGGGTTCACTACGTCATGGTTTGAAGGATCTGAACTGCTGTAGTAATTTTATCAGTTGTCATCTTGATAACTCGCTCCATTTTTAGTTTGTTCTTGCGTGACCGGGGTTGGGGTATCTTCCTGCGCCCCTCGGTTCTTGTCAAAACTTGGGCTAGTGACCATGGTGACAACTGATGCATCTAGAACCCATTGATGAGTATTTGGTGATTCTACTTCAAGAATTCTCGTTTGTTAGCTTTGGATATGATTTTGAACGTCGGCTGTTATAGCCCTCTGCACATGTGGAATATTGGCTAAAGCTGTAGCTATATGGAAGGATTGCAGAAAGGGCGGAAGGTCCTGGGTTGATGATGTCAGAGGCCACTAGCTCAAAGGCTGCATCTTCCTGAGACAATTCTGATGGCACACTGTAGCTCTGAATTGATCCTTTAGAAGAACGGGTCACCTGCCCCTCAGTTCCATAGTAAGCTTCTCTTTTTTTTTTTATTGAGCAGAAAAATAGAGAAAATCATTACATCACAGTCAATACACAATGAATCGTAATATTACTTTGATACTAGAAAATAGGCTTCATAATAAAAAGATAAAGGGATCAATAAGGGTGATCGATTATGAGTTAAGATAGAGTCATCGCCGGTCTTCCTTAAAAGGGAATAAAGTGCAATGTGAAGGCAGTACATTTGGATGATGTTTTAAAACATTAGCGAAAAATAAAATGACGTTGATCGGCTATGCCCATCCCTGCCATTGACAATAAAACAACATTGTAGTTCATTACATCATAATCAATAAGCATGTGATCATAATATTATTTTGATACTAAAAAATAAACTTCATGGTAAAACGATAAAAGAATAAACCACAAGAATCAATTATGACTTATGATAGAGTTATCTCCAGTCTTCCTTAATAAGAAAAAAAAATAATTAAAGTGCAGTGCGACAAGAGTAGATTTAGATAACGCTTTAAAGCATTACAGAAAAAAGAGATGACATCGGTCGGCTGTGCCCATCCCTAGCCTTAATAATAGTAGAGTATTGTTAAAACCTTAGAAAAGTACAAATTTTGATATCTTTTATAGATGCAGCCAACCGAGATCCGTAAAGTACTTCCCTTCCTTTCCTTGACCATCCACCGTCAACAATTTTCAACAGTCAAGGACAAACTCTATCATGGCAGCTCTAATTAACACTTTGCTCCTCAAGTTATTCCATATATCTCCAAATTCTCGTAAACCTTTTGATCGCACCAACACTTTTTGCATAGGCCTCTTCAAATTTACTAGTGTGGATCATTTTCTTATGCCATTCTAAATATGTGGGAACTCTACTTGTCCTCTAATTCTGCAGAATCAAGAATCGTGCCACTAAAGAGGTAATTGAGATAAAAGCTTCCTTGCCTTTAATTTTTGGAGAAATTTGTTTCCGTTTTGACAGGCCAAAAATTGCCACTACAGGCTCCGGGTCGACTTGGCTCTGTAAGCCTTTACTAAGAGCGCCAAATATTTTTTCCCAAAATTGAGCCAACAGTGGACAGGTGAAGAAAGTATGAAGCCAATCTCCACCACCTAATTACTGGCATGGAAAGCATATATCTTCCATTTCCAGCTACATTCAGTGGAGGGCTTTAGGGGTGTAATATGCCATCCATCGTGACAGAAAAGACATATGCTTGAAGTTTGCGGCCCTTAAGTTAAGGCTTTGCTACCAAGTTGCAAGATCGTCTGCCACTCGACCTCGGAAAAAGAGCATTGTGTTGTCACAGTATTTTTGGCCCAAAAATTCTTTATTAGATGGTTACCCCAACTTTATTCTGCAGAAATCTATACCAATTACCCACCCCGCTCAGTCTAGCATTAAAAAGAGCAGCCGCTAGTGATAATGGGCCAGAACAGGCGACAAGACAGTATTTTTTCACTTAGCGGATAATTTGTATGAATCCCAAAAAAATGGCTTACTACGATCCCCACATCTAGCTAGAATTTGCTGTCAGGTGACACACCTACCTGCCAGCAGAAAATGGCCCAGCTCTCTGAAGCCATTTACGTTCCAAAAGCTTAAATGACTTGACTGGATATGTAGACCTAAGACTTTACATTCCTGCAGGTATTCATAACCAGCCTCCAAAGCGTTGATAGAATAAAGTGACTGCAGTAAAGTAAGAAGGTCTTGCAACGTCTTGTACCTAATTTTTTGGGGGAGTTTGGCAGTTTTTATGAAGACCGGAAGCTGTGATCCCACTTCCTTTACCATTCTACCAATAAAAGAATCATCTAAAGATGCACTAGAATCAGATATATGAACCAAGAAGTCAAGGAGAAAGGCTTCGACCTATGTGCGAATCTGGGGCAATGCCAGCCCGCCCTGGTTTATTCCCAATTGTAGGACTTGATATTTAACTCTGGGTGCCTTTTTATTACAGACAACCTGTCGAAATAGAACATCCAGCTCTTTAAAAAGGGCCGTCTTAATTTTCATCGGATCATTCATCAATAAAAAAAGGCAAAATTGACATTTTGATAAGGGCAACCTGGCCGATAAGAGTAAGAGGGAGAAGAGACCATCTATCAAGTAGATCTCTAATTTTTTTTAACCTAACCTCATAATTCAGCTTATAGAGTTCAACATAGAAATTAGTTACATAAACTCCTAGCTATCGAATCGGGTTGGTCGAAACCACCGGACGTTGAAAACTACCAGGGAGAGTATCGCCTGAGGTATTAAACATCTGGATTTCTGTTTTATTATGATTAATTTTGTAGCCTCCAATGGATTGAAACTGCTCAAACTCACCCAAAATTGTACTTACATTTTGTTCATCGGGCCTAAGATACAGAATTATATCGTCCGCAAATAATTTGAGTTTGGACATGCCTTCCATTGGGGCTTCAATTCCCCGATTTGCACTTATCCTCACTGCCAATGGTTCGATATAAAAGGTAAAAAGTACGGTGATAGGGGACAGCCCTGACGAGTTCCCCGATTTATATCTATGGTACCGACGTTGCTAGAGTTTAAAAAAATCCGAGGCTGTGCACCTTGGTATATATTATATAGCATATTGATAATTATATTGGAAAATTCCACCCTCTTAAGAGCGAAAAAAAGTTAACAAGGTCGAATGCTTTTTCAGCATCGACCATCATTGTAAATGCTGGTATCTGACTGGTGTTAAAAAATCAATAGCATGTATTAAAAAAGTAGTATTAGAAGACATTTGCCGTCCTGGCAAGAATACAGTCTGATCTTTATGAATAATCTTCTGGGTAACAGAAGTAATTCGGTTGGCCCAGACTTTCATTAAGATTTTATAATCGGAATTTAAAAGGTCTTTAAGAGTTGACTATATATATATAATAATTGATTCCTTTAATATTTGTGGGACCTCTCCACCATTTTTCACTGCATTAAAAAGCTCCACTAGAAGCGTTATTAATTCTTCCTGAAAGACTTTATAAAACTCTATTGGAAGACCATCATTCCCACAGGCCTTTCCTGATGGCATTAAGGCTATAACTTGAACGAATTTCTAGTGCTGTGATATCCGCCACAAATTCCTCTGTCTGGTAATTTGACATTTCCAATAAATTGATGTCTAAAAAATACTGATGTATAGCTTCTTGTGAAACCGTATATTTGGTTGCGTATAGCTTCTTATAATGGGCAAGGAATATTTTTGCAACCTCATCCTTATCAGATGTCAGAACCCCCGACCTGGGTTGAAGTAATTCAGTAAATAAAGCAGCTTCCTGCTTCCCCCTACATGAGTAAGCCAAAAATCTGCCCACCATCTGGCTTTCTTCATTAACTCGTTGTTGATATGACCGAGAGCTGATTTATCTCTTCCGGAGCAAAGAGTTCCCTCAGTTCTTGTTTAGCGCTAGACCGCTGCAGATCAATGGCCGTTCACTCGGTCGGAGAACTTGCCCTCAGCTGAGCTGCAGTATCAATCGCAAGTTGAAGTTCAAGAATACGTGCCCTCCGCCTCCTGGATTGAACGGCCATAAAAGCCATCATCTGCCCGCGGATAGCTGCCTTAAAGGCACCCCAAACAGAAAAAAGTGTTGCGGTGCCCTTATTAATCTGAAAAAACTCTTTGATCCATATTTTAATATTTATCAGCCATTCCTGGTTGGAGAGAAGGAGATGATCCATCTCCTACCTGGATCTTTCCCCTCGCCTAGCGTCTAGTTCTATCTTGACACTAATGGCAGCGTGGTCCGAAAAGGAGTTTGCACATATTTGAGAGTCCAGATACTTAAGAGAACGAGAGATTAGGAAGTAGTCGATACGCGAGGCAGACTGGAATTGCCGGGAATAGTAGGTATACTGTGACATTTCCGAATGGGCTCTACGCCAATGATCAATCAACTGATAGTCTTGGATCATGACATCTAATACCTTTTTAGTAATTGGCTACAACAGTTTTTTTGTTTTATTCGATGTATCCCTAGCTAAATCTTGGATGTAATTAAAATCCCCCCCTAGTATTATTGGACCTGCCTCTCCTCTAATCAGGTCGTTGATTTTGATAATAAATTTACGATCGTCTAATATCGGGGCATAATAATTCACAAGATTACAAACGTAACCATTTATTCCGACTGTGATCCAAATCCACCTACCAAAAGGTTCCTCTGGACCTGTATAATGTCCCAATCTAGCCCTCACCCAAAATAAATTGCAACACCCCTCATGGCCAACCCAGCAGAAGCAAAATATGCCTTTATATAGTTATTAGGAATATATAATTTCGGGAAATTGGACTGTAAGTGAGTCTCTTGACAAAAACAATATTTGAGGCGAGAAAGAAGTAAGCCATCTAAGTAAATCCCCATACTTTTTCTTATTGGATATCCCATTTACATTGACTGATATTATAGGTACTTCAACCCCCATTTCCAAAAGACCTTTTCATACATAGAAGCCAAATCAAACAAAACTTTAACAACACTACTTTCCCGTCTACGATTCTCCTCTTTTCTTATATCCATGACACCCACCACCAACACCTTCCCCGAGCTGATCACCCACCCCTGGACGGAGGGGAATAGCCCACAGTACCCCTCTCGATCCTCCCTGATAGAGCGCCTGAGTAGACGCTCCGGCTGGGTGCCATGTTGGAGCACCCTGAGTGATGAACCCACCCCACCTCCCACCCTTAAAGCTAGTAATGCATCTCTCCGGCTTTAATTTCCCCCCTTTTTAAACTCTCTGGGTAGAGATAGATTGCAACATTTCTTGTGCTTCTTCCAAATTTGTAAACATATGAAATTTGCCTTTTACTAACACCTGGAGTTTGGACTGTTGCTCTATTGCAGCCTGCGCACCCTGGGGCTTAAATAGAGGAGCTTCACAAATTCCTTTCGATGCCATTCTTCTGCAGCTGACATATCGGAGAAATTTCAACAACAGGGAACTTCATTGGTGGAAAATTGTTTTCTTTGTATAGCTCTGGAAAGTATCTGTTCCTTAATACGATAATCGGCAAAATTGACCAAGATTGTCCTGGGCAAGTTCGAATTTGGGAATGGATGGACTGGTACCCTGTGAGCTCTCGTTGTCAAATCACCTGAAATTTCCACTACCACATGATTCTTGATAAATGTTTCAACCCATTGAACAACTTGGGCCCCTTCACAACCTTCTGGCACAGCTGCCAGCCGTAAATTAGAGCGTCGCAAATGGTTTTCCAGTTCATCAATCTTATTTTCCAACAACAATTTATCTTTCCTCACTAGATTTGTTTGCTGCTGCTATATAGGCATTCGATCCTCAAGCTGCGATATCCTAGACTTAGCCTCCTGCATCCTAACCGGAAAGCTTGCAACTGCTTCCTCTATTTTTGAAGGCGAAGATGCAGAGATGCGTTTTCAGTTGTTTGTGATGCTTTTAGATCTCTTATTTCATCTAGTATCATGTTTAGCATAGTTTTTAAATCCCATTGCTGGATCTGTTGATCGTCCGGCACCAGATTAGGAAGCTGGGTCTTGGAGTTACTTTCTGTAGTGACCTGCAATTGCACCCTGCTTGGATCTATTAATGAAATGCAAATCCAGGGTATTCTGATTAGGAAGATGGATCCTGGAGTTACTTTCTGTAGCGGCCTGAGATTGCACTTATGAGGTCACCATCTTCCTTGGATCTACTACCGAAGGCTGGGACGCCAACTGTAGATCCACAAAGGTATTCTGTTGAGCAAGGGCTGAATAAGTACTAGTTTCATCTAAGTGAGCAGCATGTTCTGAGGAAGGGGCGGTAAACCTCAAATTTGGACATTGATTATTCTGCTCAATCATTGAAGGCCCTGGGAGCATGGCTGCTATCACTGTAGATTTAGAAAAAAGTGAATATTCTTTCAGCTTCCCTTGTGTTAAATTCGTAGAGGGGTCACATCGTGCCTCGGAAAAAAGCCCCCTTGTGGATGTTGGATTTAAGGGCAACTCCTTATCCTCCCCAGGCACCCTGCCATCATTGGACGGATTGGATAGTTCATTTTGGGCAGGGTCCTGCAAGATATGCAGCGAGGCCGATTGGGTACTCCCGACCACCAGTCCCTGATCCACCAAATCTTCCTCCGAACTTAAGGGACTAGTTACTGCTGCCGACCCACGGCGTGATTTCAGACTACCTTCAACCCTTGCTGCAGCTGATGCTGTCTTCATTTGAGCAGTGCTTGATTTAGTTTTAAGGCCGGCGGCGGTATCCACTTTCATCATAATATTCGAAAACTTAAGATGCTTTCCCATAGTAGATGGAGAAGTTCTTTAATCCTATGGGCAGGTTGAAATTAGTTTTGAAGAAGAGGGGACACCCAGCGACCCACTACCAGAGCACCCTTCTAATTATAGCACCCTTGAATGGCAACCCTTGGTGTGAAACCTGGTTCACCCTCAATACTGCCCTTGAAATCCTTAGTTTGCTGAATAATAGAGAAAAACACCATCAAGGTGCTTACCGCTGTCCTTTGTAGTTATAGTCTCTCAGTCAGCCTCTCAGTCGGGATAAAATCCAGGCGACCTTCCCAGCCAGCCGCTGCAGCAAAAAGGAAGGGTAGCTAGCCCTTCCCATTAGCTGGAAGGCGAAACCAGCGCTCACACCACCGAGGGACACCAGGGGCCCGCCGGCACCCAAAAGAGCAAAGGAGGCAAATTAAAAAGAAAAAAAAAACGGCTTCAGTCAGAATTTCCTGTCAGGCGCAAAGGCGGCCAGCCCCCTACCGTATCTCGGCATCATCCGCCACTTTTGTTTCGTTTCCGGAAAGTGTACTGCGACCGGTGATCCGTGGAGCAGCTGGACAGCGTCATGCCGGAAGAGACGAAACCACAGTGAGTTGTGGCATGGGTTGGGTGGAGCAGCTCACCTAGCGGCAGCGCATGACCGTGGGTTCGTCTGCCGCCTGCCCATAGTAAGCTTCTCCCTCTTCTAGGGGACATTTCTCCAGTGCCTCCCCTGCCGCTTTCCTGTTAACCTGGGGCTGTTTTCATCTCCTTATTCCCAGCTGAGCAGGTGCTTGTTTTAAATTGCTATTGTATTAACCGGAAGCTTCTATGTGCCTTGTATGGCCTTAGATCCTTTTAGTTGATGCTTTTGGCTGATGGAACAAGGTCTCACTCCAAGCGTCCCCCTCCATGTGGGGGCATAGGAGGGGCCGAATGATAGAAGCTGGAATGATGCTAGCAACACTGCAGCTGTGGCTTGAGGCGTGAGGACCGCGGTGCCAATACTGACACCACCTCACTGTTCCTCCAAGTCCCACCACACTGCACAAAGAGAAAAAAAAGGAAGACAGACAGTAGAGCTGATGATGGTGCAGCAGTTCACAGTCGCGGGCCGCCGGGTTTAAAGTGCAAGGAGTGGAGGGCATAAAGCGGGCTACGGCCATTCTCGGTGTTGCGGGCCCTCCTAGGGGAACAAGCCGCACCAGCCTAAGGCTGCCCGCTACCGCGCCCGCTCGGGGGAGACCGCGGCTCTAAGCCTCACCTCTTCGCCACTGCCGACCTCTGCTCTGTCCCTGCTCCGCTCCATTACTCCTAACGATTGGTGACTCCTCCAATTTTCTCGACTCCTTCCTCGCCTCTCAGCTGGCGTCACGTAAGCCTCGCACAGCCTCATGGAAGAGCGTATACTGTTTTTTCAAAATACAGATTAATCACAGAGAAACAAGTGTAGGTTGCAGCAGTGTCTAAGCAGACTAGCAATATTAGTGGGATGCAAAATGATCGTGAAAAATGTAGGTATTTGTGCAGGTTGAGAAAAAGTGGACGTTGGTCAAGGCTCAAGGAAGCATATTTAGTTCAAAGTGAGTATAAGGAACCAAATGCAGGTAACCTGGTTACATAATATGAGCTGGCAGGTGACTGCATACCCTCTTGGAAATCGCCTGAATATCCTCTCGGGTGATAAGTTACGCTATACAAATTGATTGATCGATTGACTGACTTAGCTACAGTTAATAAGCCATTTATTTGGTGGGTGAATAAAATTTGAAGTTGAATCCACTCAACGTAGGCTTACATTTATTATAATGAACCAGCACTTTATAGCAGCAAATGTTTCAGTATTTGCAAAAAGAAGGTGATGTTTTAAAAGCAGTGGCTCAGAGAAGAAAAACGTCTGGCTAGCAAATGATTGGCTGGATATGTTAGGGATTTACCTAGGATACAACTTATTACTCAAGATTATAGCTGAGCAAGGTTTTCTGGGAAAGATTCAATATGGCGTAGTATGCACATTTATCGAATTTCATTTTAGGTCATATTTTCCGTATTTCACTGCACAGAAAGAAGCAAAACATGATTTTTCTGCATTTACTCATTCGTGTTATGTTTGGCCGTGCAGGCAATGTGAAAAGACAAGATAAAAGAGTGCACCGTCAGCTGCTGGTAGGCCTGGTCAAGCTAGATCAAATAACTGACTGCATATTATGGCAATAATATCACTGCATTTTCGAGTCTAGGAAATATAACATAGGTACCATATTTTGCCCATGTTTTTTAGGTGTGGTGGCAAGCTTCCTGAATGACAAAGGCTTGGCACATTAGTAGCTGTGCAAGTGCACAGTGGCTTAGATTCATTATAATGAAACAGCACTTTATACCAGTAAATGTGGCACTGTCCACCAAATCTTACAATCCAGATGCTGAATGATGCTATGGTCCATCAGTACCAGGAGAAGACAAGGAGTAATGTGGAGTTGCAAGTACAATCTAATTGCATAAAGACAAGAAATGATTACATGAGAGCCTACAGTTCAAGCTTGTGGTATATGTCATTGAATGTTGTCTTTCGATCTGTATTTTAATATGTGTGTCTGTGGTCTCTGATTTAAGGGGTGGAAATCTGTGGTAGTGCGTTGAGAAATAACAATCTGGTCATTGCAAGGAAAAACTATCCCAGTGTAAACACTTTGGCAGTAGTTTGACAGTGATGCTTTGGCTTGCTCAGAGTATCATCTCCATTGTAGAAAATGTGAAAAAAATACTTTGCTGTTACATCTTAGACAGATGCTATTACTTGAGTACATAAACACACATGGAACATGTGGAGGGCTGAAAGACCCCAGAGTGCAACCTCCTAATCTTATCAATACAACACAAGTGCTCGTGGTCAGTTAACGGAGGAGAGGAAAGTATGGCTGTAATCTATCAGTTTCATTAGTTGAAAGGATGGTAGCCGTCGCCCAACCTAGGTTGGCATGGTTCATCATCGGGCCCCTTCTCACACCAACTCCACAAGTGGTGTTAGTGTGGACACAACTGTCGAGACAGGGGAGCTCTTGAGATGTTCAATAATCTGCAGCGGTCCTGCATAAGGGGAAGTGGGAGTGTGTGAAGACATAAAGAGGAGAGCAGAGGGAAGAATGACTGTTAAAACTACCACTAGCTGAATCGTTAAAGGGTTTATTATTGTCCCCAGTGGGTAGAGGGTAATACATTGGGTATAATTCTACCTAGTTGATTAGGTCAACATGTTTCTGCCTAAATCAAACCCTCAAATGAGAGGTCTGGAGACATTTTTTAGGACCAAAATCCCCACTGCTAGTGCAGAATATTGAGAGAAAATAAATGGAAAATTATACAACTTGTGTTGGCTGAAGCAAACTATTGAGAGAAAATAGATTGAAAATTATATGACCAATGATGGCTGAGGCAAACTATCGTGAAAAAATGAATAGAAAATGACTTGCCTGTCAGAGACTCAGAGGTGTCCCCGAGTGGAGCCCCAACGACCACCCCTCGCTCCACTCGTGCCACCACTAGCACCACTGGTGTTGAGATCCTGCAGAGAAAACAAAAGGAGAAAGAGGGAATTGAAATGAATTTTAAAATAAATGCATTTTTTAAATAAGTGCATGTTTGCAAGTCTTAGTTAAGTTAAATATAATAGGTTTATTTCTTTTTGTTTTTTTAAGGTGCTTCACTCTGTGCAAACCCATGCCAGCACACCATGGGGCAAGTGGAGAAACATTCATCTATGCAGAACATGTGCACTGTTTTAGTCTCTGAAGTCGAGCTGGAGCAGCATTTAGCAACAACAGTAGATGCTAATCATAAAGTCTCCAGTGAAATACAGAACAGTATATCAGAGTGGAAGGAACATGACACACAGTTGGCCTTTTATTAATGAATCAATCAATCAATCATATCATTTGTAAAGCGCACTACTCACCCGTGAGGGTCTCAAGGCGCTGGGGTGGGGAATGCTGCTACTGCTCGAAAAGCCAGGTCTTGAGGAGTTTTTTGAAGGTCAGCAGGTCTTGGGTCTGCCGTAGGTGGATGGGGAGGGTGTTCCAGGTCTTGGCGGCGAGGTGGGAGAACAATCTGCCACCGGAGGTCGCTCTTCGGAAGCGGGGGACAGTGGCAAGGGCGAGGTCGGCGGAGCAGAGCTGGCGGGTGGGGGTGTAGAAGCTGAGTCGTCTGTTGAGGTACGTTGGTCCGGTGTTGTGGAGTGCCTTGTGTGCGTGGGTGAGGAGTTTGAAGGTTATCCTCTTGTTGACCGGGAGCCAGTGCAGGTCTCTCAGGTGGGGTGTGATGTGGCTGCGGCGAGGGATGTCGAGGATCAGGCGTGCAGAGGCGTTCTGGATGCGTTGGAGCCGTCTCAGGAGTTTGGCCGAGGCTCCTGCGTAGAGGGCGTTTCCGTAGTCCAACCTGCTGCTGACGAGGGCCTGGGTGACCGTTCTTCTCGTTTCAGTGGGGATCCACTTGTAGATCCTGCGGAGCATGCGGAGGGTGTTGAAGCAGGCGGAGGAGACGGCGTTGACCTGTTTAGTCATGGAGAGGGTGGAGTCGAGGATGACCCCTAGGTTGCGTGCGTGGTCGGTGGGTGTTGGGGCGGTTCCCAGTGGGGTCGGCCACCAGGAGTCGTCCCAGGCCGAAGGGGTGGATCCGAGGATGAGGACCTCCGTCTTGTCCGAGTTCAGCTTCAGTCGGCTGTTCCTCATCCATTCAGCGACGGCCTTCATTCCTTCATGAAGGTTGGTTTTGGCGGTGTGGGGGTCCTTGGTGAGGGAGAGGATCAGCTGGGTGTCATCGGCGTAGGAGATGATGTTGAGGTCGTGCCGACGGGCGACGTGGGCGAGCAGTGCCATCTAGATGTTAAACAGAGTTGGGCTGAGGGAAGAGCCCTGGGGTACGCCGCAGATGATCTCGGTGGCTTCGGAGCGGAAGGGGGGAAGGCGGACGCTCTGTGTTCTGCCGGAGAGGAAGGAGGTGGTCCAGTCAAGGGCCTTCTCTTGGATCCCGGCGTTGTGGAGGCGTGTTCGTAGTGTGTGGTGGCAGACCGTGTCGAAGGTGGCTGACAAGTCCAGGAGGATGAGGGCTGCCGTTTCTCCGTTGTCCAGCAGGGACTTGATGTCATCGGTGGCGGCGATGAGGGCAGTCTCGGTGCTGTGGTTGCTGCGGAACTCGGACTGGGAAGGGTCCAGGATGTTGTTCTCCTCGAGGTAGCGGGTCAGTTGTTTGTTGACGGTCTTCTCGATGACCTTTGCCGGGAACGGGAGCAGGGAGATGGGCCGGAAGTTCTTGAGGTCCTTGGGGTCCGCCTTGGGTTTCTTGAGTAAGGCATTGATCTCGGCGTGCTTCCAGCTCTCCGGGAAGGTTGCTGTCTCGAAGGAGGTGTTGATGACTTTCCGGAGATGGGGTGCGATGGCTGTGCTGGCTTTGTTGAAGATGTGGTGTGGGCATGGGTCTGACGGAGATCCGGAGTGGATGGTGTTCATGATCTTGATGGTGTCGTTGATGTTGGTCCAGGAGAGCAGGCGGTTGGTGCGGATGGTGGTCGTGGGGGCGGAGGTCTCAGTGGTTGTCGGGGCGGGCGTGGCGTTGAAGCTGTCGTGGATGTCTGCGATCTTGCGGTGGAAGAAGGTGGCCAGCGAGTCGCACAGGTCTTGCGAGGGTGGGACGTCGTTGGTGTTGGAGCTGGGGTTGGAGAGTTCCTTCACGATGTTGAAGAGCTCTTTGCTGATGTGCGCGTTGTTGTCTAGGCGGTCTTTGAAGGAGGCCCTTTTGGTGGATCTGATGAGGTGATGGTGTCTGCGGGTGGCGTTCTTGTGGGCTGCGTGGCTGTCCGGTGTTCGTTCACGGAGCCAGATCTTCTCCAGCTTTCGGCAGGTTTGCTTGGAGGCCCGGAGGTCTTCAGTGAACCAGCTGGCTTTCTTGTTGGTGTGACTGTTGGAGGGTTTCTTGATCGGGGTGAGGGTGTTGGCGCAGTCGTTGATCCACTGTCTGAGGTTGCGGGCGGCAGTGTCGGGGTCGGCGGGTGGGCTCTGGGCGAGGGTGGTGGTTAGCTGGTCTTCGGTGACTTTGCTCCAGCAGCAGCGGGGCATCTGTTGGGTGCGGTGGTGCGTGGTGGGTTTCTTAAAGGTGAAGTGGATGCAGCGATGATCGGTCCAGTGGAGTTCGGTGGTGTGGTTGAAGGAGACGTGGGGGCTTGCGGAGAAGATGGGGTCAAGCGGGTGACCGGCGGAGTGGGTGGGTGTTGTGACGAGTTGTCTGATTCCGAGGTTGGCTAGGTTGTCGATCAGGGTGGTGGAGTTGGTGTCGTTGTTGTTCTCGAGGTGGAAGTTCAGGTCCCCGAGGAGGATGTAGTCTGTGGAGGCGAGGGCGTGTGTGCTGACGAAGTCGGCGATGGAGTCACTGAACTGTGGTCAGGGTCCGGGGGGTCTGTAGACGAGGGTTCCTCTGAGGGTGGTGTTGGGATCAGTGTGGATCTGGAAGTGCAGGTGTTCGGCGGTGCTGAGGGTGTCGTCGGTGTTGGTCGAATGAAGGAGTGCAAGTTCACTTTGGCCACACCACGGCAACCCACTGGCTGTGGCATTTGCTGCCCTTCTTAAAGGTCGCCCGTCACATTGTGAGCTCTCTATCTGATCTACCCAGACATCAAGGAATAATTCAATTCTGTTAAATCTGAGTCTGATGCTCTTACTTCCATGCCAGCGACTCTTACGTGTTCCCGAGTGGAGCCCCAACGACCTCCCCTCACTCCACTCGTGTCGCGACATCCACCAGCAATGCTACAGAAAATATGAAATGAGAAAGAGTGAATTGAAATAAATGTAACTGCATGTTATCTACACTGAGTCATGTTAAAGTTCATACTAGAATCTTGTATTTCTTTATTTTGTAAGATGCTGCAATCCCATGCAATGTCACCTCAGAGAGCCAGAGGGCAAGAGGAGAACCAGTCAAGCCATAAATGTAGAACCGGGGCACTCTTGTAGACTCTGCAGAGAAGGTGGAGCAGCATTTAGCAACAACTAGGGGTGCTTATCATATAGCATCTGGTGAAATGCAGCATAGTACATCATGGTAGAGGAATGTTAACACATACTTTAAACCAAGATGATTCTCAACTTTATGCAACTTCTTGAGGAAGATCATAATGTTGCAGTCACTACTCCTCCCACGTGTGGAAAATGAAATATTTGCATGTAGTTTAGTGTGCTTTCGTTGCTTGTAAATAGTTGTCAATCAAGGGAAACAGGGAAAGGTCAAGGTAAACCTCATGAGATCCACTGTTATTCCATCCATAGAGAAAATGGCCTTTTATTTATTAAGGAGCTCATGTAGACCTTTGCCAACGCCCGTCAGCTTATTGAAGGCTATGGCCCTTCTACTCACGTAAAGCATTACCGGTTAAATTGTGGGTCCCCTATCAGCTTTTTTAAAATTATTTTATAAAATGGTCCATATCATACACATGATTACTACCATTATTATTTCTTAACTTTGTGCATTGCACTGCAGTAATCTTTTACCCCAGCTGAGCCGCCTGTTTACACAAGATTGTTGATTCAAAAACTATTTTTTTGTGGGAGTGGAGAATTGCATGCTATATAGTTGTCGCATCTTCACCTAGTGAGGGCACTCTGAACTCTCATGTCTGGTCAATAGGTACACACAAAGAGGTTCCCATATATCCCTGGGTTGCGAATGGTCAGGCAACAGCGAATAATACACCTCACATTGTTTATTTGAGAAGACATCAAGCGGGGCTTCGTCCCCTAGTGCTAAAAATTCCTCCCAGGAGATAAATCACCGCTCTTGGTACATGTCACCCATTTTTACTATGTTAAGTTTAAGCAGTTGTTGGCTTGCTTTCAGTTCCACAGAGGGAGTAATCGCTATGTTATCGCTGAGTGGCATGTGAGGGGTCTATAGACCATACAGTCCTGCCCATTGACACAGTGTCTTCCATACTGTGGTAGTGAATATTTTACCTATTGTGGGGAGTAATAGGCATTGTTCTCAACTGAGGTGTTTCAGCTTCATCACTTTCTACCACAACATGTGGTGCACTTGTAGTCGGGTGAAACCAAAATTGGGCAAATTGCATCTGTGCGCATGGATAATATAACTGAAAGTCAGGTACTTCAAGCTCTCCATCAGCCCTCCATCAGCATATGGCTTTAGTAGAGTCACCCCTTTGATTCTATGTTGTTTTCCCGACTCCCATATTAGCCTGGTCAAGCTGAGTTGCAACTTTGTGAAGAATAGGTGTGTTTAGGTATACAATAAAATTGTGAATATGCACAAAAATCTCAGGAGAACCACCATATTTATCAGAGCACGTGTGTGTCTAACTTTACCAATGCCGGTGGAGGTTATACAAAATCCAGGTCTTACTGAACTCAAGAAGAGAGGAGTAGGTTCTGATGTATAGTGGGCGGTCGTTCCACGCTTTGGGAGTAATGTAAGAGAAGGCCTGGCCTCCAGATCTTTTTCTTTGTAAGTGTGGGATGAGTGTGAGTAGGAATCCAGCAGAGCGGAGGTGTCTGGTGGGTTGGTGGAAGATGTGACTGTTCAGTTGGGTGAGGCCTGTGTTGTGCAGTGCTTTGAAGCTGTGGGTGAGGAATCTTAACTGTGCACGTTTGTGTATTGGGAGCCACTGGGGCTCCCTGAGGTGTGGTGTGATGTGTGTTTGGTAAGGGAGGTAAACAGTGAGTCTGGCAGCTGCATTCTGGATTGTTTGAAGTCTTATGGCGAGTAGCTTGCTGATCCCAGCATAGAGGGAGTTCCAGTAGTCCAGGTTACTGGTGACCTTGGCTTGTGTGACAGTCTTTCTGGCATTCGTAGTGAACAATTTGAAGAGTTTCCTCAGCATTTTTAGTGTGTGAAAGCAGGATGCTGTGATGGTGTTGGCTTGTGTGGTCATGTCCAGTTTGCTGTCAATGACCATCCTGAGTTGTCTGTTGTGGGTTCTAGGGATGGGAGTGAGTCCCAGTTTTACCAACCACCAGGTGGATTACCACAGTGCGTTGTTCTTGCCAAAGATCAATACTTCTTTTTTGTCGGTGTTGAGCTTGAGGCATTCAAACTTCATCCAGTTGGCTTTTTCGGACATGCAGGCGGTGAACTTGATCCTAGTGTTGGGGTCTTGTTCAAGAGGTAGAGTATGAATTGCATATCGTCAGTGTAGAAGAGGACATTGATGTCATGTGTGTGGATGACACTGGCCAAAGGGATCATGTGGGCATTGAAGAGGGTTGGGCTGAGGGAAGAACCTTGAGGTACTCTACAGATGTGTTCACGGGATTCAGAGGTGTAAGGAGGCAGGCTGACAGCTTGTGTTCTACCTATCAAGAAGGAGCAGACTCAGCGGAGAGTGGATCCTTGGATGCTGATCTTGTGAAGGCAAGATGGAAGGTACCATAGTCTATGCTGTGCACTGCTGTTTGGCACCATCAGTTCAATCTATACAGGGGTGTGGTCTGAGAGGGTACGGGCTAAATGCATGATTTTAGACCCCCAATCACTAATGATTTGCAAAATGAGCTAGAAATCCAATCTGATATGTTTGTCATCCGGTAGAGTGACGTGTATTCTTCACTTTCAGGTAATCTGTGTCGCCATTCGTAAATTAAGGTATTTTCCTGCATCACTTGCTTCAGCATTTTGGTTGCAGCAGGGCTCACTCCCTTCAAAGTGACATGTCTGTCCCGTAGTTGATTTAATGTCAGGTTGACACCCTGCTCCAGAGTATTCACCCCCATCTCTGGTTGTTAGTTTAGCTGCAAGGAAATCATAGTATGAAAAAAGTTACTTACCTGTAATTGCAGTTATCCATTATTGGTATGTTTCATAGATTCACATGCCTGAATCATTCCCCGTCGTCGAAGTGGGAGTCCCACGGTACATATTTTTTTTTTCCCCTTTTTTTAATTTATTTGATCGTTAACAAATGTCATGGCAAATAACATACAAAGAGATTCATTAGGAAAAGAGACAATAATACAAAAACATAACCAAAAACATAACATAAACTTTGAGATCCGTCGTGGAGCCTAAAAAACAAAAAAGAAGAGCACGATAGGACATATACCTATATACCTATGCAACCAACAATCGGCCGATCCCACCTGTAACAGTTATCATTGAGACCATTCCTTGATAGGGGCCCACATTTTAGTACCCATCTCCCGCCTCCTTTTCCCCTTAAGAGGTACACAGACGACTCCATATTATACAGTGCCAACATCCTAGATCTCCAATTAGAAAAAGTAGGAGCTTCTGGGCCTATCCATTGTGACGTAATGCACAACCGAGCCATCGCCATTGCTATAAACAAAAAGGCGGCAGGGTATCTGGGTCTTCCGACCATCCCGGTATCCTCATAACCCATTATGACCAACTCTGGGGAAATTACGACCGGGATTTTTAGAGCTGTATTTATAAAATACTCAATTTCATGAAAAAATTCCTCCAGGCTTGGGCATAGATAAAACATATGTATCGCATCAGCCGCTTGAAACCCACACCTGCCACATCTATCGCCCTTCCGCCCCCCCACTTAGCAATCTTCGCAGGTGTGTAGTACAAATCAAACACCGCCATATAACATTGAGTCCGAAGGCTGCCAGAGGTTAAGATCTGGCTTGCTAGTTCTAAGATGTAACCAATATCGACCCGCTTCTTACCAAGTTTTCTCCCACTTGATATTCTGATCATCGATATCATCCGGGAAACGAGACAGAAGATATTGATAAATTATGCCTATTCTCACTTTCCTTCGGCCCAATTCAACTATAGAAATCCTTTCAAACACAGAAGTAGCCCCACTTCGATGTCTATCAAAAAAACTCCTAATCTGAAGATATTTAAAAAAAGTCGTAGTTATTTAGCTGAAACTTCTCCCTTAAAAAAGAAAAGGATGCCATTTGCCCTTCCTGACACAAATCACCAATAACCTTCAAACCCACCCGCTGCCATCTGAAGATAACCTGATCCTGAAAAAAAGATGGCAAAATACCAGCAGCCGAAAACGGCGTATAAGCATTGATATTCGGGATTTTCCATTTACGCCGAATTTTCCGCCAAATCGAGTACGCAGCGCTGATTACTTTAAACCTCGTTTTCTTAAAATAACTCGGTTCCAATATCCGAACTAGAATGCCCTTTGCCGCCTCCCCAGACCTATTTCATAGATAGTCGGTCTGTTAGCCAACGGGACCTCAGCCCTATCCCCTACTAAAAGTACTTCAAAATGTTGCAGCATGGATGACCAGTAGTACAGCAAAATATTGGGAACCGCCCAGCCACCCCGGTCCCTAGGGAGACACATCCATTTGGCAGCCCTGCGCGATCGATGATCTAGAGCATATCGTCTCAGCCCTAACCAGGCATTCTTGAGAAAACTCTAGGGGGATAGTTCTGAATAAATACATAAACTTTGGAAGAACCAGCATTTTAGGTATATTACAACGGCCATATAGCAAAAGATGCAGATGGTCTAGTCTTTCTAGTTTAGTATTTATAGATTCGACCACTGGTAAAATGTTCAGGTCGGGGATACTATCAACTGAGGCAGTGATTTTAACCCCCAAATACGTTGCTTCAGTAATAACAGGGACATCAGCAGGACACAGAAACGCTGAATGTAGGATCTGCGTCTTCTCGATATTCAATTTATACCCTGATGTTGAGCCAAATTGCTCTGCGAGAGTCTTTAAGGTCGCAAAGGCCAAAGCAACATCCCTAGTTAAGACCACAATATCGTCCGCATAAGCTAGCGTTTTATAGTCTGTGTCATTGACCCTAATCGGCAGAATATTTTGATTCCCTTCAATTTTGCTAAGAAAAGGATCAATGTACAGAGCAAAAAGCAAGGGCGAACACGGACACCCTTGTCTAGTGCCCCTGCTAATGTTAAATGTCCCTGTTTCCTGACCTGAAATACGGATTGTTGCGTCTGGGGAGATATACAACGCCTGTAGTGCCTGAATAAATTCAGTACTGATCCCTTTCCAGCGAAGCACTGCCCACAAAAATCTCCAGGAGACCCTGTCGAACGCCTTCTCGGCGTCCAACAGGATCACCCCCAAGGGCGACTCTGTGGCCTGCGCCCAATCCAGCAGAGCGATGACCCGTCTAACATGGTCAGCCGTGTCCCTTCCAGGAATAAACCCATGTTGACGTATGGGCACTAGCGGAGTGATGACTTTCGCAAGTCTAGTGGCTAGGATTTTTGAGTAAACCTTACTATCCGTATTAATAAGTGAGATAGGGCGATAGGAGGAGGGATTTAACTCAGGCTTATCCTTTTTCTTAAAGAGAACAATGGTTGTTCGCCTCCAGGATTCGGGTATAACACCCCTTTGTGCCTCCCAAAATACAGATAAAACATCCTGTCGGATTTCTTGAGAGAAAGCCCTATAAAATTCTAACGGGATAGCGTCAGGGCCAGCGGCCTTTCCATTGGCCAAAGATTTTATGGCCGTTTCCACCTCCTCCCATGTAATTGGTACTGAAAGAGCCTCATTCTGTTCTGCTGTAATTTTAGTAGTATCAATGTCCTGCAGGAACCCCTCCGTCCAAGACTCACTAGATATCATAGTCCTTTCCTCCGTATATAGCTGAGTGTAACATTTTTCAAACACCTCCATGACCCCCTACTGTGTATCCTGAATCTGACCATACTGATCTTGGACTCTGAGAATTCTATTTGCTACATTTCTCTGCTGTAACCGTTTAGCAAGAACTCTACCAGAGTTTTCCCGAATTCATACATCATAGTACGATATTGCATATACTTTGCGGCCAAGTCTTCCCCAAAGTGTTTTAATAATTTGGATTTGATAACGGCCACCGCTTGTTGACTTTGATCAGTATCGTGACCATCCTTAATATCCTGCATTAGCTCCAACTCTGCTACCCGTAATTGCTCAATGCGCCCCTTAGTCTGCTCCTGAGCAGTCTTCCAGCGATAGGCAGCAAAGCTCTTAGTCTCGCCCCGTACTGCAGCTTTGAATGTATCCCACACTATACAATCTGAAGCGGTCTTTCTGTTAATGCTTAAAAATTACGTTATCCATTTAGACATATGGTCCCGATAGGCTTGATCCAGCAGTAATTTCCTTTCAAATGTCCATGGCCTTGGAACCCTATCCATATGCCCCCAGGGACATTCTACTATCAACGAATTATGGTCAGATAATATTCTTGGGGGAATTTCAATAGAGATTCCCTCTACAAGCTGGTCAGATATAAAAAAATAGTCCAGACGGACCATTTTATTGTGGGGGCGGAATAATACGTGAAGCCATAATCATCTTTTTATGCCTAAACCAGGCGTCCACTAAGCTGTGTTCACATACTAGAGTTCGAAGAGCCTTACAAACTCTCAGTTTCCTCCCCAGATATTCTTGGTTACTTAAAAGATTAAAGTTGCCTGCCAAATGAATATTTAAATCCCCACAAACAATCAGTGGATGCGGCCACAATGCTAGCTCAACATTAAAGAATTTCATAACCTCTGGGTCATCTAAATTTGAGCCATAAATGTGAGTTTTTTGTCAGACCCGATTTCTGTCAGGCAACAGTTGAGCGGAGGTGGCAGCTCCGCCAGCTAATTGCAGCATTTCAAGCAAAAGGGGCGCAAGCCTTTTTGCTCTATCCCTCTAAGTTGAAAATAATATTTCAGGGTCAGACAAGATTTTTTTTGTCTGAAATCCAGGCAAAGGAATTTTTGAATTCAATTTAGAAAGTGCAAATGAATCAACCTTTTTTTCCATCATTGGGATTATCATAGTTTAGTTAAGGAGGTGGGGGGTGAGCTAATGAAAATGTTTTTTTTCCTGGGTACTATATTGGCTTGTAGTAGCTCAGATCCCCTCCTCTGTAAAATGGGAGGAAGAATCCAGGGGAGAGCGGGGGTAGCCAGTTTATACCATCACAAGGACCTCGGTCCTGTTGCCTCACAAGGGGGGAGGAGTGTTGGGGTGGGTGGGGGGCTGGGTTGGGGTAAGGGGTGGGGGTAGGTGTGGGGTCAAGGGGGGTGGGGCTTGGTGGGCACGCTGGGTTTTGGTCTTTAATTAGTCATGGCAATTGTAATGTGAATCTTGGTATTGGAACGGAGATAATGAGTAAAAATGGTGGTGTTAACATATTATTACTATTTGTTGAGTTGTGTTCAGGATCTATGTCTTTATTAAATAATGAGGGGTAGGTTGCGTATTTGTACCTGGAACGTCTGTGGCCTAAATGATGGCAAGAAGCGGGGGCTCCTATGCAAAGTTTTACAAACCATGCAGGTGGATGTTTTGTGTTTACAAGAAACACATATCCCGTGGGGGAAGTGGGAGTGTCTGCAAGGGTTAGGCTTTGACTTAGTAGCCTGTACAAGACAATCATCTATGATCAGAGGTGTGGCCATATTGGTAAGGTGGGGAGTTGGGATCTGCAAAAAAGTGAAAGAGGATAGAGCGGGTCAATGGGTAGTGGCTGAAATTATGATTAATAATAGGCCTATTTCTATCTGTTCGATTTATGGTCCCACGGTACATATAATAAAGTAATAAATAGTAAATTCCATAGGCTATCATGGAGGTAACCATGCATTCTATAGCCTATTAGCCTCCTTTTACGAAAAGGACCAAACTCAAAACATAACCAATCAGCAGCCAGCACCCTCTAGAACCTTCCCAAGAGAGGCTGAATCCCTCAGATTTTCCAGCACAAGTGTAGTTAGTACTGTAATGCAGAGGAGCCTCTCCGGGGAGGAGGGTGGGTTGCATGTGAATCTATGAAAGATACCAATACTGGATAACTGCAGTTACAGGTAAGTAACTTTTTTCTTATCCAGTATTGGGGTATCTTTCATAGATTCACATGCCTGAATCAGAATAGTAAGCAGTTCCGTACATGCATATATATATATATATATATAAATATATAAATATTTATGCATATAAATATATTATCTACTGGCGGTCGCCAGTAGATAGTTATAGTTACAACCTATTATCCATAGGAAATCCGCGACATTCTATTTGAAATAACTCTCTTGCCGGTTGACGTATCTTCGCGAAATTTTCAAACTTTGTGGCCCGCTCCGGTCCGCTCCTACCCTGAAAGTCTCGGGGGGATTCGTCAAGCGGGGGCCGAGAAAAAAGGGGGGTCCCAAAACGCGTTTTCTCCATGCATTTTTCCATAGGAAACTTTAGACACGGCTACAGCCCGAACTGCTGAACGGAATTACACCAAATTTGGCAAAGAGGTAGTTCTTGGTTCAGAAAGAACCCTTTTGTTAAATGGTGTAAATCCGTTCAGTAGTTGCTGAGAAAATGAAAAGTAAAAAGATAGTGATATCTATGGCCGAGTAGGGTCCGCGTACCCTCAGCGCACCCTGCGCGCACCGTCCCGATCACGAGCTGCATGTTAATTGGCTGTCAGCTGGCTGTCAACATTCCGATTCAGGAAATGTTGGCAGCCATTTTAACCGAGGGACAGAAACAAGTGCGCAAAGCGCACAAAGGGGGCAGGGTAGAAACACCCTGACCCCTAGGTTTGCTCAGGGGGTCCCACAAGGACTTCGATAGTTAATTGGCCCCCGGGTGGCCCAAGTCCCGGGGGCATGGTGGGGGGGGATAATTTAATGTGTGGGGGCCTCAAAAGGCCCCCAAGCCCCGGGGACCGCCACCCCCAGGGCTTTTTTTTAAATGGTGCGGGAGGGCTCTGAGCCCTCCCGCAGCCCCGGGGACCACCACCTCCCGGGGCTTTTTTAAAATAAATTAAAAAACCTGTGTGGGGGCTCCAGCCCCCACACGCCCCGGGACCGCCACCTCCCGGGGCATTAAACATTTAAATATGGGGTCCGTTACGGACTCCCAGAGCCCAGGGACCACCACCTCCCGGGGCTTTGAACTGAATGGGAGGGGGGCCGCGCGGCCCCCCTCCTGGAGCCCTTGATGGCCCTGGGGACCACCACCCCCAGGGCCGGCTCCTGCAGTGTCCCGAGGTGCCTACCCCGGGACACTGTAGTTTGCTATGGCAGGACGGGAGCATCGCGGCTCCCGTCCTGTCATAGCAAACTGCTTTGGATATTGGAAGAGAGAGCAGGGAAACCTGCTCTCGCTCCAATATCCAAAGCACATTGCTTTCCACATGGGGAGCTGCATCTTAGCAGCTCCCCATGTGGAAAGCAATGCCGGCTCCCAAGGGACGCGGGAGCCGGCGGGACTGTGGGGGATTGGGGACCCCCACAGTCCCCAACGAGAGGGCCAGCCCCGGGGGATGGGGTCCCCGGGGCAAGTAGTGGCCCGGGAGGGGGCCACGCGGCCCCCTCCCCAAAGTTTAAAAAATAAATTTAAAAAAAAAAAGGGTATGGCCGGCCCCGGGGATGGGGTCCCCGGGGCCTTAAATGGCCAGAGGACGGGGGCCACGCAGCCCCCTCCAAAGAATAAAAATAAAGGCCATGCCCCGGGGATGGGGTCCCCGGGGCCAATACAGGCCCAGGGAAGGGGGGCCACGCGGCCCCTTTCCCGTTTTTTTTTTAAATTAAAAATTTTAAAAAGGGGTAAGGCCCTGGGGGATGGGGTCCCCAGGGCCCAAAAACAGGAAAAAGGAAGGGGGCCACACAGCCCCCCTTCAGGGACAAAAAAAAAAAAAAACGATCGGGCCCGCAGGCCCCGCCCCTTCCTTCACCACTCTGCAAACGCGCCCCTGGCGCGTTTGCAGAGGGGAACGATTCCCCTTGAATACTGGGGGTCCCTGGGGGCCAACTAGCCCACCAGGAACCTCCAGTATGCGCCAGGGGCTGCCTTGCAGAGAGGTGTACAGAGGCCACGCCCCTTTTACACCTCTCTGCAACGCAGCTCTGTGGCGCTTTGGGAGGTATATGGTGGGCTAGTTGGACTCCGGGGACCCTCAGGATTCAAGGGGACTTAATCCCCCAACTTAAAACGCGCCACGGGCGCGTTTGCACAGTGGTGAAGGGAGGGCGGGGCTTCAGGTGACATGTGTGCAAACAGGCCCCGTGGCGCGTTTTAAGATGGGGAATTAAATCCCCTTCAATCCTGAGGGTCCCTGGGGGCCAACTAGCCCAACAGGTACATCCAGAAAGCGCCACAGAGCTGCGTTGCAGTGAGGTGTAAAAGGGGTGTGGCCTCTCTACACGTCTCTGCAACGCAGCCCCTGGCGCATATTGGAGGTTCCTGGTGGGCTAGTTGGCCCCTAGGGACCCTCAGGATTCAAGGGGACTTAATCCCCCAACTTAAAACGCGCCACGGGGCGCGTTTGCACAGATGTCACCTCAGGCCCCGCCCCTCCCTTCACCATTGTGCAAATATTCCTCTAAAATCTGCCGAACTACGAATTCCGATTTACTCACCTGTTATCAGGAGAGACCTCAGTGCTGCATCTTTCAGCCCAGTACTAATCCTGAAAAGTAATTTTAACCGTACTTACCAGTAACTTGAATTTCCTTCCATAGGATATCATTGCCTGCTTTTTGTTGAAAAAGTTTCTAAGTGTTGATTTTTGAAACATACAAATATTCCTCTAAAATCAGCCGAAATACGAATTCCGATTTACTCACCTGTTATAAGGAGAGACCTCAGTGCTGTATCTTTCAGCCCAGTACTGGTCCTGAAAAGTAATTTTAACCGTACTTACCAGTAACTTGAATTTCCTTCCATAGGATATCATTGACTGGTTTCACTTGGAAATTCTTCTAAGTGTGGAGTTTTGGAACTTTAAAATATTCCTCTAAAATCAGCCGAAATACGAATTCCGATTTACTCACCTGTTATCAGGAGAGACCTCAGTGCTGCATCTTTCAGCCCAGTACTGATCCTCAAAAGTAATTTTAACCGTACTTACCAGTAACTTGAATTTCCTTCCATAGGATATCATTGCCTGCTTTTTGCTGAAAAAGTTTCTAAGTGTTGATTTTTGAAACATACAAATATTCCTCTAAAATCAGCCGAAATCCAAATTCTGATTTACTCACCTGTTATCAGGAGAGACCTCAGTGCTGCATCTTTCAGCCCAGTACTGGTCCTGAAAAGTAATTTTAACCGTACTTACCGGTAACTTGAATTTCCTTCATAGGCTAACATTGACTGGTTTCACTTGGAAATTCTTCTAAGTGTGGAGTTTTGGAACTTTATAATATTCCTCTAAAATCAACCAAAGTACGAATTCCAATTTACTCACCTGTTATCAGGAGAGAACCCAGTGCTGCATCTTTTAGCCCAGCACTGACCCTGAAAAGTAATTTTAACCGTACTTACCAGTAACTTATATTTTCTTCCATAGGAATCCTTTGTCTGGTTTTCAGCAGAAAAGTTTCAAAGTGTCGATTTTCACAAACTACAAATATTCCTAAAAATCGCCTGTATGACTTAAACGCATTCTTTCAACTGTTTACAGGAGATGCACCAGTGCTGGATCCAGGATCCAACACTGAGTAAGAAAAAGTAACGATAACAGTTTTTACCTTCTAAGTGAATTTCCTTCCATAGGATAACATTGGTGATTCTATGAGAAAAAGTTTCTAAGTGTCAACTTTTAAAGTACAATAATATTCCTTAAAAATCACGACTGTATCCAAAACGCTTTTACTCAACTGTTTATAGGAGATGTCCCAGGAGTGAATCTAGGATCCAGTCCTGTGGTTAGGAAAGTAATCCATAAAGTAACTAATTGCATTTAACTAGAAATTCACATTGAGCTGAATGTTGCATTGTGTTTGAAAATGTGTTGCCCATTGCAACAACTGTAACTACTGTACTTAAAAGTCTATTGCCTATGTGCAAAGTAATTAAACTAAAGTAATTCATTCTGAGAAAGTATTTTTTGTAATGTAATGTATAATGTAATTACAATGTAATTTAAAAATAAAATATGTAAAAAAAAATTGTTTCTAAAAATGTAGTAAATCAGTATGAAAAAAATTAATATAACAATTAATACATTTAAAAATTGTCATTTACAAAACCTTTGAAATTCACTGAAAAAACCGTAGGTTTCAGACATGTTATAGTTACAAATTAGCATTTAAAAAACCTTTGAAATTCACTGAAAAAACCATAGGTTTCAGGGACGTTATAGTTACAAATTAGCATTTAAAAAACCTTTGAAATTCACTGAAAAACCATAGGTTTTAGGGACAGTTATAGTTAGTTGGACATTGCACTCGTACAAAACCCGTGAAATTCCCCGTTATAGTTAGTCCAGCTAACTATAACTCGCGCCCCGCAATGCACTGCTGATGACGTCACATATTACATCACTCATGACATGGTCAGTGACATCACTGATGACATCACTGATGACATCTCAAATGACATCACTGATAACATCATCCATGTGATAATTTCATGCATCTTCTCACACCCTAATATAACTTTTGATACACCCACTCTAAATTACAGACTGCCATTCGCAAAACCATAGACACTCCAACACCAAAAACTACATACCAACTCACTGATTCTTAGGTCTACACACACATCCACTCACTCACCTGTACAGTCACTCATACTTACAGTCACTCAGTACAGGACTATCATATGCACTCATACACCTATATAAACACTCACACACCGCCACTCATCCATAGAGGTACTCACACACCTAGTCAGTCATGCAAAAAATTAATCACACACCCATTTACTCACCTATACAGTTATACACACACCAGCTCACTTACTCATACAAATACTAGCACATTCTTACGCTCTGATACAATAACTGATACAATCACACACGCATCCATACAGCCACTCTCACAATAACACACTCTCACTTATAGCCATTTAAATACTCTAACACACATATATACTGCCTTTTACATATGTAGTTACTCGCACATGTACCACTGAGATATACATGCACTCACTAACACACCCATACACACACTCACCCACCCAAGCAGTCCATCACAGATGCACTCTTGAAATCATGCACCCAGTGAATCACACCCCACCCACACACACCCCACCCACACACACCCCACCCACACAAACACTCAGGCAGCCATACAGATACTCAGAGAACCAATCAATAACCCATATAGACACTCATGTAGCTAGTCGCAAATCCATGCATCCACTTACACACCAACAAACAGACGGATACAGACATTCGCACAGTTTAGTCACTAACCCATGCATTCAGTAAGATACGTTTAATCACTCACTTGTAGAGTCAGTCACTCACGTACTAAATCATCCATTCAGACACTTATACACCCACTCATTCTTCAATACGCCTTTCCCTATATATATTAAACATTTTTAAACTTTACAGAAACACACAGTCACTGGATGATGTCATCAGTGATGTCATTTGAGATGTCATCAGTGATGTCATCAGTGATGTCACTGACCATGTCATGAGTGATGTAATATGTGACGTCATCAGCAGTGCATTGCGGGGGCGCGAGTTATAGTTAGCTGGACTAACTATAACGGGGGAATTTCACGGGTTTTGTACGAGTGCAATGTCCAACTAACTATAACTGTCCCTAAAACCTATGGTTTTTTCAGTGAATATATATATATATATACATCTTTTTAGCAAGCACTTAAGTGGACGGTGGGTAGTGCTAAAATAATCCTAAATGCAATGCTAATATTAAAAGCAATGGCTTGAATATTAAATAGTGCTATAATGCATAGATTACTGGCATTACTTAAGGAAAAAGAACCATAAACAGATATATAAATAAACATATATACTGAATCAGAAACCTCCTTTAATAAGTCCTCCGTTTAAAGAGGCTTACCTTCACTGAAACAGGTTCCGTAGCACCGCCTGTCCCACTGATGCGTCGGCACGCTGTGAAGACTCCAGGCAGTAATGCTGCGTAAACGTGTGCGTCGTTTTCCACATTGCAGCTCTGCAGATATTTTCAAGTGGTACTCCGGCAAACAGAGCAGCTGATGTGGAAACTGCCCTGGTGGAGTGCGCTTTTACAGACCTTGATAATGGCTTGCCAGCCTTGTCGTGACAAAACTGGATTTCGCTTGCTATCCATCTGGCGATTGTAGCCTTAGAGACCGCAACTCCCTGGCGGCTTTGTCCATAGGCTACGAATAGCTGATCTGACTTGCTTATAGCTTTAGTCCTTTGTAAGTAGAACTTAAGACATCTCTTTATGTCTAGAGTGTGGAGCTTTCTTTCAGCAGGCGTCGAAGGGTTAGGGAAGAAAGTTCTCAGGATGACCGGTTCATTCAAATGGAACTGAGAGGGAACCTTCGGGTTGAATTTAGGGTTCGTTCTAAGAATGACCATTTCATCAGTGAAGCGTAAGAAAGGATGGGTTATGGTAAAATCCTGTATTTCACTAACTCTTCTTGCTGATGTGAGTGCCAAAAGAAGAGCGATCTTCCATGTTAAGTACTTCATGTCTGCCTTGTGAATAGGCTCAAAAGGCTGCTTTAGCAATTGAGATAATACCACATTAAGTTGCCACTCTGGGGGTGGAGCTCTGATGGGTGGGAAAGTTGAAACAGTCCTTTCATAAATTGCTTTACGATTCTAGAGGACCATAAGGACGGACATTTAGGTGATCGTCTGTATCTAGATATAGCAGCCCGGTGAACTTTGACTGATGAATGAGCTAGTCCAGATTTTGCTAAGGAGAGCAAATAAGGCAAAACTTCTTCTGAAGCAGAGAGAAAAGGATGTACTTCATTCCGCCTGCACCATAGACAAAAACGCTTCCACTTCAGCCTGTATGTCTTATTGGTGCTGTCCGCCCTGGATCTAGCAATTATGTCTTCGCATTCTTGTGCAATGGTCAGATCTTTAAATTCGAAGATTTCAGGAGCCACGCATATAGCTGCAGAGTAGCTGGCTCCGGATGACGTACTTGGCCTCGGTTCCTAGTCAACAGTGTTGGTGTTGGCAAGAGGCAGATGGGTTGAACTTCCGACAACAGGATAAGTTCTGTGTACCAATGTTGCCTGGACCACCTGGGAGCTATCAGTAGAATGCGACAGTGCTCCCATTTCATTTTTGTGAGGACCCTGGGTATCAGAGGAATGGGGGGAAAAGCGTATGCATAGATCCCTGACAGCGCATTAAAAGAGCATTCCCCCGAGAGTTTGGGAGAGGGAATCTGCTTGCGAAGAATCGGCATTTGGAGTTGTTCTGGGTTGCAAACAGGTCCAGCGATGGTTTTCCCCAAACTGCAAATATTCTGTCCAGCTGGTTCTGTTCCAGTTCCCACTCGTGACAACTGTCGCTTGTTCTGCTCAAAGCATCCGCCAATGTATTCCGGAGACCCGGAACATGCTCCGCTGTTAGGGAGATTTGGTGGAGTGTCAACCATTTCCATAACTGTTGGGCGTCCTGTGAAAGAGATAGGGATTTGGTGCCTCCCTGCCTGTTGATATAGAACATGCTCGTGGTGTTGTCCGTGCGGATCAACACTGATGATCCTTGTCTTCGTGGAAGAAAAGCCCGAAGAGAGAGAAAAATGTCTTTCAATTCCAACCTGTTTATGTGCATTTGACGTTGAGCAACGGACCACTTTCCTTGAACTTGCAGGTCCTGTAAGTGTCCTCCCCAGCCTTCCATAGAAGCATCTGTTGTTACTATGTAATCTGGAATAACTGGGAGAAAGGATAGACCCTGGGATAGATGCGATTTTTGTGCCGACTAGTGAAAAGCCTCTTTCATACGTGGAGTGACATCTACCACGTTGTCGAAAGATCCTGTGGTTTGGATCCATTGGCATTGTAGTTCCTCTTGGAGAGGCCTCATATGCAAGCGAGCCAGCGGCACTAGATCGATTGCTGAAGAGAGCATTCCCAGCAGAGACTTGAACACTCTCACAGAAACGCACTTTTTTTTCTGGAAAGTTTGAGTGCCAATGCGTGCAACCATTGTTGTTTTTCCTGGGAGAGGAAGGCTTTGTTCTGAATGGTGTTCAAGCTGGCTCCCAGAAACGTCATTGTCTCACTTGGAAGGACAGAAGATTTTTGATAATTTATTGAGGGTCCCAATTTGCGGAACAGAGTGAGACAATCGTCGGTTGCAGCATTTACCAGACAAGCTGATGGGGCCTTCAGCAGCCAATCGTCTAAGTATGGGAATACCTGACGACCTTTGTTTCGTAAAGCTGCTGCCACAGGAGCTAGAAACTTCGTGAAAGTTCGTGGAGCCGATTTGAGGCCAAATGGAAGGACTCGGAATTGATAGTGGGTACCAGCCACTGTGAACCGTAGGAACTTTCTGTGCTTTAGATGAATGAGGACATGAAAATATGCATCTTCCAGATCCAATGAAGTCATGAAGTCGCCGCTGTTGAGGCGTCGTAGGATGTCGGAAAGCATGACCATCCTGAATGTTTGACTTTTTAGGAATTTGTTTAATTTCCTGAGGTCTAAGATAGGCCTCCACTCCCCCGATTTTTTGCGGATCAGAAAGAAGCGGGAGTAGAAACCTTTCCTTCTCTGAGGAAAACGGACCTTTTCTATTGCCCCTTTTTGGAGCATGATCTTTACTTCCTTTTTGAGTAAGTGAAGACGAGGGGGGTGCGATCCCCTGGGAGGAGTATTGGGAGGTATTTGGGTAAATTCCAAAGTGCGGCACTAAAAGATGAGATCTAGGACCCACTTGTCTGACGTGATGTTGCGCCACTGGTGGATATGCTTGGAAATTTTCGCACCTGTTGGAAAGAAAGAAGAAGCAGCTGGTACCCTGTTGAAATCACTGCTTGCGACCGGAGGTGCGGGCTTGAGATCCTGGCTTTCGTCTGGAGCCGTCTAGAGAAACCAGCCGTTGTTGGTTGGAGGTAGGATTGCTGCTGGTACCCTTGGCGATATTGCGGCTGGTAGGACCAGTAAGTCTGGGCACGCTGGTAATTTCTCCTGTATCCAGAAAAACCACGGCCTCGAGCTCCCCGAAAGGGCACCTTGCGGTACTGAAGGGTACCTAGCACTTTGGCAGTATCAGTATCCTTTTTAATTGCGGTAAGCGCCTCATCAATGTGACTGCCAAATAGGCTATCGCCATCATAGGCCATATCAAGAATTTTGGACTGCACTTCTGGGCGGAAGCTTCTTGCTCTAAGCCACCACTGGCGCCTTAGAACGGCCGCAACCGCTAGCTGACGGAAGCCGGTAGTGGCAATGTCCATTGCAATGTCTATGATCTCTGACGCTGCTCTTTCCCCTTCCGCAAGAATCTTATTGAATTCATCCTTGTTTTCTTCCGGGATAAGGTCTTTCATTGTCCCCATATCGGACCACATTTGCCTATCGTATCTGCCTAATATGGCCAAAGCGTTAGAAGCTTTGACTGAGATTGCTGCCATTGAGGAAAACCTTTTCCCAATGGAGTCGAGACGCCGACCATCCTTATCCGGTGGAGATGTGATGGGAGTAGACGGATTCTTTGATCTTCTCTGGGCTGCCTGCGAGATCACAGAGTCAGACTTGGGATGACCCGTGAGACACGCAGGAGAGTCCTCTGGAGCCCTATATTTTTTATCAAGTCTCGGTAGCACAGGAACCACCGAAGCTGGCGTTTTCATTACTTTGACACCCTCTTGCCAAATGTGATCGATTATAGGTATTGACCTGACTGTCTTCCTCGATTGATCTTTAAAATCGTACAGAAAACAGTCCGACTGTTGTACGATTGTGGGCAAGTGGAATCTGGTAGTTTCTCTGTCCATAATATTGTGTAAACCCCCAATATCCTCCGGAGGCGAGTCTGAAGAATGGTGAGACGGGGGGATGGTGTTGGTGCTATATAATCGTCCCATTCATCAGTGGGCGGAGGAGGATCATGGATTTCTCCCTCCTCAGACTCTTCCTCAGAGGTGGTAGGGTCCTCTGGGAGGCAGAGGAATTACGGGACGTGGCGTCAACCTGGGTGTGGCAGGAGGTGGCGGTGTTTGAGGAGCTACCGGTGGAGGCGGTGGCACTGTGACACTGTCCTCTTGAGGAGAAAACCTCCTTCTATAATCAGCCAACATATTTTGTAGGTCCAGTACTAGTGTTGGAGGGAGTTGAGCAGGTTGCTGCCTAGGCTGTTCAAAGTATCTGTATTGTTGATACTGGGTATGAGGGACAGGATAGTGTTGATAATATTGTTCCTCATCCTCATAGTCATCGTCCTCTTCTTGATATTTGACGTTGAGCTCAGAAGGGCTGTGTGCTGTTCCAAATTGGCCTTCATCCTCATCAGAATCCTCCACATCTAAAAGATGACTGGGAGGTAACAGTGAGATTTTTGGTGTCCTAAATTCCATCTGTGCAGATTGCAGGAACGGAGTTGAAGGGCCTGCAGACAAAATTGGAGTTTTTATCGATGGTGCTGTCGTCGACGGTGAAATTGTTGTCGTTGACGGCGATGTCATCGACGGTGGTACAACCGTCGACGGTGGGATTGTCGTAATTGGTGGGATTGTCGTAGTCGGTGGGATTGCCGTCGACGAAACAGCTGTCGTCGACGATGGAGAGGTCGTTGACGATGGAGGGGTCGTCGACGATGGAGGTGCCATCGACGATGGAGGGGTCGTCAACGACGGAGGGGTCGTCGACGATAGAGTCGTCATTGAGGTCCTTGCCGACGACGAGGTTTTCGTCGACGGTCTCGTCGACGATGAGATCTTTGTCCGTGGAGTCCTTGTCGACGGTGTCGTCGTCGACGATAGAGGCAACGTCGACGATATGGAACCTTTGATACTCGCCGTTGACGAAGTTAACGCTGTCGACGGTCTCGACGACGATAGAGTCACTGTTGTCGTCGTTGAGGAAGTAATAGGCGTCGATGGTGAACTTGATGCCAATGAAGATTTGTGGCTGACTTTACCTCTAGAATGGCTTGAAGACTGTCATTTTCCTTTGGATGTTCCTGAAGAATGAGGGGACCCAATCTCTGAGGAGACCTTAGGTTGTTTCTCTTGCTTTTGAGATTCCTTGGTCAGATGAGAGACTTTTGAATGTTTCTTTCTCTCTTCAGACTGACACTCAGGCGACCTGGGTCTCTTACTTGGAGGCATCCGATGAAGCACTCTGCTTCTTTTTCAGCCACAATAAAAGCCTTCCTTCCCTATTCCTTAGGGTTTTGGTTGAGAGTGCGGCATATCTTACATTGTTTTGTCTCATGGTTGGGATAGAGACAGTAAACGCAATCTTTGTGGGCATCATCCACATGCACTCTTTTCTTTCCGCAGGATTTACAAGGTCTAAATAGTCCTTTTTTATCAGACATTCTTCTTAAAGATTCAAGGAATAAAACTTATCTGAAAAAGCTGAAGAACTGAGCAGAGCTCAGGGAGACTCCCTTACACACGACGTGCGGTGAAAATCTGAGGGATTCAGCCTCTCTTGGGAAGGTTCTAGAGGGTGCTGGCTGCTGATTGGTTATGTTTTGAGTTTGGTCCTTTTCGTAAAAGGAGGCTAATAGGCTATAGAATGCATGCTTATCTCCATGATAGCCTATGGAATTTACTATTTACTACTTTGTTATATGTACCGTGGGACTCCCACTTCGACGACGGGGAATGATTCAGGCATGTGAATCTATGAAAGATACCCCAATACTGGATAAGCTGGTGAATCTACATTTGGCCCGTAAATATTCAATAGCGTGATGTGACTTCCCTGTAGTTTGCCCTTTATCATTATACAGTGGGCCTTCGCATCAAATATGGATTCAATTAGCATGAAGGGTACTCCTTTCTTAACTTGAATAGCCACTCCCACTGCTTATGATGAACAGGACGTAAAATAACCCTGTGCGGCCCATTTTCGTGCAAAATGTTGCTCAGGTTGCCCAGTGAGGTGAGTTTCCTGGATATACAATGTAGATATGATGCCTGTCCAGATATGCAATTAATATCAATGGGGTAACCCAGTTACGCACAGAACCTGGGGATAGTTACAGTAAGCGAACAGTGAAGACCCCGTAGCGATCATTATCATTCTTACACTTCTTTTAGGGGTCGAAACGTCGACGTGTTTGAAAATCAAACGTCATAGTCCAACTAAACTTGAAATTAATTGACCACGTTCTTACGTTTAGCTAGGACAGACTCGCAAGATGATGACGTTGTTGTAATTAATTGTGTTATATGGTCTCTTGTGTGTCTATATGTCATGCCTTACACAATTTAATACATATGAATTCTTCACATTTCATCAATTTGGAGTGATTTTCTTGTAAGTGATGAGTTTGGAGAACTTAGTTGGTTTCTATTTCATTAAATGCAAATCGCCCATTGGTGGGTATTCAAAAAGAAAAGGTTTTTTGCAAATATAGCAGCAGAACCACTGTTCGCTTACTGTGTCCAGATATGCAAGCACCTGTCTCTGTTTACCCTCTAACATTCCAGGTTATAGAATTAATCCACAATTGCTCTAAGTTCGTAATTCAATGTATACAGTGATATGGTTATGTACAGTGTATGCCACAGTTGTGATTCTAGGAGTCATATCTGCACTATCATTTGAGTCAGCACTTAATATAACAATCAGCATATGAATTCCCACCCCACCTGCCCCTCCCAACTGACCTATGTTTCATCTCTTCCCTCATTCAGCGACCAGCTCATCGGCTATATACCAATTGGTTAACTTGGTATTCAACTACTGGGGTCGCCAGCAGATGACCACCCAAGGTTCTTTACTAGTGGGTTATCCCAGGTTCAAGTCCTCTTACTTGTGCTTTATTCCAATCCAATAAGTACATCATAGTACCTACATGTTGGGTCTGCTTTTCACTTTTAACAGGCAGAAAAAAACAGTGATCACTTTGTGTTCACTAGTAATAGCCTGATTTTAGTTAGGCAACTCTCATGTCAAGAGGTCCAGACCTCGGGCATTCTTGAGCTGTGCAAAAAGACTGTCAGTCAGGAGAATCAGAAACATCTTGTCTGCATCATTGGTATAGTCATCTGTCAGGGGTGGTTTTTCAATGTAAAACACAGCAGAATCTGACCCAAAGAGGTCATGTATTTTCTGAAAGTCTCCTTCTTAGTGATTTTTGCATTTAAGGATGCACAGACTATTGGAGATACCATCGAAAAAACTTCCAAAAAGTTCTCCATAATACATCAAACATCGGTGTTCATGGCCACTTCAGTGGAGCCGAGAGCAGATCCGATTCAGATAGAGTAGAATCCGGTGACCATATCAATTAAGTGAGAATTGGCTGAGGTGCTAATGATGAAGCTAAATAATTGACAGAGACTTGGGGCTAGATTTACTGAAGTTTCTTTGTAACGCAGAACAGCAAGAGAACTTATTGCTCTGGGGTTGTATGAAAGAGAGAGAGCAGAAATAAGCTATATCTACTAAGATATGGCACACTTCTGGTCCCTCCTTGCACTGGTGCACTGTGTGCTGCTAAGCCCCAAAGCAGGTACTATTGTGCAAGGGTGCCTGTGTTATGGGCAGGATTGGTTTTGTGCAGCAAGGAATAACTTCCTGCATAAAAACAATCTTAAGAGGCAATTTCCCTTTCTATGTGTTATGCAGAATGTATCACATATAGAAAAGGAAGTAACAAAGAGAAATAAGAATATTTCTCCTTGTTACGCCATCCCCACGAAGGGTACCATGTTCACACAATCCCAGGTTTACTTATTTTAGTAAATCTGGGATTGCATCAAATTTCAATGGTGAATGCACAGGAACACCATTGCTTCACCATTGTAACGCCTACTACAACGAAAAGTAACAAAATACAATGCAAATCGCCCCTTGCGTGGCTTAGCAAATATCACTTAAGGACTTTTGTTTCCTTGCATGACCCAAGGTCAACGCAAGTCCTCAGCAAATCTTGAGCCTTGGTATGAGAACGAAGAAGAATCCATTGAGGCCGACGCTGTTGAAGTTGTCGACAAGAAGTACTAGGGAGGCAAAATAGAAAGACTCTGAGAAGCTAAGATGGAGGGACGAGTGGATGCAAGGCCTGCGTGCTTATTTCTCTTATAGATCACCTTCATACTAAACCCTCCTGCCCTGGTGATGGCATCTGGGCCTGTGACATTAATCAGATGACTCATCCTTGCCAAAGGACATATATCTATTGTGGGTATGTGGCTGACTTAGCCTTAGCAAGAAGGGATATCTCCATGCAGAAACATTTGCCATCTATAATACCATTACTCACCTACTGCTACTCGTGGGGTCACTCTGCCTGGAGCTGCGTGGAGCTTCTCCCTTCCGCACTTTTGCTCGCCTGCCTCGGGTTCGGAAGAACGCCAAGAGCCGGGATTGGAACCCGGAAGCACCAGCGGGACTACACTTCCCAGAGCCCCTAGCGCAGAGGGAGCGCTAAAAGGAAGACGCCGGCCCACGGCACCCTGTAGCCATTACTCACCTACTGCTACTCGTGGGGTCACTCTGCCTGGAGCTGCGTGGAGCTTCTCCCTTCTGCACTTTTGCTCGCCTGCCTCGGGTTCGGAAGAACGCCAGGAGCCGGGATTGGAACCCGGAAGCACCAGCGGGACTACACTTCCCAGAGCCCCTAGCGCAGAGGGAGCGCTAAAAGGAAGATGCCGGCCCGCGGCGCCCTTAGCCATTACTCACCTACTGCTACTCGTGGGGTCACTCTGCCTGGAGCTGCGTGGAGCTTCTCCCTTCCGCACTTTTGCTCGCCTGCCTCGGGTTCGGAAGAACGCCAGGAGCCGGGATTGGAACACGGAAGCACCAGCGGGACTACACTTCCCTGAGCCCCTAGCGCAGAGGGAGCGCTAAAAGGAAGATGCCAGCCCGCGGCGCCCTGTAGCTATTACTCACCTACTGCTACTCGTGGGGTCACTCTGCCTGGAGCTGCGTGGAGCTTCTCCCTTCCGCACTTTTGCTCGCCTGCTCGGGTTCGGAAGAACGCCAGGAGCCGGGATTGGAACCCGGAAGCACCAGCGGGACTACACTTCCCAGAGCCCCTAGCGCAGAGGGAGCGCTAAAAGGAAGACGCCGGCCCGCGGCGCCATGTAGCCATTACGCACCTACTGCTACTCGTGGGGTCACTCTGCCTGGAGCTGCGTGGAGCTTCTCCCTTCCGCACTTTTGCTCGCCTGCCTCGGGTTCGGAAGAATGCCAGGAGCCGGGATTGGAACCCGGAAGCACCAGCGGGACTACACTTCCCAGAGCCCCTAGCGCAGAGGGAGCGCTAAAAGGAAGACGGGCCAAGGGCGGGCCCGTCGGAGCCTGGAGGAGGCTGGGCTGGGCCCCCTCACTTACATCTGCAACTGGAAGTAAGGTACTGTTGTCTTGTTAGTTATACTTATGGCTAAAAGAAAGGGTCTAATGGAAAAGACCGGAGGTGGGGCGGTAGCTACCCTGGACTCATTTCTGGTGAGAGCGGCTAGTGTTTTATCACATGAGATAGAGCTGACCGAAAGGCGACTATCCCTGGAACCGAATATTCCTCCACCGGGTCTGACCACAGGGAACCCCCCTCATAAGCAGCAATCACTACCGTTAAATTCATCGGATTCTGCGCACGGCCAAGATGGATTTTCACCCTCTAACGCAACTACTGTGCCTCCTCTAAGAAGGGGGATAGATCTTTCCCCCCCATCATGTCTCCCCAAAGGACCCCTCGCGGAATCCACTGGCTAAGCGTACCAGAGCAGGGGCCGCTATTAACTTGAAGCCAAAACATCCCAAGACATCTCGCCACCCTAAACCGAAGGGTCCAAAGACAAGGCTGCTCCCAATGAATTCTGAAATATTAGCACCCTCGGGGTCTCCAAATATCTTGTTGCCCCAAGTGGCCCCAGTAGACTCTATCTGGCCAGAAATTACAGTTAGGATAAACAACATTTTTTTGGGGGAAACACATTTTATTGATTTTATATATCAAATAGTAAAGCATGAGACATTATCTGGTAGTTGTACATGCCATCATAGAAAATCTCAGAATAAACAACAGTGCAATTATATATCAAAGTAGTGTCCAAGTACATAACTGATCAATAATTGACATCCAGCAAGGTAAGATAGTTCTATCCCTACATTTCTTTGCGGTCGTTGTTCTATAAGGCCCGTATTCTATTGACCAGTTAATGTTATATATCCGTACAATGTTGCCATCCCTGGTAACTGTGTCTCTTCCATTAAAAGAAACTAAACTAAGCTAACCTCTGTACCCACCCCCTCACCCCTACAGACTCAGCCTGAAACCCATACATCCATTGGATCCACACCAACACAACATAATCATGAGGATCTTATGCATCACACTGTAACAGTGAATATCTCTGTATAATAAAGACGTACTTCAGCTCATATCGTACCCAGTGGCCCGCCCAAACAGGTTTGAGGGGGTGTACTTGGGGTCTATCAGTACGCTTGCATATCCACAGCGATAAATTCTTCCATCATCACATTCCATTCCATTGAAATGGGTTTCTTACGCAATCCCCTATGTTCTTCTCTCTGCAGCTCAGCACCCTCCGCCCTGCCCCATCTAACCATTTCGTTATACCATTCCTGTAACGATGGCGGTTTAGTGGCCTTCCACCTCATAGTAATGTTTCTCTTAGCTAGCAATAGGGCTAGATTAGCGAATTTAATAACAGGGTGTCCCTTCTTCCCTTTTGGGCCCAACCCCAGCAGGCAATACTCCAGCAAGTCATTATTCCGCACCGGGGCGATATCTTTCAGTATCTTACATACGGACGCCCAATAGTGCCTTAATCCCGGGCAGCTCCACAGCATATGTATTAGCCCCGCTTCCGATGAGTGACAGCGCGGGCAGCTATCCACTACATCTGGAAATATGGAACTCAGCTTGTGTGGAGTCAAATAGGCCATGTGTAGGAGCATGAGTTGTATAAATTTAAATTTAGGGTTCCTAGATATCTTCCTCGGGTATCCCAATATAGTGTCCCATGCCTTGTCCGTGAGCGCGCGCCCTACATCTACTTCCCACTTGCTGCGGAGGGGTTGGAGCGGTATTGCTGCTATCGTACGGATCCCTCTGTAAATCCACTTCATCAGATGACGCCCATTTCCCATCAAATATTGCATAGTGAGTAGTGCGTGCGTAACTGGTTCCGTCCCCTCCGGGGCCCAAGTGGTGCATATGTAGCGAGAAATACTAGAGTGTAGTAGAAACAATGTATTTGGCACTCCATGTTCTCGGACAAAGACATCATGGGGCATCAGGGCACCATTCAAAAAGAACATACCTATCGTGTTCACTCCCGCATCCCCCCAGGCCGACATTCGTCTACTATTAACAGTACCTGACTGTGAGGGGATTCCCAAAAGTGGGATAGTAGGGGCATATGGAGCTATCTCTTTTGTGTATCTCAAAGCACTCCTCCAGTACAATAGCGCAACCCGTAATAAGTGGGGTGCAGTCGGGGGGATCTTGCTGTTTGGTAATAAGAGTTTATGTAAGTCTCCTCTATCCCATGACTGGTGAGTCATACCAATCTCTTGAAGATTACGGCCCGCCACCCAATACGCTTGCCATTGCAGCTGGCTCGCATAGCAATAAGCTTTCAGGTCCGGGGCCCCCATTCCCCCTGCCTCGTGTCTAATTGCATCTTCGCGATTCCAATACGCCTGCGACCTGTGCCCCAGATCAAATCAATTAAAAGGGAGTTCAATAATTGAAATACCTGTGCTGGGACAATAATGGGCAAGTTAGTGAAATAATATAACAACCTAGGGAGCATCACCATTTTAGCGATGGCCACCCTACCCGCCACCGATACGGGCAGGGAAGTCCAGAATTTTATTTGGGGTTTGAGCGCAGCTATGGTACGATTTAAATTACCATCTAGAAGCTCTGTCGTGTCCCTGTATACATGGATTCCTAGATATTTGAAAGTATGAGGTGCTACTTGAAACGTCCACTTCCCAAAGCCCAGGGGACCACTACGTGATGTGTCAGTGAAAAAATAGACATAGGACTTGCTCTCATTGATCGAGAGACCGGATAGCCTCTGGAACGTAGCAGAGAGAGAGAGGGTATGGGTTCATAATCCTCGTCCAAGTTTCTGAAATATAAAATTAAATCATCTGCATAGGCAGAGACGATATGTGTACTGGGTCGCATTACTATCCCCTTGTGTCCCGTCATAGTTCGTAGCTTATGTAAAAGAGGCTCCAGAGCCAAAATGAATAATAAGGGCGAAAGCGGGCAGCACTGTACTGCTGTGAAATATGCTGTCCCGCACGTGCCGTGGGGTTCAGATACAGCAGTCTCACCCACCTTATATATTCCTCTGGTATGCCAAATCTGGTAAGGGTATAGAACATATAGTGCCAGTGTAGGGAATCAAAGGCTTGACGTAGATCAAGCGAAATACATCCCTCTGTATCGACTGTTGTCGACGCGTGTGTCATTATTTGGTGCAACCTCCTAATATTGAGCGCCGTGCTTCTTCCCGGGACAAATACGCACTGGTCAGTGTGTATCAACCGCGGTATAGACTGGCAAAGTCTATTCGCCAATAACTTACTCAATATTTTATAGTCCGTATTGAGAAGCGAGAGGGGCCTATATCCCGCCATGTCTACACTATCACGGCCCGGCTTCAGGAGCGAAACCACAGTCGCTTGCAATGTGGTAAGGGGAAGTGATCCAGTATCCAACGATATCTGGTATAACCGCTGTAAGTGAGGGACCAACAAGTCAGAATAAGTTGCATAAAATTCGATGGGTAGACCATCACTCCCTGGTGCTTTATTACGAGGCAAAGCTTTAATCGCCCGTCTGATTTCCAAGCTAGTCACCGGCTGTTCCAGTTCCTCTTTGTGGTTTTGCAATAATTGTGGGAACTGCAGACCGTCAAAAAAGGGCTCAAAGTCTACATCAGTAAAGTCAGCCGGCTTCTCATATAACTTCTCATAGTAGCTTTTAAAAGCAGCGTTTATTTCTAATTGTGTACAGACTGTATCACCCTCCATATTCTGAATCTCTAGAATAGGTGCTACAGACGGGGCATCTTTAACAATTTTAGCGAGAATTGGGCCCGCTCTATCTGCTGTGGCATGTTGCTTCTGAGTGTAAAGACGATAGTCCAAAATGCGCAAGTCTTCTAAGAGTTCCGCGTGTTTTATGTGTGCTTCCTGTAGCTGTGTCTGCCGTGCGTCGTTCAATATAGCTTCCTGTTCTAACCTACCCAGGTGGTCCTCGACCTCTGTAAGTCGTTCAATGAGAGCAAGCCTCGCTCCTGCTTTCGCGCTAATCGCTACCCCCCGTATTATGGTCTTAAACGCATCCCATTTGATTTGGCGCGTGCTCGCTGTATCTGCATTTTCAAGAAAATATGTGTCTATGGCTGTGGAGAGTGTATTACGAAAGACCGGGTCCTCTAACAGCAGGGGTTGCAGTTTCCAAGTCGGCACCGGGGTAGGAATCCTGCCCCACTGGAGTGTAAGTTCTATGGGGTTATGATCTGATAATGTTTTGCCCAAGTGCGTGGAGTTGCTGACTAGGCCGAGTAAATTCAGGGAGCAAAATATCCTGTCAATGCGGGTATATAACCTATGAGGTGGTGAGTAGAAGGAGTATTCCCTGAGAGTGGGGTGCGCCATACGCCATGCGTCTCCTATCCCCCACCCATCTGCCCATCCTTTTAATGCTTCCGCTAGCTTCCTACATCCCGTATTGTGTAATGGTGGGTGCGACCTATCTAAATCAACATCAAGCACTGCATTGAAATCGCCACCCAATACCCAGGGGTATGCTTCCCAACCCACTAACACCGTGCTAAGGACCTCTAGAAATTTATCTTGATCCGTGTTTGGAGCATATATGCTTCCCATCACAATGTGCTCCCCATCTAGTAAGCCATGTATTAAGACATATCTGCCATTGGAATCAATCTTCTGTTCTAATAACTTGAAAGGGGTACTACTCCTAACCCATATTGCAGCCCCACGTGCAAATGCCGAGTAGGACGTAAAGAACAGTTGTCCTCTCCATTTCTTCAGCAGTTTAACCGCTTCATCATGGCTCAAGTGGGTTTCCTGAAGAAACGCAATGTTAATTTTCCTTCTGTTTAGCTGCACCAACAACCTATGCCTTTTATGAACGGAGCCCAGACCCCTTACATTCCATGAGCTGTACGTATAGTTGCTAGGATGCGCCATCAGATCCTAAGTAGGATGAGCTGCCCTGAACATATAGGATACTAAGCCAATCTGGTGTCGTGTAATCTGTAGCTGAGCCCGTGTAACTATAAAAACTCCCCAATACTAGGTTTCCCCTTAGAACATCGGAGGCCCAAACCATGAAAAAAAGTTCAACAAGAACTCCAAACAAAAAATACCATAGTGCAGTCGCCAGTGGGGGGGCGGCAACCGCCACATTCTTAACATACATTACCCCGTATGTAGTTACATTGTCCATATCGCTCCAGCACAAGCCCCATCCACACAAGATAACCAGAGATAACCGGACAATCAAATATCATCATAGATAGCGAAACACACCGAGCAATACTCCATACTATATCAACTTCTGAAGGGCTTAGTACATGATTCTAGTAGTCATTCACAGTCTGTGGAGTTACAAAAGGGAACAGTGCAAGACTGGTTTCAGAGTCAGAGCGAACTGTGGCATCATCCGATGAGTGTACAGACACAGCTCGGGACTGGGCGTCATGGTCCGCCAGGGCCGCCGCTGTCAGGATAGCGTCCCTCTGGCTAGTCGTGATCTGTTCCAGCGATGGGCTCCCACTAGGACCCTCTCCAGTACGCCTATGTTCACCAGTGCTAGTCTTGTCTTCACATTGTGACAAGGATCGTGCGGGCCGACTCGGCGGGAGCGAGTTCTGGGACACAGAGGGCGTGAAGGTAACTTCCAACCAGTCTGCCACTTCCTCTGGATTATCAAAAAATATAGATTTTTGGCCAAAAATGACTTTCAATCGGGCCGGAAAAAGCAAAGCATATTTCAGGTTGTGTTTTCGCAGCTTCTTTTTAACATCTTGGAAAGTGGCTCTCGCTTTCTGCACCGCCAGCGTGAAATCTGGGTATAGAAAGATCGTTTTATTTTCAAAGTGTATGGGAGCATTTTCTCTCGCAGCACGCAGGATCGTGTCTCGATCTTTATAATTCAGGATGCGTGCTATCAGTGGTCTGGGCGGTGCTCCTGGAAGGGGAGGCCTGGGTGGCACCCTATGCGCTCTCGCCACACTATAGAGTTCCGTGAGGCCCTCTCTCGCTACATGCTCCCGCAGCCATTTTTCCACAAACTGGGTGGGATTAGGCCCCTCACTCCTCTCCGGTAATCCAAGTATTCGGACATTATTACGGCGGGACCTCCCTTCGGCATCATCCACTCTATCGTGCAATCCTCGTAGCTGGCGCTGTAGTTGTTCCAGTTGGGAAGAGTGTATAGTCTGTTGTGGTATCAAATCATCCAGGGCAAGTTTATTCGACTTTACTTTGTCCGCCAGTTTTTTATGATCCGCCTGTAATAAGTTAAGGCTAGTAGAGAGTGCCCCTAGTTGGGTTTCAAGTGCCACACGTGAATCCCTGATTTCTTGTAGTATCAGGTCCAGCTTATCAGTGTGTTGTTCAGTCCAGGTGGGTGGCACTATATCATCTTCAGAACCATGCGTCATATCACTCGCGACTCAAAGTGCGTGTCATTAAAGACAGGGGGGTCGGGTTGTCTGGCCTTGGTGCGACCCATGTTGTAGAAGAGCGGCGACACCACACAATAATCCTTTCCGAGATCACAAGCGGAGAAACCCGCCTGCACGTCTCTCACTGTAGTTTATGGCTGGGTTGTACCTCAGATAGTTCTACTCCGCCCCCACAAGTGCTCGTGCAGTTAGAGAGGTCACTGTATCAGGTACGTCCTGGGTCAGCGCACCCGGAAGGCGTCAGAGGTCCGAAGCTTGTGCGTGCAGTAATCGCACCAGGTCCTTGTGCATATACTCTGTATTCGAAATTCCATTGCCGCACTTTGTTGGCAGCGCACCGGCATGTACCCACAGAACTACAGTGTAACCAGGCCGTTCTCGTCACAAGCCGGTGCCTCAGGTCCCGATGTCACTTGCCGGCAGGCTCCTCACCTTGGTTTGAAGTGAACACAGAGATGGAGTTATGACTTGGTAGAGACGCGGCGAGAGATGCCCCCTATATCGTCATCTCAGGGAGGGTCCCCGGCGCGTACCCTCGGTCCAGCCCAGCCACTGCGACCCACTCTCCCTATTCGTATATTCGCGCACCATGCATCCGCCTCCACTCGCGCAGTCTACTTCCTCTCCGCGCGCTGTTGTGTCGTCACTGCTCACTCCCACCTCTGTTGCGCAGGTACAGTCAGCGGAGTTGGTAGGCGCTCCCGATATAGAACGTTGATCCGGCTCCCAGGTAATAGGTCAACTGAATCACTCCGCGATCCTTCCTTTCCCGTTTCTCCACACTAGAGACTCTAGCCTATGACGCAGTAGGAAATTTCACTGCCTTGCGTCTTACCTGCTCGTCGGTGTTCATCAATATGGTAGTAGTCCGCGCCGGGTGTCCTTTACAATCATTACCAGCGAGGGTGTGGTTCTGTGCGCTCCACTAGCGGCGTATTAGTGTCCGACAGTGATCCGCCACCCTCAGTCGCCGACCTCCGCCATCTTGTTGCTCCCTCGCCGTTCATACGTTCTCAGCGACCAGTCGGGCTCACACCGCGTTTCGGACAGCGTACTCACATGCCGAGTGGGTTGTTGAGTCCAGTCAATTGTCCTGAGAGCAGGTCTCTTGTCACTCTCTGTTTTTGCCCCGTGTCGTGCTCTCCGGTTCCATCCAGCGCTCCGGCCGCTCTCTCTTCACTGTCCCACTGCTCCCAGGAGCAGCGGCCTGGATGTGTCAGGAAACGGTAACCAGACCCTCCGTTTCAGGGTCGCTGGTGCCTCAGGTGTTCCATTACACAAGGCGTCGTTTTTTGGTCCGGATGGCCCCGGGTTTTACAGGATTCTTGGCATAGTATCGGGGCTCGGCTCGGAGCTCCTTCAGCACACGTCTGCCATGCTCGGCAGTTGGCCACGCCCCCAGGATAAACAACATAATGGCCCCTATCTTAGCCAAGCTAACTCAAATCGAATCTCGCCTGACGGACTTAGAGACACAGAACCAGCTATTACTAGCACGAATGGTCCCCCCAAATGATTTTCTTTTGGAAGCACCTACAACTAGAGTGCCTGTGCAATCAAGGGAACCACGGGCGCCATCCGTTCCTTTGACATTGACAACGTCAATGACGACCCATACATATACCTCTTCCAGTGCTCCAACACAGCCTCCAAATGCTATATCTAATTCAAATCCACGGGATGACTGGATTCGTCAAGAGAGGAGTACAAGGAGTACAAGGGACCAACTGGGGCAGCCACCATTACTAAAAAGAGGAAATAAGGGGGGCTCATCTCTCAGCAGGGGCAATTGGAACCCGCATGGGAGCATCTGAAAGTGAACTGTATCAATCCCTCCATCTCCCATCTCCCACCTGCCGCTGCCCCACTGGTACTGGTTTTGGCAAATGTTCCCCCCCTCTGAGCTGACCAGAGTGAATCTACAAGACAGTTAATGGATAAAAGTCTCCATTGGTTATTAAATAATGTTAAGGCATCAGAAATTGGGAGGGTTCAACTGGCCAACGAAATTATTATGGCCAGGAGTTTAGGGTGGGTGGGTGAAAACAAGAAAATCCTATCCTGGTGACTGTGTAGTCATTAATTTTAACAATGCCCACACGGGTCTCTCCCTTTTGAATAACCTCTATAGATATTCTCAAAAGAAATCACAGATTACACCCCTACCATTGGAGCACTTTTATAATGTTCAGGGTGCAATTCGGGGAAGTGTTTATAGGGTCAACAAAACTCCAGTTTTTTCAGGCCTGAGAGGAAATGAGGGCCCTAATGCTCCTTTTGGGATTAGACTGCAAAATAGATTCACAGCCCTTTCGAATTTGGATGGGTGTGACTGACTAACTCCTCCAGTTCTTTTACCATTAGTGAAGGCAACCATTGCGGCCCCTACAGAGTTCAGCCCACCAGAGTCATCATCAACTATAACATCTCCCAATAGCCCCCCTATAGTAGTACCTCCTATCATGATCTCGCAGGAGAATGGGTCGAGTACTCAACCAATGGGTCGAGTACTCAACCTCCTTTGCCTGACATAGAGAGAATTAGCCCCAATATGATATCATGTAATGTGGCAGGTATATCTTCTAAAATGGGAAATATCCATTGGCTAAATAAGTGGCAATCTATGGAAATAGTATTTTTTCAGGAGACCTGGGCTAAAGACCAAGGGGCCGATTCCGATTCGGGCCGGAAATCTCCCCGACCGAGCCGGACTCGGAGAGATTTCCGACCGAATCGGACCCGTGCAGTCCGACCGAACGAGTACGATGCGCACGTATGCCATCGGACTCCCATTGAAGTCAATGGGAGCCTGTCGTACAACGCGTACGCGGGCTCCCATTGACTCAATGGGTGCGATGCGGACAAGTGCGCCCCCTACAGCGTGTACGCGGCGAAGCGATTCGCGCCAGTACACGCACAGGTAGGGGGACCCATGGGTCCCCCTGTGTGCGACTCGTGCGGCTACGCGTACAGAGGGGTCCGACACGGACCCCCAAAGTACAGCTCCGACAGCTCTTTCGAGCCAGAGTGCGCGGCTCGGTCGGACTGCTCGCGGCGCACATCGTACTTACCCGGCCGGGGAACGTCTCCATTGCGCGGTGCGAGTCGTGTCCGTGCGAGTCGGTCGGTGCGGTTCGACCCGGGATCGAGTCGGTCGGAGCGGTCGGGACGCCCGGACGAGTCGGTCGGCGAATACGCATCGTACTCGCTCGCCCGGATGCGCGTACGGATCGGTCGGGAAATAGGGCTCCGAATCGGTTCCGGTTAAGCCGAATCCGATTCGGAGCCCTACCGGCCGAGATCGGAATCGGCCCCCAAGTCTTTTTCTCTGGGTTCCGCACTTTCTTTTGTCCTGCAACTCCATTACCTTCCGGAAGGGCGAAAGGGGGCCTACTAACCCTAATTTCTAACACTATACCTTCTGAAGTTAGGAAGGTGGGCCCCATAAATAGTAATTTCCAGATTATTCAGCTAGGCCACAGGAAGCAAGAAATGTGGACACTGGTTAATTATTATAATAATGAGTTCGGGGAAACATGAAGGCTGTGGTAGACGTTTTAGTGAATGAGATCGAGAAACTCAATAAGGCTGGAAACAGGGACTCTATAAATCTTATTTGGGTGGGGGACTTTAATATCCATCTTTGCAAGTTTAACGGGACTGGGGTTTGTGGAGTGGTTGACCCTTATGACAATCCCCTTCAGCATTTCGCACATAATGAGTATGGTGAAACCCTAAATAGCTCATTATACAAGTGGAACTTGGGGATAATAAATGAAGTGAAAGAGAGAGAGAAAGGGAGTACTTTTAGAAGGGGAAACCAAGAGTCTACCATTGATTTTATTTTAGGGTCGGCACACTTACATGGGAAAGTGGTCCATACGGGCACTCGCTTCTCGACTCATAGCGATCATGCCATTATATTCATCCACCATAGCAGCCTGCATAAGGCTAAAGACCACAAGCAGACAGTTGAGGACCTGAACCTGACTAGGAGAAATGGCTATCAATTGAAATGGTCACAGGCCCACAAGTTAAACTTAGTCCCTGATATTATAGCTCAGGTCAAGGAAGAAATAATATTATGCCTGGGAGAGCATTCATCGCCTTTATTCCTTGTTACCCAGTTCTGTGCCCTTCTGGCAAAAATAAAAACAGCACTCACTCGTCCAAAGTCATCAAATGCCACTGCAATTTGTGGATGGTTTGATACTGCCTGTTCTTCATCAAAGAAAGCCCTTGTAAGTGCATTAAAAACATATCCTAGAGACCCTAACAAGATTCGGGCTTTACGTAAGGACTATAAAATAGCGATGAGGGTTAGAGAAAAGAACCTCAGGACGCAGGCCTGGGAAGACCTGGAAAAAGCAGCTATTTCAGGAAATAGCAAGGATTTCTGGAAAATCGTGAATGCCCCTCACTTTAAAGAGCCCACCGATTCATCGCTTGATACACATATAGATGAAGAGGTATGGGTGGACTTCTTTGAGAAAGTCTTTGGTCTAATACCCTCCTCAAATCTTCCACTAATTGGCTCAGAATCTACATCTCAGGGTGGGTTAAGGTTCTCTGTCTGAGAGGTCAGAAAGGCGTTGGAAACCTGTGTCCCTGGTAAGGCGCCAGGGCCGGACGGCGTTCCAATAGATCTCTTTCAGGACAATTATGACATGTGGGTCCCCCTTTTAACAAATGTTTTCAATAATATTCAGTTAGTGGGCCCCCCTTCATCTTAGAGTCAGAGCATAATTGTGCCTATTTATAAAAAAGGGGATAGGGGGTCTCCAAGTAATTATCGCCCTATTTCTCTCCTTGACACAACAGCCAAACTCATGGGACGGGTTCTTTTAGCTAGATTGGAGGAGTGGGCTGAAACCCATGGTATTTTTATGAAAGCACAATATGGCTTTAGAAGAGGAATGGGGACGGTGGATTAATGCCTAAACCTCTCTTTATCCAAAGGGAAATACACCAAGGCTAAAAATGGAAAGCTTTATATGGCCTTTATGGACTTGACCGCAGCCTTTGACTGTGTCTCTCATCAGAGGCTGTGGTCTATGTTGGAGGGGATGGGCATTGATCCGCCGATAATTGGCTTTATCCGCCAGCTGTACGCCAATGCCACTGCCTGTGTACGGTATGGCAGGAAGGGGGAGTGCACACGTCCTTTTAAAATCAAAAAGGGAGTCAGACAGGGGTGTGTTCTCGCCCCGTTTCTTTTTTCCCTCTATCCAAATGGGGTTGAGGCCGCCCTGTCCGCTCCACCTCTGGACGTGCCTAAATTTGATCATACCCCCCTTCCACTTTTGGCGTACGCTGACGATGCAGTATTAATGGCCAGATCAGGGCTAGCCTTACAATCCCTAATTACAGCTTACTCCACTTTTATGACTTCCCTTGACCTAAAAGTAAATGAATCTAAATCCTTTATAATTGTGGTAGGAGTTGCTAGAGGTGAGAAACATCCCCATTTTCAGTTGGCAGGAAAGAAAATTGAGGTGGTTGACTCCTTTTCATACCTTGGGGTTCTTTTTGACAAAAGATTATTCATGGTCTAAATTGGTGTTGGGAAGGGCCCAAGGTATGGAAAGGAGCCTCCAAGCTATTAAAAGGTTTGCAAAAAAGTTAGGAGGCAGCCCCCCAGAAATAATTAAAAACATCTATTCTGCTAAAACTAAGTTCACGGCAATATATGGGGCAGGAGTCTGGGGGATGGTTGACGCCAAGCCCCTCCAGCAAGCGGAAGATAGATTTTTCAAAAACCGAGTATCCTTACCTCAATCTGCCCCAAATCATATTTTACATCTTGAATTGGGGCTTCCTCACCTGACCGACTGTATTAGATTGGCACCAATTTTACTGTGGATATCTATATGGCGGAGGACCACAGTTGACCTGACCCAAAGTATTATCAAGGATTGCTGTAAGCTGGACCACTACAAGAGGATTGGATGGTTAAAATATGTTGAGGCCCAACTGAATGAGCTAGGGCTGGGTGAATTATTTCAGGATCCCGAATCCTGTAAGAAGGTCACAAAGAATAGGATAACGGAACTATTTATGCAGAGAGCAAACTATGCACGACGGGCAATGAATCATTTCCAAAACTCAACCATTGCCTATGACCTGGTCCCACCAAGACCAGGGGAACGCTTTTTCTATCTTTCTCGCATTAATAATGCGCAACATAGATTTATTCTACTCCGCTTTTGTCTGAATATGATCCCGTTACTACTAGGGTATCCTAGAAAATGTTACAAATTGGCAGATCTGTCACCCTGTCCTTGTAACAACCACTCACCGCAGTCAGACCTCCATATAATACTTTTCTGTAAGAAGTATACTGAAGAAAGGAAAACATTTATCCTTCCAATTCTGAGGTACCATAGATTCACGCAGTGTCGGGTGGCAGTTTACTTTTTAAAATTCTTACCGGTTGTATTTGTATGTTTTTCCGTAGCTTCATTCTTGTGGGCTTGTTTTAAAAAGAGGAAACAGGGGATGATATTTAGGCTGCAATAACCAATATGAATTTTTCATGTAATTGTTTTTAACTTGTTTTTAACTTGTCCACTATGTAATAGGTAAATTGGTCATATCGGTCTTTTCTCTCTTCTTTCTTATTTTTTGTATATACGGCTACATATCAGTGTTGAAATTTTAGGATGAATTTGAACTTTTATGGTCTGTTTTTTATAAAAGATCGAATAAAGTTGTGAATTGAATACCATTACCACGTAAAATCTCATATATGCAAGCAAAGGCCTCTGATCCCACAAGACTATATTCTTATAGCCTCACCAATGTTCCAGTGTTTTTTTTTGGCCTGCAATTCTGGATAATTATATACCTAACAAGTGATTACGTTAGACCTGATTTGGGTAGCACATGAAGTGTTGGCTTCAGCTCATGCTGGTACAACTGACACTCTGTCAATGTTTACCGCAAAGATGATGGTGGTGTTATTTACTGAAGAAGGCAAAAAATGTACAGCAATATAACGTTGATGCATTCTACTGCTGTAAGACCAGTACCTACTTCCTTCACAAAACCCTTCAGTGTTATGTCATTGACCATGTTTGTGCACTGCCAGTAGTTAATCAAAAGAAGTACATGTTAGTTGTGGTCAATTCCTGCTCTAGATAGATTTGGGTATGCCACAAAAGACTGCATACTTGAACAGTTCATACTTTTAGACAATGGCCATGCTTTCATTGCTAAGGCGTTTATCAATGCATTCTCGCATCCCTTCTGTCCTGAATCTAGCTGTGTAGTCGAGCAAGCCAACTGTACAATAAAGCAAGATTTGACTACTAGTGTATTGGATTCAAAATTGTCGTGGTATCCTAACCTGTATAAGGCGCAGCGAACAATAACTTTCTTAGAGAAACTATTAAGTGGCCGAACTCCTTACAAACACTCTTTGGCATTCCAATTCATGTACATGAGCTTGATCTTCATGGACAAATGGTGGAGTCTAAATTTGATTCATGTAACATTGTCTCACAATTAACGTTGTTACAGAATATTTAAGAAGCGAGAGAAACACTCTACAATAAGGAAGACTCAAACTCCTCCACTGCAAATATATGTGCTAATGGGTGGCTCCCCAATGTGAGAAAGCTTGCTCTGGAAAATGCCAAGACAAGAAAGCCTTTCCATCATCTTACAGACCATATGTTTCAGTTCTTAAGGTAGAAGGCACATACACTGTAATCCTGCCACCTGTTCCTGGTGCAAAGAAAATCAGGAAAGTATGGATTGATCACATCTAAAAGCACCATGTGGTCAATTGTGTTCAGTGGCCACTATCGATGCCGATGCCAAAGTTCTTCCTGATTAATCCAGTACACCCTTTACCAATTCCGGACATACCCGAAGAAGAGTACAGCCACAATGAAATATTTGGTCACATTCTGGTCACAGATGAGCCTGCTGTGTTTCCAGCTTTACACACATCATAAAGTACTGATTCAAACGAGGAGCAAGCATCATCTTTAACAATTAAACCTGCTGCAGTTCCGCTTGCGACTGCTACATCTGCAGCCTTATATGCACCACCTACAGAATCTACATCAGTTGAAATTATACTAATGCAATAAATTCACTGCCTGGAAACTATCCTAATCCTTCCCTTCTGTCTATCCAAAAAAACACAACAAACATCCAGTCCTACAATTAGCTGAACGCTACAGCTGGAATCTTACCTGTTTCTGGGTCCCTGACAGGTATTACAATCACAAAAAGGAGCACCAGGGGGTAAGTAGTCAGGTCGCCCCCCACTCAGCAGTATATAAACACAAAAAGACCAAACTCATTCAGAACAGTTAACTGTATTTATGAGACAAAGGGGTGTTTTCAATCATAAAACTTCCCTCACAGGTCAGATTCACTGCCGCCAGCCTGTTAGTCCCACTGTTCAATTTCAACATAAAACGTCAATGTACCACATTCTATACAAGCTTTAAGAGGAAAGTTTATACCCACAAAGAATTGTGACCTCATGTGAAAAGAAATTGTGAGAAAGGTCAGAAAGTACCTCACATTAGTATCTCCAAGGGGGGCTGCTGGTAGGTACTCGCCAGTTTGCCCACATTATCATCACGGAGCACCAAGTTGCAGACACGCCGCGGATGCGGTGACACTGAAGACTGCAGTTAATATTGGGACACGCGACCGTCTGGCGCAAGGTTCCCATTTGAGTGGTTCGCAGGTATGAAGGACTACAGCAACCACTTAGTCTGGTGTGACCAACAAGCGAGGTGAAGACTGGTTTCCCCAGTAGCCCTGATGAAGTTGCCGCAATTGAGTAGGCAACGAAACATGTTGGCCTTTCATTGCTAAATGGCCAAGCATACACCATTATTTTAATTTGTGGACGCTCACGGCACCCATTAAAATTATGTTTTGTAAGTGAGTCGTACCCCATTTTAACTTTGAGGATCGCATTTCCTTTTCACGGGGACCAGTTGGGCACTGAGTGACATTTGCACTGATAGTGCACCTGTATACATCTTCACTGATTTTCTTTCTTTGATTTCTCACCTCTGAGGGATTTGATTCTACACACTTTTTTCTTTCTCCGGTCAAGAAAGTTACCGATGATGATAATGTGGGCAAACTGGCGAGTACCTACCAGCAGCCCCCCTGGGAGATACTAACGTGAGGTACTTTCTGACCTTTCTCACAATTTCTTTTCACAAGGTCACAATTCTTTGTGGGTATAAACTTTCCTCTTAAAGCTTAAAGCTTGTGGTACATTGACGTTTTATGTTGAAATTGAACAGTGGGACTAACAGACTGGCGGCAGTGAATCTGACCTGTGAGGGAAGTTTTATGATTGAAAACACCCCTTTGTCTCATAAATACATTTAACTGTTCTGAATGAGTCAGGTCTTTTTGTGTTTATATCCCTGACAGGTATATCAATCCATAGTAATCTTATATTTGGATCTTTGCCGCATTCCATTTGTGGCTCACGATGTTGATTATTATGAATTGATTAATACAGTACCACAATTTATTATTTCATTTCTAGACCAACATTATACATATTAGATGGAAAATATAAATGAAACAAAAAATGGTTAGGGAACCACATTTTGGCAAAATCAAGGTATTGATACCTTATTATCTTATTATCTTTTTTAATGAAACAGTATAGCAAACTACTTGCATGATCAGAATTGCAAAAATGTATCTGACACTTTTTGAAGAATGGAAATGGAAAACAATTACTGATACTGAATTGAATTAGATGATTCAGAACGGGAATTATAATCTGAAATTGTTTAGTTCATACGGGATAATCTTAATGCAAACACATACCAATGCTCCAATGCATGCATTGACACCGGTTGGTCACTATAAATGCTCAAATCGCATAAAGTGCACTGGTCATTGATCAACAAAACGGCTAACTTTCTTCCTTACATCTCACCGAAAGACAGATAACAATCTCTAATAAAAAGGAGGCATCCTATAGCCTTCTCTCAATTGAGAAGACAGGGAGCACGCCTTTTCTGTTGCTGAAGAAACACATTTGATGTGGCTATTGCATGGAGTAATTTCTTTGCCTATCACTGAGTTTCATTTCTATGGGTTTGGCCTAATTCACAAAGGTATCTTACACTTTTTAATTAAATTAATTTTAATGAATTCTATTCTTTGTTTTTGCCTAAGCTTTACCATGTGGATCTCTCTACCTCGACTCTGGAGTCTCCTTATGGTAAAGTATAAACAAAATGAAAAGAACGTATTTAACTAAAAATGCATATGAAAAATATTTTTATGTTAAATATTAATCTACATTCATTTATTACATTTACTTTAAATACAGAACAAAGTAAATATAGTACTTCACTATTAAATGAATTTTGAATTAAAGTGTTAATAAATGGAAATAAATTAAATAAAAATTATTTTTCTGAAGTTTAAAATAAAAATAAAATCCCACCCAAAGAAAATAAATAACATGCATTAATAATTTTTAAAAGTGTTGGATATAATTATTGTTTTAAAATAAAATGTATTGGTAAGTTATTTTCTAAATTAAATACAAATTAAATAATAAATAAGTCGTATTTTTTTAACATTAATTTAAATGTAGCAATTATTTTTAACTATTTTAAATAATTAAATGTAACATCATTTCCTATGGAGTTTTGTTTTTAGTTCCAACCTCAATCATTTTCAGTGAGATGGTGTTGCATTACTAGTGGTTGGCCAGGTGTAGTGCTGGACTTCTGCTTTTTTTTAATAGCAACTTACACTTGGAGTCTGTGAATACCGAAAAGTAGTAAACTTATTCAAAAGTGTAAACTTGCTCAGAAGTGTAAGTTACCTTTCTGAATTAGGCTCCTAGACAATACAATTCTACTAGATGCTTGGAGTTTCCCTTTTGAATTACGTTACTTGGCCAGTGGCAATACTGAGCCCCACTCTCTTCAACATCTACATGGCCCGCTCGCAGGTATCGTCAGGAAGCACGGACTCAACATCATCTCCTACGCCAACGACACCCAGCTGATCCTCTCCCTCACCAGGGAACCCACTGTTGCCAAGAGCAACTTCCACGATGGGATGAAGGCTGTCGCCACCTGGATGAAGGACAGCTGCCTCAAACTAAACTCAGAGAAGACCGAAGTCCTCATCTTGGGCTCTACCCCCACCGCTTGGGATGACTCCTGGTGGCCTGCAGATCTTGGACCTCCGCCCACATCAACAGACCATGCAAGAAATCTCGGCATCATCTTGGACTCCTCGCTCACCATGAACCGGCAAATCAACGCAGTCTCATCATGCTGCTTCTACATGCTACGCCTGCTCCGAAAGATCTTCAAGTGGATCCTCACTGAGTCCAGAAAGACGGTCACCCACGCACTCATCAGCAGCAGACTCGACTATGGCAATGCACTCTACGCCGGCATCGCCCCGAAACTGGTCCAGAAACTGCAAAGCATCCAGAATGCCTCTGCCAGACTCATCCTCAACATCCCCCGCCGCAGCCACATCACCAGCCACCTGAGAGACCTCCACTGGCTCCCAGTCAACAAAAGGATCACCTTCATGCTCCTCACACACACCTACAAAAGCCCTACAAGACACAGGACCTGCATACCTCAACCACCGCCTCTCGTTCCACGCACCCACTAGAGACCTTCGCTCCGCTCAACTGGCCCTGACCGCCATCCCACCTATCCACAAGACCACGGCCGGGGGAAGACCCTTCTCCTGCCTCGCAGAAAAGACCAGGAGCACCCTGCCTCTCCCCCTAAGGCAATCACCGTCACTGCCCCAATTCAGGAAGGAGCTCAAGACCTGGCTCTTCGACTGAACCACAGTGCCTTGCGACAGATCTGGAGTCGTTCCCCTCCCCCCTTGTGCCTTGAGACCCTTACGGGGGAGTAGTTGCAATTTACAAGCCACTTGATTGATTGATTGATTTCATTAGCACATGTTCATGTAGTAGTATTAGTACACTCACTCCATTAGGAGGCCACAACTATTAACAAAGCTTGGAATCCTTTGATGTCAGCCTTGCTTGAAAACTCTATGTGACATATGATTCTTTAATTCCCTTCTATCAAACTTTGTTAAACAATGACAGTTATATCATTCGAAGAATTGATTCTTGTTGTGGGGTAGTCCAAGGCTTTATGTATCTGTTAACTGTTCAAAAAGTACTGAAATGTTGCAGAATTATATTCTATCATACTCCAGCAAAGTTCTTTGAAAGTATTTATAATCATGGAAAATTACATGGTAAACATGTGCGTTGATACATTAAATAAGTTAATAGCTATGCTAAGCATTCACTACTGATATTAAACAACTTTTGCAAACACAGTTTCAAACTCATGTTGCTCATCTATTGCAGATTGTGTTACGTGCGTCCTACACCACTGGCAGTGTTGGCTATGTGACCAGGGCCAGGAAGATAGCATTCACATCCTCTGCCTCAGAACCACCTTAATGGAGGACCAGCGCAAGCTCCTACTAATCACATGGAACAAGTGTGGCATAAGGGCATGCAGGCTTGAAATAGTATCTTCATTGACTACAATGGTAAGAAAAGCAGTAAAATCATTGGGACTGACTCTTCCCTCTGTGGAAACTAAATCTAACATTTTAACAGATGTCTTCCTACCTTCCTCTAAAGTCACAGAACCTTTGCTTTTCTTAAATGAGGGACTTCTTGAGTTTGTTCTAGGTGCCAAAGGGAACACCATTCTGCCACCCCGCAGTCTACAGACAAAAAGCCACACGTGTGACCCACAGTTATCACTACATCCTTTGATAGAAAGTTAAGCAGTCCAAGCCTCTAACTCGAAATTAAACCTAAATGCCTTTCCTACTGCCCATTCAGACAGAGTTTTATAGTTCAAATTTCTTTATTGATTTTCAAAACAGAGAAAAATAGCAACACCTTGAGCAAATAGCTCATCATCTGTAGTACAGAAATGAAGAAACATAACATTCCCCAAACTCCCCCCACCCTGCCTGGGAACCACATGCTAATAGAGGTAAGGAAGGTCTCCCACGGTCTAGTGTCGCAATTCAACCAGTGCCCTCTTGTTGGGAATTGAGAGGAACCACTGTTAAATGAAGAAGACGGAGGTATCTAGGACAGGTGAGTTCACGGAATTCTGAGGATAATAGGGCTCTAAAAGGACGCCAGAGCTCAGGATATGAAGTGCCTTGTCCTGAGAGAGTGAGGGACTATTGATCCATCTCCAGTGTATACCAAAGACAGTGCAGCCAACCCTGGTAGGTAGGGAGCTGACCCGAGCCCTAATTTGACAAAATATTCTGCAGGGCCACCCCCAAAGCCAAGCCAATCTGCTGTCCCCAATGAGATTTGAGTGGGAAAGTGAGTGCCTTGGGCAACCCCAGAATGATATAAGCAGGAAAACGGGAGAGCTGGGTGTTAAGGTGGGTATCAACATCGTCAAGCAATTGCGTCCAATAAGCTGTGAGTTTTGGGCATTCCCATAGTGAATGTGAAAGAGTGCCAGGGGAACCACAACCATGCCAGCACTCAGGTTTGCGAATGGGGTTTCCTCTGTGTAAGCGGACAGATGTAAGGTACCAGTCCAAAAAAGCTTTATTCGACAGTTTGTCATAAAAGCCAATCACAGATAAAACGCTGATACTCTTACGTGAGGTTTCTCTGCCGATGAAGTCGGTTCTAGGTTTTCAACGACTCTTTTTTTTGATGCGACCTTCAATTATTTAGTGTTTTTGAAATACTGTTCTTTGCCCTGATGAAGTCCAAGGCGTATAGCCATATGGACGAAACACGTGTTGGCATGGCCTGTGTTTTAAAATCATTTTGCTAAAGAAGATGGATACCATTGAAAGATATCTTGATAACTTGGAATAAACAAGAAGAATACACCCAGGACTGATATTTGGACTTTATTTGCTACTACTACTACTTGCATGCTATTTGCTCGGGCTGCCAATTGTTTACTTTGTACTTATGTGGGCAATTTTGTCTACAGTTTGCAACGTGAGGTGGTCGTTGTATGGTGACCCTTGAGCATTAGCATTTAACAGGATACCTATTGGAGCTACCGTTATCACTCCCCTGCGCGGATTTCCCCTACTGCCTGTTCTGTATTTGGTTTACACAGATAAAACAACATTGAATTTTCAAACATTAAAATACAATAAAATGCAGTAATTCATAATATGAGACCTTAAAATGAATACAAAACACATGATCCAGTTACGAACGTTACGTTACCAAAAGTTTTTTGGGGGAAAGAGCATATCATATCAATTAATTAAAAGCCATAGTAAATAGATAGCTAGGAAAGCTTAACTTCAAGCATCGCCATAGATATATTTCAGTAATGCTCAGATAAATACGACCTGGCAAGTTTTCATGTAACATCTACAGTACATGATCTAATTATCCACATCCAACTAAGGAACTTGGCTACTGCTATTGTAATACATGGCAACGTATCGGTACACAATATTCTTAGAGCAATGCTACATGTGCTAGTGCCCAGGTTTCTACAGATTGGTGTCAGCCACGCCTTCCTGGGACCTGAATAGGCAGGGCAGACAATCAGAACGTGGGCATAGGACTCATCTAAGACGTTGCAAAAGGGACACTTGCTATTTCCTGATTTAGCCCATGTAACTGTGTGTGCTCTTAATGGCAGGGTTCCCACTCTAAATTGGAAGTACAGCTTCCGATCAAATGGTTTGGAAATAACATCCCAGTACTGTTCCAATCTAGGCCAAGGTTTTATTTTTAGGAAAGCCCCGGTTAGCGATGAGCTGTCACTATCTCTGTGGCCATTGTAGTAAACCACTTCCCAATATCTTTCTTTTATAATCTCTTTGGGGGGGAATCTACTACATGATGGGTTTTCCCACAATTCTGACATGCCGATACTCGCCAAGGAGGCTCTAACCGCTCTCAGCCAGCTGATCTTATTAAACTGATCTGACACAATTACATCCCTGAGCCCTGCGGCGTATGCTGACAGTTCTACAGTACACCATATTCTGCGCCAATACAGGATGGGGCGCAGCCTTGCTAGATCCGCTAGAGCTTTCCTGCCCAGATCTTGTAACAGTGGGAGAACCGGGGTGCTTTTGGGGAGGTTGGTGATATGTCTCAAGAACCTGTTTTCAGCAAGTGTTAACTTAGATAGGTTTTCGAACACCCAGAGTTCCGCCCCGTATAGCACTGAGCTAACCACTTTCATATTATAAATTTGTAGGACCGGACTAACAGGCTTGGTCAGGGAAGCAATAAACTCTCTGTGTAAGACCCCTGATAATTGCCGATGTTTTAGCGAGGCAGTGTCTATCTGGCGCCCCCATCTCATATCTTTTTGTAATATAACCCCTAGATAGGTAAATGCATTGACTTGTTCTAAAGGCTTCTTATCTAGAAATATGCTTCCTTTGAAGGATCTGTGTTGATTAAAAGTCATAAATTTTGTCTTTGCCACATTAATTTCTAGTCCCCGTAGCGAGCAAAATTCTTCAAAAAGAATTAACGCTCGCTGTAAACCACTAGGGGTTTTAGAAATAATCAATGTGTCGTCAGCGAACATTAAAATGGAAATTGCAGAGCCCGCGAGGACTGGAGCGTCAGTTGGTACCGATGTAAAAACCCCGCAATTCCATTAATAAAAAGAGAAAATAAAGTGGGGGCTAATACGCATCCTTGGCGAACGCCCTTCGCTACAGGAAAAGGACTGGTAACATTTCCCTGCCTGCCCCAGCGTATTTGAGCAAAATTGTCTTCATGAAGGCGTGCTATTAGGGTAAGCAGTTCAGGTGGTATCCCTAGGTCCTGCAGGTGTAAGGTACCAATATGTGGCTATTTTGGAAGCTGTTTCAATACCGGCTGTGTGGCTCGCACAATACTATATATATCCCCATTCTCAGTTAGCGAGTGGGCAATTCTAGTTTCCACCACTTCTGGCTTGTTAATTTGACCTGTGTGTTAGTAGGGCGCAGAAGGCCATAAAGTTCAGTGATAAGGCGTATGTCCAATGTTTTGGTAACCAGCCATTTTTCAAAGGGGGTAAGAAAGCGTTGTGCCCCAGGGCGAACAGAGGGATGCATCAACGAGTGACAAATCTGAAGATAGTGCAGGCGCTCCGTTTCTGGCAATGTGTGGTCAGATTGGAGTTGTTCGAAAGAGAGGGGAGTCTCTTCATCAAACAAGTGGCCTATGGATCGGCAACCAGCTCGGTGTCAATGCTGGAAACCTGTTGAGTTCAGTCCTGGGGTAAAGTCAGCTTTACCGACAATTGACGTTAAGGGGAACGGGAACGATGCCAGGCAGTCTCGTTCTGCTACACGATCCCAGACTTCTAAAGAAATTTTAGTGATGGGGTAAAGATAAACACTTTGGGGTCGTGCATACCTTCGCAGAAAGGGGATCTTCCAAAGATGCTGTCCTGCCACTGCCCTCTCCATAAAAAGCCAATGCTTTTCAGACTCCTCTCGGGACCACTTCAGGAAAAATTGAAGCTGAGCTGCCTGGTAATAGCTTCAAAGATTCTGTATGCCCAGGCCGCCCTCAGCAGGCAGTTCCACAGGTAAGGCCTGAAGGAGGAATAATATTTTAGGTAGGATTGACATTTGCAGGGCGGACACTCGACCCAGTCAGGAGAGGCGATAGGGCCTTCATCTATTTAAGTCCATTTTAATCTGTTACAGAATCTTATAATTAAGAGAAGCAGTCGTCTGCACCGTGGAGGTCAATTGTACTCCCAGATACAGGATAGAAGTTGTTACCCATTGTATTGGGTAGCTATGTGCGAGTGCTTTCTGCGTCTCTGGAGTAAGGGAAAGGTTGAGGGCCTGGAATTTTTTATTTTATTTTATTTTTTAAACAATTTTATTGGCATTTTAAGACTTCACGTACATCATGACAAGGGCACAAGAACCATGTTAACTAATTTCTCATATTAATAGCATTGGGGTCTACAAAGCCCACCGCTACAGGCTGCCAACAATGATTATGCCATAACAATCTATTAACTCCCTCCTCTCCCTCCTCCTTTCCGTGTCGTATTCCAAAACCACAAACAAAAGGGCACTATGCTAGTTCATATGATCATTCGAGGTCACATAGTATTTCCCACCTGCTACCCTCCTCGTGTTCTTAATGGAGGCTGGGCGCCTCGGAAAAGGCCACTCTTTCACCTGGGATATTCGGCATGCCTGAGGCCCGCTCCTCCTTTATCTCTGCTGTCATATGGGACCATTCCTGTAGATCATCCTCGATCTTTTCATCCTTCCTCACAAACTTCATTCGAACCCTTTCCGCGGTGGCCCACTTGCACATATCTCTCATCCAGCTTTCACTCTGTGGGGGTCTAGGACAGAGCCTTGTGATAGCAATGCGTCTTTTTGCTAACACGAGTCCCAGCATAACAAACCGTCTACTCAGCTTCTTGCCCTTAGGGAAGGGTAGTAAACCTAACAGTACTTGTTGAACCTCTTTAGGGATTGTCCATCCCGTGGCTCTTTCAAGACGTGCAAGCACGTCATCCAAGTAGGCACGAAGCATCTGACAGGCCCAGACCATATGCAGGAAATCCACTGCGCTCTCTTTGCATCTCGGGCATTCATCATTGTGAGCTGGATATATTATATGTAAGGTAAGGGGACTGAGATAAGTCTGGTGAACCATATTATACGGAAGGAGTTTGAAGCATGCATTGGAGCTCACTGTCCGCACCCCCTCATGTATTTTCTCCCATTCCCGGGCTGTCAGTGGCTCCTCCAACAACCTGTCCCATTTTGTTTGTACAGGAAGCCCCTGGCATATCTTCCCTTATAGCTTTGTAAAGGTGCGATTTCAGTCGTCTACCCTGCGCCATGTACAGCATCACTTTCCGCGTAGTAGTGCTGGGGGGTTCTTCAGGGAATGTTGGCCAGATCTCTCTCGCCACACTCGAGATCTTTTCGTATTGTAGGAATTGGCCTGTTCCTAAGTTAAATCCAACCTCTGCTTCTGCACGCGTGATAAATCTCCCCTCTACATACAAGTCTTCCAGGGTTTGACATCCCCCTTCTTTCCACCATCTCACCGACATAGAGTCAGCTATGCAGGCGAAGGGATGCAAAGTCCACATGGGCATTTCCGGTGCATAAGGAGCCCGTCGCACCACTCACTGCACCACAGTATCCCATGTTGTGGACACATCTCGCACAATGTATGGAGTTGTTGGAGGAACGCCCCACCCAAGCATTAATAGCTCTGGCAGTGGGCAGTTCATATGTGTGCCCATCAACAGGCGTCTTTCCCAATTATCATCACTGTCCAGCCAATGGATTGCATGTTGCAGTTGAGATGCCAAATAATAGAATTCTAAGCATGGCACCTCCAGCCCCCCTCTAGCCCACGTTCTTTGCAGTGTTGCCAGTTTCACTTTTCTACGTCCATTACCCCATAGAACATCTGTCATTTTGGCATCCAATGTTTTGAAGTAATGTCGTGGTATCATGTAAATCGAGTGTTGTAGTGCGTATAGACAGCGGGGTATGATAATCATTTTCACCAGAGCAATTCGACCCACTAAAGATAACGGTAGTTCACGCCAAAATTGTACGGAACCTCTTATTCCTTCGATCACTCTCACAATATTTAGATCTAGGTAAGTGGGGGCCATATTTGCCAGTCTTATCCCCAAGTAACCTGCTCCCTCACCTACCCATGGCAGCTCCACCTGTGGCAACTCCGTGTGTGTCAACTAGGCCATACTTCCAATGGGGTTCAGTTTAGATTTTCCCAGGTTTATATAGAGACCAGAGACTACTCCAAACCGGCGCATCTCCTTGAGGAGGACCGGAACCGAGCGCGCTGGGCGTCGGAGGTAGATCAATGTATCATCTGCATAGAGGGAAACAACGTGATTGGTCTCCCCCAGCCAAATTCCCCAGGGTCCCATTGTTTTCCGGATGGTGGCCGCTAAGGGTTCCATAGTCACTGAAAATAACAGTAGAGATAACGGGCACCCCTGGCGGGTGCCTCGACACAGGGCAATGGGTTTGGATACCACCTTACCAATTTTGATTCTAGTTGTAGGATCGTGTAGAGCAGCTGAACCCATTTAAGAAACTCCTCTCCCACCCGACTTCCCGGAGAACCTGCCACATATATTGGCAGTCTACAGAATCAAAGGCCTGTTCAATGTCCAACAGTGCCAGTGCGCAATCATCCTCCGCCAGGCCTGAGGCGTGCCATACATGCGCCATGCGTCTCAGGTTATGGGCAGTACTGCGCCCTGGTATGAACCCTGCCTGGTCTGTGTGAATAAGATGAGGCATGCTGGGGAGAAGGCGTGCTGCCAGTATTCCACTGAGTATTTTGACGTCCAGGTTGAGTAGCAAAATTGGTCTATATGAGTTAGGAAGTAAGGGATCCCCGTCAGGTTTTAATATCATGGCAACCAGCGCCTCTCGCATAGATGCGGGCAGGGTGCCCGTCTGGATTGCCTCAATGTAAACCTCCAACAGCCGGTCTGCCAATAGAGGGGCAAATTTCTGATAAAATTCTGCTGCTAGCCCATCGTTACCTGGACCCTTTGCAGATTTACGTTTTTGAATAGCCAGCTTCAGCTCTTCTTTCGTTATCGGGGCATCCAGGGCATCTGCTGCCTCTGGGTCCATTTGGGGAAGTTCAATGAAATCTAAAATCTAAAAAGGCTTGAACTACTTCCTGCCAGGGAGAAGATCTACGTCCATACATATCACTGAGGTGTCCAGCCAAGGTCTCGGCAATCGCATTTTGGGTGTATACCATTTTCCCATTATCATCCCGGAGCTGAAGGATAAGGTCGACGGGGGTCTCTCAGCGCACTAAGCATGCCAGCAAGGCTCCTGTTTTATCACTCTCTATGTGTAGCCTTTGACGATATGTTGTATAAATATGCTTCTCTAATCTACGTGAATCAGTCAAGAGGGCCTCCTTTGTTGTGCACCACTCAGCCATCTTATGAGGGGCCGTCGGAATTTTTACTTCTAATCTGCTTAGTTTTGCTACTTGTGTAGCTACATCTTTTTCCAGTTGCCGACGAACACCGTACGGCGTTTTAATACAGACCCCCCGAAGGACCACTTTCATGGCTTCCCACTCAAGCGCTCGGGTTGAGACAGTACCCCAGTTTTCCTCAAAGCAACATTGCAGAGCTGCTGTTACCTCAGCTAGGAACAAGGGGGTCTGTTAGTGCCTCAGCATTTAAAACGCCAGAGGGGAATCCGAGACCGATCTCTGGATCCCTCGAGGCCAAGTAGTACCGGTGAATGATCAGAAAGGTATCTGGGTAAATATGTTATCCCCTTCACATCCAGCCCAAATTCAGCGAATAGGAACCAGTAGTCCAGCCGGCTGAAGGATCCAGAGGCTGGAGAATGGCATGAAAATTGTCGAGTATTTGGGTGGCGCTCTCGCCATATGTCACACAGGTGCATTCCCTCCAGAATGTCTCTCAGTGCTCTTGTCATTCGGGGCTTAGTATTCTGTCGTGGGGTTTCATGGTCTAATGAGCCGTTCAGCACACAGTTGACGCCTCCCGTCAATATCAACGGTGCCCCCAAGTATGGAGATGCTACTTCCATTAGATCGGAAAAAAACAGGGGACAGTCATCATTAGTAGCACTCCGAAACATTGAAATTAATGACCGCAGTGCGTACGCGCTGTTTGGAGTCACTGCGCTAACAAGTCCAGTCTGGAATTAACCTTGCCTGGGATTTCTTCATTTTTAAAGTGTTAGTAGTTTTGAAATTGCGCCGCATCTTACGCACAACTGTACTTGAATTTGTTTGTGTCAGTTGCCTGCTTCCCTGCTCTCTCGCCGTTCAGCCGCAGAGCAATAGCCCGCATTGCCATTGGACAATCGGGACTTCAGCCAATCAGGTGGGGAGGAGGCGGAGTTAGTAGCACTCCGAAACATTGAAATTAATGACCGCAGTGTGGACGCGCAGGGGGCGCAACGCTTGGCACGCCTAAGGCAAGCCCGAATGCGCCCGGACGGGACCAGGGGCCAGCCATTATGTTCAAAAATTCATTTACACACAGACAGAACTCAAAGACTTGGTCCCACGGGACAGGCAACTACATAACCTGCCTCTTCAACAAAAGCACAGAGACTCCTGCCAGGCCTCGAGACAAACTACTCTGCCTATCCACCCAAAAACAAATCAACCAGTAAAGGAACTAAACATAATGTATTTAAATACTCGCTCCGCGGTCAAACACCAACTGGAACTGTTCAACCTTCTAGACACTGACTCTCCCGCCATGCTGTTTATGACAGAAATATGGCTGACAGAAGAATCCACCCCGGATATTCTAGCTGCACTCCCAGATAATTACTATCTCCTACAATCTAATAGATCTACAGGAAAAAAAGGGGGTGGGGTGGCAGTCACCGTTAAAAAAGAACCATCTTTCACGGCCATTTCCCAGTTAGAGATAGAACTAGTGGACAGTCTAATTGTCAAACTAGACTCTTCAAACAACACTATGGTATGTGTACTTCTGTATAGGCCACCCACAGCAAAGCCGGATTTCCCCAAAGCATTTGCAAATTGCATCGCATCTCTGACCATCAACTATGCTAAAGTCCTGGTCATTGGTGACATGAACTATTGGGCTAATGAGGTAGCAGGGGGAAAGAGCACCAAGGAATTGACAGGTGCCCTACAAAGCTTGAACCTCACACAACACATCCAAGCTCCAACATACATCAAAGGTCACACACTTGACCAAGCCTGGTCTTTTAATCTCACTCTTCCGAATCTAGAAATACACCCTTGCTTATGGTCAGATCATTACATAATTAGCCTTACTGTATGTGACATTACTCTGCCCAAAACTGAGCCCCATCTAAAGAGCTTTCTAGGAATTGGAATCGCATTCATTTGAAATCCCTATGTGACACCCTGAACCGCGAGCTGCCAGTAAGCCTGAACAATATAGACAATCTGGAGAGAGAAATTACTAATTGGCAACTGAATGCTATTAACATTCATGCTCCTCTACAAACTCAAACTTCTCGTATCAGGCGGCATGAAGCATCCAAATGGTTTACTGTTGACCTAAAATCAGCATAACTCAGAGCACGTCAGGCAGAAAGGAAATGGTGAAACACTTACTCGACTGAATCTAGGTAACATTACAAGACTAACCTAATGGCCTACAAAAAAGCCATTCTGGAGGCGAAACAATTATTCTTCTCCAACAAAGTATTAAACTCAAGTAATAAAACCAAAGATATTTTTAATACAGAACGAGAGCTATCCAACCCCGATTGTGTGACCTCTCCTATCCCTGCCACACAGAAATTATGTAACGATCTAAACTCTTTTTTCTTAGATAAAATTAAGAAAATTCAGGAATCCATAGATGCCAACCATAAGGATGTGGAAGATCGGTCAGGAAATACCAACACCGACTCCATGGCCACTCTCTCATGTCTAAGCAGAGAACAGTTCTTGGAACTTCTTAACAAAGTAAATTCAGGCTCCCCTAATGATGCCTGTCCACCTCACATACAAAAATCCATATTTGCAGCATGCCCAGAGACCATTCTCTCTCTACTTAATCTTTCCTTAACCCAAGGTACAGTTCCACAAACTTTTAAAGAAGCAGTGATCATTCCACTTCAGAAAAAACAAGGTGTTGACCCCCAGAGGCTGGGAAACTATAGGCCTATATCCCTCCTTCCCTTCCCGGCCAAAGTATTAGAGACACATGTAGCCAAACTTCTCAGCACTTTTATAGAAGACACCAACTTTCTAGACTCACATCAGGCAGGGTTCCGCTCACCCCACTCTACTGAATGTATTATTCTATCTGTCATGGATGACCTTAAAGGAAAGACTGATGAAGACTGTACTCAACCCTTGATTCTCCTGGACCTGTCTGCTGCATTCGATACTATCAACCATGACATCTTGGTGGAACGTATTGCTGCAGCAGGTCTCAGAGTTGCTGCCCTAAATTGGTTTCAATCCTTCCTAGAAAATCGGAAACAGTCAGTGTGGCTCTCACCTTACAAATCCGGCATTGTCAACCTGAAATGCGGAGTCCCGCAGGGCTCTTCCCTGTTCCCACACCTCTTTAATGAACAAGTTACTTACCTTCGGTAACGATATATCTGTAAGAGACATAGATTAGTTATGGATTCCTCACCTTAGATTTACCCCTAGGCGTCAGACTGGATCCGGAGAATTTTTCTTCAGCAGTACCCCTGCGCGTCGGTAGGTGGCGTCGGTCGACTCCATGTTAGTCGTTGGCGTCGTGGTTGCCGGAATGACGTCGCGGTATCTACTTAGACGCCGCCCCTGCGCGCTGACGTCAGTTCTTTACACGACATTCCACGCCAGAAGCGCAGAGCCATGCAAGACACTGACCACTGGTGCCCAAAACTAGGGCCCTGAAAGGGAGTCCCTTACCCTAGAAGTCAGTTCGCAGAACGGGGAGGATGGGTGGGGCGGTGAGGAATCCATAACTAATCTATGTCTCTTACAGATATATCGTTACCGAAGGTAAGTAACTTGTTCATCTGAAAGAGACAATTAGTTATGGATTCCTCACCTTAGAATAGATACCCCAGCAATACCAACCCCAGAGGTGGGTCTGCGAACCAAGTTCACGCCAGAAAGTCCTGGAGAACCGAACTGCCAAAAAAGCTGTCTCTCCGGACTTGGCTGTCCAGGCAGTAGTGTTTGGTAAACGTGTGCAATGAAGCCCACGTAGCTGCCTGGCATATGTGATGAAGGGGAACTCCACGCCCCAAAGCAGTAGTAGCTGGTGGAATGGGCACGCAACCCCACTGGTGGTTCCTTTTTCGCTAAGGAATAGCAGATTTTTATGCAAAGGACAACCTATTGAGAGATGGTTCGTTTTTGCACGGCCCGACCTTTCTTGGCACCCACGTAGCCAACAAAGAGCTGGTCATCCACCCGGAATTGTTTTGTGCGATCCAGATAGAATGAAAACGCACGTTTTGGATCCAGACGGTGGAGCCTCTCCTCCTCTTTGGAAGGATGCGGAGGTGGAAAGAAGGTGGGCAAAGTGATGGTCTGTCCTATGTGGAAAGAGGTAACCACTTTGGGAAGTAAAGGAGGCCTAGTGCGAAGGACAACTTTGTCCGGATGAACAGCCAGGAAAGGAGGTTTGGAAGAAAGAGCCTGAAGTTCACTCACCCTGCGAGCAGAGGTGATGGCGACCAAAAAGGCTGTTTTAAGAGTCAAAAGTCTGAGAGAACAGTTATGCAGCGGCTCGAAGTGAGCGCACATAAGGAAGGTCAGAACCAGGTTCAAGTCCCACTGGGGCATTACGAAAGGAATTGGAGGAAACAAGTGAGTAATGCCCGTAAGAAAGCAATTTACAATGGGGGACTTGAAAAGAGAAGGCTGATCAGGATGCCGAAGAAAGGCCGAAATGGCCGAAAGATAGCCTTTTAAAGTGCCCAGAGCAGAGCCCTGCTGGGCCAAAGAAAGAATGAAGAGGAGAACCTCTGAAAGGGGTGCAGAAAGGGGATCCACAGCCTTTGCTGCGCACCATGCCACAAATTTGTTCCATCTACAGGCGTATAACGTTTTGGTGGAGGGACGCCTGGCTGCCAAGATAACGTTACAGACTTCGGGAGGAAGGTCGAAAGCTGTCAACTGTTGCCGTTCAATCTCCACGCAAGGTGGTGGAGGCTGGACAGGTTCGGGTGGAGAACCGTCCCCTGCTGTTGCGACAGAAGATCCTCCCGAAGGGGCAGTCTGATCGGAGGATCGATGGCCATGTGCAGAAGCTCGGGATACCAGACTCTTCGTGCCCAGTCCGGAGCCTCAAGAATGACTTGGGCCCGGTCGCGCTTGATCTTCTTCAGCACTCTGGACAGAAGTGGTATAGGCGGAAAGGCGTATAGAAGACCGCAACTCCACTTGCGACGAAAAGCGTTGCCTAGCGAGTGCCGCCTTGGAAATTCCAACGCGCAGAATTGCTGACATTGCACGTTCTCTTCGTTGGCGAATAGATCTAACCAAGGCTCTACCCACCACTGAAAGAGACCTTGCACCACCTCCGAGTGAAGACGCCATTCGTGATCCATCATGCACCGGGGGCTGAGTTCGTCTGCCCTGGCGTTCAGAGAACCTGCCAGGTGTTGAACCACCAGGGACATGCCCTGATGTTCCAGCCACTTCCAGAGATGAAGTGCCTCCTGACATAGGGTTTACAACCCCCCCCCTGTTTGTTGCAGTACCACATGGCGGTGGTGTTGTCTGTGAACACCTGCACTACTCTCCCCTTGACAGAGGGAAGGAATGCCTTCAGTGCAAGACGAGTCGCCTGAAGCTCCAGAAGGTTGATGTGGAGGCCGGACTCCGCCAGAGACCAGAGGCCTCTGATCTCCGCCGTCCCCTTGTGACCGCTGTCGTGAAGAAGCAGGGAAGCCAGGTAAGTTGTAGTAGTATTTATTGATCATAGCAGCTGGACCATCGAGGCAGAGCAGCGGAGGCCACAACAGACACCAACTGACTCTGCTGGAACCCCCGGTCGAGAACCCTCACGCAGTGAGGTTCCGAACCCAGGAACATTCCCAAACAAGCACAGACTACTACATGGGTCTTCCCTGAAAACAAAACACAAAAGGAAACTTATACAAGGAAGAGAAGAAGCAACCAAACAAGGAGCGAATACCTGTGAAAGAGAAAAGAGGGTTAAACAACAGAACTACAAAGTAATAACAAAACAATGTACACGCTTAAGATTAAAGAACAAGTTACTTACCTTCGGTAACGATATATCTGTAAGAAACATTAGTTAGTTATAGATTCCTTACCTTAGAATTACCCCCAGGCGTTAGACTGGATCCGGAAAGTTTTCATTAGCAGTACCTCTGCGCGTCGGAAGTTGGCGTCGGTCTGCTCCGTCGTCGGCGTCGTGTTCGCCGGGATGATGTCGCGGCAGCTACTTAGACGCCGCCCTCGCGCGCTGACGTCAGTTCTGTACATGACTTTCCGCACCAGAAACACAGAGCCATGCAAGATACTGACCACTGGTGCACAAAACTAGGGCCCTGAAAGGATGTCCTTAACCCTAGAAATCAGTTCGCAGAACGGGGAGGATGGGTGGGGCGGTAAGGAATTTATAACTAACTAATGTTTCTTACAGATATATCGTTACCGAAGGTAAGTAACTTGTTCATCTGAAAGAAACACGTTAGTTATAGATGCCTTACCTTAGAATAGATACCCCAGCAATACCAACCCCGGTGGTGGGTCTGCGAACCAAGATCACACCAGAAAGTCCTGGAGAACAGAACGGCCAAAGAAGCCATCTCTCCGGACTTGGCTGTCCAGGCAGTAGTGCTTGGTGAACGTGTGCAGCGATGCCCACGTAGCTGCCTGACAGATGTCGCTTAGAGGAACTCCCCGTCCCAAAGCAGTGGTGGCTGCCGTCGCCCTGGTGGAATGGGCGCGCAACCCGACTGGAGGCTCCTTTTTAGCCAAAGAGTAACAGGCCTTGATACACAAGATGACCCACCTGGAGATGGTCCGCTTGTGAACTGACCGACCTTTCTTGGCGCCCACGTAGCCAACAAAGAGTTGGTCATACACCCGGAACTGTTTCGTGCGGTCTAGGTAAAAGGTGAGCGCACGTTTTGGGTGCAGACGGTGGAGCCTCTCTTCCTCTCTCGAAGGATGCGGAAAGAAGGTGGGCAAAGTGATGGTTTGGCCAATATGAAAAGATGTAACCACCTTTGGAAGAAAGGATGGACGAGTGCGTAGGACAACTTTGTCCGGATGCATGGCCAGAAACGGAGGCTTAGAAGAAAGGGCCTGGAGCTCACTCACTCTTCTAGCAGAAGTGAGGGCCACCAGGAAAGTAGTCTTAAGCGTCAAGAGAGCACACATTAAAAAAGTTAATACCAGATTCAAGTCCCACTGAGGCATAACGAAAGGAACAGGAGGAAAGAGATGAGTTATGCCTTTCAGGAAACGATTAACAACAGGGGACTTGAAAAGAGAAGGCTGATCAGGAAGCCTGAGAAAGGCAGAAATGGCCGAAAGATAGCCCTTGAGAGTGCCCAGAGCAGAGCCCTGCTGGGCCAAAGAAAGAAGGAACAAGAGAACCTCAGAAAGAGGGGCAGAAAGGGGATCCACAGCCTTTGCTGTGCACCATGCCACAAATTTGTTCCATCTGCAGGCGTATACCGTCTTAGTGGAGGGACGCCTGGCTGCCAAGATGACATCACAGACTTCGGGAGGCAGGTCGAAAGCTGTCAACTGTCGCCGTTCAATCTCCACGCAAGGTGGTGGAGGCTGGACAGGTTCGGGTGGAGAACCGTCCCCTGCTGTTGCGACAGAAGATCCTCCTGAAGGGGCAGTCTGATCGGAGGATCGATGGCCATGTGCAGAAGCTCGGGATACCAGACTCTTCGTGCCCAGTCCGGAGCCTCAAGAATGACTTGGGCCCGGTCGCGCTTGATTTTCTTCAGCACTCTGGACAGAAGTGGTATAGGCGGAAAGGCGTATAGAAGACCGCAACTCCACTGGCGACGAAAAGCGTTGCCTAGCGAGTGCCGCCTTGCAAATTCCAACGCGCAGAATTGCTGACATTGCGCGTTCTCTTTGGATGCAAATAGATCTAACCAAGGCTCTCCCCACTGTTGAAAGAGTCCTTGCGCCACCTCCGAGTGAAGACGCCATTCGTGATCCATCATGCACCTGCGGCTGAGCTCGTCCGCCCTGGCGTTCCGAGAACCTGCCAGGTGTTGAACCACCAGAGATATGCCCTGATGTTCCAGCCATGTCCAGAGAGCAGAGCCTCTTGACATAGGGTCCACGACCCCACCCCGCCCTGTTTGTTGCAGTACCACATGGCGGTGGTGTTGTCCGTGAACACCTGCACTACTCTTTCCCGGACAGAGGGAAGGAATGCCTTGAGTGCAAGACGGATCGCCCGAAGCTCCAGAAGGTTGATGTGGAGCTGGGACTCCGCCGGAGACCAGAGGCCTCTGATCTCCGCCTCTCCCATGTGGCCGCCCCATCCCAGAAGGGATGCATCTGTCACCACGGTGTGTTCTGGTTGGGGAAGGGAGAGGGATCTGCCGTTGACCCAATCCTGGTTCGTGAGCCACCACTGCAATTGTCGTTCAGTGCCCTCCGAGATCTGGACGCAGTCCCACTGCAGAGCCCGCATATGCCACCTGGCATGATCGACCAGCAGGATGCAGGAGGCCATGAGTCCCAACAGCCTCAAGGTCTTCCTGACTGACACCCGGGACAGAGGCTGAAAGATCGGAATCATAGCCCGAATATCCCGGATTCGCTGTTCGGGAGGATAAACCCGAAACTGCGTCATGTCCAGAACCGCTCCGATGAAGAGGAGCTTCTGAGAGGGAATCAGGTGCGACTTCAGCGCATTGATGGAGAACCCCAGCGAGTGCAGGAGGTCGGCCGTAGTCTGGAGGTGGGAGACGACAGCCTGGGGCGAGCCCGCCTTCAACAGCCAGTCATCGAGATAGGGAAAGACTGGAACCCCTGATCTGCACAGATGAGCTGCAACCACCGCCATCACTTTCGTGAACACCCGAGGGGTGCTGGTAAGGCCAAAGGGGAGCACAGTGAACTGAAAATGCTCATGGCCTACCGTGAACCGCAGGTAATGCCGGTGGGCCGGCAGGACGGGGATGTGAAAATAAGCGTCCTGCAGGTCTAACGCTACCATCCAGTCTCCAGGGTCGAGGGCAGACAAGACCTGAGCCGGGGTCAACATCTTGAACTTCTCCTTCCGGAGGAAGCGGTTGACGTTCCTGAGATCCAAGATAGGACGCAGGCCTTTGTCCTTCTTGGGTACCAGAAAGTAGTGGGAATAACAACCACGACCTACTTCTGGGACAGGAACGCGCTCGATGGCTCCCTTGGCCAAGAGAGCCATAACTTCCTGCAGGAGAAGGGACAGGTGATCCTCCGATATGCGATGGTACTTGGGTGGCATGGAGGGAGGGGTAGCCTCAAAGGGAAGGGAGTGGCCCCTTCGGACTATTTGCAAAACCCACCTGTCCGACGTGATGGTGCACCAGTGGGGGAGGTGATGGCGAATCCTGCCGCCCACTGGTGTTTGGTGGCCCTGAAATGTCGGACTAGGAGGGCTTGGAGGCTGCGGCGGAGGGGGTGGAGGTGGACTGGCCCGCCCGCTGGCCCCCAGAACCACGGCGTTGGTTCCCACGTCCCCGGCCGCACTGGGATGAAAAGTTCTGCGCCGGCCTGTGTCCCTGAAGGGAACGTGGTGGGGCACCCCTTCCGTGACCATGAAAGAAGCGAAAAGCCGACTGTGCAGGACGCAGGGTGGAAAGACCCAAGGACTTGGCCGTAGCCCGCGGGTCCTTGAAACGCGTCAATGCACTGTCAACCTTGTCGCCGAACAGGCGACGGCCATCAAAAGGCATGTCCATCAGGGTGTTCTGGACATCCCCCGAAAAGCCAGTCGTCCTCAACCAGGCGTGGCGTCTGATTGCCACCGACGTGGAAATCGTTCTGCCCAGTGAGTCGGCGGTATCCAGCCCACACCGAATGGCGAACTTAGCTGCGTCTCTCCCTTCAGCAACAGCACGGGAGAGCACAGTCCGGGCCTCCTCCGGTCACTGAGGCAGCACTTGCGCCACCGAGTCCCACACAGAGTGGGAATAACGGCCCAAGAGGCATGCGATGTTCACCGACCGCTGCCCTAAGCTGGAGGAAGAAAACAACTTCTTCCCAAGGTGATCCAGCTTCTTGGATTCCCTATCCGGGGGTGCGGTAGGGAAGGCGCTCTGGGACGTCGAGGCTTGGACCACCAAGCTCTCAGGGGAAGGGTGTTGGGAAAGGAACAAGGGGTCGCCCGGAGCCGGGCGGTGGCGTCGGGCAATCATCCTATCCACAGGAGCACCTGTGGTGGGCTTGGACCAAGTGCCCAAAAGGATATCTGAGATGGCTTCATTAAAAGGCAGCAGGGGCTCAGAAGAGCTCGCTGCTGGCTGAAGTACTTCTGTCAGGAGGTTAGTCCTGACTGCCACTGTAGGAAGCTCGAGGTTAGGAGCCTCGGCCGCCCTACGCAACACCACTGCTTAAGACGCTCCCTCCTCCGTAACCATGGTAGGAGGAGACAACATGCCAAGGTCTGGCGAGGTGTCCAAACCACTGGCATCCCCCAGGTCCTCTCTCCAGTCCTGTTCCAGCTGTACCGTTAAAGGGTCACCTAACCCCTCCCAATCCTCCTCGTCCTCTGGGTACCAATCTGGCCTAAAAGGGACTCCAGGAGTGAACAGGGGCACAAAAACCCCGCCCAGCGCCGGATCCGGCGTCGGTCGACGCCGGTCCGGCTCCGTGTCTTCATCCAGAAGGAGGTCGGGGTTGATGCCCACCTGGGGGGCCGGCCGGTGCCGGGCGCGGTAGTAGTGCCGTCGGAAGCGGCGCCGGCGGAGGTGTGATAAGGTCAACCGGCGCCGATCGGGATCCAGGCCTGGATCCACGTGGGGCCTGCGGCGCCGGGGCCAGAGCCGCCGGCAATGAAGGTCCCGGCCCCCCAGCCGAGTCTGCGGGGCCGGAAGGCGCGCCGGCGGGTTCGGGCTGCCCAAAGATGGCATGCATCGCCTCGTAGAATGTACGAAGCTCGGCGGGAGTCGCCCTGGGTCCCAAAAAGGTAGGGAAACCCAGAGTCGACTCTTCGGGCTCCGCATGCGGAGACGCGGGAGGCGCACTACGCACGGGCCTCGCCGGGTCGGCCGACCGACGAGGAGAAGTCGAAGAGCGACAACGCTTCTTCGACTTCTTTTTGTGCTTCGACTTACCCGACCCCGAGTGCGAAGACTTCGATGACTTCGATCCTGACTCATGATGGCTCCGCGACCGGTCCCTCGACCTCCCTCTCGACCGGCGCGGAGCCGACTGTCGGCGTTCAAGCAGCTTTCGGGACCGCTCCCGCAAAGCTGTCGGCGTCAACAACCGGCAGTCGGAGCACGACTTGGGGTCGTGGTCGCGCTCCAGGCAGAAAAGGCACACGCGGTGCGTATCTGTCACCGACATCAGTCGGCTACAGGAGCCGCAGGCCTTGAATCCTGGCATCCCTCGTGCACCTTACGGAGTTCGAGACTCGAAAAAGACGTCGACAAAAGTAGAGAAAAGTTAGTCAAAAATTGACTGAGGTACCGCTCTTCCCGGATCTGCACTGGCTGGCGCGGAAAAAGAAAGAATTGACGTCAGCGCGCGAGTGCGGCGTCTAAGTAGCTGCTGTGACGTCATCCTGGCGACGCCGACGACGGACGCGGAGCCGACCGACGCCACCTTCCGACGCGCAGAGGTACTGCTAACGAAAACTTTCCGGATCCAGTTTGACGCTTGGGGGTAATTCCAAGGTAAAGAATCTATAACTAACGTGTTTCTTTCAGATGAGCCTCGCAAGGCGAAAGAATAGAAACTGTAACAATACTGTAACAATATGAGATTCTGTAGCAATATTATTTACTGTAGCGAGAAGGAAATTTCCTAACACGAAGACTGCTTCTCAAGGAAGGCTGGCCTGTGCACTCTAAACTCCTCTCAACTCCTTCACCACCAGAACCTTCACCAAAAGCACAGTTTTTCACCAGAAAACACTTGTTCCATCACTGACCATTCACCAGCTTCACAGAATCACCCTTCACTTCCACAACTCTTATCAAAGGACTAAATTTGGAAAAGCCCTTCCTCACATGAACGGGTTTCTTCACACGGACACAATCACCAATGCTAATCTCCACACTTTTCACATTCTTCTTGGAATCAAAGTAGTTCTTCTGCTTATTTTGAGAAGCACTTACATGATTCCTCACACAGTCATCCGACCATTGTCTACCTTTGACCCACTTACTCATCCAACTCGGACAAAATGTGGTAGTGGCTCTCCGACCACGTAACAACTCAAAAGGTGAAACCCCCGTGGTAGAATGTGGGGTAGTACGATAACACCAAAGCATGCTTTTCACAGAATTGGCAACAACACATCTGTTGGCAAGAGCCCACTGTATACACTCCCCCAACACCCTGTTCATTCGCTCAACTAGACCATTGGTCTGGGGGTGGTACAGTGAACTTTTGAGGTGCTTGATTCCACAAATGCGAAGAAAATCCTCAACCTCACTAGCAACAAACTGAGCACCATTGTCCGTCACAAGAAACTCTGGGAAACCTTCCTTCATAAATATATCATTTAGAAATTCAACTACAGTCCTAGAGCTTACCTCCCTCACAAACCTGACCTCCGGCCACTTGGAGTAATAATCCATCAAGACTAAAGCAAATTTAGAAGATGGATCAAGAGCATGGAAAGGACCTACAATATCCAGACCTAACTTTACCCAAGGTGCGGACGGAAATTCAATAGGAGAAAGAGGGGGCGTGCGCCATTTGGCAGTCTTATCACAGCTAGAACAGATGACCCATGACTTGACAATTTCATCCACCTCACTGTCCATGGAGGGCCACCAAAATGAAAGACGAACTCTTTTTTTAGTCATAGTAGCTCCTAAATGGCCTTCATGAGATTGTCTGATTAGAGCATCTCTCAAACAAAGAGGAGAAACAAGCTTGTAACCTCTCATCAGCAGACCATCTTCAATGGATAATTATCCGCAACTTGAAGATAAGTTTTGTATTCAAAATTCAGATTCCTCTCCCTAGGCCAACCTCTCTCTACATACTTCATTACTAAAGCCAAAGAAACATCAGCGCTGAGGGCCTGACGCCACTCACATTCAGAAACCGCACACAACTCTGGAAGGTCCACTGCAGCAACAATGAACTCCTCCTTGTCCTCCTCACCCATGGTTTGTTCATCCTCCACAATGTCAGAAGAACGCGAGAGAAAATCTGCACAACCATTCTTGCTCCCAGGAATGTACTCAGTACAGAAATCAAATTGTAGAAGCTTAGAAGACAAACGCGCAATCCTAGGGGTGAAACCCCTGACATTCTTGCCACTCAGAATAAAAACTAAAGGCATGTGGTCAGTCTGTAGGCAAAATTTCCTCCCCCAAATGAAATTACGAAATTTCATCCCCGCCCACCAGCACGCCAGTAGTTCCTTCTCAATAACCGAATATTTCGTTTCGGAAGGAGACAGCATCCTGGAGGCATACCCAATTGTTCTAACTTCACTACCTTTGTTCTGAGTCAAAACAGCCCCCACACCAACATTGCTAGCATCTACCGTAAGAGTGCAAGTTAGGGAAGGATCATAGTGCTTTAAAACCTTAGGTGACGCCAATTGTTGCTTCACCCACTCAAAGACATTTTGACATTCTACACTCCACTCAATTGCAACACCCTTCATAAGCATTTGTGACAAAGGCCTCAATTTACTTGCAAAATCTGGTACAAATCGTGAATAAAATTCACACAAGCCAAGGAAGGACTTGAGGCTAGTCTTGTCAGAAGGAGCTTTGGATTTGACAATTGAATCTACAAGACTAGTCTTTGGAAAAAATCCCACTTCCATTGACCAAATGCCCCAAGTATTCAACCTCTTTCGTCATGAAAACACATTTGTCTCTACGTAGTACCACCCCATTGGATTGGAACATAGACAACACTTCTTGAAGAATAGCATCATGGGCAACCCAGTTAGGTGCAAAAACTAAGACATCATCTTGAAAAACAGAAAGCCCTTTGATTCCCTTCAGCATGTTGCTCATCAGCCGCTGAAAAACGGATGCAGCTGACGCAAGGCCAAACGGCATGCGGACATACTGATAGCTGCCAAAAGGGGAGACGAAAGCGGTGAGATGCCTTGATTCAGGGGCTAGTTCTACCTGATGGTAGGCGGAGGCCAAGTCCAATTTTGTGAAAATTTTAGCATCTTTTAAACCTGCCAACAGTTCATTGATATTTGGAAGAGGATGAGAGTCCACCCAGATCTCCCTGTTTAAACAGCGGAGATCAACACAGATCCTCAACTCCCCATTCTGCTTACGTGCAACTACTAACGGGGATAACCACAGGGAGGAATCAACGGGTTCTATTATCCCTTTGGTACACAGAGAATTAAGTTCATTCTCTAGATCTTGCCTAATGCTAAAAGGTACATTCCTCAGCTTATGTTTAATGGGTACAGCACCCTCTTTCACAATAATCTCATGTTGGTATTCCTTGATCTTCCCAAGCTCACCAGAGAACATATGAGGGAATTGTTAACCAAATCTTCAAGATCTGGAGTGTCTCTCACAACAAGGACCTGTTCAGCCGTCCCAGGCTTAAGTACCATCCCAAATAACCCCTGGTGGAACCAGCCCAAGATGTTCAAACCTTTGCGTGCCACATACACCTTTCCAGCAATCCTCCTGCCCTTGAATTCCATATCTTCAATATACCCGGAAAAGTTGATCTCACGCCCTTCATAAGAGATTGCTTTGCGATCAGGGGGTAAAAGCCGCCCCACCCCAGAAGTGATGCTTCTGTCACCACTGTGAACTCAGGTTGGGGAAGGGAGAGGGATCTGCCGTTGACCCAATCTTGGTTCGTTAGCCACCACAGCAATTGGTGTGCAGTGCACTCCGAGATCTGGACGCAATCGGAAAGATTCCCCTGATGCTGTGCCCACTGGAACTTCAGGTCCCACTGCAGAACCCGCATATGCCACCCGGCATAGTCCACCAGCGGGATGCAGGAGGCCATGAGGCCCAGAAGCCTCAGGTTCATTCTGACCGAAACCCAGGATAGAGGCTGAAAGATCGGAATCATAGCCCGAATATCCCGGACTCGCTGCTCGGGAGGATAAGCCCGAAACTGCGCTGTGTCCAGAACCGCTCCAATGAAAAGGAGCTTCTGAGAGGGAATCAGGTGTGACTTCGGCACGTTGATGGTGAACCCCAGCGAATGCAGGAGGTCGACTGTAGTCTGGAGGTGGGAGACGACAGCCTGGCACGAGCCCGCCTTCAACAACCAGTCGTTGAGATAGGGGAAGACTGGAACCCCTGATCTGCGCAGATGAGCTGTGACCACCGCCATCACTTTCGTGAACACCCGAGGGGCGCTGGTAAGGCCAAAGGGGAGCACGGTAAACTGAAAGTGCTTGTGGCCTACCATGAACCGTAGGTAACGCAGATGGGCCGGCAGGACGGGGATGTGAAAATAAGCGTCCTGCAAGTCCAACGCTGCCATCCAGTCTCCAGGGTCGAGGGCAGACAGGACCTGAGCCAGTGTCAACATTTTGAACTTCTCCTTCCGGAGGAAGTGGTTGATGTTCCTGAGATCCAAGATAGGACGCAGGCCCTTGTCTTTCTTGGGCACCAGAAAGTAGTGGGAATAACAACCACGACCGACTTCTGCGGCAGGAACTCGCTCGATGGCTCCCTTGGCCAAGAGAGCCGTAACTTCCTGTCGGAGAAGGGCCAGGTGATCCTCCGACATGCGATGGAATTGGGGTGGCATGGATGCAGGGGTAGTCTCAAAGGGGAGGGAGTAGCCACTTCGGACTATCTGCAAAACCCACCTGTCTGACGTGATGTTGAGCCAGTGGGGGAGATGATGGCGAATCCTGCCGCCCACTGGGAAATGGTGGCCCTGAAAAGTCGGACTAGGAGGGCTTGGAGCCTGCTGCAGAGGGGGCGCTGGTGGAGTGGTCTGCCCACTGGCCCCCAGACCCATGACGGTGGGACCCACGTCCTCGGCCGCGCAGGGGCTGGATAGCTTGCGCAGGCCTGAGGCTCTGGGCGGAACGTGGCGGGCACCCCTTCCATAGGCACGAAAGGGGCGAAAAGCAGACTGCGCTGGGCGGGAGGTGGAAGCGAGGCCCAAGGATCTGGCAGTAGCCCTAGAGTCCTTAAAGAGCTCGAGCGCGTTGTCTGCCTTGTCACCAAACAAGCGACGGGCATCAAAAGGCATGTCCAAAAGTGTTGCATGGACATCACCCAAAAAGCCAATGGATCTCAGCCAGGCGTAGCGTCTCAGGGCTACTGACGTTGAAATCGTCCTGCCTAGTGAGTCAGCAGTGTCCAGCCCACATCTTATGGCGAACTTCGCTGCGTCTCTCCCTTCGGCAACTGCACGGGAGAGCACGGCCCGGGCCTCCTCCGGGCACTGTGGCAGCACCTGCGCAACCGAGTCCCACACAGAGTGGGAATAACAGCCCAAGAGACATGCAGTGTTTGACTCCCTGGAAAAAATAAGAAAAGAAGACCTGGCGTGGGCAAAGACACATTTTTTAAATTTATTGTCTGTTGAAAGAGAGGCGACGGAGTTAATGAAACCCTCTGTGAAAGCATACCTTTTGCTAAAATCTCCCCACAGATTGAGCCTTATTTGGCAACTGTTACCAAGCCTTTCCATCGCTTGCTTTTAACCAAATTTTGTTTTAATCTGATTCACTGTTTACTTGCTGACGCACAGGGGTGGAGCAGGGTGAGCGACTTGGGCCCTTGCACCTGTGACAACTTTTCAACCCAGGATACTATGCATTTTATAATGTTTTGTGACCATTACAGTGATATTCGTAGCAGGTTTTTAATTCTAATTTTAAGGGGAAAAGGTTTTTTACAGGTTAGACCTGCTTTACTTGATTTACAGATGCTGAATGATCCTTGGGAGATTTTTAATATTGCAAGCTATTTAGTCGCTGCCGTGAGACATAGGAGAAAATGTTACTCTCTGACATGTGATCCGACTGTACTCGAATGATCAAGCGAATTCTGTTTTAACGTTTGTACTCGGTCTTGAGCTTCTGTTTTTTAACTCATATTTTAAATCACCTGCTGCTATATATGAATTGTTGGTAACCGGTGTTATTAGTATATTCATGAAATTTGGTCTTGAAATATTTTATGTCGCCCAAGCCTATTGATGAATTGTATTTTTATAATTATTTTCTGATGTGCTATATGTTGTATGTTATGTACTTTTATGGTTTTTATTAACCGAATAAAGTGGTTTTGACTGACTGACATGCGGTGTTCACCGACCGCAGTCCTAAGCTGGAGGAAGAAAACATCTTCCCAAGGTGGTCCAGCTTCTTGGATTCCCTATGAGGTGGTGCGGTAGGGAATGCGCCCTTGGAAGTTGAGGCTTGGACCACCAAGCTCTCGGGTGGGATGTTGAGGAAAATGGGGTCGCCCGGGGCCGGGCGGTGGTGTCGAGCAATCATCCTGTCCACAGGGGCCCCTGTGTTGGGCTTGGACCAAGTGCCCAAAAGGATGTCTGTAAGTGCCTCATTGAACGGCAGCAGGGGCTCCGAAGAGGCTGCCGCCGGCTGAAGCACCTCGGTCAGGAGGTTAGTCCTGACCGCCACCATAGGAAGCTCAAGGTTTAAGGCCTCAGCTGCCCTATGCAACACCACTGCGTAAGATGCACCCTCCTCCGTAGCCACGGTAGGAGGAGATAGCATGCCAAGGTCTGGGGAGGTGTCCAGACCACTGGCTTCACCCAACTCCTCTCTCCAGTCCGGTTCCTCTAACTGGTCTGCCAAAGGCTCCACAGACCCCTCCCAGTCCTCCTCTCCCTCCTCTGGTAGCCACTCAGGGCGGTAGGGAACACCAGGGGAGAACAGTGGTACAAAAGTACCGGTCGGCGCCGGTCCCGACGTCGGTCGACCCCGGTCCGGCTCCATGTCCACATCGAGGGGGAGGCTGGGGTCGACATCAGCTGGTGAAACAACCGGAGTCGGAGGGGGCGGGGGTGTCGCTACTGGATTCGGTGCCAGAGGAGGTGTCAGGAGGTCAACCGGCGCCGATCCGGATCCAGGCCTGGATCCCTGGGGGCCCTGCGGCACTGGAGCCGAAGCCGCCGGCATCGAAGGCCTAGAGCCCCCAGCCGAGTCCGCGGGGCCCGAAGGCATGCCAGCGGAGTTGGGCTGCTCAAAGATGGAATGAAGGGCTTCGTAATACTACGAAGTTAGGCAGGGGTCGCTCCGGGTCCCGGAAAGGGAGGGAAGGCCGGAGTCGACCCAACAGGCTCCGTGGGTGGAGCCGGACGACTATCTTCCGCTTCCTGCATCGCGTCGGCCGATGGACGGGGAGAACGCGAAGATCGACGGTGCTTCTTCGCCTTCTTTTTGTGCTTCGACTTACCCGAAGACAAAGACTTCGACGAGGAGTGGTGGTGATGACTCCGCGACCGGTCCCGCGACCTCCCTCTCGACCGGGATCTTAAAGGGCGCGGAGCGGACTGCCGGGTCGGGGTCGCTCTCCAAACACCAAAGGCACACGAGGTGCGGGTCTGTAACCAACATCAATTTGCAACAGGAGTCGCAAGCCTTGAAGCCGGTTCGAGGACGAGACATCCCTGCATGCACCAGGAGTCGAACAACTCGAAAAGATGTCGACAAAAAGTTGCAAAAAGAGAGTCAAAAACTGACGTCAGCGCGCAGGGGCGGCGTCTAAGTAGTTACTGTGATGTCATTCCGGCGACCACGACGCCAACGACAAACGCGGAGTCGACCGACGCCACCTACCGACGCGCAGGGGTACTCATGAAGAAAAATTCTCCAGATCCATTCTGACGCCTGGGGGTAATTCTAAGGTGAGTAATCCATAACTAATTGTCTCTTTCAGATGTATATATTCGCCCCCTTACAACTATGCTGACGATATGCACAAAGGAAATCCTCAGCACATGTCTGTAGTGTATCTAATCATTTGTCTGCACATTGTATGCATGAATATTAACACAGTATTTTGAGTTTCTTGTTTTTCTTTCTTTATTCTTATAGTTTCTCTTCAGCCGACACGTGTTTTCGTGTCGTGGGAAATCATCCCGCGACTTTCTCAAGGCTGTATAAACAGATGGCACTGTAAGAGATTTGAATACAGTGCTGCTGCGTGAGGATTTTGAAGATTTTGGTGCCTATTGGGAACTTCAAGATGGCACCCATTTTGGAGACGATATGTGTCCTTCTTCTATTTTGACGACTCCTAGCTGTGAGAGATTGTATAAAGGCGCGAACGTTCATTTCCTCTGTGTTCTCGCACTCGGTTTTGGGCTACGTTGATGACGGAGCTGTCCTTACGGTAAGAGATAATTGACTGTGGATACATTGTTAAACTTTGAATGACTACGCGGGTAGTTTGAGATAGTATTTTCTGGTTCGGAAGTTGATATATGTGAATTTACAGTATTGTATGGATCTTACCTAATGATAGAGACGAGTATTGTCTTTGGAGGAGTTTATACATTATTACATCCCTCGAAATATATATATTTTCAGAGCTCGTGGATTGGTCAGACGGAGACCTTTCCTGAGTGAAGAACCGATTTTAACGCAGAAGACAGATATTTTACCCATTGTGGGTTGGAATTATCACCACATAAGAAGTAGGTTTTCCATCTGCGTGTCAGATTTAGAAATGGAAGTAGGCATGTATAGTTTGTTCTAATGCTAGGTTTCTTTAATTTACAGAGGAATATACGAAAGATTGTAGAGGTATTTGTAATGCGTTCTCACATACGCATGACTTTGGGTTTTAAGGTGGATATATTGATCACTCTTCCATCACCTATTGTCTGTTTTTTTTTTTGTGTGTGTGTTTTTGTACTTGCATCTGACAATCTACAGTCCTTATTTAGGCTGTTCTTTAATCAATGTCAGATAAGTATCATCACGGTTTTTTGACCAGCACATGGTCATAGATTGGTAATTAGCTCTTTCACTGTGTCGTCACAAATGTTTTCCTCCATCACCAATCAGCAGGTGATCAGGGATGTCACATTTTTTCACCCCCTATAGTTTGGCTTAATAGTAAGGTTGGGCCCTTGTTTGTCATGGGTGTCATGTTCATTTGTTCTACCTTGTGCGTGTTTATTACATGTTTCTCCTCAGAGGTGTATAATTATACCTCTAGTTATGGGGAACTTGTAATGTGATAATGTACACCAGTGTATGTATGGTGTTACATCGGTCTTTTGTTTGTGTTTATACAGCCTTGAGAAAGTCGCGGGACGATTTCCCAGTGTATGCGACGAAACACGTGTCGGCTGAAGAGAAACTATAAGAATAAAGAGAGAAAAACAAGAACCTCAAAATACTGTGTTAATATTCATGCATACAATGTGCAGACAAATGTTTAGATACACTACAGACGTGTGCTGAGGATTTCCTTTGTGTATTCAGTGGCCTCAGCCACAATTTTGGGGGAGGTTGGTGGTTCTCCTCCCCTTACAGCACCGTCCAGAATTTAGGGTCTATTGAAACTAATATATGTGCGATTTTCCTGAGTGGCGCAGTTTCACCTAGCTCAATAGCACTGTCCGTTCTAAGGCTGACGATATGCAGTTGATTTTCTCCATCAATGACTCTACAGACTCCAAGGAGTTCCTCAGGAATACCATGCTGTTCATCAGAACCTGGATGAACAAAGATCAATTAAAACTAAACTCCGAAAAAACTGAAATCATCATCCCTAACAACAAACTTCAGCACTGGACCCCTGCCCATTGGGCCTCTGAGTTAGGACCTCATCCTGCCCCTAAGAATTCGATAAAGAGCCTAGGCATACATATCAACTCGGATCTCACCATGAACACGCATATTGGGGCGTGTCACCTCCGCTTGTTTTTTCCAACTGCGGAAGCTAAGAAAAATCAGAAGGTTTTTCAGCAGAGAGGCCAGTATTCAAATCATCATTGAATCGATTACGCTAATGCAATCTACCTAGGCCTCCAGTGCAACCAAAAACACCGTCTGCAGCTGATACAAAATCAGGCAGCCAGAATTATCTATCAACAAGGCAGATGCTGTCATGTCAAGCCGCTGCTAAAAGAGCTGCACTGGCTCCCAGTGGAGCAGCACTCCATGTTTAAAACAGGATGCATCCTGTTCAAAGCTTTACATGGTACTGACCCAAAGTACATATCCTCAATAATTCACAGGTACTCTCCACAGCGCACCTTAAGATCCATGCACATGAATCTATTGGTGGTTCCGGGGTTCAGACGTACAGGGACAGGGACCCAAATTTTGGAACGCTCTGTCCACCTCATTGAGACTAGAAACAGACCACTTGTGCTTCAGGAAAATGCTGAAGACCTGGCTTTTCACCCAACCGGACAGCTAGACCTGGACCTCTCTAATCGGTGACTCCAATGGGAAACATTAGCGCCAGGAGACCTGTCGGTGAACGAGCGCTCTCTACAAATTCTCAATAACATAACATTAGAAGCATATACATTGATAATGCATGGTTCCCTACCGTCTAGCTTACTATGTAGGATAATATACCTTCCTTCCGGGTCTATGTTATGGTGTATATGTTGGAATGGGACCCCAGGAGCCACCCAAATGAGAACCCCCCTGGCAAAACCGGAGTATGAGGTGGCGTACAATTGTCCCCTCCAGCGTTTCCACAGACACGGCAATGAGTCCCCTCAGATGTGTGTTTCCTGCAGGCAGGCCACGGCTATATTATACCGTTTCAGATAGGCAAACACTCTCCTACGTTTTTCAAAGGCAGCAATACCACGGACATTCCATGTCCGACTCCATGCACACCGCCAGTCCTTGGCCTCATTTTATCACACAGCTCATGCACTTTTAAACCCTCAAGCTTCATTTCAATCTCTGTCCCATGACACAAGTGTGAAGGTACCTTCCCTACCCATTCCACAACATGAACCAACTCCCCCCTCCCTCTAGGCAATGCTGTCCCCCCCTCCCACCCTAGAAGAGCCAAGGAGAGGTTATGCCGAAATCGCCCCATTTCCCATTGAATCCCACAACACAGAAGAACAAAAAACAGAAACTCATGTCTCAACGAACAGCTACGCTAGTGACAGGCCAGCCAGTGGGATGCGAGGACGTGCCTCTAGCTCCCCATCCGGGTACCCGCCTCTGGGGGCGCTGACCAACTAATTTTATCTTGAAATTAAAGGTGTCTCCCACTTTCATCTACCATGTACCTCATGCTCCCAGGAGGGGGCAGCGGTTTTACTCAGATTCAACAGGGCCTCGACACTTCTGGATACTAGGCCCATTCCAAAACCCCCATATTCATTCTGAAATCCTCTCATCTTAAACATTAGTGTCTTCATTTGGAACACTACTTGAAAGTTGTGTCAGGGACGACCCCTGAGTCCGGGACAGCATCTGGGATCTGCAGTGTTCCGTCTGGGCATACTCTGACACGGGCAGGACTGCGGTTCCTGTCACTGGTGTGCCAGAGGTTTTGTTACTTTTGAACCCTGGGCAGTCTAGCTGAGCCTGTTGACTTGGATGAATCCATCGGGGGTTCCGACCACGCCCCCGGATGTCCTCGGGTGTCCAGCCAGTCGCTTGCCTCTGCCGCGGAAAAGAAAAACAGCGTTTTCCCATTGCTCTCTACCCGCAGTTTGGCCGGAAAAAGGAGGCTGTATTTTAAATTTAAGTCTCGTAGACGCCTCTTTACCACCACAAAGGTTTTTAGCTGATCCTGTACACGTTGCGTATGGTCAGGATAGATGAATATCTGACGTCCCCTGAGTATTAATGGACCCTTCGCAGGTGCAATTTGTAGAATGGCGTCCCGATCTCGAAAATTGAATAGCTGGGATATAATGGCTCTCGGGGGAATTCCAGGTCTAGGTGGAGGAACAAGAGCCCTGTGCGCCTGCTCAATTGTGAAGAACTTGGAAAGTTTCTTGGGGGAGAGTGCAGTGACAAGCCAGTCTTCAAGGAACAGTTCGGTGGATGGCCCCTCTGCCTGTTCGGGAAAGCCTAGGAGACGCAGGTTGTTTCTACGCGATCTCCCTTCGGAATCTTCCGCTCGATCATCTAGGTGCACCAAGCGTTTTTGAAGGTTAATGACAGTGTCACGCAAGGCATGCACCTCTGCTTGTAGTGTGTCCATCGTTTGCTCAGTGGTTGTCACGCTGTCTGAGACTTTGCGTAGATCGCAGCGGAGCAGGTTGACGTCAATAGCTATAGAGTCAATTTTGTGAATCATTTCGTCACGGGTGGTGTGGATTACCGCCAACACATCTGCTATAGAGGGGGTCCGATCCGTCTGTTGTTGTGCCCCTTCTTCATGTTCACTCATAGTTTCTTCCGGTGGGCCCTGGTATGTGGATAGGGGTTGCGCATAATTAAGGGTTTTTTTTGGTTTGGGCACTGCGATTTCCTTTGTCTTTCACCATAGTACCTGTTTGCGTTGCCACTAGTATCTCAGGGGGTATACTATGTGCCGCTTATCTCCTCTCCAAAGGGTGTTCTACTGGCTTTGACTTTCCCCAGAACTATGTTTTGTCCAGTGGCTAGCCCCAGGCAGCAATCAAACCTGCTTAACTCTGAGCCTTCCTCTTCTTCCCCACAGTCGGTAAGATAGGTCTCCCACCAAGCAGTGGCTGTTTGCGGCGGAGAAAAGGGCGCCACTCACAGGGCCCTTCAGCCTCTTGAATCAGGCCAAGTGCCGCTTTGCCCCTTCTCTCAGTACTGGACGACCAGGACTTCCATCCGTGTATGGTATTTATCCCTGCCTGGGGCCTCCTTATGTTGATGGCTCACCTTGACCCCCTAGCTGGCACAGGGCGCCCAGGTCCGCGTCCCCCACTGTTTATTGGGGCCAAGCAGGAGTCTGCTCCTCTGGGCCTCTTCCGGCACTGCTTGTATTTAAACAAGCACCGCTGCCCCACACCGCGAGCAGGAGGCGGATCATCGATTTGCTCTTTGGCCTGCTGTTAACACTCTCTGCACTGCATCCCCAGCTTCGCTTTGCATGGCCAGCTTACTCACATTGCTCCGCCCCGCTCACTCACCACTTATGTGTCCGATGGCCTCCGTTAGGATCCAGCAGGCCTTGCTTTGTCTCAGATCAGCAGCGGGGGTGTTCGCCTGTAAGCTTTTCTGCAGTAGCCCCCTGATGATTCCCAGTAAGCCAGAGCAGTGAAAGCAGTTCAACAGAGTTCAGGCTGCTGTCTCAAATCAACCATCCCCGATCCCCGCTGCAGGGCAGAGGCTGACGGCAGGCCATGCCAGGTCGTTGTCAACGTGGGATTGAAGCAGTGCTGTGGTTGAGGGCCTTCCGTGGCTGAGTCTGCTGGGCCCGGACCTAGAGCAAGAGGGGGCAAGCACACTGCTGCGGCCCATGTCTGGAATCTTCACGACCCCACAGGCGGGCACCACTCACTCGCACTCCACCCCCCCGGCTAGGGAAGGCCCAGGGGGACGGACGAGAGGGCCGTTAATCGAAACAGAACGGGGCCACCGGGCCTACTCATGATTCTCCGCTCTCAGGGCCAGCTACGCAGCAGGGGCCCATCCGTAGTGCCTCCTTGATGCCTCCCTGATGCCAGTGCTGAGCAAAGTAGGGTCTGTCTGCGTCAGTCTCGACCAGGGCCAGGCTGGGGGACCGCCATCCCGCCGACTCGCTGTAGGCCGTCTTTCTCTCCACTCAGCTCTGTCTCCAGCCATGAATGCCTCAGCAAGCCGGCTTTTCGTCTGCTACCCTGGTGCCCCTGTGCTCTCTGGGTCAGAGCACACCGAGCAGGGGTGAGAATCCCTGGCGTGCAGGCAGCTATGTGGGATGGAATGGCGGCGGGACGGAGAGACACAGAAACACGTCTGAATCGTCCGCCATCTTGGCCACACCCCTCTCAGACAGAGTTTTAGAAAACTCTATGTGAAGTAAAGTTGTTGCTTCCAGAAACTGTGCCCTACACACAGCGAATGCCTCCTGCGTCGCTCTGATCACACCACATGAGAACTGACAAACCTGACTGTTATCAGTCTTCTAGACAATATGAAAAAGTCCTTCTCAATGATGGTGTGGATTTTTCCAAACAGATTTTGAAGTGCGGCCTGGATTCCGCAGACACCGTGCCTAGATCCATGGACACAGTTGTCACCGTTTTGTAACATGCTTTGATGTATTTCATAACCTTTATCAGTGCTGTCTTCGCCACTCTTATCGACAATCCCTTTGATAGGAAATACAGTTTCAGAGAAAAGGCTGATTCTTTTCTGGAAAGCTTTAAGAACAGAAGAGTTGCTGCTTACTTAAAGGTCTAGTCTCTTCTGCAAGGCAGTTCCATCAGCAGTACAGAAAACTTGAAGCTATTCTAGGTCTCAGCCATCTCAGCAACATCAATCTTTGCAACAGATACAAATGCTACAACAGACAGTGCTTCTACCTTCAATGCAGGGATGGACCTAAGGCATTCCATCACCAACAAAGCAGCAGGTTGAGCTCTACCATCTTCCTCTGGCTCTGCTGTATCAAACCCTTGCTGTGTCATCTGCCTTAAAAAAATCTTCCACTGAGTGTAGGGTCTCAAATTTAACTACCATGTGTGAGATGACTACCACGGATCTTTGGGCCATCAAACTAATCCTCAAAGATAATCGCTACATTTCCTATCTCACCCTCCCAGACCACCCTTCTTCCTCCAGGATATACTCTCCAGCATGCACCTCAATTTTGCAGCTAGCAGTTTTTGCCCTGATGAGCAAACAGTCCATTTAGGTGGAGCCCATAGAGGAAAAGGGCACAGGAACTCAATACTTTTACTTGTTGGTCCCCAAGAAGGACAGCGATCTGAGACCAATCCTGGAACTTTGCTTTCCTTACTGAATTCTTTCGCTTGGCAGGACACATTCAAGATGTTACTAAACCAGGTCCTCCTCGCCCTCATTGATTGGTATTGGCAGGATACCTATGAAGGCTGACCTTCAATGGAGTGGTTCTGGACACCACTTGCAGAGGGTTGTGGATATTCAACAGATGATTCCAATGAGTCCATCTACTGGTTCTACACCTCCGACATCTTGTGCATCTGATGACTTTGTGTATCCTGTTTGTGTATTGCATGAGATGCCATACAAAAACCCTTCAGTAGTTTGAGAAAGCAGTGCCTCCAACATCAGAGAACCAATAGAAGAAAAAACCTTCATTCACCATCAATTGCAGGCCCAATTTTGTAGATATTTTCACTCTTTTTCCTTTTATTGCAAATTCATAGTCATTTTCAGTAAATCAGGCTGTCATTCATTTCCCCAACGCTTGCATAGGTTTATGCAAACTTTTTATTTTTTACTAAAATCCGAGGGGCATATTATCAAGAACGGCGTTAAAATTATCGCCGCTTTAGCGGCAGAAAACTGCCGCTAAAGCGGCGATAATGGGCTTGATAATATGCCCTTGAGAATTCCAATAGAAGCCCATGTTTACACCAGAACATGGGCTTCTATTGGAATTCTCAAGAGCATATTATCAAGCCCATTATAGCCGCTTTAGCGGCAGTTTTCTGCCGCTAAAGCAACGATAATTTTAACGCTGTTCTTGATAATATGCCCCCAAATTTTACATTGATATAAAACATACACCATGCCTTATTAATAACAAAGAATCAAAAATGTACTAATCAATAACACAAAAAACAGACAGCCAAAATAGATTCCTAATCAATACAAAAAGTGGTGACAACACCCAGTGCTTTCAATAAAATGTGGATTGCTAATCAATAACACAAATAGTAACAGAATACAGTGCTTTCAATTGATCTGCCTTAAAAGTCCAAGTATCAGTTTCTCCTATAATTAATCAATTAGTTCAGACTTTTGGTTCTAGTACGTAAAGCTTAAAGTATTCCCTTGAGTGGGTGCTAGTCAGTGTCCCTTCTTTCAATAATGGTGACTAACTCCCATCAGTGCATCGCATCAAAATGCTCCACCGCAGTGCCTACGCTTTTCGATCTCTATGGGAACTTTACTCACCGAGATTTTCCTCAGGCTGTCAGTTTCTTTAAAAAGTAGCCAAGGGTTTGGACAGAGTCATTAATGTTGCGTCCTGTATATGGCTCAAAAAAGAGTTGGGTCAGTGTTTCTGATACAGTGGAACTCAACCTGGTACTCATCACCCTTAAGTGATAAGTCCTTGCTCCCCTACCTTATTATTCAGGAGTTACTAAACCTATAGAAAACTGTAACAGGGAGATAAAAAAGTATAGGTCAGACTACCAAATACTCCAAATGTCCTGGGCTATATTGCCCTGTTATCCAGTTATTCTTTCTTTAAATGTTGCTCAATGTCACATATTCTTTCTTATTTCTATTATGGGACCTACTCATGCTAAAGCGTCCACTGTTTTTTACCCACCATGATATGACTCCTCTCGGGTATCTCCTTGGGGTTCACCTTTTTTCGGCATCTCATTCAGTGTGGGAGGGCTTTGATCCAAATTCTGTGTCACGAAAGCGTCATCACAGGATATCTAGTTATTTGTATAATGGGAATGTAGTCCCATTATATTTGGGTGAATGAGGACCTTAGAGGCTTTATCATTATCTAGCTCATTCAGGGCCAGATGTACGACCAGCGTAAACTGCGACTCGCAATTTGCGCTCGATGGCGAGTCGCAATTTACAAAAGTGTCAGAGACACAGATTGTGATTCCCAATGGGGTCGCAAAATGCGAACCTCATGAATATTAATGAGGCACTCGCAATTTACGACCCCATTAGGAATGGCTGGCCCTCCCAGGGATGGTGGTCTGCTTAAAGGAAAACGGGATGCATTTAAAAAAGAAAAATGAAACGTTTTCGTTTCATTTTTTAAGGGCAGGTAGTGGTCCCTGGGACCACTGCCTGCCCTTAAAAATATTTTTAGAGCCAGTCAAAAAGGGTAAGGGGTCCCCTTGCAAGTGGTTGGTACACTGCGACTGTTTTGCGACCGCAAAACTGTCATACATGGCATTTAGGGTCGCTATTAGGAAGGGAACGCCCCTTCCTAATAGCGAGTCGCAAAACACTATTTTGCGAGTCGCAGATTTTTGCGAGTCGCAAAATAGTGTTTGTACATGGCCATATCAGATTTAGCATGCGCAAACGGGTGGCAAACCCGTTTGCGCATGCTAAATCTCGTCGTACATCTGGCCCTCAGTGATAATAAGTTATTTATTTTGGGGTATCTTGGGGGGATGTAGTTTTTTGTAGTGTACAAACCGTCATTATCAGGTGTTATAATTTGATGATTCAGTAGTTCCTCTAAGCAATAGGTTTTATTATTATAATTCAATGAAGATTGGATTAACTTGTACCGTTTTGACATGAGGTGTTTATTTAGATATGTTCTTACAGCAGTATTTTTGAATCGCGACTGTGATATGAACGTGAACGACACACATAATTATTATTAGTGCTTGCCTTTTATATGGAGCCTTTTGATTACGATGTTGTAGACCAAGTAGTATTTGATTTTCCCAAACCTTGAATAGGTTTGGGGTTCAATTTCTCCTATTGTTATTAAGCAGATAGGAACGGGGACTAAATGTGTTTTTCTTACCATCCACATATTTGCTGTATCTCCACAGATGATCATTAATGCCTTTACTCACACGTTGTCACCCTCTGAAATTTAATTTAGTCCTTTTTCTACTGCATTCATTCTAACAATCATCCTTGTCTCAGTTCTTAGGAGCGCTGTTTCTGTGTCATTATTCTTCAGAGTTACATACCTTATAATCCCCACCTGCTATTGTTTTCTTTGTGGTTATGTGTCACATAGTGTTGCACCAATGGAGCAATCGGCGTCCTATTTTAAAATGCCTGATTTATGCTGGATTGTATGTTTTTCAATCCTTTGCGATGATTTTCCAACATACATTAATCTGCATAGACATTTAATAAAATATGCCACATCTTTGGTACTAAAATTCGTGAACTCCACATGTTTTATTGTAGATTGACTGTATATTTTTTGTGCACCTTCTATGGTAAGGTGACACATGGAGCAATTTACACATGTGTTGACCCTTAATGGGTGGAAGACCAAACGCAATGTGGATGGTACATTTCATTTTTCTGTGTTTGAGCGCACAATCAGATCTTTACTATTTTTACTCCTCCATAGAGCAAAAAGAGGTTCTTTCAGAGAAGAGTTATGGTTGATTAGTAAGTACCAGTTCTTATGGATAAATCTCTTGATTATATTGGTGTGATGGTAGTAAGTAGTCACGCAAACAATTTTTTCTCTTGGTGGTTTTATCCTATACTGTGGTAGGGTCTTTCTCTAGGGTCCATGCTGTTTTTTAAATCTACACAGTAACTTCCTTGAATACTGTTTTTCTTCACGTTTTTGTAGTAGTCTAGTCGCATGAATGAAGTAGTCCTCTTTTTTTATAGCAGTTTCTCTTTATTGTAAGGAAAAGAATATATAGTAGATTATCTCTAGAGTTACATTGATGGAAACTGGTATAATGCAGGAATGTATTCCTGTCCATGTCCTTACTATACATTGTTGTGCAAATCCTTCCTTCGTGTAGTTTTATCTTAAGATCAAAGAAATGAATCTCCTGTTTGTGGTAAAGTGATAGAGAATATAATATCCAGAGTCCTTGTGTGGATCAAGCTATAAAAGTTCAACAAATCCAACACCAGAGAAGCCCCCTGGGTCAGGTGCAGACCTTCGAGCCAATACATCCGGGTGCGCACTGTGCGTATGTCCCTTTAGCCTCCTGATTGGTGTTTAATTCAGCCTTCCACAAGAGCAGGCTACGTTAGCCATGGCTGAAATTAGGCATCCATCTCGGTCTTGCAATGGTGAGAGGCTAGTTTCATGTTTGAATATCAGCGACAAAAATATTGTCGCAAAAATATCATTTAACCGGTTAACTGCTTCGAACGTTCCGCGCCATTGCGGAACGTTCTATTAAGCGGGCGGGGCCGCTTCGGCCAACGGACGTGCGCAGCACTACCGAGGTAGTGCTCGCGACGGCCGTTGGCCGACAGAAGCACTTAACGGGTTAAAATATAAAGGACTCAAATATAAAGACCACAATGCTGTCACAAAAGTTAACTACATTGAATTTTAACTATTAGACATTATAGTCATTTTAAAATATATATTAACTTTGAATGTTTTTTTTTACCACTTTCAAACTTTCTTTATTCTGCAAATTTTTACCATCAACAATCATAAAAGTTTTCACAGTACAATAGATAAAATCCGGTAAAAAAATGCATTAATATCATATTCTGTCAAAAAGAAAAGAAGCATAGAAGCCATAAACAGTACTATAAAATTTGTAAATCTATTAGATATTAATACATTTAAAAGAAACTGAAAGTCAATGTGGCCTAAGAAAAAGCAGCCAAATAGCATACTTAGCAACATCATTTAAAATGCTCTGTGCCTGATTCTCCACATAGTCATCAGAAACCGTGAGACTGCAAATAAAAGTTGCACGACGGTACAACGCAGGGAAATACATTGCATGCCTTTACCATGTATTTTTTACCACGCATGTTTTTACCATGCATATGCTTTTACAACGCATGCCATTACCACGCATTGTTTTTATGCATAAAAACAATATATTTCTGGGGGGAGACCCCCCACGACCGCTAACGTACGTTAAAATTGTGGTAAAGGCATGCGTTGTAAAGGCATACACGTGGTAAAAATATGAGTGCTAAAAAATGCGTGGTAAAGGCACAACGAGGTAAAAACCTCTTGTAAAGGCTGTTTCCCCAAAGACCACACATTGCCTAGTGTCAGTTCTTATAATTCTCAGTGCTTCTCTAAATTCTCTGATCCCAAGATTTCGACAGTGGTGCAATTCATTTACTTCTTGATCTTTGGTAGGCAGAGCAGAAAAATAAAACATGTTCAATAGTTTCAGTACATGTAGTGCAGAATAGGCACTGTTCATTTCTTGGGTTAGTCACTTTACACCAACTGGCTGTAAACGAGGCAAACGGCAGAGTCCCATATCTGAATTGCAGATAGAGCTTCCTACCATCCAGGAACTGCTCTATCTCAAAACCATCTTTTAGCTTGAGAAAAGTCAATGTCAAAGAACTCATATTTGACCGGCATTGCAATAAACCCATTTGGTATTGCCAGTGTGCCCTTTTTACCTGGTCTTTAGAAATCACACTTGCTCATCTGGGTCATCCCACAAACACTCAAGTCCAATATTTATGAGGTTTAACCTCACATGCCTAAACCACAGGACTTCTCCGGCTCCTGACAGACGTAAGATCTCAACCAGCCACTGCTGGTAATTACCCAATTTCGGAGTTGCCCAGATCCTCCTCCAGAACAAGAGTGGCCTTAGGCTAACTATATCTGAGATGCTTTTTGGGCCCAGGTCCAACCTTAGGGGAAGCAGTGGTGTGCTAGATGGAAGGCCAGTCAATTACTGCGACCTGAGAAGGTACCTCCCTATGTCCCCAGAGCTCAAAGCCATACTTGGCTGGTCCCAATGCCTGGCAGTTGTAGACCTGAAGGGCTGGCGAGATAGGGCGATATTGGGAGGCCTTGAACGTCTTCAATATTCCTCCTATGGTTTGCTCTAATTTTAGTCCACACCTTGCAATATGGGCTTGCCAATTAACATGTTCAGTCAAGATGACGCTAAAATATTCAAAAGTGTGGACTCGCTGCAGGGGGACCCCTCTAAGCATTAGATTTGAGCGAGTAGAGGGGCAAGGGTTAAAAACCATATATTTTGTTTTTGAAAGGTTAATGTCTAGGCCCCTTGACTTACAAAACCTGTCTAGGCTTTTTTGCAGACCCATTGAGGGATTTTGAAATGAGTAATGTATTGTCGGCAAACAGGCTGGGACCCTGACAATTCCCAGGCAGGGTTCATCAGATTCGCTATGATCCACACACGCTACCAGATCCTTTATAAATAGCGAGAATAAAGTGGGTGTGAGGACGCACCGTTGCCTAACTCCCCATTTAACTGAAAATCTAATTATTTCCCCTATCTAACTTGGACAAAATTTCTTTCATGGAGTCTTATAATCAAGTTCAAAAGATAAAGCGAAACCCCTTTATCAGCTAAAATTTGCCACAACTTCGGGCGGGAAATACGTTTGAACACTGACCCTAGATCAACAAACAACACATACAGGCACCCACCCCCAAGATGAACGATCTTCCAGTACAATAGCTAGAGGTGGAGGACCTAATCTTGTGTGCTAGTACGCTCTCTAAAGCCTGCTTGTAGAGGGGTCAGTATATTTAGGGCAGTCATCCAATCTCGCACTCACCTCAGAATGACCCTTGCAAAGAGTTTTTGGGCACTATCAATTAAACGTATGGGCCTATAATTGAAGGGAAGGTCATGAGATCCATTCTTGAAGACAGGGACAACCTCGGCACCAGTCTAGGTAGAAGGGATAGGGGCTCCTTTCAATAAGGCATTAAAGAGTAAAACAAAATAGGTGTCCAGACTTCAATCTCATCCAGGAAGAAATCCCCAGGAAAATAAATAACATTACCTTTTAAATTAAATATTTATAATATCAAAATTATATAACCAAATATATCTTGAAAATCTCAAATGAAATATATACTTTGAAATACATGCAAAATATAATAAACATAATAGTTGAATAACTAAAATGATTAAACATAAAAAAGATAAGCACACTAGTAATTAATCATAATTTCAAACATTAAGGGGTCGATTACGATGTCGGGCGGATTGCCACCGCCCGCAAGGCGGTGGCAATCCGCCCGCCATAATCGCCCGTCCGCCAACAAATTCCCCCCCGCCATATTACCATGGCGGAGGGGAGCCCGGCAGACGGTAAGACCGTCCGCATGTATTCCGCCCGGCCGAACAGTCGACCGGGTGGAAAAGGGTTTAATATGGTGGCGGTGTCTGCAAGACACCGCCATCCATATTATGATGCCGGCGGAGATGAGCCTTTCCATGGTGGCGTCGCCGCCATGGAAAGGCTCGCGGTCTTTGCTGTTGGGGGCCCGTTGCGTGCCCCCAGGGTGTTGGGGGGTGGGGGCTGCACATGGGGGTACCTATGGTACCCCCTGCATCTGCATGCACAAGGTGGCAGGCACCGCGCGGTGCCTGTCACGTTGTGCATGCAGATGCACAACATGCATTTCCAGCACTGTGGGGGCGGTGCTGTGAGCACCGCCTGCCACAATGCTGGAAATGGGGGATGCCACCGTGGCGGTGGCATCCTAATCACATGTGCGGGACCGCCGCACACATAGCGGGCGGTCCCATTTACCGGGGCGATGGCGGGCGGACAAAGTCCGCCCGCCATCATAATCGGCCCCTAAATGTTGAAAATTGTAAAAAACAAATACAATAACAATTTTAAAGTAAAAAATATTATCCCAAAAAATATAATAAAAAATAATGCAAATTAAAATAGCTTTAAAAATAAATCACAAAAATATATGTTAAAACAATTAAAAAGAAGGTTTGAATAAAAAATTTCCCTTGGACGGTTCAAATTCCCTAACCTATTGCAACCTGACCAACAGTTGGGAAAGTGCTGGAGCTTGGAGGGGATAGATATACTAATCTCATTCTAACACAAGTAACACTAGGGGAAGTGATGGTCTTTGAATGGGTTGGATTTACTGTTCCCACTCCAATGGCAGCACCATCAGGGAGAATGCTGGACTTTGGAGGGGTTTTATTTATTACTCCCACTCCAACCTGAGCAACAGTAGGTAAAGTGCTGTATCAACAATTGGTAAATGCAGTGTCAGCATTTGTACCTTTTACCAGCAGACAGGTTAAATCATGAACATTATTGATGGTGTCCTGTTGAAGGTGACACTGTTGTCATCATTCACCCAGTGTCCATCAATAGCCTGCAGATTGACACTTAGGCCCCGATAGATTGCAGAATTAGCAAATTCATGTTGTTTTTTGTGTGCCTGTCATTTGTTTTTGGAGAAGAGTAATGATCATTAGAGATCGTCCAACAAGTATCCCACTTCAAAGGAGGCCTGTCACTCACACACATTCCACATACATACCTCACCAATATCACAGGTCACATGACAGGAATAATAAAAGGGTGATGGGAGCTCATGATTCGAGTTTCATCCTCAGTTCTGGTGCCCCTGTCTTTTCTCAGGCACAGCACTGGCCTACGCCATACAACATAACATTGCCCTTTAACAGTGGCACAGATAAATAGCTGCCAGTTTCAGCATCCACCCTCTACGAGCCAGTCTGGCTGTTCTCCCTCCAAGGGAAATTATGTTTGTGAACACGCCCCAAATTTTCCAGAATCTCTCTGTGCACCCTGTCCTCACCTCAGCCATGAACCGGCATGCCTGGACATTGATAAACATGCTTCTCTTTAAGATAGCCTTCTCAATATCTGGCCTTATCTCCCTGGGCAACCTCATTGAATTGGGGAATTCAAGCTGGAAATTTCTGCTCATGGTTCCTCCCTTCACTATGTCGCCATTGCACCGACTTTACACCCAAGGCACCCTCCCAGCATTCCTTAACTCCTTAAAAACAAGAAATCCTCCTGGTACCCAAATGTTGTGTCATGAGCATGACAGAAGTTTTCCTCGGATCATTCTCTTTGCTTTTTGTACCACCCGGTGCTCTTTCTGAGATCTCAAGATATTTCCAAAAGCATCTCGGCAAGATCACTTGTGCGGTAGCCATCTTGGGTGCGGTACTATAAATACTGCACCCAAGCATGAGCTCCCTGCTTGGCTTCCTTTCTCCTGAAAGAACACATGCGCTGAGTGTCACTTACCTTGGTTCTGACTAGGGAGCTTCAAGCTTCATCAAGTTCTTCTGCTTGGAATCCAAGCTCAGAACCTGCAAAGAAAAACACAGAAGTGAGCGAAAACATTTTTAAAATAAGAAAAAGAAAGAAAAGACACGATAACGCAACTTTGATAAGGCGCCAAACTGTTTTTAGGATTTTTAGTAGTGCAAGTTTTGGAGTCCCACATTTCTTTTCCCCATGGCATATTGTGATTGTGTAGGAAAAAAGGACAGTCCTGCTAATGTATAGTGCACTATCAAGGAAACATACATTGAGACCAACTAGGAAAAAGAAAGGAGCAATTCTCAAAAAGGATTTGAAGTACAATAAAAGAAGTATTGAAGAACAATAAAAAAAACTTGGTCAAAAAGGCCCGATTTAAGAAATTGAGATATTCTTTCAAAGGAAAAATCATATGACATACTAAGAAACTTTCAAGAAAGACACAGAGTGATTCAGCAGGGGAGACCATAGTAGCAAATAGAACTAATGTCTAATTTAGTGGTGAAAGATAGATTACTGATTGTATAGAGAAAAAACTTCCTGTGCACATTGAATCCCTTGTTGTGTGTGGTGTTATAGGAGAACGACTTGAACATTCATAGCTAGCATCTGGTGAATTAGGATGAGAACCAGCAGCCCAAATAAGAAGCAATTCCTACTAGACAAATATGCGTAACTGCCTCTCTTGTCAGCAAATCTCAGCTTCCAAGATAACAATGCGGGCGTCAGCCCAACCCCACTCCACCAGGGAGTCAGTTTCATACCCCAGGGTTAAAGTATAAGAGTTAGAGTCTGGCTCTCAGAGGGTGTGGTGGACTGTCTCTGTGTCGCCCCTACGGAAAGCCAAGACACCATGTAGGTGGTACTTCACAGAAAGCCAAGCCCACAAATAGTTTTTCTGCCCAACAACATTGACTCAAGGTAGAAACTTGTGCCCAGTGATGTGGGCAAGACTCTACTCGAATGTCCTGCCTGCTGATCAGAGATGGTGTAGGTTTTGTTATAAGTACAGGTTGTGCTACAGAATGTAAGTCAGGAAAATCAAGTTCTAAGTTTTGAATTAGTTAACAAATAGCCCAGAGAAGCTCCCTGGGGGGTTAAGGAAGGTGTTATTCCCAAAACGTCCCATCCAATTCTTTAACCGCCTAGGTTTGAGAGTCCAAAATCATTTCCTTCTCTATGAACATTAGCCTCCGAGGGAAATCCACCAGTAAATCTGACGATCATGACTCCGCTCCTGTTATACTGGCAGCCCTTGAGAGATTCAATGGCGATAGTGCTAAGTATGGCATCTTAATGAATCAGTGCCAGTTACAGTTTGTTTGTAAACCTGTTGGCTTTCCCTGATGATGCCTCAAAGGCCACTTTTCTCCTTTCATATTTAATTGGCAACACTGCAACTTGGCCGATTCCATTGTTTGTAAACAATGACTCCCTACTATGGGGTCGATTCCGATTCGGGCCGGAAAAAGCACCGACCGACTCGGAGCCGGAAAAATTACCGACCGACACGTACCAGTGGCGCCCGACACGCCAAGTACGATGCAAGCCGCGATAAATCCGACCGACACATCAGGAAACCAAGCCGACCGACCGAGCCGCTCGGAAAATAGCAATCCGGCCGGAAAACCACGCGAATCCAACCGACCGACACGCACCCGGAACAAATCCGACCGAATCGTACCCGCCAACTCCAACCCGCAAAGTACGATGCAAGGCGCGAAAACCCGACCGAGTCGGACGGAGGACAAGCCGTACGACCGACACGCATACAAAACCGAGCCGAAGCAACACAATACACCGCGACCGACGCGTACGCAGCATACAAAACTGCACAAACACAGCGTGAACGAAACGGAGAACACCGTACGAGACCAATGCAGGGTCCGACTCGGTCACAAGAACGTTTCCAACATACACAAACAGCACAAAGGAAAAATCACCCAAAAAAAGGCCAAACAAGCAATTACCAAGCCAATAAATACTGGGGGGTGGGGACAGAGAACAAAGACACACCCACAACTCCACCTATATAAAGGACACAAATCACTACCATGAGCCTTTGCAAATGCCATTCCACTGCCAGCACCCAAGAGAAAGCAACCACACACCCACAGCTCACCCTCACACAAGCCACACACCATCAGCACACCAACAAATACCTACCTCACATACACCCAGCAAAACACACACTCACACACCCTCACCTGCACACCAACACACACATCACTCACCATCACCACCCATCACCATGCCCCCCAAGAAGAATCCCAAGTTCCTAGATTGTGAATTGGAAGTCCTGGTAGACGAGATCCTCAGGGTGGAGCCACAGCTGTTTGGCACTCTGGTCCAACAGACCCCCATGTCGCAGAAAACCAAGATGTGGGAGAGGATCATCAACAGGGTGAACGCCCAATCACCATGTCGGCGCACAAAGACGGACATCCAGAACAGGTGGTATGACGTGCGCAGGAGGGTACGGGACCTGCTGAAGATAGACTACATCAACAGCCAACATACCGGCAGTGGCCCTCCTGCCAAGCCAATATACCTCAGGCCCTGGGAGGAGAAGGTGCGGGCCATCCTTCCGCCAGTGAGCGTATATGGACTAGAGAACATCCCAGAGCCTGGTGAGTACACAACAAATGTACACAATAAACTGCCACAAAACACACACATCACTGTCAAGGGGAGAGTCAAACCATGCACACATAGCAATTACACAGCAACTAGAACAGAATCATCCCAAAATGTGTATGTCAGTCAGATAAACACAACACATGCCATCAAAAAAGTCACATCCAACTGTGCCAACACATGTACAAACACAACCACAACTACAGCTAGGCAGTGGCACAAATAGAACTAACACACACATCCACACATGTAGCCACCACAACAACACCAACACACAGTGAAGACCACTCAAAGGAAGGAATTCTGTGTATGCTGGCCAAGTCAGTGTAGCCAATAGCATCATGGGAGTCGCAGTCACACATATTGCCCCCCCCACAACTGTCCCATCAACACCACCCTGAACCATGCTCACATCACAGGGAGTGGAGAAGGACTCACAAGATGGCTGACACTGGCTACTGCTGTGGGGAGCACAAGGCCCTGCTGCCAACTGTGCACCAACAAACAGCAGGACACCACTGACTGACATCCTGAGAGACAACTTACACTCCCTGCAATGCAAGCACGTTCCATGGTGGGATATCTGGCTGGCTGGGTGGGAAGGGGGACTTGCAGCACTGACTATAGTCACCAGCACCTCCCTCACACCCCCCCCACACAAACTCCACAGTACCCACCTGGTAGAATGCAATGCCCTCCATCCTAACACAAGATCCCACAAAGCACCACCACCCTGGGTTATGTTGTGTGAAGCACAGGGACACTCTTGGGACTCTTAGCCAAACAACTGCCAGGACAACACTCCCAGCCATCCTGTCAGCACAGCCAGCCCACCCCACAGGGAAGCAGAGTCAAAAGGAAGGAAGCATGGGCATGCTGGGAAGAGGGGTGGAGGCAATAGCATGATGGGAGTCGTAGTCACTGACATTGCTCAGCCTCACAACTGTCCCATCAACACCACCCTGAACCATGCTCACATCACAGGGAGTGGAGAAGGACTCACAAGATGGCTGACACTGGCTACTGCTGTGGGGAGCACAAGGCCCTGCTGGCAACTGTGCACCAACAAACAGCAGGACACCACTGACTGACATCCTGAGAGACAACTTACACTCCCTGCAATGCAAGCACGTTCCATGGTGGGATATCTGGCTGGCTGGGTGGGAAGGGGGACTTGCAGCACTGACCATAGTCACCAGCACCTCCCCTCACACCCCCCAACACAAACTCCACAGTACCCACCTGGTAGAATGCAATGCCCTCCATCCTAACACAAGATCCCACAAAGCACCACCACCCTGGGTTATGTTGTGTGAAGCACAGGGACACTCTTGAGACTCTTAGCCAAACAACTGCCAGGACAACACTCCCAGCCATCCTGTCAGCACAGCCAGCCCACCCCACAGGGAAGCAGAGTCAAAAGGAAGGAAGCATGGGCATGCTGGGAAGGGGGTGGAGGCAATAGCATGATGGGAGTCGTAGTCACAGACATTGCTCAGCCTCACAACTGGCCCATCAACACCACCCTGAACCATGCTCACATCACAGGGAGTGGAGAAGGACTCACAAGATGGCTGACACTGGCTACTGCTGTGGGGAGCACAAGGCCCTGCTGGCAACTGTGCACCAACAAACAGCAGGACACCACTGACTGACATCCTGAGAGACAACTTACACTCCCTGCAATGCAAGCACGTTCCATGGTGGGATATCTGGCTGGCTGGGTGGGAAGGGGGACTTGCAGCACTGACTATAGTCACCAGCACCTCCCCTCACACCCCCCCCCACAAACTCCACAGTACCCACCTGGTAGAATGCAATGCCCTCCATCCTAACACAAGATCCCACAAAGCACCACCACCCTGGGTTATGTTGTGTGAAGCACAGGGACACTCTTGGGACTCTTAGCCAAACAACTGCCAGGACAACACTCCCAGCCATCCTGTCAGCACAGCCAGCCCACCCCACAGGGAAGCAGAGTCAAAAGGAAGGAAGCATGGGCATGCTGGGAAGGGGGGTGGAGGCAATAGCATGATGGGAGTCGTAGTCACAGACATTGCTCAGCCTCACAACTGGCCCATCAACACCACCCTGAACCATGCTCACATCACAGGGAGTGGAGAAGGACTCACAAGATGGCTGACACTGGCTACTGCTGTGGGGAGCACAAGGCCCTGCTGGCAACTGTGCACCAACAAACAGCAGGACACCACTGACTGACATCCTGAGAGACAACTTACACTCCCTGCAATGCAAGCACGTTCCATGGTGGGATATCTGGCTGGCTGGGTGGGAAGGGGGACTTGCAGCACTGACCATAGTCACCAGCACCTCCCCTCACACCCCCCAACACAAACTCCACAGTACCCACCTGGTAGAATGCAATGCCCTCCATCCTAACACAAGATCCCACAAAGCACCACCACCCTGGGTTATGTTGTGTGAAGCACAGGGACACTCTTGGGACTCTTAGCCAAACAACTGCCAGGACAACACTCCCAGCCATCCTGTCAGCACAGCCAGCCCACCCCACAGGGAAGCAGAGTCAAAGGAAGGAAGCATGGGCATGCTGGGAAGGGGGTGGAGGCAATAGCATGATGGGAGTCGTAGTCACAGACATTGCTCAGCCTCACAACTGGCCCATCAACACCACTCCTGAACCATGCTCACATCACAGGGAGTGGAGAAGGACTCACAAGATGGCTGACACTGGCTACTGCTGTGGGGAGCACAAGGCCCTGCTGGCAACTGTGCACCAACAAACAGCAGGACACCACTGACTGACATCCTGAGAGACAACTTACACTCCCTGCAATGCAAGCACGTTCCATGGTGGGATATCTGGCTGGCTGGGTGGGAAGGGGGACTTGCAGCACTGACCATAGTCACCAGCACCTCCCCTCACAACCCCCCAACACAAACTCCACAGTACCCACCTGGTAGAATGCAATGCCCTCCATCCTAACACAAAGATCCCACAAAGCACCACCACCCTGGGTTATGTTGTGTGAAGCACAGGGACACTCTTGGGACTCTTAGCCAAACAACTGCCAGGACAACACTCCCAGCCATCCTGTCAGCACAGCCAGCCCACCCCACAGGGAAGCAGAGTCAAAAGGAAGGAAGCATGGGCATGCTGGGAAGGGGGTGGAGGCAATAGCATGATGGGAGTCGTAGTCACAGACATTGCTCAGCCTCACAACTGGCCCATCAACACCACCCTGAACCATGCTCACATCACAGGGAGTGGAGAAGGACTCACAAGATGGCTGACACTGGCTACTGCTGTGGGGAGCACAAGGCCCTGCTGCCAACTGTGCACCAACAAACAGCAGGACACCACTGACTGACATCCTGAGAGACAACTTACACTCCCTGCAATGCAAGCACGTTCCATGGTGGGATAACTGACTGGGTGGGTGGGTGGGTGGGAAGGAGGTCTGGCTGTCAACCAAACACAATCAATGCAGACCATGTTCACACCCCAGAGAATACATAGAAATGCCCAAATAATGCAGGACAATGTGCCACACCAATATCAACCCCTGACTGTGACGACTTAGGACAATACAATGTACAGGCCCGCACCCCGAGGCACAGTCACAACTGTCAGGTGTGTCAACCACTGATGCCTGCAGAAACATGACATACATTGTTTGTGTCTCCCAAAAACAGGTGATGATAGGGACACAGCAGCAGACGCTGAGGAGTCCCAGTCCCAGGCTCAAGAGGATGCCGAGCTCACTGGCGTCGTACAGCCTCTGTCCTCCTCGGACGATGAACAACCTGGCACATCCGGTGCAAGTCAACATGCTGCACCAGCAGGACCACCAGCTGCAGCACCAGTAGGTCCACCAGCTGCACCCCCTGCACCCACCCCTCCAACGACTGTCACCACGAATACCATCCCTGCCGACATGGACAGAATAAGGAACAACACCAGCGCAGTGACCCTGGACCAACCTGGGGCCATGGACACCACCACCACCACCACCCCCAAGGTGGACCAGGGTTATCTGTGCGTGCAACTGCACACACTGCACATGTCAGCAGGGGTGGTGGGAGGGGTGGGAGACAGAGGTCGCTGCTTGCAGACGTTGCTGGTGTGCATGAAGACCCACAACTGGTACGCATAGCTGATGCGTACCAGTCCAGCACCGGAGAGCTCAGCCAGGTAGTGGGGCTCCTCAGAGACATCAAACAGCAGCAGGCTGCCCATCATGCCCGCTTGGACTCCCACATGTCCCACGTGGAGTCACACATGTCACGTGTGGACTCCCACATGTCCCGCGTGGAGTCCAAGTGGGATGTACTACATGAGATGACGGCGGTCCACAGGGACATTTTACAATGCCTCCGCCAGATGAACAGCAACCAGTCCACACCTCCCTGTGTGCCAACAACATCTGGTACCGAACAAACTGCAACTGCCACAGGGAGGGAGGAGGACTCTGGCGGAGAGTCCCCTGCACCGCAGCAGCCTGCACTTGAGGGCCCCCCCCAAGAAGAGGGGTCGTCCGAGGAGGGGAAAGTGAGAGGCTGATGGCCAAGCGCAACTCCCAGGAAGCCTGAACCTGTTCTGGATTTTCGCCTTTGTGCACAGACTGTTCACCCTGTTGATGGCAACACTACTCCCACACATTGCATGGGGAGTACAAGTTGGAACAATGTGTCAGACAACTGTGGCCCCGATACTGGGGATCCTGTCTACCTGGACTTTCTATTCATCTAGGAACTTGGGATTGCAAGATTCATGTACAGCACAATCCATCCTATGCACTATTATCACAGATGTATCACAATAAACACACTAATACACCATACTTGCCTCTGTCGTGATTCCAACGTGGGTGCTGTTATGGGGATGATGAACTGCAAAATTACACTGTGTATGCGAACTGCAACAGCAAGGACAACACAGGCATGTGAGTACAGGCAACGTGACACATATGAGGGAGACACACCACCAGGGCTACACAACACATACACACCTAGGCCATCTGACTCATTGCCTACACTGATGTTGCCAGGGAAGACGGTGCAATGCACAGACACCACACCCATTCCCAGTTGTAGTCAAGTAGCCCACAGGTGCAGTAAGCAAATGGCAGTCAAATGTGTGACCACAGACAACGCACATCACTAAGTGAAGCACAGGTTTATTACACAGTAGCAACATGCCGTAACCACTACAGATGCAAGGTAACCCCACCTGGTAGCGGGCACACAGTCAACAACTGTAGACAGAAGGAAGTCCATGGGTGTGGCGCACATCACCTGTAGGGACACAACAGCTACCAGCCTGGATGTGCAATCACGCTGTCGGTGGACACAGTTGACCAAACGAATCTGAAAGTACCCTGTGAAGGACAGAAATGACACACAGTCAAAAGCAATGCAGTACAGGACAGAACAGCAAAACTCATGCACAATACATGTTACAAGATACCCACCCAGAACCAAGTTAGCATGTCAACACTGTTGGGGAGTACAGCCCACCTGTCACCACACATCGCAACACACATCCTGTCAAGTAGCCCATGGACACACTCCAACAGCACCAGAGCACCACCCACACATCATGCCAACTCACATCATTCACATGACACCTCAGGATACTCACATTCAGCTAAAGAAGTTGGTGATGAGCTGTGTGCGGACATCACCATCATCATCATCATCGTCACTGGCATCGTGGTCCAGGCCAGGATCCTCCACAGGTGGCGGATGTTGGTCATCGTCATCCTGGATGAGAGGCAACTCCTTCCGCACTGCCAGGTTGTGGAGCATGCAGCAGACGATGATAATCTTGCACAATTTCGCAGGGGCATATGGGAGGGACCCTCCGGTCTTGTCCAGGCAGCGGAAGCGGCTCTTCAGGAGACCAAAGGTCCGCTCAATCACTCTCCTGGTCCGACCATGTGCCTCATTGTAGCGCATCTGGGCAGGTGTCACAGGGTTCCTGAGGGGTGTCAGCAACCACGGCATGTTGGGGTATCCCGAGTCACCTACGGACAGACAAGTGCACATCAGCTGACTTGGAAAAGTGGGCGGAATACTACAGATCAGATCACACACAATGGCACAAAGTCAGTACACACCGACAAGCCAGGCACGCTGGTTCTGCATCTGTGCCATCAACCTGGGGATGCGACTACTCCTCATCACAAAGGCATCGTGTGCTGAACCAGGGAAACGGGCACACACGTGTGTGATGGTCATGTCTGCAAGACACACAGTGCAGTGCCTGGGCGTCTGGGGCTCCAGCCCCCGTCACCGTGGTGGCAGGCCTCAGCCATGACAATGAGCCAGCGGCACCTTCCCCAGGGCAGAGCAAAGTACTTCCTCACGTCAGTGAGCTGCCTAGGAAATAGGAGGTCAGTTCAGGAGCCAGGCACATACCGCGGAGCACACGGCTGGTCTGTGATTATCCCACAGCAGATCTTCATAAAGAAGGCAGCAGGCCGTGGCAAGAAGTAGGCTACATCACTACCTGGGGGCATCAGCGGATATGGGAGCTGCCAGGCTGTAAATGTATAATTGCACTAAAATTCATCAGTTGCCTGGTGTACTGGCTGATGCTGCCCTGCTTCCACACAAGCACAGGTCTAGGAATGGCTGAGCTGATTGCTAGAGCCCTTGCAGTGGGGTGAAGTAGCAGACAGCTACCTTCATGAGGGGAGCAATTGCCACTAAGATCCCAAATATACACACATGTATTCACCCAGCATGAACGACATGTATGGTACATAGCCAAGTCAACATTGCCCAGGTGGCATCAGTTTGTCTGTTGGCCCATTGGCGGATGCTGTGTCATTGTCACTTCCCCAGTGACAGTGAGGGCTGTGCTCTGTAGTATCATTGTTTCCAATTCCTGTGTTTACACTCAGGGACCTTTGGCTGCCATTGAGAAGAAAATACTTGAAGTATCATGTGTGTTTACTACAATTAAAATAGAAATATTTATTCTCATTATTTCATTGCCATGGTAGGAGTAGATATACACGCATTAAATACTGTATTCATGCATATTCACAATGCATGTCTCATTGTGCATGAAATCAGAGATATTTGCAAACATCACATGCACAAAGATTGTGGAGGGCCATTCATTGTGTTACTGGGATACTCCTGCCTAAATATCTCATTGGGATACGTATGTGACATTACACAAACACTCACTGTGAAATCAAACATGACACATGCACAGATAGAATAGTTGCACATCACAGTGAACAAAGACATGAATACCTGTGGATGGCTGCAGAAGCAGCTGGGGTAATACCATGCAGACACTCCCAGAGGCACATGTACACCAACATACAGCCACAATGCAAGCCTACATGCCTTATGATAGCAGCCTGGGATTAGCTCACTTACAGGTTCATCTAGGCATGCTGACATATGCCAGTTACATGTATAGTGATGTTGTAATAGGTCAGATCATCAGGCTGCCAGCCGCCCATTGCACTAGCGGTGGCACGCTAGCCTGCGCGCGCTGAAGAGCAATGGATCGAGGTCAGGCCCGGCCGGCCCATTGCATTTCCACGTGCGGGTATCGCTACAAATTTTCTGCGCGCGTTGAATAGCAAATTGACTGACAGCCCGCCGCCCATTTGCATTCAATGTGCGGCACGCCAGCAAAATTTCAGCGCCGCTTGAACAGCAACGGATTTCGCCAGTCGCCCATCGCTTCACGTGCGGGCAGGTTGTACCCCTGCGCTGCTGGTCAGCAATGGATCGACGTTCACGCCGCCCATTGCATTCAATGCGCGGCACGCCAGTTGTACTTCTCTGCGCGCCAGTTGAACAGTAATGATCGAATGCGGAGCCCGCCGCCCATTGCTTCAATGCGGTTACAGGTTTTCGCGCTGCTGAACAGCAATGATCATCGGCTCGCCTGCATTCACGTGTAAGCGGTACGCTGTGTTTCTGCGCGCTGTTGAACAGCAATGGATCGGATCGCGCCTTCGCCAGTCACGACAGAGCTCACGTGTGCGGCATGTTGCCAGTGTTTCAGTATGCCGCGCCGGAATAGCAAATGGATCATCGCGTTCAGTCAGCTCCATTGTATCCACGTGTAGCGTGGTCGCCAGCAAATTTCAGCGCCAGTTGAACAATGGATCGACAGCCCGCCGCCCATTGCATTCACGTATGGCATGCTGTTTGCGCGCTGTTGAATACGCAATGGATCGATCAGGCCCGCCGCCCAGAGCCCACGTGTAGCGGTACGCTTTCGTGCGCTGTTGAACAGCAGTTTCCGCCGCCCATTGCTTCAATGTGCGCGGTACGCCGTTAGCAGGTTTCGTCAGCGCTGGAACTGCAATGGACCGGATCGACAGCTCTTCCGGCCGGCTCCATTGCATTCACGTGTGCAGCACGCCGCTGCGTACGCTCATGTGCAGCAATGCACGGGTGTTTTCCGCCATCATTTCAATGTGTGCGGGTATTCGCTAAATTTTCAGCGTTTGAATGTTACCGGATCATCGGGTGCCTGGTTGCCATTTATCAATGCGCGGCATTTCGCGCCGCTGACCGGCAATGGACCACGCTGCCGCCTCCATTGCCTTCACCGTGCGGCGCGGTACGCTAGCAGGCTTCAAAGCGCTGCTTGCAATTTCAGCAATGGACCGGTTGCAGCCGCCAGCCCACGTAGTGGCACGCTAAAATTTCTGCGCGTTGAACAGCAATGGATCACGCTCTCCGGGCCGCCCATTGCTCTTCAACGTGTAAAGGGTACTGTCAGCAGGCCGCCCTGTGCGCTGCTTGAAATCAGCAGTGGACCGATTCTGCGCAACTCATTGACAATGGCTTGCTGTGGTAACGACGCTGACTTCAACGCAGCCGGGCTGCTGGACAGTTCAGCGTCACCCACAACGTCGCCAAAAAAATCATGTATGTCATGAAGCTGAAGATTTAGCAGATGCTGTGGGCGTATTTAGGTGCTGCTATTCCATGATTGGCCAGATTCAGAAGATGCACCACTGACCTATCGTCGCCTGGGACACAAGGGACAGTATCTGCTCTCTCCAGCATTATATGTATTGCCGGCTGTTCCCCGAGAGCCTACCTCTGCCTGCACTACATGCTCCAGGATCGACACTCACTGCACTGACTGCCGTCTCTGCCCTAACTGACCCGCAATGGCACGCATTCAGGAGAGAGCCCCAGCTCAGCCTGGAAGAGAAACAGCCCTGCTGAGACAGCAGTCCCATCTCCACAGTACAGCATGCTGTATGCATGGACACCAGGGAGCAGGCGAGCAGCCCCAGGCACTGCCTTTGAATGCATTTGTTCGATAAGGCTGAGAGGCAGCTACACCACTGGTCAGCAGGCTCACTGAGCAGTTGTCACCCCCATAGTGTAGTGACTTGCACTGGACAGGCATGGTGCAGTGATTAGTGCGCTCTGAACAGGGTTTTATTTCCCATGCGATGATACATGCAGTGACTTGGCAACTGTCCATAAGCCGTATACTGCCTGGGTACACCATGTGCCCTCTGTGATTGCATGAGTATATGCACTGTGTCATGCACGGATATGTTGCATGTGTAGTAATGCCTTATCACTCTGTCATCCTGACAGCTTCTGCCTATCGGAGCATGAGATGAGGCTGGACACCGGAGCTGGCAAGTGCTATTGCTGATCTCAGCACTGCAAAGAGGTGGCAGGACGCTAGGCTGACCCGAGGACTGCACGGTCCAGCTGAGCCGGCCCCTCGCAGGAGGGGCGAACACTGACCCTGACCCCACATGCCCGGGGCCCTGGCGGCCGTCTGCACCTGGATGGGCAGCTGAAGGCCAGAGAGCAGCAAGGAGGGGGTGAGTCAGACTGCACTGTGAACTCTGCTCAACATGTTAGTGCCCTCCTCGGCCAGCGGTAGTACAGTATTACAGAAGCATAACAACCAGGAGCCATGTCCTCAGTCACTGCCCACCTCCTCATCTGATACCCAGGTGTGGCCTACATGCAGGGAATTCTGTCACTTTGTGACTGCGTCCTGCAGTGCTGCTTGACTCAAGGTGGGAGACAGCATCTGTTTCTCTGACTCGTGGTGGCATCATGGGTGGAACCATTTGCCATTCAATGCCTAGATTCTGACATGGATCCCAGCGTTACTTTGATCTGTGGTTCCACCTGCTGAGCTGATCCACACACGTGGCTGGGTATCTGGCACACACCCATGCTGCGGGTGGGAACAATGTTTGGGCTCCCAGGAGCAGGTATGACGGTGTCACATATAGCTAGCCAGCTGCCTACAGTCCAGGTCTCATCCCTCATTCATGTGGGGTTGACAGTCATGCTTTACTTCCAGGCCATACAATACATTGTACATTTCCACTCGCAGTGTATCAAAGGAGCACATTGTGCACAGTGATTTGACTCAGGTGTCTGCCTCTGTGCAGTGCGCTGTAGGTAGTCAGACCTGCTGCGGAGCTCTAGATGCCAGCTGGAGATGTGACTATGACCTACATTTGTGTGACACATAGGTGTCTGATCAGCTGCCCATGCAGACTGGGGCATGTAAATGTGCAGTCAGGTAGCTATGCACAGCAGAGTAGGAGGGGCTCAGGTTCAGAGGGTAGCAGTCTACCATGTCTCACATAGGTATGACCTGGACAGATGAGGCTAAGAGGATGTGTTGTGGGGACACATGTGTCTGTGTAGCTCCAGGGACTTGCACTTCGTGACCTAATGATTGTGACAGTGCAGAGTGTTGTTGTCTGGCTGCAAAGTCATAAGACACTGAGACAGTGATGTATGATT